>OY783206.1:4800000-6000000 GCA_963678705.1 Panorpa germanica | reverse complement strand
AACTAGATAGGTTTTGAAGCGAATTTGAGGCGATTCTAACAACAAGGTCATATTCGTCTGAAGTTATTTTATTTTAATTAAATTTGGTTTATTATATTTATATCATTAAGGAATTCCAGCATTTTTTGAATTTCTTCTGGATTGTCTGAAAGTATGTCCTATAGTTCACCACTGATGTTGTGTTTTGTTCTTTGCGTTTGATATTGTGGGCAGGTTATTAGTAGATGATCGACTGTTATTTGTGATATATAGATATGGTTGAAATGCTAATTTAATAGAAGCTTATAGGTTCATCACTCCTGTATTAAACCCTCAGGGCAGTCTTCTTATTCCAGTCGTACAACTACTACCACTAACCTTTCGGCATTTTACCACATTTTACTTTTACCTTACCAATCTAACGGTGAGTTCCGCCATGCGTCCGGCAGTCGTCTATGCGTATACGAGGTTCGACTTTGAGTTGAATCTACTGGTCAAGTCACCTTTTATTATTAAAAATATGATTTATAATACATAATATATTACGTATACTATTTTATATAATATATTATGTGTAAGAATAATTAACCATCAGCCTGATGCGATTGGATGTCTATATTATGTCATAAGACACCTTGCAGTACCAGGAAGCATTATGGAAAAGCAGTCATTTTATGAGTAACAGGTGCTGCTAGTTTATAACTTACTGAAGATAGTGATGATTAAAGTTTTGCAATAATAATGTGAAGATGGTTTTCTTAAGTTTTAAAACTGAGTTTTTTAATCAATAATTAAAAAAATCATTTAATATTAATATGTTTTAGAAATCAGGATATTCATTTAAAGATATTGTATGCTTAAAAATTTTTCACATTACACATTAAATACATCAATAATATTCGCTGTTACTTGTTACTCTTCGCTTCATCTGACCGACTGTATCGCACTAACACGTCACTATTGACAAAGATAGTACCAATCTTCAAACGATATGTGTCCAAATTTCATGACATTCCAACCATTGGTTTACGAGTTACAGTGTTTTTAGTACGCTACTTTTGTAATTAGTCAATTCCTAGTCATATTCATTGCTAAGGTGACTCTTTGACTCATCTACGTTTTGCACATTTCCATGACTGCAACCAGAGATGTGTGTTTTTCAAATACATATACTGAAAATGCAAATACAAAATACTAAATACCTATTTTCTATTTTGTATTTAAATATCTTTTAAGACTATAGAATTTTTTATTTCATTTGAAAACTTTTACAAACCTATTTCCTATGTGGAAAATACAAAATACTTTTTTCATTTTTGTTACTTCATAGTGTTAATCAGTAAACATTATTTTTTGAATAAAAACTTAAAACCCCACCTTCATTAGCACAATCTATGATCTAAAAGTATCTGCACAATTGTCTTAATAATTCTAATTTAAAATGATAGATGTGCCTATTATTTTATTATCCTTCCTGTTACCCCCACCATAAGACATCTGATTTTCGTTTACCTAAATTTGTTTATCATATTTTCTCGTTCATTATTTGTTTTACTACAAGACAATCACTCCACTACATTCCTTACTGAAATATATAAACACTTAAATATATATTATTTTACCTACTAACCTTAACACTTGTCCGCTTTAATCCCTAAACTACCCCAACTATATATAAATATTTTATCCTTCTACAAAATAAAAATAATTATGTAAATTCTCATAATTATTAAAAAAAATAACATTTATATTAGTAACATAAAGTGTATTCTATTTTCTCAAAAGTATTTTTAAAATACGTATTTTGTATTTAAATACTAACATGAAATTTATTTATTATTTTCTATTTGAAATAGGAAAATAACGGGGTATTTGCATTTTGTATTTAAATGCTTTTGAAAAGCATTTGTGCACATCTCTGACATTTACAACATTATTTTATAGTTATACTATACAGATTATGTAATCATTCTCATTCTAAATACACGAGGCACGCCTAAGGTATAAAACGTTGTCAAAAATTAAAGATATCATAACTGTCATAAATTTATCATAAGTCATCTGTCATAAGTTATTAGTTACGTAACTTTAAAAGTTAACCAACGAAATCGATTCGATTCGATTCAGTGAGCAAGAATTGAGCGTCAAAACGTCTGCTAGATTGTGCTACGTAATTTGATACGATATGTTGTCGCTAGTAATTACAAATTTTAATTTTTAATTTTTTGGAGGACCAGAAGTGCACCTTCTGTAGCACAATTCTGTAACACATGGAATCATATGAACATACATGCACTTGCGATTTTAAATTCGCATGGAATTTTTTACAGCGTAGTTTTTATCGCAGTACGGTTTAGGTCCTCCTCACACGAGTCGACTGATTGCAAACTAGTCGAGCCGTGTTACGTGACTCTATAGAATTTTAACAATAGCATAGGGGATTTTATTGTGTCGTATTCGTATGCATGTATGTATTTAAATACTTTTGAATAGTATTTGTGCACATCTCTGCTCATGATGTCACTATCAAAAGCATGCCCTACGACCGAGAAACAAAGTCGCTCAAAACGTGCTGAAAACCAGTTTGGTTTCGTTCGTGCCTTGTATTTTCTCTCACTCGTATTTTTCTCATTCGGTTCGGGCAGATCGGTTTGCAATTAGTCGACCCATATGGGGACGGCCTTAGGCGTAACACTTTGTAGACGATAGATGGTAAATACCGCCCGGAAGCCGGAAGGAAACAAACGTTGAAAGTAGAGACAGTTACTTTTTTATCAAATAGTAGCCTTGATAAAAACTAAATCTAAATATTATTATATTGTTACAATCTTACCGTATTTAATAGAATCGCAGAAATATCACCGCCAGTGATCTGTAAACAGAAAAAAAAGAATTAGAAATGTTAATACTTTAAAATTTGTGTCGGCACAGTTGCCGGAAGCCACTTTATGTTTTACGCCAGACTGCTTGGTTGTTTTGGTTAATATTATTAGATCCGTAATGCAGATTTCAGAACACCAGAGAGACAGTTCAATAAAACACGAACAAAAACTTGTTTTTCTGAACAAAAACATCAATGCTTACACCAAAGAGACACTTCTTAAAACAGTTTTGTCTTTTGTTGCTGTTTTAGTAAACAAAAAACATTCCCGTCTGGAGTTGGTAAGATCAAAGGAAAACACGTTTCTTGTTGTTTTTTAGTCTGCTTGGTTTGAACACGCAGATTTGTTTTTTGTGAACATTTGCGCTTGTCAGTTGTTGTTTATCATGTTTATAATTTTTATACAGAAAAACACTAAAAACAAAACCAGTCTGTTCGGTGTGAATAGTCTGTTTTCGAAAAACAGAACTGTTTCAAAATAAAACAAAACATGTTTTTGTTTTGTTTCTTGACAACAAATCTGTCTCTCTTATATGAAACCGGCATACGACCTTATTTTTGAATTATTAGTTATGCAAAACCCGAAAAACGAAGACATGATTTTTATCCCCTTAAATAAAAAGGGCGTAAACTAAAGAGTTTGAGAAACCTTGTATTAGACACGTCTTAATATTAAAAAAGTATTTATTTTATAGTTTCCTTGGCAGCATTCTGTTCTTTTTCTATTTCATACTTTATGTACAAGTATATGCTAAAGAGTCTCTTACCACAACTGCATATAAAACGTGTCTGATATTAAAATTAATGGAATTACTTCCCGCGAAAAGAGTAGTGTGGCCGCGGAGGTGAGGTAGAAATACAAGGGGGGCCGGGGTTCGGGAGGTGCACAACACCTGTAGGAATGTGATTATTGTTTTTATCCTGATTTGTTCGCAAAGTATAAGCAGCTCGTTGAATATCAAGCGCTGAGCAAGTCCACGTTTTAAAACGCAAGCAGGTCTGCTATCAATCAATATGCAATTGATATCAAGAATCATGCAAACGTTCAATGTCACGTCGTTCGTGAAGAAAATACAGACTTTGTATTAATAAGATGTAGACTTATGGTTGGAATAGCCAACTGGTTGAGGTACAAGGGCAGCACTTTGATACTGGTCGAAATATTGAAAATCCATTTAAAAAAAAACTATGTTACAAAAAGTGTAAAGAGATAAAATTTTGACACTTTTTACGGAAGCCAAATAACAGTTTAGAATCCGAGATAATTAATAATAAAGTTAACAATTTTCAGACTCACCTCCCATTTGAAGCATGTAAAACTTCTTGTACACCCAACTATTTTCTATTATACACAAAAAATCTCTTGATAGAATTTTGAAAAAAAAATTAGGAAAAGAAAGTATCATTTCCACTCACTGTTTAAATTTAATTTTGTATTTAATTTAAATTGTTTAGCATATGGCATACGCGTAGTCATTCACAGTACCATTTTTAATTTAATTTATTTTTTAAGTTTTCTTAGTTTTTTAGAATGTTTTAAATTAAAAATATTAAATTAAGAAAAACTATATTATATTACACTCTCCAAAATGTGACAATCTGTCAAAATGCAGTAAGATTTAATTTTAAAAGAAGTTTAATGCCAGTTTTTGAAATATATAGAAGAGAAAACAATGTCTATTACTAATTGTTAGTAAAAATAGCATTATTTCACATACAATTTTGTCGAACTGTCAAAATGTATATTACTAACGATGCATACGCACCAACTAAATTGATTAAACTTAAATTAAAACACAAATGTGAAAAGGAATGCTTAAACGAAAACGTGAAATCTAGATTACAATATTAAATAAAAAGAGTAAATTAAATATCAAAACAGTGAGTGGAAATGAGGCTTAAAGAAAAATCTTACCGTTTAACAGATAGTAAATGTGAAATATATGATTGGACAATTTAAATAAATTTTTAAGAGTAAAATATTTCTTTCAGACTGTCTTGTAAAAGGATCTAAAAAACTAAAAACCCAACAACAATTGATTATTTTAGCGCTTGCATGAAAGATATTTATTTAACATTTATATAATTGCTGACGTATGCAACCTATTAAAATAAAATTAAAAAATATAATTATAGTTTTATCTTCATTAAGACTTGATCATAAAATGAAATTTTAAATAGATGTCATTAAACTACCTTATTAGTAAACATGACGAAAATTAAAGGCAGGCGTACTCCACGGAAGTAACCTAATTTAATTACCTATATTACTGTATTTGAAGCGCAATTAGAATAACAATTACTGAACAGTTGAAGACATAACTGTGATTGTTTTTTGTTGATGAATAACAAAACGCCATCAGGTGGCCCGTGCCACACGAGATGCACGGGCCCAACCAGACTCGGGTCGGCCATCAATGCCCGATATTACAGTGCGACGAAAAGTTTAGGCGAAGACCTGTTCATTCTAGCCACGTGCTAAACCTAAAGAATGCTATAAATAGACATGAGTATATCAATAAAGATATTAAACTATTAAATAATAAGAAGAGTGTGAGCAAAAAGTGCCTGCGCTCTTAAATACATAGATAAAGTGTTACGGATCTCAAAGGCAATATGAGTACCATTTCTTGGGTTCTTTCTTCTTCAAAGAAATACAGCTTAGTATGTTTTTATTTTTGCGTTTAATAAAGCATCATTCCCACTCACTGTTTTGATATTTAATTTACTGTTTTTATCTAATATTTTAATCTAGATTTCAAGTTTTCAGAATAGGCATTTCTAGTCACGTTCGTGTTTTAATTTGAGTTTAGTTAATTTAGTTGGTGCGTATGCATCGTTAGTAATATATATTTTGACAGTTCGACAAAATTGTATGTGAAATAATTAAAATTTCTGTTTTTAATAACAATTAGTAATAGAAATTGTTTTCATTTCTATATTTTTCAAAAAACTGACATTAAACTTATGTTTGGGTTTGGGTGTCTTTTTCTATGCAATTAAGTAAACACCCAATTTATAATATTGTATAAGTTTGCTGATGTTTCGTAATTAAAATCATTGGTAATTATATAATACTTTTTATTAGAAATATACTATTGCGATAAAATGAACATGCTTTAGTAGCTATAAAAATGAATGAATAAACTGAAACAAATGATTCTAGTTAATGATTTACAAATTTATAAGGTTACTAAGATAATAAATAAATTTGACAATAAAGAAATTTATAAATATTTAATAGAAGGTAAATGTTTATTTGTTTCTTTAACAACTTCTTTTAAAAGTAAGTTCTACTAGATTTTGACAGATTATCACATTTTTGAGGTTATAATATAATATAGTTTTTCTTAATTTAATATGTACGAAAACTTGAAATCTAGATTACAATATTAAATAAAAACTAAATAAATATCTAAGCAAATTAAATATCAAAACAGTGAGTGGGAATGAGGAATTAACCGAGAATTCAAAAACTCTCATACGAGTATATCTATCTAACAAAGCAAATAACGTTTTTCTAACAAATTGATGATTTGCGCAACTCGCAGCTTCCTTAAAAGGAAGACCGAGTAGACATACCTAGCGAGCAACCAACCATGAGTCAGGTAATTCAGCAATTAGTTTTGCAATTACGCACAATTAATTAAAATAAACGGTATGCTAATTACTAATGCAATAATGTCTATCTTAACACAGTCTAGGTACTCTTCACTCTCCAGTCTCCACTCTATTCCATTATCTTTTCCGTGTAATTATATTTATTAACTAGTCGGTGTCCCGCTTAATTTCATTTGCTTAGAACTCCGGTTACTCGTATTGCAGCAAGTCCATTAATTGCTTGAGTAATTAGTACGTTCATTTAGTAGACACCTGTTGGTCATCTTTAGTGTATGCGTTGATATAGTTCACTAGTAAAATTATTTCTAAAGAATTTGATAAAATTTAATTTATGTTTTAATTTTGAACTAATACGCATACTGACCTGTCAACGCATACCTTACCAAGCTATGCTACACTCGATTTAAGTAAAAGGAGAATCGCTACATTTTTATACAGCATGTTATACGAGAATGGGCTTGTGTCCTATGTCTTAATTTCTATAAAACTGTACTATCATATATTATAATGTCCCAGGTGTTTGAATCTATTCTTATATTCTTATATTCTTATGATCTTATATGTTTGGTACTGAATTTTGTATGGCAGCGCGAAAACGGCTCCGGCGATCTTTTTAAAAATTTCCTATTTCGTAGAGAAAAAAATTCTAAGACTTTTGGCGTCCCCGGATTTTTCCCTGAATATCCTGGAAACCCGTAATTTTGGAAAAACTGGAAAATTCGAAAAAATACTTTTGCAAATATCTGACGAACTAGAAAAGATAGAAAACTGAAATTTGGTATGTGTATTGAAATTATTATTGTGCACATTTTCCAATAGTTGGAAATTTGAAATTTGAGTTCAGTAGCGGCGCGAATTTTTGGGGGCAATGTTAGAATAGAGTTAGGACGTTCAAATTTAATATGTAGGCTCGCTGTAGACAGTAATTAATGAGAAAAAATAAACAGCCCCAAATTTCCAGTGGCGGCGGGAGTTGAGACAGTAAAAGCCAAAAATATTGAAAATGTAGTAATATAACTTAGGGTATGTATTAAGACACTAATTGCGCATGTTTGCCAATAATTGGATTACCAAAATTTTAATTCAGTAGCGGCGTGATTTTTTGGGGGCAATGTCGCAACAGAGCTAGAACGTTGATATTTGGAACGTGGGCCCTATATAGAGTGACATTAAAGACACACTATAGAAAATTGCAACTTTCCAAAGGCGGCGGGCGCTGGGGGCCAAAGACCAGAAATATGAAATATATAGAGATAGGGCTATAGTTTAAAAAATATCCTATATTATAATGTTCCAACTGTTTGAATCTATTCTTATATTCTTATATCCTATATTATAATGTCCGAGGTGTATGTTTATTTTCTTATATGTTTATATTCTTATATGTTTACGCGATTCGTATGGTAGCTCCTAAAACGGCTCCGTCAATGTTTCTGAAAATTTCGTATTTCGTAGAGAAAAAAATTCTAAGACTTTTGGCGTCCTCGGATTATACCCTGAATTTCCTGGAAACCCGGAATTTTGGAAAAACTGGAAAAAAATTGAACCCTTTTTTGCTGTATTACTTTTAATTCGTAAAAGATAGAAAGATGAAATTTTGCATGTGTATTAAGGTATTCAATGCTGACATTTCTCAAAAATTAGAAATTCAAAAAGTGAAAAAGGGGGGTTCAAGAAATTCGGGGACCCGGTAGGGAACTTTGGAGAAAGTTCATATTCTGGATTCTAGAATAATTAAGTATAATATTAATAAAAAAAAATTCAAAATTCCAAAATTTTATTTGGGGGCACGGGGGCAGTATTTGCCGAGAGTAAAAATTGTGCCAGAAAGTTGAAATTTTGTATATAGGCTAATCTTGGTAACTTATTTACGAATCGAAAAAAAAAATCCCAAATTTTGAAAAAAAGTTGGTCAAATAACGCATAAATTGAAAATATTTTTTATTTTGTTAAAAAAAATATTTTTTTTTAGTCAATTTATATGTGGGAATGTATATGTGCGAGTTTATTTATTATTTCAATTTAAACATAGAATTAAATATGAAATGTAATTACGAATTATTTTATTGGTTTCAAATCATACACGCCAAAAAGACTTCGCTTTGCGACGGATGTGTTACTGGAATTTAAATTTTTACCTGAAGTTCAAGCCACACACAAAAGACACGTCGCTTGCGACGGGGGTAAAAGCTAGTATATTGATAAAGTTGGTTACTAGAACCTCAAATGTCCAATTATTTTTTAATAACTCCTTATATTTCAGGAGATATTAACAATTAAAAAGTAATTTTGTCTCTTTAATTATTAAATAGGATTCAACGTTGTACACATTCCAACTGCATGTGATATCACAGCCGCTAGTTGCTATCTCTTTTATACAACAGAGCGTAAAAGAGATAGCATATTCAAATTAGAACTCTGGCAAGTTTACAGGTTACCAACCTTACAGCTCATAAATTTTTGCTATATGTATTTATATATCAAAATATCAAATATTATTCACAGCTATTTCAAGGAACAATAAAATTTCAATATTATGTCTGCCGTAACAGGGTTAAATAAAATAAAAACTTATTATTCTTTGACTTGACTTGATTATTTCGACAACCAACAGTTACAAAACATTACCACAGCACTGACCTACTCAACAAATAACTGACGTTAAAATGCATTTCATGTCATACAAATATGGCCGACCATTTCTAGCGCTAAAACTACAATTCTAATTTTTAATTAGTATATCTTCGTCAACATTTAGATATTTAATAAAATAGACATGCCAATACACATTTATTAACATCAATTTCAATCCCATTGCTGTATATAAAAACAGTTTTCACAATATCGCTGACGCGTTGTAGGAGTCACAGAAACTCGCATTATAAGAGGGTCAACTGTTTTATAAATTTTAGTAAGAGGTTTCATATATAATGGGCTTGTGAACCATATTTTAATTTCTATAAAACTGTACCGCATATTCATAAAATATTTTTTAATAACTCATATTTTATATTTCAGGAGATATAAACAATTAAAAAAGGTATTTTCTCTTTTTAATTATTAAAGGGATTCAACATCATAGAAAATTCTAATACATGGTACGTCACGTTCGCAGAGTTGCTATCTCTTTTACACAACAGTAACGCATACTAGTGTGTGTATGTCATTTACTACTAACAACTGGGTTGTGTATCACATCAAGTATTATATTGAGATGGTAGTGACAAAGGAAATCCCAATTATTTATTTATTATGTGACGTCTTATGCATTTCGAAAACATGCGACAAAACTAAAATTCAAATTTAATATAGCTGTATATTTGAAAAAAATGCATATACCCAGTAAACATTTTGGAGTCACTTTGACATCATATTGAAGATGCGTCATGATTTTTTTGTCATGAAAGAGTTCATTTATAGTTCAGTTTCTCACATTTTTTCATATAAAATGTCTACTTTATCGGCTACAAATGGCGAAATTACTCCACCTGTCGGAATACAAATGAAGATAAAGTTGATGGGAAATATAATTGAAGTGATATAGTGACAGAAACGTCACTAAATAGGGCACTTCACCAAATTGTTTACTGGGTATTAACCTTTATTTCAACCAAAAATTTGAAAAGCGACCCCTAAAAAATGAGTTCACGAGCCCATTATTTGAAAAAGGCAAATAAATTTGCTATTGGTGTGAAGTGTGCCAAATAAGCTAATATATTTAATTGATTACTTAGAACAAACAGTTGGAATTAGTTTCAAAACACTGTGACAAGTTGTTGCCGATATCGTTACTAAGTCTAATGCATTAAACGTGTATTTTGATAATTCGCTAATAGTGGCAAAATGTCCACGGTACTTTTGACGTCATCCATTGTTATTGAACAACATACAGCATACGCTAAATGCCTGGAATGGCAACGGAAAACGAACTACGTCACAAATCGCTGCAGGCTCTTTGCTGTTTACAAGAATTTGCAGTATTTCAAAACATGTCATTATTACATTTCCTTTTTTTATATTGAAATATTTTTAAATCAATGCTAAACATATTTTCTTTCATTAAATTCTTGTGAATTTTATGAATTCTTTAGAACTTATTGTTTATATCTGTCGTAAAATGCGACACGACTATTATTTTAACACCTTATTTTAACTGTTTTATACATACGAGAATAATTTAAATACAATCATATAATTCATAACTTCAGTTCAAAATTTAATTCAATTCAAAATTAAAATATTTAACTTGAATATAATTATCAACAAGTGTTCAATCTTAAAAATATTTTTAATGTTCAAAATTTATAAAAAATGTCCAATATTTTTTCAAAATTTGAGAATTTTATATTCTATTTGTAAATTAGGTACGAAAGTTAGGTACAACATTTCAACTTTCTAACATTGTTTTTAACCTCAGTAAAAACCACCCCCGTTTTGTTTTTATTAAATATGTTCCAAAATTTGAACTTTTTTCAAAGTTTCCCACCGAGCCATTAATTTTATCAACGCTCCTTTTTTTCAAGTTTCGAATTTCATCTTCATAAAAAATTTCAACTTTCTATCTATTACGAATTATAACTTATACAATAAAATATGCGCAAGTTAGTGCTTTTTTTTTAGTCCATTAGACCCTCAGCACACGACGCGACTGTTTGCAAACCTTAGCCCCGAACCGAATGTCATTACAACTGTGTTGTTAGTAAAAGAACGAACGTGTTTACAAGTGAGATAAAACACACGGCACGAACGTAACTAAACTGATTTTAAACTGGTTTTGAGCATATATTCAGCGACTAGATTTCTCGGTCGCAGGGGATTGTTGCTTTCATCAACAGAGATGTTTACGAATACTATTGAAAAATATTTAAATACATACATAAAATCAAATATAACACAATAGAATCCCCTGTTTTGCTATTGTTAAAAATTCTATAGAGTTACGAGACACGGTTCGTGCTCGTTTTCGTTAAAAACTTCGTTTCGCGCTTAGTTTGCAATCAGCCGACTCGTATGCCTGTCCTCGTGTTTTATCTCAGTCGCATACAAGTTCGCTCTCTTACTAACAACATAGTTGTAATCACATTCGCTTCGGGCAGATTCGGGCTAAGGTTTGCAACCAGTCGTGTCGTGTGCGGAGTTCCTTAAAGCTACTGCGGTTGCTGACAATTCTTTGAAAAATTCATATATCTTTTAGCGGATTTCCATTATACATCTCGAGAGGGTAGGGGAAGTGTTAAATATTATCACACCACTATATACTGCCTTTTAGACACATGATGTTGTTTATAGTTTACTGTACGAGTACGTCGCTAATGTAATTAACAATCCACGTGCCCGGCTGACGTCATACCGACAAAGCGCCACAATATCAATACAGATGAATCTTTGCCTCATAATCTGAGATTCTCGTCTTATTCTCTTTGCATACTAACTACAGAGGAAGCAGCCTATACTTTGCCTTGTCCTTGGCGATGTTTTTGCTCTGAGCGCGAAACATCCTTTTGTTCTTTTTCTCATGCACATGAGCACTACGCTTCACATACAAATTAAATTGAATTTAAATATTAATATGGAAATTAGGGTTACTTCGTTTTTTTAATTTGTGTTTTTTCAAGGACGGTCGAATGACGGTCACGGTTGAAAATACGGCTAATTGACCATGTGAATGTTAAAAAAATATAAACAATTAGTGAACAAAAAGTGAATGATGTCATTTGTTATACTTGGAATTTTTATATGACCCACCCAAAAATAGGGTACGGTTATATTTAGCAAAAAGTTGAAACATAAAAATTGTTATTAATATGTTTTAAGGTATTTCTTAAGAAGACTCGACGAGGGTCATAATGTTAAGAGATCTGATTAGAATTCACGAAATTCGAAAGAAATACTACCAATTTGTGCAGAGGTGGATTTATATTGAAGGAAACTAAAAAATGACTGTCTTCACTATCGATTCAGTTGATACATTTTGGTTTTACGCCATATTCAGTTGTATCCAGCCACAATTTACTGAGATATAAACTCCCTTTTATATTGAAGTTCTTAAGGGACTTATTCTGTAACTTTTAAAAAAATCGACCTTATTTTTTCAGGGGTGGAAATATTTAATTTGTTCACCGCTCGAATAAAGTCGCTTTATTTAAAATATCTAAAGTGGTATTCTGTATGCAAAATTTTCCATCGCCCTTATAATATACAGCGGTGAAAAAGTATAAACTGGTATTGATGACGTATTTTAAGACGTTTTATACCAGGTCAAACAAACAACAATTTATGTTTACATATTAAAAGTAGAATACAACAAGACAACAATGTGTCAAGAAAAAACTGCTGATCTTTAAAGATTTCAGTATATTTTTTCATAATTCAGAAAATGTAAATAGTAGGCTTGCTCAAATAACATGACTATTCGCAGCGGATAAAAGTCGTCGAATTAATTTAAAATATAAAATTATTAATAAGAAAATGTCGTTTAATTGCAACTTTATGTCATAAAATAAGTTAGTAAAGTGCACTACCAACTCTCGTAGGTAGCAGCCGTCACTGTTCAGGAAGTCAGGTTTGACTTTGATACAATATTCACGTCGGTGTACGTCAGGTTGGTTGCTCAAGATAGGAGATAAAAATGCAAAACAGCAAACAAAATCAAGGTTTTATTAATTGTAGACTTCACTCATACATTAAAATGATTGTTATTAAAGTTCTGCAATACATGAATTGGGTAATAATTAAATTGTAACAATACTTATTACGTATGCATATGTTAATACTCGTAAGATGTTGTTTTTAATTAAAGTACAGTTCTTCTAAAAGTGTATCAATTATAGATATAACATTAATATTAAAAGATTTTTATTAAAAAGGAACAAAAGATTATTTATTGCATTGTTTTATCATTTGGTAATAGCTGGAAATGTTGAAAGATGTGGAGTCCTGCAAGACCTTGGATAATCCGGCTCGAAGGACCATGAATAATGCTATGGGGTTGTATGGATTTTTCAATCAGCTTGTAATATTCAGATTTCTCGTACCATGCAAAGAAGTAGGAAGTTACTTCAATCCGGCTAGCTGAATCATGGACAGTGCTAACAGACGCGACGTGGAAGGACCCAAAATTCCGGCGAATACAAATAAAACACTGATCGTTGATAATTTTCCATTACATCTCCACAAACAATTTGGATCCGAACCGTATTAAATATCCTTGAATATGGATAAAGCGTACTTGTGGACAATAAAAAAAAAAAGAGTATCCGTGTCAGAAGGCATTTTGGATCAAAAACGGAGGCGAAGGTTTCAGAAGCAAAAAGGCATTACTCCACCCCATAAACTTAACCTTGAAATACGAAATTTCTTTTCCTGAACGTACCCAAATATATTTTCTACATATGGTTTAGAACGTGCTTCGAAAAATCTGACTCAAATTGTAATTAGGTTATTCGATGTTACTGCGACACGAAAAAATGTTTGTAGGGATATGATTTAGTATCAAACAAAGCAATAACTTATATTATTGTATACTTAATTAACACATGAAACTTTAAAATGACATGAAAGTTTTAGAATCAGTTCTAAACAAACAGTAATTTGCATATAAATAACAATATACAGCATATTGCACATTTATAAGTACTATTATAAATGTTTACTAAATACAGAATAACAATGGTCTCAACTAATTAAGGAAAACGTTGTGTTTAAGTTCCCAGTAGTGCCACCAATACCAACACATATAAAACCATATGGTAGTTGATTTACCAATGCATCTACATTCATTATCGATACATCGGTTTATTACATGACTTTTTAATTACCCACAACTCGAAGTATACGACTTATTGTTTAATGATTTTATTGTGTTCATTAATCGTTGACATTGCTGATTTGTATTTCAATGACATATTTAATTATATGTGGTTGTATTTACATTGAGTCAGTATTTGTTTTAATTGATAGACTTTGTTAAAGCAAATAGTAGTATGAGCTATTGCAATGGTCAATAAGAATATAGAGCAGTGAAGGACTAGAAATGAGGCTTAGTGCAAGTAATATGGGTTAGTAGGACATGTACAATACATATTCAATCACCCTTATTATACTTTGATAGTGCGCCAGTAATAGTTATCGTTAGAATAAATTATTAATATAAGGATTTATGGGTTACAACTTTACAAAGATTCCAATCTAAAACATTACGCATGATTGTATATGCACCATGGTATATTACAAACGACAAACGAAACCGCGGTTAAATATTTCAATCTTATTTTATTTATTTATATTAATGTACAACATATTAAGTTTATTGTGTGAAAATTTGAAGTCGATTGGAGTAAAACTGCCGGAGATATAGAGTTTTAAGTTTTCATCTCTCTGGTCTGGTTTCGTCTTTCTTTAAAACGTTTTTGTCACACTTAGCTTTTTCAGAGTCGGTGTCCCCTCCAGCTGAAAATCTACTGGACCGATCATTTTGAAATTTTAAACACTCTTTCTTTGCATAAAGCCAAGGTAACGCTGTCGAGTTTTTTTTAAATTTTGATGTATTTTAAAATAACAAAGTTTCTGTTTTTTTCATGAAAAATCGGTATTTTGACTTCTAAGTACTGTAAAAAATTGAAAAATCAATAAAAAAGAAAAAACTCAAAAGAAATTTCCTGCGGAAACTTATTAGCTAATGAAATCATATTGGTTTGTTTAATTCAAATAATCCAGTGATGAGTTATGAGGGATTCGCTGTCAATGCCTCATTTCTAGATATTTATTTATGAAAATTTTACAAATATATTCTTTAAATGTTATTTTATCATGTAGTAATTATAGAAATATTTAAGGCTTAACTGTGTCGTTAAAAATCATTATGGAAAATATGCTTTTTTTATCGATTTGACCTTACAACCCCCTCCCCCTCCAAACAATAAATTATAAAACCCTGAGACACATTATCGTTAGACATTTATTTACAAAAGCTATTAGCAGATAATTTAACATACACAAATTGAGCCAATATTCCGACTTATACCACAAATTAAAAATGCATCAGTCGGTCCGAAAACCGTTGCAAAAAAGGCAATTCTTAATAACAATTATTTCTAAGACAATATAACATTTTACAATAAATTTAACAGTCAGATTATCCTTCACTGTATTGGTTAAAAAAATAGAAACCGTTGATAGATCTACTAAAAATAGAAAACTAACAATTACCATTTATTGTATGTGCAGCTGTGAAGCGTACAAACGCAAAAGAAAATCAACCATTTACAAGAACTAAAAGTGATTTAACAATAAATACAAATGAATAGTATGTTATTAAATTACACATTAGTAATTAACAGAAACAACAAGTTAAACAACAGTTTTTTATAAATTACAGACAATAAACCACAACTTTCTTATGACGGATGGATGGATGAACGCTACGTGAAAAGCATAAGCCGTCAAAACCATAAACCGGCACCAGCAATTAAAAATTACACTAAATTTTCTGTTTCTTTAACTGTTTGACCACCACTGATATTCATTTTATAATTATACTCATTACTAGCGTTTATCCCCGTCGCAAAGCGACGTCTGTCTTTTATGTGTGAATTGAATTTCATCTCAAATTTTAATTTCATTTTTAAATTCAAATATTTATCTCATTCTATAAGTCACGATAAAAGTCTAATACAACAAGAGCCATTTGTATAGCTAATGTGCACAAATATTTCGCTTTACATGCGCCTTCACTGAAGCAAATACCACGTGTAACAGCGTTAAACAAATCCATACCTGTCTAAATCGGGGTACTTAAGAATTGAAACTATGATAGTGATATCACAAGCAAACTTAACGTGCTTAGATAGGATTAGAACTGTGTCCTTCAATGAACAACTATTTAAAACACGACTTGAAAACAACTACACGTAGCAACACGAGGTTAATACGAAGACAGAGGGGACAGAGGGGCAGAAGAAACTGATATTGTACTATTTTTTCCGTTTAAATATTAATTTGAACTGTTATCTCAGAATTTACTTAGTGATTGTTTAATCAAAGCTGACAACTATAAGCCGTACGTCCCTGTAAGGGCCTTCATGAATTCCATATTAGGAATTATCTATTTTTTTTATTCAAGTGTCAATTTTAAAAGAAATAATTATACTTCTAAGAATTCTGAAGAAACAGCCAATGTAAAATCAGTGAGAATGCAAATTTTTTAAATTGAAAAGCAGTTTTTCAATTGAGTATGATAGCGTTAAACCCATTCCTACTTATAGTTTTAATTTAAGGTTTTAACCTTATTTGCCACTATGAACACTCTCAGTACATCATTATCAACCGAGGCATAGCGATGGCATCATGCAAAACTACAAAGATGTCTAACTGTCCATTCATCAAGGATGCTAATGCAATTGCTTCAGTAGTTATGGACCTGAACACGTGTATGAGAGAATGACGCATTCGAGCATCTGTTGAACACTTGAATGTTCGGTTTAAAAATTATGTAAAAAAACGGCAGTTATTCAATAGATTGTGATTGTTAAGTACAGATGAAGACGATATACATACATAGGATCTCTGTATCGTTTATACGACTTTTCTTTAAGGGCTAAAGATAAGAACATAAGAGCGTCTGACGAAAGTTATGGGCCTACTGCAGAGATCTGGAAATACATATTTATAAATTATCCTTTATCATACTTTCACATAGGTAAGTGAAGTTTTTACGTAGTGCTCCTGTGAAAGGGCCCCACTTTTAAGCTAACAAGTACGCATACGTTCTTAACTACATACTACACCATTTATTCACAAAATTTCAGCATTGCTAATACGACGTAGGTCAGGTGACTCGGGGATCTTTCGGAATAAGTTAAAACAAGAGCAACATTTTTAGAAATATGCAAAATTTATGGTTAACTTAATCAGTCATATACCCATGAAATTTGATTGTTAAATTAATAATTCGATGATGTTGAACAGAATTAGTTAATTTTAAACACGCTAGAAATAAATTTTTGGTCATGTTGTTTACGAGTCGTTCTAAAAATAAGTTCTTTGCAACGTTTACTCCATACTCGACCAGTTACCATATGGCGGTAAGGTCAGGTTAATTTATTTAACTTTTTATAATAAACGGAAATTAAAATATCATAATTGTTAAGGCCACGATGCTTTAATTAAACGAGTACGAGTAATTTGAAACATTTTTATTTATTAAATAATTAAAAACAAAAAGATCATATACAGTCCTATATTATAATGTTCCAAGTGTATCCAAGAGAGAATATTCTTATGTTCTTATATTCTTATCCTATATTATAATGTTCTAGGTGATTCTTATATGTTTCTATTTTTATATGTTTGGTACAGAATTTTGTATGGTAGCTCGAAAACGGCTCCAGGAAGTTTTTGAAAATTTCCAATTTCGTAGAGAAAAAAGTTCTAAGACTTTCTGCGTCCCCGGTTTTTTCCCTGAATTTCCTGGAAACCCGTAATTTTTGAAAAACTGCAAAAAAGTGGGCTCTTTTTTTGTTGTATAACTTTGTCTTCGTAAAAGATAAAAAGGTGAAATTTTGCATGTGTATTACGCTATTAAATGCGAATATATTTCAAAACATAGAAATTTTAAATTTAATAAAAGGGGCCCTGTAGGAAACTTTGGAGAAAGCTCAAATTTTGGATTGTGTAATAGTTGAATATCATATTAAAAAAAAAAAAATCAAAATTTTATTTGGGGCACAGGGGCGGTTTTCGTCGAGGGTAAAAATTGTGCTTATAACTTTGGTACCTAATTTGCCAATCGAAAAAAAAAATCGTAAATTTTGAAAAAAAAAGTTGGTCAAATAACGAATAAAAAAAAATGGAATTAAAATTTAAAATGAAATTCAATTCACACACAAAAGACGACGGGGGTAAACTGTAGTAAGTTATATACGAGTTAATGTATACTTTCTGGGAGCCGAAAGTATTTAACTTATTTATATTTTGGTGGTTAATTTACTTATTAATTCATATGTCGTAATCGACGTAAATAAAACAATTATTTAAGTTTATTTATTTATATTTTATTATATATTTTATTTAACTTTGATTTCTTTCTTTTGTAATTTATACTTTTGTATTTTTAAACTAAAATTATGGTAATGTCAATAATCTACGATAGAAATTGACTATTACTGAATCAAAGAAATACGTACAACGATTGAGGTACTTCTATAAAGATCCTTTGAGAAAGTATCCATGTAAGTGATCTCTATTGATTCTTACATTTTTACAGACTGCCTAATTATATCTTTACGAACCATATATATACTAAAGTTGTACATTAACTCAAGGGCAGAACCCTGAAGTGATTCCTAGAATCAGCCTGGGACCCTACTACAAAGATCATGGTTCTGACCTATAGTTTCCAAATGTACAATTTATGATTTTTATGATAGAGTAAGATATTTGTTTTGTTTAATTACTAAACATAAAAAGGACTCTTGCTATTTGAGATCTTAAGCAATTATTGAATGTAATTTATGAGAAAGTTTCTAAAGGAAAGAAAGATAAAAATAAATGTCTGTTATAGTTTTGACTTTAAGAGTTTTTAAAATGTATAATTTATTAGATTGTAACATGAAACATATGTGATTGTAAACCCATGTTAACTTACGTATAAATTGGTTTAAATCTCAAATGGCAATCACGCATTGTTTTAAGACAAATTTGTTGTCAATTCCTTATGGAAAATACGCAGATGCGTATAACTCAAGATTCGGCAATGTTAGCAAAATATGGCACTTTGGCAATGAGAATATTCAGGGCTACAAAGATTTGAAAAACGCACATCTCTGTAAACTAACATGTTTATAACATGTGTACAATAAAAAAAATAGTTGTAATTTTCTTTACAAGCCTATATTTATCATTTTAAGTTTTTCAACAAAATCGTAAGAGAATTACCAATGTTAAAAAAAATTTGCTAATTTTACCAGAGTTCCTAAAAAGCCAGGAAAATTATAAATAAAAAATATATATATTTAAATTTCCAAGATAAGGATTAAGGAACGTTCTTAAGTCATACATGCTGATAACAGTAAGCTTCAACAATTTTTCTTAAACGTATCGTTCCGTAGATGAGGCGGTAGATCTAAATAGGTTAATACTTAAATCCATTAAGTAATTTACGTCAGAAATAAAACAAAGTTAAATAAAAATGTATCTTTATCATCAAGTAATATTAATAGCGTCATCACTATGAAATCAACTTATCTTTCTCATGCTGCATTCGCAATTTCTTAATTAGGTCATTATCTTTCAGAATAACGTTTATTGTGTATCATCAAAGTAATAAAATTAACTTAAAAACTGCGTATTAAACTAGTTAAACATATAAAATATATTGTTTACTAAGAGTATATAAATACATAAACAACAGTATCGGCACAAAAAGGAAGGGCAACGGGAGCACTTGCACGCCACTGGCATTAAAGAAAATACACCGAAAGAGATAAAGAAATAAAATATTAAATTCATTGACTTACCACATAACAAAAACTTAACCCATTTTGAATCTCCTTCTTGCAAATATTAAACATAGTTAAAAGAAAATAATTAAATGATTATTGAACTTATTATTAGGTTTTGTACCTTGCGAATACAAAAATACATATTTTGGACAATTTTTACCTATACACGGATTCACCTGGGTCTGTTGAAAAAGTGTCCAAAAATGGCAAAAGTCGTTTTATAGCATCAAATTGCATTATTTTATGAATCTACTTTTTTTTTATGAAAAACACTTGTTGAAATATATTATTACCTATAGAAAACTTTGTATATTGATAAACATTAAAGAAGACCTTCCTCTCATGTTAAAGGGTCAGATATCACAAGTGCAAGTAATCGGTCTCAGTGTGAGAAAGCTTCAAACTCTTTTACAATTTCAAAGAAATATTAGTAATAAAATATGTTTCAAATGAAAAACAACCCACCAAAACACCTACCAATTTTACTCAGAAACTTTATTTAAATAAGTAATAACTATAATAAATAAACAATTTAAAGTTAAATCGTAATAAAAGAAATTAACAAGTTAACCAATAGCAATAAAATCAATATCAATAACGTTGTCTACCGCTACGCTATACCTATATGTATATATGCAGTCCACTCCGCACCTATTTTTGCATTCAAATAAGCAAATAAATTAGTATTATTCGCTTGTAGAGTCGATACTGATGTTTAAACATGTTGTCGTTTAAATTTAACATTAAAATATGTTTTATGACACAAATGTGATAATAAACAATAAAAACAACACGCCTAACTTCAAAAGTCAGGGATTGACAACTAGCAATTAACAGTAACAATAAGGCACTGAAAAAAGCTACAACCGATTGTCAGTAAGGTGTATTGGAGTTGCTTTGTATTACCCCATGACCATTAGAGCAAGCTGCTACTTTAATATCTATCAATACCCATTGTGCTGAAAGATGCAAAAGTATATATAGCTCAGTTAAAAAACTTGTATAAAACTTTGTTTTAACATTTTATAAGTTATCTCAAATATTTTATAGAATTCCGTATACACAAGTCGTGTTTTTTAAAGTTCAAAGGTTACAGAAATAGTTTTTTTAGAAATTGCTTGTTTCCTATGCTCCAAATGACATTTAGGCCGTCCGCACACGGGTCGACTGATTGCAAACGCGAGCTCCGAATCTGCTAGAACTGAATGAGAATGCAAGTGTGTTGTGAGTGAGAGAACGTACAAGCTCGAATGATAAAAAAAACTGATTTGAAATTGGTTTTGAGCGACTGTGTTTCTAGGTTCTGTGTTTTGATGACGAACATCATGAATAGAGATACATACATACATACAAACAATATACCTCACAATACGACACAATAAAATACCCTATTATGCTATTGTTAGGATGAGTAACTTAAACATCCTCCTTTCTCCCGTTCATCGCGATCGTAGAAATGCGAGATATAAGGAACCCCTTAATATATTTTAATTATTTTCACAATAAATCGAAGCTGATTAAATTTCTTAAAATTTCTGAAGAACAACATTATTTCAAAAAATTATTTGTTATAAAATTAACACTGGTTTTATAAAATAAAAATAAATTTGTTCGCAATTTTAAATAAATCTTCTACTTTTCACTCAAACAAACCACTATTATTTCTTCTGTGTTCTGAAAACTGTGCTTTGCAAGTGCGTCCGGTTTACAATCCCTGTCGAACTATACATTGCATACAGTTTACAAGTGTTTGTTGTTTTATACACTATATGGTAGAAGTATAAGTAGTTTTGCTTTCTGTGACGATTTCTTCCACGCTTGCTTTGCAGGTTCTTTGCCTCTTGTTCAACTGAATGATCTCATATCTCTTCAAAGTTGCTTTGCTACTGAATACTGAACACAGCCGACTGAATCTATGTCACACATTTCAATTCATTTTAAATCTGTCGCAAGCACGTCCTTATATTTAATGAATGAGTATTTTTATTTGAATTAAAATAACGACATATAATTATATAATTTATGATTGTAAGGCCAACAAATTTGATGTACCATAAAAATGTTTATTATGTAAATAATTAATTTATAAATAGATTGGTAGTTGCAGCTGTAACTTGTCGATACCGCTGGAACTCTTGAAACTCGAATATTGTTTTCCGAGTAAGGGCGTCCGCACATGGGGCGACTGATTGTAGACCATATCCCCGAATCTATCCGAAGCGAATGTGATTACAACTGTTGTTAGTGAGAGATTGAACGTGTATGCGAGTGAGATAAAACACGAAGAAAGGCACACGAGTCGACTGATTACAAAATAAACGCGAGCCTTGTCGAGCCGTGTATCGTAACTCTATAGAATTTTTAACAATAGCAAAATAGGGCATTCTTTTGTGTTATATTTGATTGTATGTATGTACATAAATATTTTTCAATAGTATTCGTAAACATCTCTGTTGATGACACCAACAATGCCCTGCGACCGAGAAATATAGTCGCTGAATATATACTCAAAACCAGTTTAAAATCAGTTTAGTTACGTTCGTGCCGTGTGTTTTATTTCACTCGTAAACAGGTTTGTTCTTTTTCTAACAACACAGTTGTAATGACATTCGGTTCGGGCAGATTTGGGGTTAAGGTTTGCAACCAGTCGCGTCGTGTGCGGACGCCTTAACTCACTGGACGATGAATTATGACACTTATGACAAATATATAAAACATAAAGGTTAATTTTATGATTCACGTGAAATAACCTTTCAAAAATAATTTGTTAAATTTCATAACCTAATAACATAATACCATGTTATTGATATTTTCCATTGAAGTACTTGAAATAAATCGACATCGCTTTTATGTTTATTAAAACAAACATTAAATAATTAATAAAAAGATTATAACGTTAATTAGGACAATGAAATTACACAATAACAAATACCGTATCAGAATTTACGTATTTTCAATTCTTGGATTTCATTTTAATTATTTTTCCACGAACGGTGTATTGATTTGTTGTACGGATGGATTGACGTATTATTTGTTGCGTGTATTGCAGTTCATTTTTGTTAATTAAGGTGAGTACACACCAAACGAGGATTTAGTGAACTTTTATTTAAAAACTGCTCAATCCTAGGCCTATTTTCAATGCTGAATTCTATAACCCTATATGTGTGAACTAAACCGCGGCCTAATAAGTTTGTGATTTTAATTTACAACCGAACCTACAACATTGTCAAACTTCAATGCCCTCGCCCACTGTGTTGTTAATTTATTTTTTCTTTAATTTTGATATTTTACGATATTAAAATCAATCAATCAACTTTACAAATTAAAAATTGACGTTATAAATCAGAAAATTAGTATAAATTTAAAAAATTATATACCTATCTCATTTGTTACTATGCATACATAAGTGCATCTCGCTTACTCATGGATTGATGTTAACGAATAATTATAAAACTATATGACAAAAATTAGTTTTCTTATTATTTCAACGAAAAAAAATAGGACTTAAGGCTATCGTACTTTGTGTTCGGATATTTTACTTTATAATTTTGTGACCTGAGACTATGCTAGCGATGATATCATGCAGAACTACAAAGGACACCTCTAAATCCGACCCTGAATATTCCATTGGAAATAATTATTAATAAATTAAACTTAAAGTAATTATTGACATTTAATTGGGAGAATCACAACATTAGTTCACATAATGTTACATGTTACATCATGTGTTTTTTTGTGAGGTGAGTACGCACCTTTAGAAACATAAACTACAACTGTATGTATGTAGTACAGTAAATGACGCGACACGTTATCATCAAAAAACACGATCAGAATTTCAAGCATCTAACACTGATAAGATATCAATCGTTTTACCTGCGACGCCGACGACCTGGCGACCTCGTTGTTGATGTGATAGTCCAGTCAACTGTAAAGAAAAAAAAACAATAATCATTTGAGTCTTTTGATATAAAGGGTGTTTGGTAGCAAGGTGCAAAGCCTTAAGAAGATGACTGATTATTTATTTTTTATTTCTACTTTTATGTTATTTTTATAAAAACACAATTTCTGAAAGTTAAATGCCAACAGTGGCCCAATTTAAGTTGGTATGTTAATTGTCTTATTTTTTTTGGAGTTTGACAGATGTGTAACTAATCTAATAAACCAAGTTCCAAGCATCTGAGTTATTGAAAAAAATACTAGACGCTTTTGAAATCGTAAAAACTTTTAAAATCAAAAAGAAACTGCGCAGTTTATGGCATTTAAAAAAAATAGCATTGATTGTTCAAACCTTTTTAAAAACATGCTCTATTCTAAATTTTTCTCCCTCAGTTTGGTTTGAAAGCTCTATTTTTGAAAATTGATAAGATATCAGCTCAAATGATACCTTAAAAGAAAGGCCAATAACTGAGCATGTTTTTAAAAAGGTTTGAACAATCGAGGCTATTTTATTTATTGTTCTAAATGCCATAAACTGCGCAGTTTTCCTTGATGCGTAAAAAACGTATTTGTCGTTGTGTTGATAATTATTTTTAGTGACAAATTAGCATTAATTACTTATTGCGTGCATTAATCCTTCCAGTTGAAATCCTTAACCTTATTTAATCCTTAACTCCTTTTAAGAACGAGTTAATCTGAACTGCGAGCTGCATCAAAAGGACGCCATACTCTGTACTAACGTAAATTACCTTATTTGTCAATTTCCTAGTAATTTATATACAGTCCGCTCTTTCGAAGATCGTTAGCCTGATACATTTGGTGACAAATGTTTACTTTGGTATACTTCAAATACAACTCAGAGAGAAAAAATACTGTGATGTAGATAGACTAGTAGGGAGCACAAAAGATTGAATTTTAAAATACGTATAGATGCGGTCAAAAATATTTTCTAAAAAAAAATATAATTTCTAAATAAACGAAATTTTCCTGGACTACATAGATACTCGTATTCCGACCATCCAACAACGCATGTCATCGCTGTGGAATTAACATTAATTTGTTAAGGTATGCATCACATTATTCACGCTAGATAAATTTATAGAGCGAACCTAAAAATCCTCTTTATGTTGAGTATAATTTCATAATAGTGAGCAGAGAGATTCGATATTATAAAAAATGATTTAAAAGAAACTAGACCAACATTATTATGTAAACGAATTGATTTCACAAAAAAATATGTATATGTAATATATTTCAACGTAACGGGTCAAATTAAAACAAAATCTAGTTAATTACCAATTAATTAGCAATTAAAAATAATATAACAATTGAAAGTTAAGTACTTTGTTGTGAAATTTGGTTTTCTATAATTTTGATGTCGAAATATGACCGATATCATTATTTTTAATATTTAATTTTTTTTTATTTAGTTTAATTAACGTCAACCTATTTCCAATGCTGAGTCCTATCATCAACGACCTTCTGGTTTTTGTGGTGTCGTTTCCTCATATATGTGGGCTACACCACTTCCAAATAAGTTCACCCCACATGAGAACACTAGATTACAAATCAAATATAATATGCATGAATCTGTATGAGTATGTGTATACAGCACAAAATATTTCGGGTTGCTGAATTGTGGTGAGGCGGCAAATACTAATGGTAATTTCAGAAAATGAATTATATGGTGAAACAGCAATATTTTTCTCGCGTTATACGGGGTCTAACTTATGTACTATAAGAGAAAGAGCGTGTTGTAAAGTTATTAAATCAAATTGTAGTAATTATTTAATTAAATAATAACAACCTATAACAATGAAACGCCGACGATTGCGATAAGGAGAGAAAAATAACGCAAAGTCATAAACGCGTTATCAGAGAACTTTATACGTATTGAACGGAAAACAATAAACTGAGTGATAATCTTTATAAATCTTAAATAAACTTGTATCATATGATTTAGTTCCCCCTCGGCTGCTTATCATTGTCTTTATTTTTTGGGAATGTCCATCTTCTTATCTTCACGGTGTTGATTTATATATCAGCAATAATCCAATTAGGTGTGAAATTGATAAGATTTTTATTGTATGGTAAATTTATAGATTAACTATAGGCGAAGTTTAAACAAAAGGAAATTTACTGAACAAAATTGTTGTCCTGATCTACTAATTAATATCAGACTAATATCAGAATAACCGTTTGAAATCTTTCAATGGGCTTGTGTCCTATGTCTTAATTTCTACTAGAACCTTAAATGTCCAAATATTTATTAATAACTTCTTATATGTTAAGAGATATTAATAATTAAAAAAATCATTTTGTCTCTTTAATTATTAAAGGGATTCAACGTTGTACAACATTCCAAATGCATGTGACACCACAAACGCTGCCAACCTTACAGATCATAAATCTCTGCTATATGTATTTCTATATCAAAATATCAAATATTATTTACAGCTATTTCAAGGAACAATAAAATTTCAATATTATGTCTGTCGTAACACGGTTAAATAAAATAAAAACTTATTAGTCTTTGACTTGACTTGATTATTTCGACTACCAACAGCTACAAAACATTACCACAGCACTGACCTACTCAACAAATAACTGACGTATAAAATGCATTTCACGTCACACAAATATGGCCGACCATTTCTAGCGCTAAAACTACAATTCAAATTTTTAATTGCTATATCTCCGTCAACATTTAGATATTTAATAAAATAGACACGCCAATACACATTTCGAAAATCGACCATTAAAAAATAAGGACACAAGCCCATTTAATGAAGGATTGTATTTTAAATTCACCGAATTTTTAAGAAACGTGGTTTTACAAGTGTACTAC
Organism: Panorpa germanica; assembly: GCA_963678705.1. Lineage (NCBI taxonomy): Eukaryota > Metazoa > Arthropoda > Insecta > Mecoptera > Panorpidae > Panorpa > Panorpa germanica. Next base: position 5,973,236 of record OY783206.1, on the reverse strand, counting down.
CTTAAGCAAGTTATTTGAATAATTAAAACTTGATTGATTTCAACAGTTTTTTTAAACAAGGAACTTTGAACTGTGTTTGTTATTTTACAAAATGCTACAATAACGTACGTAAACGATATGTTAAAAACTAACAAAATACAATGCATTTTTTCACGATGCAAATGTTATTTGTTATATAATTGATACCTCGTAATTATTTGTTATTAAATCGCTGCAATGACATTAATTAAACATCATCAACAATGATTAATTTGTTATTCCAAATCACCTGTCACGAACACCTGAGCATCTGAACATTGTTGGTTACACAATAATAACATTGTGAATTAAATCACTGGAATAGCTTAACAAATCACATCTGAGGAATCCCAAAGGCATCCAATGCACGACAGTGCTTCAATGTTTTAGAATTGTTTGATTCATTTTAGAGGTATGTTATTTTTATTATTTATCATCAGGTTTATCATTTGTTTTACATTTACTGTTTAAAAAGTATCCTGTACCTTGACACCGACATTATTATCATTTTGATGGTGACAAATACCAAAATTATATACAAATTGCTCAATCTCAAATATCTCAAGGTATTTTGTCAAATGTTAGAATAATGACGCATATCTAGAGGAAAATTATGCTTGAATATTAACCATGCCGAAATGTTGTGACGATAAACATATTTCAGTAAAAATCTGCACTACATCTTGTTAACCTCTTCAGCATATAAATTTGAAATTAAGCAATTTAGCAACACCTTAAAAAATATATGAAATCATCAAGAATAATTTTGAAATAAATTTAGTAGATTTGATAATAATTTATTCTTAATTTGTTCAAATAATCTCGGGCAATGGTTTAACAAATAGATAGTTATGTATATATTAAGTAGGATAGGTGATTATCATAAAAATTGCCAGGATTTGATTCTACAACCTTGAGCTCAAAATGCCATCCCACTAAACTCAGGTTGGCAATCGTCATAACAGAGATTAGCAGATATATTATTTGGTTATAAATTTATATTGACTATTACCAATATTGTTAAAATATTTCGAATTCAAAAATAAAGATATATTGAAAGGTTTCCTTTTTTATATTTATTTTCATTAATATGGATTCTTTAAGTGTTTTAAAAAATTTAAATTCTAATGATTACAAATCAAATAATGATATTTTAACATGCAAAATTAAGGAGCTGTATTTCAATATAATAAATAAAAATAATACCATAAAATGTATGTGGATACTGGGACATTGTGGAATAAGAGGCAATGAAATTGCGGACAAATTGGCAAAGGAATCAATGAATTTGGAAATTGAGATGAAAGTGAAATTACCTTCATATGACATTTTTAATATAATCGAAAAATTAAACTTCAATTTGAGAAACCAACTTTTCATTAACAAAAGTCAGTTAGAAGGAAGAGATGTTACATCCAAATTTAAGTAAGAAAAGATGGTTTAGAAATGAGTCCCGCAAAACTATATATACTATAATCGGAATCAAAAGTAATCATTGTAAAACTCCATCTGTACAAAATTAATATTAAATCCGACGATAGATGTCAATGTGGTGAAGAAGGAACATTGGATCATATTATATTTGAATGCATAAATTATAGTTTAGAAAGATCAAAATTCAATAGTGAAGTATTAGATGTGATTAAAACTTTTCCCGTTAATACAAAAGTTTTTTTAAGTGATTCAAATTTAATTAGTGAATTATTTAAATATTTAATAATTGTAAAATTGAATTATAAATTATAAAAGATGTATAAAAAATGTTTGATGGTGGCTATGACGAACAAAAGTCAAGGCAAATAAATAAACAAATATAAGAAAAAATATATATTCATTTTTTATAATGCAGAGTAATAAATTTATGATTATACAAACATATTTTCAATGAAACCCAAAAAATATAGCGCTGGTTCGATAATTGATCCCGAAATAATATCAATGGGCTTGTGAACTCATTTTTTAGAGGTCGATTTTTCAATTGTTGTTGAAATAGATGTTAATAAATGTATATTGGCGTTTTTATTTTATTAAATATCTAAATGTTGACGGAGATATAGCTATTAAAACTTCGAATTGTAGTTTTAGCGCTATAGATGTCGGCCATATTTATGACGTAACATGTCCCACTAATAAGAGAGTTCTGTGTTAAGTATGCTATCTCTTTTACGCTCTGTTGTATAAAAGAGATGGCAACTTAGCAAAAGTATTCGAATTTTCTATAACGTTAGATTTCTTTAATAATTAAAACGAAACAATGACTATGTTAATTGTTAATATCTCCTAAAACATAGCGAGTTATTAAAAAATAATTGGACATATTACTATTACATTATATACTTTTGTAAATAACTTTACTTAAAAAATTATTATTAAAATGGAAGAGATATAAATTGTTCCGTGAAACACGTTTGCCGGGACGCTAGTTGATGGTTACCATCATAACATCATTTTAAAATAAAATAGAACTTGTTTTTATCTTAATCCTTAGTAATCTCTCAGGTACTTTGATAATGTAAAATGTAAACAAATTGATAACGTGATTTTTTACAGTGTAACGTTATCGGTAAGGTCGTATGTTAATTCATATGTATATAAATAAACGCAAATTTGCATATAATTATAAATTTAATAGGATCCGTGCGTTAATACGATTTCTGCGTATAAATTAAATTTGTTATTTGAGTTACATGAATTTATGTTCATCACAGTCGATCTGAATTAATTATATCTTTTGAGTGATTAAGTGACATACTGTTATTCATAGAAGAATACAAAAAGTAATTTTTTATTTCGTAGGAGATCCAAGGTAAAGTAAAACTTCATTTATTCTCTTAGACGACTCACTCAAAAGCCAATTTTGTTTGTTGTAAATTTGAATGGCATAAATAATATTCTTTTTAGTTATAAAGAATTTACTTGTTCGGGAAATGTGCTCTCCACAACGCACGTAGCTGCTCAATATAACTACTATGGAATATACGATACATCGTCTAGTGCAGCGGTTCTCAAACTTTTTACTTCGAGCCCCCTTGCATAATCCAGCTGTAAGCCGGGCGCCCCTACATGTAAGCGTACTATTTATTATAAGGGAGTCGCATTTTAACATTTTACAGTCAATTTTTATTTAGTTAAGTTTTGCACATTCTATGCATACTCTAATGGGGCAATATGTTTAATCGTACTCAAACAACAAATTCTATACAAAGAATTACAATTTATTTAGGTATTTTAGCTACTATAATACATAATTGTTATTTGTAACTCAAAGCAATAATAATAAAAAGAGCTTCTGTGTAAAGGATGTGCTTGTTTTGTTCTGCGCATAGTGTCAGTTCTGATAACGCTACTCTGATTCCCTTGGTAACATCCAGTCTTGAGCGATATTTACTCTTCATGGCAGCTAGAGCAGAAAACCCAGTTTCACAAGAGTGAGTGAGTATTGCGAATGGAGTGAGTATTTTCAATGCCCTTTCACTCAAAATTGGATGTTCCTTTTGTACACCAATCCAGAACGATGTGAGAGAAGATTCTTAAAACTTCATTTTAAGCCCAGTGTCACCTTGGAGGTCAATGAGATTTTCTTTTTCCTTCATGTTGAGGAAGACACTCATCAACTGATGGTTTGAACGGGTTTTGAATCCATGCCAAACCGTCCAAGGTCTCATTAAAATATTTTTCCAAACAAGATTTGAGGATTTCTAAGTGTTTAAGAAAGCATAGTTGGAAGTAAAGTAAATTTAATTAATTTTTCAACCAAGCTTTGGGCCCTCCCCTGAGCCTTCATTGCGCCCCCCTTAGGGGTCGCGCCCCACACTTTGAGAACCGCTGGTCTAGTGCATGAGATAGAAGATACTCAGCGCAAACTATATGAAGAATCTGGCGTTGACCGTGTAGGGTACGATACTGTAGATTACTGGGGCTTGCTGAAATAACATGACATGACCATTGACCATTTCGATGCGAAATAGTCAGATTAAAGTCGTCAGATTGATTTAATTTATAAAAAATAAAATTATTAATAAGAAAATGTTGTTTTAATACAACTTTAAGTCATAATTCTCTATAAGCTGGTAAAGTACCAATTCTCGTAGCCAGCAGCCGCCATTGGGTTGAAATGTGTATATATTTCACGTCTTGGGAATTAAAGTAATAAAAGCAAGTCGTACAAAGACGAAACAACATGATTCTTATGTATAAAGTAATCCGATAAACGAGTGGTGTTTGAAATGGTCTAGCAACTAAACTAATTAATAAAAAAAACTTACCTAACTTATAAATATCTTTATTGTTTATATAATTAATGTATAAATATATGTATATCTATACATAAATAATATATTATTTGTTAAACCATAAATTGGAAAGCGTAAAATAAATTGAAGATGAAACTACGAAATTAAATTAAAATAAATTACAAGAGAAAATGAATTCATTACAAAATTAACAATAGTAGTTATTTTTTTTTTTTTGAAAGTGAGAATATTATTTGTAAAAGTTCGTATTTAACAATTGTAATTATAAATTTTAGTTAATATTAATTAATAACACCTTGCTTAACTCAATTGCTGATTAATGTTTATGAAATATAACGATGTTTACTTCCTGTTCATTCTTTAGTTGTTTCAAAAGTATAAATATTGACAAAAAAGAAATATGGTTTTTTTAAGGACGTTCTTAAGAATATTACTTTTTTGTGAAAAATGTTAAATACATATATTTATTAATGTCCTTTTAATGTTCTTTCGGTACTACATTTTTAGATTCTGACACTTAAACTGCATTTTTACATACGAACTATACACCGATCTATGTTGAAACGGATGTTTTTTATTAACAAAACATAGTACAGACAATTACAATGTTTTAGGGCCGGTTTTATGGTCTTTTATTTACTTCGGGGTTACGAAACCCCGAGTTAGCTTAGTTCGGTACTTATTTTTGTATCGGGTTTTATGGTCCAAATTTAATCCCGAGTTAGTTAGTAGAGACGTAAACCATATTTTAAGAAATTCGAATATTTGTTTACAGTTGTAAATCCATGGGAATGCAAGATTCAGTTTAATTATTGTTTTAAAAATGACGAATTTCTCAACTTAGTACTATATTTGTATAATAGCTGATCTTCCTCATCATCTGTTATTGATAATTGATTAAGGTCACTCACAAAATTCATAATAAACAATAATTTAATATTATAACCTAAAATATTATAATAATGATAGCTAAACTGGCTGAGATAGCATGATATTTTATCTCTGTTGCACACTTACTCCGAATTAAATATTATTACCTTGATTTATGACGGGATATCTTACTCCGTGATTTTAGTTCCGAGTTAGCGTTAACCCTTGATGATAAAACTCATTTTTCGTTTAATTCGGGAGTTAGCTATTTAGTTCGGTAGTAAGACGAACCATAAAACCGGGCCTTAAAGATTGTTTTGAAAAACTTACATTCTTTCAAAATATGACAAACATTGTTCTGTAAAAAAAATACAGTAAACGGTATTTGTTTGATATAAAATGAATGGTTAAATAAATAAAAGACACACACACAAACACAGCATGAAATGAATTCGATTTTCGAAAATGTAATGCCAACTGCTCCAGCTTGGAAGATATTGACAGTTTTTTTTTCCAACAGAATATTCAAGATAAATTCTTCGCACAACTTTGAGAGACTGTATTGAAAAAAAATGTTCTATGCGAGTTTGGCAAGTAACGTTAAAAGTTGGCGCATTTAATAAGGATTCCAAAATAGTATGACACTTGCTAGAAATTTTTTTAAATTTTGGACAATTTCTTCTTTTGCAAAGCCCAAATTTTACTTAAAAATGATTATAGTGTACCCAAAGCTTTTCTAAAGGCCGTAACTTTATGATTCTACTGTGAGTGAGACCGAGAGAGTCGTTTTACGAAGTGTGAACGAGACAGGTAGTGACGCTAACGACGTAGAATGCGAATACACATATACAGCTTAGATCTCAGTACTCAGACTAGATACAGAGTAGTGTATATCGAGACCTTAATACAAATGCATTTAGTACGTGAAACTGTCTGGTGAGTCACTGGTCGCCTACATCTAAATACTCATATCTTTCAGTATAATGCATAAGTAGATGCTGTTAGAACAACGTCCTGAACTAGGTGTTACCCACGCTGAGGTCACACTAAATTTAAATGTTAAAAATAGACGACTAATCATAAATCAAAGTAGTTAAATATAAATAATAAATGTTTAAGATTTTGATGATATAATTTTTAGAATATTAAGAAATCCATTTATAGAAACAGCCATTTATATATGTGTCGAATTTGATAAATGTAAAAAATATTAATATAAGATTTATTTATAATAAGGTGGAAAGATTTCTTAGGTGAATTATTTTGAGGACACCAGGAAATAATATAAAATTCATTTTGAAATTATATTAAGGAATCATCCCATAGGATTTCCTAAACAATATTTTCTCGTTTGAAAATGTTTTTCTTTTTTTTTTGTAAATTTTAATATTAAAGTATTTGAAGATATTTAAAAATTAAAATAAAATGAATGCAACATGTATTAAATATATAATTCTTAGACAGCTACATAATCACTTTAACTTGGTAACAACAAAACCCACAAAATGAACCTCTGGTCCTCTGGCTTGTGTACTCATTTATAGGGGTCGATTTTTAATTGTTGATTGAAATTAATGTTAATAAATGTGTATTGACGTGTCTATTTTATTAAATATCTAAATATTGACGGAGATATGGACGCTGTTATGCATTCATGTGTCAAGCGCCAAAATATTAAAAATTGAGTTAAGCACGAAATGTTGTTTCTAATACAATAAATAAAAATATTTTTTATGAACTATGTCATAAAAAAATTTGCATTCGATGTAAAAGCTTAAACTTATTATTACAATATCTCCATGCAGAATTCTCGTTTTGCAAAAATGGTTCATCCGCCTAAAGCATTGTTTCGTATTATTTAACTTCGAAAAGGACATTCTGATTTAAACAAATTTTAGACAAATTTCTGATTTAAATGAATTGTTCAAATTAGTTCCACCAGACTGTCAAGAATTTTACAATTTTCTCAAAGATGCTGAATCAGCTGATTTTATCGATGATATTGAAGGACTAGGAAACACATTAGACTTCGCCATTGATCCTGATGATGAAGATGAGAATCAGTAATAATAAATCAAAAAGAGCACTAAAAAATAATATTACCTTAAATAAATAAAAAATAATAATTTTTATTCACGATTTTCATATTATTATTTAGAAATTTATTGATGAGAAATTTGTTATAACTTCCGTTTCAATGTTAGAATATATTAATATCACTTAAAAACTATTGATGTAATTTTGATAAAAAGTTCGTATGTCACTGTTGATAAATTTAATAAAAGAATAATTCCAATAAAAATCCAATTCTAATTTGTGAAGTATAAACCTTAAATTATTTTATTAATATAAATAGTCCATAAGTTAATTTGCTTTTATGTGTCAAGAGACTTTGAAACATTTTTACAAATTTAATTAAGCATATTGAATTTTGCAATAATATTTTTTTATATTTTATCAGTTATTCTTTAAATTCATGATATTCCAATGAATAATTCATGAATATCTGTAATAGTTCTAATATTTACTTGCTTATATGATAAAAATAATTCTAATTATTCTTATCTGAACAATTTGAATTAGAAAAACTAGAATGTTAATTTTCTCAAATCCCAGTATCTGGCGCTTGACACATGAATGCATAACAGCGTCCATATAGCAATTAAAAATTTGAACTATAGTTTTAGCGCTAGACATGTCGGCCATATTTATGTCGTGAAAATGTATTGGCTAGGTCAGTTATTTCTTGATTAGGTCAATGCTGTGGTAATGTTTTGTAGCTGTTGGTAGTCCTGTGTATCTAGTTTAGCAAAGAATAATAACCTCAAAATAGTTGTAAATAATATTTGATATTTTGATATATAAATACATATAGCAGAGAGTTATCAGCTGTAAGGTTGGTAACCTGTAAACTTGTCAGAGTTCTATCAAGAATATATCTCTTTTACGCTCTGTTGTATAAAACAGATAGCAACATAGGGGACGTGAGGTGACATGTCTTGGAATGGTGTACAACGTTGAATCCCTTTAATAATTAAAGAGACAAAATGACTTTTTTAATTGTTAATATCTCTTAATAAATAAAGAGTTAATAAAAAATAATTGGATATTTGAGGTTCTAGTAACCCACTTTATCAATATATATAGTATACACTTTTATAGAAATTAAGACATAGGATACAAGCCCATTTCACGATAGATAGATTTTTGTGAAATATTTGAATTTCTTCTACTTACTTATTTACTGAAATGTCACCGCATAATACTGTAGAGTGTAGGTATGTCATTACTACATCCTTCCTGTTTCGATTAGCAAAGAGCTATTTTTAATTGAACCACTCGTAAAAACAAGTCGTTTTAAATTGAATTGAATATGATAATGGCAATGAAAAACTGTTATTACCTCATGTCAAGTATTTTGCAACGGAAGTTTACTTCAGTAAAACATGCGTTTTACGAGTACGATAAATTTGCATATTCCACTTACTAGGTAACTATTTAAACTGGTGTGTTATTATTTCTTGTCTTGTTTCCGGTTTTTTTCGTGATAAACTTGGTAATTCAAGTATTTACAAGACGATAATAAAAGTCAGATAGGTTTTAGTACAACAAAGACTATACTTATAGTAGTTTTAAGTAAGGACTACTTGTAAGAGGGATATCAGTGTTAGATGTTTTTTTTATCTTATCGTTAAATAATGATATAAAAAAAATTATTATAAAAAAATTTAACTCACCAAATACAATGGGCTTTTGAAATTATTTTTTAAAGCCGGATTTTTAAAATTTTTATTGAAATATGTAGAATTATGATTAATAATTAATTAGTTAGTTATAAGTATTAATATTTTTATAATTAAACTTTAGTTTAGTGAACAAAGTTTAGTTTAGCAAATCTATGTTAGTGTTATAATTATCTAGGTAATATTTTAAAAGACTTATCCAAGTATTAAACCGTAATTAAAAATATCAGGCTTTATGAGAGTAAGACTAACATTTATTTGTTTAATAATATTAAGTTAAGGGTATTTTTGTAGTTACTGAATATTATAATTAATAATTTAAAGGTTTTCTTAATTCTTTTCTTGAAATAGAATTAATTTGTTATTATTTAATTTTCGATTATTCGTTATCTTGTAGAAATGAAAAGATACAACCAGGGCCGCATTAATCGCTAGCAAAAATGGGTTATCCTATAGACCCTTCTGTGATTTTGCCAAGAATAAATAATACAATTGATTTTAGATGGAAGCTACAGAAAGAGAAAATGATAAATTATACATTGGTACGTAGCTCTTTAGCTTAAAATTGCTTTCCTTTTTAGTTGGAGCATTAAGGGTTTATATAAGGTCAAAACAATAAAAGAGAAACATATTTTCGATAATGTCTTTTGACGACACAGTTAATATATAATTATTTCTATAATTACTACATGATAAAATGACATTTGAAGAATACTTTGTAAAATTTTCATAAATAAATATCAAGAAATGAGACATTGACAGTGAATCTCTGCTGACGTCACAAAAAAAAGTAACATTGCGGTGCAACTCATAACTCATCACGAGATTTTCTAAAATCAAAAAACCAAAATGATTTCATTAGTTGATAAGTTTCTGCAGGTAACGCTGTCGAGTGTTTCTTTTTACATTGATTTTTTAAAAGCAGTTAAGTCAAAATACCGAAAAAATTTAAAAAATACTCGACAGTGTTACCTCGGCATTTATGTAAAGAAAGAGTGTGCAAAATTTGAAAAGAATCGGTCCAGTAGATTTTGAGCTAGAGAGGGCACGGACTCTGAAAAAGCTATGTGTGAGAAACCGCTTTTAAAAGTTTCAAAGTGATACAAAAGCAGACCAGAGAGGTGAAGACTTAAACCTCTATATCTCCGACAGTTTTACTCAAATCGACTTCAAATTTTTGCACAATAAACTTAATACGTTGTACAATAATATAAATAAATTTTTTTTATAAATAATTTCTCTAAATTCTATTTAGTAAAATCGGAAGTAAATTGTCTCACTTTTTATATAGTAATTATTTCTGTGGTGTCGTCTTACTTTATAAATATCGTAAAACAATTAACTTTCGAACGTAATAATCATTTATTATTATTATATTTACTTATTATATAAAGCTATTATCGTATTATTTACTCAATATTGTTATTTTCTTATTTATGTGTCTCATCTCATTTATTAACACCGCAGCCACAGGATGTAAGGTCGTGGGTGGTAATACTGGTATCAAACTCGTTATAGACATGTCTAGATCGATGTCAGTGTGTTAGTGTAGCAAGCTTCCATGTGTTCATTGTCTGTATACGGGTTACACACAATTACAACGGAAGATAATATGGTAATCAAGTGTGGTGGATAGTACATTGTTAGTTGCATGGCTAGGGAATAAGAGTATTAGGGTCTTTCACATTTAAAAACACTACTAAGGTGTATTGGAGTTATAAAGTTTCAACTTTAAAATCACCTTTCTGATAGTAGAACCACATTAGGCCATTGCAGGATCTGTAACAAATATTATCAAGAGCAGGGGCGGGCCTTAGCCATTGCGAAGCCCCGGGGTGGCAGATCTTCGCGAGGCACTTGTTATTTGTATAATTTATGTAAACAGTAAGTAAGTATTTTTGATGATAATTGACGAGAAATAAAATATTATATTGGAAGTGTTACAAAAGTTAACAAGCACAAAGACGACAAATATTAATGATGATAAACTTAGGCACATGAATGCCTTAAAAGATATACACAGTGATTCTAGTGGCATTTCTAAAGAGCGAAGCGCGAGATTCAAATACATATATAGTAATGAATTTTTCTATTTGGGGCCCGGGGCGATTGTCCTGCTTGCCACCCCCTAAGGCCGCCTTTGACGGCCGCGTGTAAGAGGATGCCATAAAAGCAAAGAGAGAGAGCTGCCGAGTGTCGAGTGCTCGACTAGAAAGAGACACATAGGACACTCGTCAGCTATCTCTCTCTCTTTGCCTTTACTCTATTCTTATACCTCTATGAAACAAACAGGCACCTAACTTTCGGTCACTAGTAATGTAACGGTAATCTCTTCTGCTTTCCCTAAAAATCGTACGGATTTTGGCAGGACTGCTGAAATAAGAAACTAAATCGAAACTGCAACTGAATAGAGTTCTGTTTTGATCGTCTAAAAGGCATTGAAAAAGTATTTAGAAAAATATAAAAAATTGAGCAAATTTTTTGGTATATATAATACATATGATACTTTACTTAATTAAATGTATAATGAAACAAACCATTACGTAATTTATAATTATTGTTCATGATGTTAACCATGACAATAATTTGACACAGCAGTATTACATTCTCCATATTTTATTATTATTATAATTTTCAAATAAATTCTAATAATTTATTCATTGGTTTTTTGATTTATCAATACCAACGTAATTAAAACATAATAGCTACTTTGAGTTGGAAATATTGTTAAGCTGAAAAATTTACATATTCTAAAATTTCACACCAAGGATGTAGTTGAGGAGGACAGCTGTTTACTAAAGCATATACCCGTAGTATAAGAAAAACATATGTTTACGGCTCATCTCCACTAGTACAAGTTTTGCTGTATATACAACTTAAAATTTTAGATCCACAAAACTACACCACTTCTCAATTTACGTACTTGTTAATTTAGCACGATGTAACCTTACTTTCCAGAACACACCTTCCTTTATTCATTGATAATAAAATTTATCTTTAAAGAACAACGCTTTGTTTTTCAATTTATGCAAATCGCTTTAAAGTTTCACGTGGCAGTTTGTAACGCAATAGATTTATAAGTATTAAGAATAAATATTTTGTTTTAACTAATACCAACTGTCAAATTGAAAATATTGTGTAATACTTGATTACGCAAATTTGAACTCTTGGAAAAAGAATTAAACTACTACGAATTACTACTTCTTAATGACATAATATTACGTTAGCTGGCATGCAATGATAAAGTGATGAACAATTTAGAGAAACCCTAGCTAGTAGTTGAAACTAGTAGTAATAATTTAATGTTTCATTACACACCACGTTTTATTTATTAGTATTGCTAGCCACTAGCAAAGTAAACATAAATAGAAATAATACAGAAGAGAATAAGATATTAAGGAACCAAGGAACAACTTAAGTTTTCGTAACGACTTACACATTTATTTATTCGATTTAGACCAGTTCACCAATTTACCGGTTATTTTAACGAATCAATACCTATTTCCAAAGATATCAAGGTCAAATTTATTGCCATTATACAATAGAAACTATTGAAAGTATATTTTAACATTAGTTGTTGCAACATTTTTAGCTGGTAGATATTATAATTGGGTTTCAATTTATTTTTAAGAATGTAACAGGTTTTTATTTGTTTTAAATCTTTAGAAATTAGTCTGAATATCAATATTAATTAACAATATTATAGCATTAGTTGACATTAAAAAAGATGCTGTTGAAAATAACATATGATATAAAATCTTTCAGATGCAAAAGTAATTTGTATATAGGGTTTTTCAAAGTTAATTTAATTAACAATGTAGCCTCAATGCTTAATTAGAAATACTATGACAATTAAATATTTTATACTTACTAATAACGTTTGACATATAAACCAACTTTTGTTAATTGGGGAATATGCTCAAATGTTATTACAAAAATCATATTGATATAAAAAGTTACAAATGTTTTTATAATAAAATAAAATATAAAAGCAAATAATTTACCTGTAAATGAATATAGCTAAAATCCAATTGCGTCAGTAGTTTAAAACAAAATAAAACACCAAACACGAAATGAAATCAAATATAGTTCGAAATCAACTCTTACACATTCACTAATATTATTTGAAAATTAACACATCAAAATTTATAATTACATATAATAAGTAATGTTGTTAATAATAATTTATATTTGAAATATTAACAACACATAGGGAACGAAATACAACACCACTTAAAAAACTAAAGACGTTGACTGAACAAGTGTACGACTGAATAACAACTACACTCCATGTATAACCTATAAACTACATTTTGTAATAAAAAAAAATTATATGTAAAAGAATGCCACATAAGTGGAAGTGAGATCGTGGCTATTATTAAAATCAAAACAACAGGTTGAATGAATATGTATCATATGTTCTTACAAGAAATACATGCGAGTAAAGAAGATGGAAGATAATAAGAGAATGAAATTTATTTAATGAATAAACGTAATTGCACGATGTTTTACGAATATACTTACGCGGCAATTTAAAATGATATTTCTAATATGTTTACTGCCCATTAAAAACAAATGTAACAGTTATATAACATTTATGTAATACGTAACATTAAAAACCAATTATTATTTTAAAGAAATAAAACTACTATTATTTAATGTTATCGGTTTATTTCTATAGAGATTGTGCCATACTAGTAATTCTCAAAGATGAGAATGCACTCTACACTCGAAAATATTTTTTTTTTATTGAAACTTATTATCTAAATCTTATATTTACGGTTAAAACATAAAATAAAATCAAAAACTCAGACCGTGGGCAATGCTAACACTGAATAGAATGAAATTTGAAATTTTTAAGTCACCTTTTTAATATTATGAAAATTAGCATGGGATAGAATTAAATTTGAGAGCATAGTTATAAATTTATATTAGATAAAACCAGTGCTTCTCTATTTACATTTATTTTCACGTATCGGCCATCTATATATTCTATCCATTTATTAAAATTACTCACTAGATATATATATTTTGGATTGCAAATAACCCTGACCATTTTCTAGATTTTCATAAATTGTTAGGTAAATGCTCACTAAAATTAAAGTGTTTTTTTAATTTATCAACATATATTTTTGTTCTTAAAACTTCAAAACACTTGCGCACGTTAAAGCCGTATATATTTCAATAAAATTTAGTGAGATCATTAATTCCATATAAGATTTAGTTACTTTGCTGTTCTTGGCAAAGACTAACCGAATTAGAAATATTTGAAATATAATAATAAATATTTTACAGTACTTGTAAAAAGCAAGTTGGAAAACGTTTAGGAAATGGTACTGATGAAATAAAAGAATATATATTTCTTATAAAGTATTTAATTAGTAATATGTATAATAAAGTAAATTTAAGTTTTCTCATTCTGACTAGAATGTAACTGTTCAATAGATACGGACAGTTGCTCTAAATGTGAAACTAACTGTTGCATTGCATCGCCATGAGCACCTAGCATATCTGTATCAGCTCCTAAATCAAAATGCAACCTTGCCAGTCTTTCTTGTTGTTCACGAATATCAGTCATTTGTTGCATAGTGCATCCTTTTCCTAAAAAACGTGTAATAATTATTATATCTTATTAAAATTATTTTATATTCTTCAAACAAATATCTTACCAAATGCTCGTAGCTTTCCAGAATGAAAATCTTCCAATAGTCCCAGAAGAGCACTCTCAAGATGACGAACATCGGGAACCTCTGACATAAAACAATGATGTCTAATCGGTCGCGAAGCAAAACTTCCAATGGGGGCCGTAGGAACTTCATTCAATCATAACACACACACAAACAAATAATAAAACAAAAAAAAACATAAATAAAGTATAAAGCAACTGAAAAGAAAATAAATATTATACGTACAGTTTTTACTAATCAAACTAAATATATGTAAAGCTTAATCAAACACTAAATTATTCTATACTAAAACTGAAATAAAATATAAGATGTTCAATCTCTCCATGCGCAGCCCCAGCTCTATGTAAAATCCCTCACCTTTATGGGGATTTCTTGGTCTCGAATGAGTTATATTTCTTGAGGGATCCTTGACACTTCTCCTTTCATTTACAAACACAAGTCTGTCATTAATTTTGGAAGAATAGCCTTCTACACCTCTAATTACTGAACGAGGTGCTGAACACTGACTAGTATCACCACTTGAAAAAACCTAAAAAAGAATCAATCCTGTTTAATAATTGGAAAATTATAATAGGTTAGGTACAATGCTATTAATATGATATACTTTGTTGCTGCACACTGGAGACCCTGTTGTTGTTGGGGCTACTTTAGATGACGACGAACTTTGTGTTTGAGGTGGTATCGGCGCTTCTTCTTCGGCATCACCTTCAAAATCATCTGGAACTAACTGTTGACGTTCCACAGCTTCCATTTCTATCGTTTGTTATTATGTGATTGTAGGAAATTAAAATGTATGCTATATTTCTTTATAATTTATATGGTAAACATCAAAGTGCTATTTGAATTTTAAAACCAACTAAATAAATGACCGACGTAAGTTGTCAAATTGAGAACAGAGATCAAGTGCTGTCACCGAAATGAATCTGTCAAATATCATTTTACTAACCTTAAATATTGGATCTCACTAAGCTGGCTGAGTGGGTAACATCGGTACAAGAATCTTTTGACGGCTGGAAGGGCAACTGTTATGAGTGCGTACACATTATTCTAAACACATTTTATTTATAACTATACACTTGATTATATCATTTGTTTTTTGTAGCTTGTATAAATTTATAAAAATTATTTATTAATTGTTAATACAAGTAACAATTTAATCAAAATTATATTATGTCATAACCTCAACTGCCATGGGAATCTGACACAGGCAGTAGGTAAAATTCAAGATGTCCGCTCACTTGATCTGAAAAAGTCATTGCTTTGTACTATTATTAATAAAATAAATTATGGCATAAATATGTTATGGAACTTTTTATATTAATGTATGTTAGTGTTGAATTAATAATTGTTTAAATATATATCATTTTATATTAAAATGGATTTATCTGTCCACTGCGAAAGAGTAGCTGCTGAAGAAACTGAATCCATTAAAGGGGCTAAGGTATCAAATAATCATGAACCTCCTGGGAATAATAGTATGTGTACTGTAAATGAAGATGCAGTTTGTTCATTATCGGAATCTTTACAAGATAGACTTATATTAAAACCAAACGCAAATGGACTTGTAAATGGTACAACAATTGTTAGTGAAAACCATATTTGTTCCAAATTAGTTATTTCGAATTCAGTGGAGGATACGAAGCCCTCATCGATAGCTCAGACAAAGGCAGATGTGGTGAAAAGTAACAATCCAGAAATTTCAAGAACGGATAAGGAAGAAATAGTTATAGATTATGTTGGATATGAATCAGAACGACAAATGCCTGATATCATGAGACTCATACAAAAAGATTTGTCGGAGCCCTATTCTATATACACTTATCGTTATTTTATACACAACTGGCCAAAACTTTGTTTCTTAGCTATGCATAAAGATGTATGCATAGGTGCCATTGTTTGCAAATTAGATTTTCATAGAAAGATAGCCAAAAGGGGTTATATTGCAATGTTGGCGGTAGACGAAAAATATAGAAAGCAAAAGATCGGTTCAAAACTAGTACGACTAGCTATTCAAGTGAGCATATCATAAATTTTTGTAATTTAACAGAGTATTTTTGCTGATTACTAACTGGATATAGCAAATAGCTGATGTGTGTACTTTAATTTCCAGTAATACGGAATTATTATATTTTTATTAACACCATTTGTATATTGCAGGGCATGGTAAATGACAAAGCAGATGAAGTTGTTCTGGAAACAGAAATTACGAATCAACCAGCTTTGAAGCTTTACGAAAATCTTGGTTTTGTACGCGACAAACGTCTCTTCCGATACTACCTCAACGGCGTGGATGCCCTAAGACTGAAATTATGGCTTAGATGAGTTAGAAATACATTTACATCTTATAAAAAATTCAATATTCGGACATTTTCATTCGGCACAATAATACTTATCTCAACATCGGATGTCTAAGCATAGAGAAAACTGTCTCATTCTAATGCTTTTGATAGATTATATTTGCTGTTAATTACATAAAACTGATAATTTGTACATTATTTGTATCTGATATACAAACGGCGCGAAATTCTGTATCAACTAAATTGTTTACCTAACATGATTGAATTGTGTAATTACATTGTACATATACATACAATTTTTTTTTATTATTTTTATTTAAATAAATCATTTAATTTTTAGGTACTTCTCATTTTTCTTTATAATATATTGCTACGATATTTGCTTGCATAATTTGAGACGTCCTCAAAGAGTGGTTGAAATAAGCAGAATTCTGTACAGGATGATTTAGGTTCTTTTCTAGTTGCTATAAAAGGTATTTATTTGTAAAGCAAAGCATCACATATTTTTGGACAGATAAAATATAAGCTGTGGAAAGCTTTTGCTGTGTGTTAATATATTATTTAAATATCTGTTTGAAGATTTTTTTTTTATTTTCTACTTGAGAAAAAGTTGATTTCTGTTCGTGCATAATACTTTGTTATCAACATTTAATGTAGTATATAACGTATAGTGCACAGTTATCAAATTTTGAAGAAAATGAAAAATGTATTTCTTTAAACGAGAAGAATCAATATATATATTGTACAAACATAATAATATGAACATTAAATATAACATTGATGTTTTTAATTTGCGTATTTTAATTATTATATTTTAGATAACTGATGGTCCTAATCCTTTAAAATAAATATAAATATAAAAGTTTTAATAACCTATGCAACTCATTTTTTTTAGCATCTTCAACGAGTTTATTATATATCGTTTCATCCAATCATTTTGTAACTCCCAAGTATTTTCATTATTTAGTTACTTTCAATAAAATAAAATAGTAATTTATAAAGAAATTATAATATAAAAATCTACATAATGAGTGTTATATATATTGCAATCAATACGAAATATTTAATAAGTGAAATGAAACAAATTTTGGAATAAATTATAAGAGTATCTATTTATTACGAATATAAATTACATATGATAGAGAAATAAAATAGTTAATTGTAGATTAAATACATCCGAATCTATTTTATAGTTAAGCGTTAATATTTTTAAAATACTGTTCACACCGCGGTTAAAATGCAGATATGGAATTCCTTTTATTATAAATAACAAATTATATTTCTTAATTGCAATTTGGAGCGATATATGTGAGGCGAAGCTAATATTATTGTAGAATGGACCCGGACTTATGGACTATTAGTGTATAGGTAGTTTCTGAATCTCAATTACACGTAGAAATAACCACATACACATAATCAAATGGAACGAGAATGAATTTTTAGTTAACACAAGTTCCATTTTAAAAAATTCATCCCGTATTTAACTTCGCTGAATTATTTAATTGAAGAAATCGTGCATTCTTTAAAGTAATATACATTGGTTTGAAATATTAAGTCGATTATGTGTTGTATCACTGGAAATTGGAATATGTCTGGAACATGCTTAAATAAGTCAAAGCAGATTCATACAGAAATTCAAATTGTTCCTAAAAAATAAAAAATTACGACAATTTTATAAGTTGTTATATTATGTAACAGTGAGAATATATTAATAATACTTACTAAATTTATTACAAATTGTTTCCTGTTTCTTCTAACAGTATTTACAGAGTGACATACATCACAGACGTGTTCCAATTTTATTTTTTCTATGAGAAAAGCTATTGCTGTAAATAGTCCACATGCAGTTGTACCGTCCCTAAAATATTAAATTGTCATATTAAAAAAAAAATTAGCCATTAAAATAGTTTTCTTTAATTATTGTTCCAATGTTTGTGAACATGCCGTTTCTCTTCTACTACAGTAATTAGGTTACTTTATGCTTCTTCTGTTGTTCCTGACGAATTTGTATTAATTGATTATTATTGATTATACGCTAAGTAATATTACTGCGGAGATGTTCTACAAATAGAGTTACTTTATATAGCAGTAGAAATACAGTGTCACCAAATGTAAAATGACAATATTTAAAGCTGCAAAGAGCAGCGCAAAAAGTTTTTATATTATGAAAGTATTAAACGAACGAAATTATAGTAAATATAATACAATAGATTCTTAATTATGCTGTTTTATTAAAGAGAAGTAGCAACATTTTCCCTTCTGATTTTACTCACTGATTCTAGTTTTAAAGTAAGATTTTAAACGATAATGTAAATCTTTCCTTGTGAAATATAAAGAAATAAAATGAAATATAATAATTTAAATTAAATAAAGATATTAATTATTACAAAATAAAGTATATTCTTTAGTAATATATATTACCGACGAACGATGTATGGTTTCACAAACTGAAACTTACATTTAAAGTAAAACTTAAAATTAATATTAAAATCTTTGAGTGAATCATCATACTTACAAGCAAGTAACTAATATTGGTGCTGCACTGTCAGATAATTTTTCTGCTTGTTCCCACAGCGTTACTAAAGCCTCTGTTGGATTTTCACCAGAAGGTGTTAAAGCATTGCAGCTCCAGTTTTTAAAATGTATTATTGTTAAAAGCCTTCGACTCTCAGATTTCTGTAGAAATATAAAATAAATTATTATAAAGATTTTAATGGACTTAAAATTATTACGGAAGGAACTGTGTGGTCTTAAAATTTAAACACAATAAAAAAGAAAAATATATCAGTAACTTTCTTTGAATAAATACTCGTTTTAATTAAATTAGGTATACCTTAGTTTTATTAATTAAATTGGCTGTAATTATATGACAAAAAGCTGTTTCTTGGTATCCTTCAAACACCACATTTATGTAAGGCACAGGGGTGATTTTTGGGGTCTGCTCGTCCGGCCAAAATTGAACTAATGTCTGAAAAAGAAAAATTCGTTTTTTTAGAAGCAAAATACATATAACTTTTTTAAATAAATACAATTCAGAAGTGCATAAACCTAAATGGAAATCAAGGATTCAAACCTTTATTTTTGTTTGAGTGTGTTTAGTAATTTACTACACTTTAGAGCTTAGAGTTATGAGTTAGAGTCTGATGTTATGCCTCATGAATTGGAAAATAAAATTCTAGTGAAAATACCACTGAAGGTTGCATTCGTTTAAAAGTTGCATCTATCCGCAAATTGATTATATCTTACCTCATCTTCATCATTAAATTCATTTGCCACAACAATTATAGAAAGATCTTGTTCCAGCACCAATCTCCAGAAAGCTCCAACTGTGTTGGTCATTGGAAATTGAGTGGCGATAAACTGGTTCTTCGTGCGGAATCCATCAACATATATTGCGTTAATATAGTCGGAGAATTCGTCGTGCAAAGGATACCGAGAGATGTAGACTCTGCCATTTACGTCTGAAATAAGATTACCCATTACAATACAATTTAGTGAAGGCCAGTACTTCGTTTTGTGAAGTCCAGTTGTCTACAGCCTAAGTGAAATACTTATGACTTCGTTTAAAGTGTTATACTTCGATTTTAATTCGCTCAGATTTCGTTTAGTATTGAATATGTCACATAAACTGTTTGAAATGTCAAAATATATTCGTACTAAAATTCATATAGTATAGTAAATAGTATTTGTTTCATTTTTTAACTTAGAATCTACCGCTTAACAATGAAACAAGATATTTGTCTGCATGTTTTATACAATTTTTTATTTATGAGGATTGTATAAAGTATACTATCCCTTTTTAACAAACATATATGTAATGGTATACGTAAGATTACTACCTCCCTCTATATTTTAACTCGACTGCATTCGTATGACATCGGATCTGATTTTTATAACGAATTCTGAACGAACACGTTTAAATTAAATATAAATGATTTACTGGATACATTTTAAACAAATTATTTCAAAATGCTTACCGGGAAATATATCTGGACATCGATTTTTATCATAATTTTCTTCACTATTTGCTAAATTTGGAATATCGGATTTCATAATTTCATCTTTCCAACTTTCTCTTCTTAAATTTTGCATTTGTTTGCTAAGTTCATTATTTGCTTTCATTGTAATATATTTTTTGTTTAAATCTTGGCAAGGTATGCTGGTTATTTCTCCAAACAACGTTTCTACAACTACGAGGTGTACAAATTTGTATTGATCCTGAAATAAGTAAAGTTTGAGATCGAGTTTTATTTGTAAATACGTGTTACTTCATTCCGCCGACTTACTGGATTGTCCACGAGATTAGGACGGCAGTTGCGCATCCTCTGGAGATAATTCACAACGTCAATTTGTCCTTCACGTGCTGCCATTCGTAAGCAAATGTCAGCTAGTATTATAGTTCCAGTTCTACCAACCCCTGCACTATAAAAAGAAGTTCAAAATTTGATTTGTACATGTTACGTCATAAATATGGCCGACATCAGTAGCGCTAAAACTACAATTCGAATTTTTAATTGCTATATCTCCGTCAACATTTAGATATTTAATAAAATAAAAACGCCAATATATCGGAAATAGGCCGACGTTAAATTAATTATTAAAAAAAATTCTTGAGGTTTATGAAGGTTGTTTCCATCATTCAAATTTAATAAAAGGTTGTGTTATGATTCTAATAGTAATAAATAGGGTAACTGTATCTAAATAGGAGCTGTTTTATTGAAAATAAACGCCAAATACAGCGTTTCTATACAAACTATTAGTTGTAACTAATTTATTTATAATATTTTACCTGCAGTGAACAAGAAGAGGACTATTATCTTTTCCCTGAGGAACTGCAAGAAGTTTCTTAACATAGGGTACTATTGATTGAATGTAAAGAGGTACTCCATGATCTGGCCACGTGGTATAGTGGATATGTTCAACCTGGAATATATACAGTGCAAAAATTTAAGCTTGTGAACTTTGTTTTTTATTTTCTATGAGAGTTTACTGCCTTTATATTGATAAAGTTGGTTTTTAAGATCTCGAATGTCCAATTAATGTATTTCAATTTATTTATATTATTGTACAATATATTGACTTTATTGTGTGAAAATTTGAAGTCGATTGGAGTAAAACTATCGGAGATACAGAGTTTTAAGTCTTCACCTCTCTGGTCTGGTTTCGTCTTTCTTTGAAACTTTTATACACACATAGCTCTTTCAGAGTCGGTGCACTCTATAGCACAAAATCTACTGGACCGATCCTTTTGAAATTTTGCACACCCTTTCTTTACATAAATGCCGAGGTAACGCTATCGAGTTTTCTTTTTTTTAAATTTACGTTAGTATTTTAAAATAACAAAGACTTCAAACTGCTGTAAAAAATTCATGTAACAAATCAATAAAAACAAAAAAATTCAACAGGGTTACTTGCAGAAACTTATCAATTAATGAAATCATTTTGGTTTTTCCATAAGAAAATCCAGTGATGAGTTATGATATACTTTTTTTTGTGACATTTGCGGAGATTCGCTGTCAATGCCTCATTTTTTTATATTTATTTAAGAAAATTTCACAAAGTATTCTCCAAATGTTATTTTATGAGGTACTAATTATAGAAATTATTATACACTAACTGGGTTGTCAAAAAAATATAATCGAAAATATGCTTTTTTATCGATTTGACATTAATCTAGTCTACATATTTGATTGGTTCAGAGTCGGATGTTCCTTTTCCGACTCCGCATCCCTGTTTTTAATAACTGTACCTTTCTATTTTTATTATTTTCCGTAATATTTAGCGTCCTGAATACGTAATCCGCAAATATTTTCGATTCCAAATGCCTAACTGTAATGCTTCCATAATTTTCTTCAGATCCTTCTTTCAGCGGCCAATACTGGTAGCATTTATTCTATGAACAAAACGCATTACAGAAATAATTAATATATTTTTATTAGATCTAATAGAATTATTAGATTTTAATAGAACATATAGGTATATACAGCAGTACCTCATTACAACGGACTTCGCTTATAACGGACAATTCAAAAATTTGTAATACATGTTAAAATAAAACAAACTCACCAAAGAAAAATTGGTATTCAAAAGAAATCAACATAAATGATAACCATCTTATTCTAAAGATCGTCTAAACAGATTATTTAATATTTACCGGACTTTTATTTGTACGGACAACCTAATTTCCTTATTTTAAATTATAAATTACAAATTATATATTATAAATTATTGTATATGTATGTGCTAATAACTTCTAAAAGTTGATGCACCAACAAAATAATAAAAAAAAAAAAAAACCTAATCTTTTATAGTGAGGTTCTACTTCTATATTATTTTAACCAACCTTTCCAGATTCCACGGTATTTGCGAGCATAGCTACGACAGAAACATTTTCCTGCCAAATCAATCTCCAGAAGTCTGCCACCGTGGCTTCCTTAGGCCCTTGTGTCGCTATATACGCTTTGGGACACTTATAACCCTAAGAAATCCAAAGAACAGAAGCTTTACAATAAATTAGAGTTTGAGAATAAGTACCCTTGCTAAGGAAGTTGACATTACAATCTTTCAAAAGACGTCATACAAAATTTCTGATTGATTTATAGGTTAGTTCTATTTTGACATTTATTTGTGTTGAACATATTGGATATGTTGTTAAATTTGACTATAAGGACCTCAAATATACACTAATGCTGAACTCACACTAAAACAGAGAGATGTGTGACTCTTCATTGTATAAGTACGAAAAGGGCCGACAGAGTAGTGCGGGCGAGAGTCTTGGGTAATCTGTTCTAGTGTGAGTGAAAAGAAAATTCAAAAACACAAGCCCATTTGTGTCCTATGTCTTAATTTCTATAAAAGTGTACTATATATTGATAAAGTAGGTTACTAGAACCTCAAGTGTTCAATTATTTTTTAATAACTCCTTATATATTAAGAGCTATTAACAATTAAAAAAGTCATTGTATCTCTTTAATTATTAAAGGGTTTCAACGTTGTACACATTCCAAATGCATATCACAGACTATGCATATGAGATCACAACCACTGCCAACCTTACGGCTCATAAATCTTTGCTATATGTATTTATATATCAAAATATTAAATATTATTTACAGCTATTTCAAGGAACAATAAAATTTCAATATTATGTCTGCCTTAGCAGGATTAAATAAAATAAAAACTTATTATTCTTTTACTTGACTTGATTATTTGTCAAGCAAGTATTGGAATTCGTTATACTACAGAACACGAGATAACAAGACTGAGCTCGAGTGAACGTTCATTTTGTATTCAGACGGTTCAGTTCTAATGAAAGATGCCGAATGAAAGGCAGAAATGAACAAAAAGTGAACCGTCTGAAATTAGTTTAACTGATCCACTCAACTCGCATGAGAAAATAAAGTGTTAGTAAAAACTTACGTCAATATAGTTTGCATTAATATAATCGGAATATTTGTCGTTAGGCAATTTTTGTAGATGTACTCTGGTACTGTCATCTGAAACACAATAATTATACATATTTAAGACTCACTATACCTTTAAAACCTTTTTGGGTTTATAAAATAAGAAACTACAATTATTCAAATGAATAAAATCATAAGAAAACCTTTTTATTGTTATTAAAATCTTTGTAATCATAAAATTATATAATTTTAAGCAAAATTTGTATATATTTAGTTACAAGTTCGAATTACGAGTTAGTTCGGCGACGACTTATACTTAAAAGAGTGAGCCAAGTGCAAGTTTATTTGTTTATATGTTTACGCGATTCGTATGGTGGCTCGAAAACAGTTCCGCGCATTTTCCTGAAAATTGTCTATTTCGTAGAGAAAAAATTTTTAAGACTCATGGCATCTTCGGATTTTCCCCTGAAATTCATGGAAACCCGTAATTTTGGAAAGACTAAATAATTTTTTTTTACTTATTTTAATTCGTAAAATATAGAAAGTTGAAATTTGGAAAGTGTATTACGTTGTTCAATGCTAACATTTTTTGAAAATTAGAAATTGAAAAATTGTAAAAAGGGGGGTTGAGAAAATTAGGGGACCCGGTAGAAAGCTTTGAAGAAGACAAATTTTGGATTACTTAATACTAAAATATGTTATTAAAAAAAAATTTATATTTGGGGGCACGGGGGCAATTTTTGACGAGAGTAAAAATTGCGCTAGAAAGTTGAAATTTTGTATATAGGCTAACCTGGGTAACTTATTTAAGAATCGAAATAAAAAATATTTTTTATTTTGTTAAAGAGAATAACTTTCTTAGTCAGTTTATACGAAAAATTATTTGTTTTTATATGTAAAATTTATGTAGAAGGACTTAAATATTTCGACAATGGAATCTAAATTTGATATGAAATTAAAGCCACATATAAAAGACAGTCGTCGCTTGCGACGGGGGTAAGCTCTACTAAATCTATAATGCGATAATGAATTTTATCTTATTCGTTTCTATACACATAATAGAAAAATAAGTGAGTCAGTGCTTTTTAGTCATATCGGCAGTTTATACCCCACAACTTGTTTTAAGTATGAGTCACCGCCGAACTCTCGTGATTTGAACTATTCTTACGATACACAGCATATAAGCATAAGCATATCTTGTCCAAGACAAAATGTGATTCAGATATCGTTTACATTCTCTGTCTATCTCTCTCACACAACCATAATTATAATTTACCACTCTCTTCTTTCCTCGAGACTAAAATCAATGTGACTCCTATTAACCAACTGAATTTCTGTCTTGCAAATTAATTTTAGGTACTCTACTATATCATATAAAATTTTCAGCTAGAATAAAATGGTTTGAAAATAAGAAATTTGCCCTGTACAAATGGCAAATTTCTTATATTAAAATAATAAATGTTTAATACTTACAAGCAATTAAATTGTTGTATCTGTTCTTAGATTTATTTTGTGCAACGACACCATAGGCTGCTGGTTTTTGCATTCCACGTGGAAACATCTGAAAGCAACATCATTCGTCTAAATACTCTTAGGTAGATAATTATTATAGTTTCGCACATCCTAATTTATCATAAGCTAATTCTAAGATTCATTTTCTACTTTTTATATATAAATTGTCTTGCAGTGCAGTTTCACACTTGCTAGCTTACTACAAGCTAATTCCAAGTGTAATTTTCTACCTGAGCTATTAGGGTGAGAATAAGGCAATGCGTGCCTTTTTAGTTGTCGCACTAGACCCATAGCTGTTGTAGCAATCGTTCTCTTCCACGTTTAATTCAACAAAACCAATGCTTTTGATATGATTAGAGGGGACTTGTGGGTGCTTACCTTTAGGCCTGTCTCAGTATGGCACCGTATTTAAGCGAATTTCTGCCGGACGTATTCGGGCTACTACGCTTTACCTATCCGAACCATGTAAATGTAATGAGATCGCTCTGGAGCTCTCAGACTGCACGCTACAAAGCAATCCGAATACGGGCGGCACTACCTCGCACATTAGAACCGAATAAAGGCGAATTTTATCCAAGCGTTACCACTACTACAACGATATCCTATCCGAACCTTTGTAAATGCAAACAGCCGAATCAGACTGGAGGGGATACCTAACATCGCTTGTTCTTTCGCTGCAATACGCTTCAAATGAAATCTATCGGCGACATGGGTATGTTCTGCATGCAGTTTATGTTTGTATTTCAGTGAATCATGGACACGGATACCGATACCAATACGATAGAACTAAATTTAAATTCACGCCCACCAGAACTCAGATATATAATAAATGCTAAAGTCTCTTTAATACCAGTAGTGTATCGATAAAAATTAAAGTTAAAGTTTGCTCTCATGATAAATTATATAAGTGCTAAAGAACTCCAATACACCCCCTAATACACGACTACAGACATCTGTGACACACATAGGCGGTTTGCTTTGTAGCTCATCCAATCCGCCGATTTACGTCCGAATACGCCGTCGCTTAAATACGGTCCCATACTGAGACAGGCCTTAATCGCTATCGTTCGTTAACAAGGACGCGAATTAAATAGTTACAAATTAGAAGTCTTCTAACGAGATTCGTATTTCAAATCACTGTGCAGTGGCAGGTTGCTCATATTGTATACTTTTCACCGCTATTACAAAATTAGCTAACACAATCTGTTATGGAATTCATACTTACTTCATACTGTCTAAGTAGCTCGCCGTTACTAACGGCCATTTTAACGTATTCTTCAAATTCACTAATCTTTATTACTTTGTGTTTATCATTGATCTCATTAGTTTCATTGACAATTTCAATGTCTTCACTTGTTAAAGATTGCCTTTCAATAGGAGGTAATTGTATTTTTGGTTTTATAATTTTCTTTGTTCGATTAATTATATTTTTCTGATTATCATCCTGTAGTGGCATCCCTTCTGATGACTTATTTGTCATCATTTTTTCTTTATACCTATAAATTATATTCATACCTAATAAATTATATATTTCAGTTTGGAAAATTTAAATAAGAATTGTTTATACCTTTTGTACCCAAAGTAAATGATGACTGGAACTAGTAACAACAAAAGAAGTGCTGCCAAACCTGCTCCAGATGTATTGGCTGATTCTACTTTGTCAATTGGCACAGCTAAGTAAACCCTAGCTGAATTTATCTCATTGTACATCAACACAATGAAGTAGTACTTTTTTTCAGCATCTAGTGGTTTGTTCCAGAATGTATCGCCACTGTCATCTCCTATACTAACAGTCGTCTCTTCGGTGGGTATCTGAACAAACAAATATTGCCATGGGAATAAACTCAGCATTAGTAGAAATACAAGTTAATGTCTTACCTGATCTAGCTTGACTGCAATCCACGCAAATTCATCCGTTTCTACCTCGGCTGCTTCAAATATTTCTTTGTAATCAGCTCTATCCCGAGTAACCAGTCTAGGATTATATTTGTCATTATTTTTAGATCCAACTTCCATGACAAGGATGTATACACCACTGAAATAAATCCACTAAATTATCGTTGAATATTCCCGTGTAGTAATATGCTACTCCAACAAGATTTGTATTCTGGTTAGTATATATTGTCGACAACTATATAATTTTCTAAAACTGTTATCACAAATTGCAGTGTCACTAGCAAACACAATCTACAATCTTACCAATGAAGTAATTAAACAATAATTGGAGAAGAATACCTGGTCTGTGTAATATTTATATTTCCTGGAGATATTTTAATTTCGCGCAATGTGTCTGATATTACTTTAGCTGTGATATTTCCAGTTACATTCGGTGCTGGCACTTCTGTGTCTATCATCAATATTGCTGGTTCACCCGGCAACTTATTAATTGCTGTAACAGTCACACTGACTCTTGATGCACTCGGTAAAGCAGGAGTCTACCAGAGAAGAAATCATTTGAATTATTTCATAAATATATTACTAGTTCTTTAGCACGGAGTGAAAATATTAACAATCATTGACTTGTACTTTGAGCAATACCTGATAAGCTATGCTTGATTAGTTAATATTTACCTGAAAATAATAATTTTTCTTAATTTCGTTTATCTCTACGTCCAGTGCGGTGTGTACTTCATTGGAGTTAAGTTGGCGTAGCAGTTGTGTGCTTGTGACATTAATGTCAATTCGGAACTTTTTCAGTTTTCCATTTGGAAGAAAAGGATATTCCCATGTCAAATTAAAAACCAAATTGTTATCTGTCGACACGTATGTAAAATTTGGCGGTGCGCTGGAAGCTGTGAATTTATCATACGATTATTAGTCTTAGTTTTGACTACGTGGAAGAATATTAA
Source organism: Panorpa germanica (assembly GCA_963678705.1). Classification (NCBI taxonomy): domain Eukaryota; kingdom Metazoa; phylum Arthropoda; class Insecta; order Mecoptera; family Panorpidae; genus Panorpa; species Panorpa germanica. The sequence goes on along the minus strand of OY783206.1, from coordinate 5,944,604 downwards.
GTAATTAACAACACGCTATAGTCTACAAATTTTAGAAATTTTTTTGAGACTGTTTTCTTTTCTGTTGTAATTTCTTTTTACATCACTGTAAAAGTTACTGTTTATTAAATAAAAAACGGTGACATGAAGAGGACAAATGGAGAATTTGTTTCGTGTGAGTATCTAAAACATGTAGGTTTTAATTGTTTTACAAGTGTTTACCTTTATGTTTCCACGTAAATTTCAAATTCACTGTGTCACCGTTTAAAGCCGCAACTTTGTTCCTAGCGTAAACCTGTAACAAGATTCATACATATCACGTTAGTTGTGATCTGTCTTACATCTAATGCACCAGGTATGTTATGCATTAGCGTTATAAATTTCCCAAGAGATATATTAAACTGCTTGCACATTGACTGCAAAGCAAACAAAGTTTGAATCACTCTTACGCCTTCGGTTATTAATGAGTAATTCAATGAGCAATTCAATCAGAACCGTAGCGAGGGAATAGCACCAAGAACGCAGACAAAGAGGGGTGCGAAAATGACAATTAAACAGGCTTTAAGGAAGATGAAGGCCGATTTTGCAGTTTTCTAGTTGCGCAGACAGATTTCAATTACAAGGGCTTCTGTTTATGATTCTAATAGCAGTAAAATAGATAACAGAAATAAGTTTATTCTGTTCGTTTACAAAAATATTTTGTCTACGTACTATGTAGTATTGACTCTCTTTAAGTCCCTTGATTTCAGCGCACAAGTATCCCTCCCACAGTGGGCAGCTTACAGTATCCATTTCCGTTCCATAATCCGTACGATTTTCATAATATTTATAAGGTTTCCAAAAATATCCTTCCCGTTCACCAAATGGAGGGTAGGGAGGCATCCAACGTACAAACACGAGACCCGTATCCACTGAGTAGACAGTGAAATTTTGTAACGGAGGCGGAACTAAAATAACAGAGGGTATTATTTTCTTAATGAAGAATGTTTCTTCCAGTTTAATTAACTGTAATGCTGAAAGCTTACATTTATGTTGTGTTCTGAACGTGTAAGTCTGGTTGCTTCCTGTTCCAAACTTACCACCTTGAGTCCTGGAAATCCCTAAATAAACTGTGTAAATAGAGAATGGAATCAATCCTTCTATTTTGACGATAGTGTACTGAGTAGAGCCGTTTTGGGTCTGTTTATCCCATTCACTGTGACCTGGTTTTATGTTTATATTAATCAAGATATTTCATCTAATTTCTCAGATGTTTTACTGTGATTAGTATTATTGACATGAAGGTTTACCTGTTAGATAATAGTTGTACCAAATGCTGCCTCTAATATCTTCACATTTAGGTGTGCTCCATGTAAGAGTAGCATATTCTCTTGAAATTGTTTGGTTTTTTCTTAATTTTGGCATGGATTCCACAGTAAATTCTAAAGCGAAAAACATTTACTTTATTACTTTACATTTACATATACTTTATATAGGGTAGATCAAAGGTCACAGATTAGCTTTCAATAAATTTGGTGAAAATGATATTTCTGTTGTGGTATTCCTTAAGTAAGTCATGAACCAATGGTAAATCAAGATTACCATTATTCCATATTAACTGGCGGATATGAGTTCCGTCTATAGGCTAAAACTAAAGTTGACTTTATACGATTTTGTCTTATTAGCTTTATTAAGCTATTTGCTTAGCCATAAATTCATTTCAATTAGCTGAATTCATTGATAAGGTGTTGAACAATAATGAAAATGTTATTTCTTATTCTTTTTCTGTGTATTTCTTTTCATGGGATTATGCAACGTATAAGTGAACATGATAAGATTTCCTTTTGTTCTTGACAAACGTAAAAAAGCATTTCTTAAAACAAATAGAATTTCATTTTTAACAGAAATGCGTACAATTGAATAAATGTTTGTATTTTCAAAAGAAAATAAGAACTCGAGGTACGAATAGGAACCCGGTAATAACCATTAAATTCTCGATTCATTATTTGTCCTCCTTGCAAAATGCTTTATTGGAGGTTCGAACACAGTATAGATTTTGAGTGTAATATTGAAATGTTCGTAATCTACTAAAACTAAGACGCCACCTCGAGAATTCGGTGAAAGAAATCTTGAATCTTGACCAAAAGTTTTTGTAAGCATTTATTATTTACGGGAATCCAATAACGGTAAACGAAGACCACTTAAACCAGAAATAACCCAAAATATTTTTAGTATCAGAAGTACTTTGATATTCAATGTACTTTTCATCTACTAAAAATATGATGGTGTAAAAATCAGCTTTTAAAGTAAATGAAAATAATCTTTCGATGTTTAAACTTGATTACTTTTTAACATTACTTGTAATGTCTTGACTAAAGAGGTTTGTCTCAAAGAGGTTTGTTTGTAACTTAAAAAGAATTAATAAATTAGGATTGAGTTTCAATTATGGATAATTCAGCAATAAGTTTAAATCAATTATTAATTAAAGCTATATCAACTTACGTATAAGCAGTTATATAAATGAGGTAATAATGATTTTCTCCTCAATAATTAAGACTGTTTTGGAATTATGTTAAACTAGAATTATATAACATAAACTTAAGAGAGGAAATGTAGAAAATGATTAGAAACTACACAGTACCTTCTTGCTTAGTATCTATAAATGCACTTTCAGCGGGTCCTATTAGCGGGGAATCATCACCTTCTACCCAGGCCTGGACAGTGATGTTGTAGATACTAAACGGAATTAATCCTTCGATGGTGATATATTTGTCTTTTGTTAGGACATTCTTGGGCTCTGCATTTGTCGTAATATGTGCACATGACTGGTGTCTGTATATCTGCAACAACACAAGAATAACGTCCAAGAAACGGATGTCGTTAGTTGAATTTCTGGAAATGATACCAAAGTTTTTCTAATTCCAATGTAAAATTCAAAACTTACTTTGTATGAGACAATATAGCACTTGATGACACCGTTAGGAGGTGAAGGCTCCATCCATGAGATCGAGATGCTGGTTTTTGTGGAATACACTCGTTGTATATCTCTCACTTTTGATGGAGCTGTAAAATAATTTTTTTCAAAAATTTAACGAACTACATAAAACTTTGATTACGTCTTTTTTTTACGAATTACTAGAACCACAGATCTCCTAAACTTCAATGAGATAAATTTGAAAAAGGTAATTTTATGATTCTAATAGCAATTAAATAAGTCTGAAAACGATATCTTACGTAGTTATAATTATTATTTAATATTATTACGTAAGATAATTGTTTTGTTACCTTATGTTCTGTTATCAGGGGTTCCCAAAGTTAAGGAGTTCGCGACGGATTGGAAAAGAAATGAATGGTAATTAATATAATGAAATAACCCTATTGCTCAGACTTAGCCTTTGTAACTTATTGTAGACCTCAAGATAAGAACCCCTGTGTTTGAAAAACCTTAATTAAGTGCAGGAATTTTGTGGGTATAAGTTAATCTAGGTTTAAGTGCCGTATGGTCCGTACTGATTCTGTAATACTCAGTTAACTCAGGTTTATGATAAATCTTGACTAACAGTTAGGAGTCTCAGTTCTAGTCGGGCATACCAGTAACCGTAGTTTAACGAAACAAAATCCTAGGTTATATTTTTCGTTAGTTAACTGTGATTGGTCTTTAACGAAACTAAAATTGAAATCCCGTTTTTTAAGTTAAACTTTAGTTATACCATAACTGAAGTTTAACTGATTATTGAAAAATCGACTCTTAGTTATCTACATTTTGTAACTACGGACTAGAATAATGTCTTTACCTGATTGCTTTGTGGTTACTATTTTATGATATAGTGGTTGTGCACCCCAAGGTTTAGTTTGAATAGAAACTTCGTACTTAGTGAACGGCTTAACTTTTGCGCATGTAAAGCTACGTCTATCAGAAGACAGTACTCTGTCGTTAGAATAGAATCCTGCTACTTGTTCCTTACAAAATAATGAATATTGGTATAAAGTACACTTGTCCGATGAGTCATCCTGCAAAGAAACATACATTCGGTAACGATTATTTTGTAGATTACATTTCTTCAGCTCAAACTGCAGTTTTCCTCACAAAGTTTCAATGAGATATTAATAAATTCGTGACGCCTTATAATTTACCATCACTGAATGTAATATTTCAATTTCATATATTTAAGAAAAGTAATAAATATTCACTTAAGCTGACTAAACATTTACATTAGTCGTTTATATCCCTACCGTTTGCAGGTGGAATGTGATGGAATCCTCTGTGCTGGATACCGTGACATCGCTGGAATCTGAAATGTAAACAAAATTGAAATTAATTCATGAAGAAGATCTGATCAAGTTGAACATTGTCTCCTGCATTTAGATTACTACATATACTCATATATTATCAAAAAGCAAATGGGCTAATGAACCACATCTTCTTGTATCAGAATCTCAAATGTTCTCACAATATTTTGAACTCACAAATGAACTCACTATATTTTATAAGATATTAAAATGAAATAGTCAATTTCCCCCCCTTAAACATTAAATGAAATAAAAGTTACAAAAATAGCTTGTCTTTTCTATGAATGGGCTTCTAAACTCTTTTAACAGTTGGCCGGCATCAAGCATCATAAAATCTTATTTATTTAAAAAAATATATTATAATATGTAACATACTAGTAATTTTTTTTTACATTAAATAATAATTATATTGTTTCGAGTTCAGCGGGAATTAATTTAAATAAATATAAAGCTAACCTATGTCGGTGCACGTTGTTGTGAATGTGATAATTGGAGACTTCGTGTAGACTCCTGCTGGATCCCCGTCGATGTACAGCAGCGCTTGGAGTTCGTGTGTCTCGTCCGCAACAAGTTTCCGCAATTGAAAACTCTTGTAAGCCTCGTCGATGGATAGAAGTTCAGATACCATCTGCCAGTATGAACGACCTACTAGTTTCATCTGATACTGAATCTTCATAAAGGAAGCCGTTGTCCCATTAAATGCCTCACTTGGTAATCTGACTTGCCCATGTCTGTACGAAGTGTTCACTAGTTCAATCGATGTGATGTGTGTTAAAACTGAAAAGTGACACTTTGAAGTTAGGCTCAAGACATTCAACCAGATTCTACAAATCTAAACTCAAGACTTATTATATATAAAATATATTATTTAAGTAAAGTATATTATATTTGTATTATATTACTTTTGAAACAAAACAGAAAGCTAAGATAGAAGACATATATATCAAATTTTATGATGAAGCAATAAGTGATTTCATTTAATTGAACGTTTTATTTCCGATTCATTTTCCGCATCCCTATTACCTGGAAGACAGTAGTGAATCGTGTAATTTATCAATAACAGAGTTTAAATATGAAAACTCTGTATTATATTAAATTTTTTGCACTTCTCTCCTACTCAGCCTTGCACCACTGAAGGAGCTACAAACATTTTACGATTTTCAACTTACCATTGCAATCGACGTTATACCCAGGAAAGCAAGTACAGTGGTTTATATTGGGCTTCGCTGCTTTGGCACTACAGAACCTGTAACCTTTGCAGGAGAATTTTCCATTAGACAGCTGTTTCATCCAGTCCTTGCAAGGCCTATTTGTTGAAAACTCTGCGGAAATAATATAGCTAGTAAATAAGTACTTAATAACAATGTATTTAGACATTCAGTAAGTCCTTAACAAAGATGGTTACCTCCAATTGCACCGCCATGTCTTCTTCCTACCGCTATGTAGTCCGGTCGGCCCAACACCTGACACGTGGCTGGAGGGGGAAGTATATCAACGTACCTCAGAATCCTCTGCTCGTCTGGAATTAGGGGGCCAAGTTTTAGGACATATTTAACTCATTTCTTTAATTACAGTGTATCAACGTTAATATAAATCACATAATGTTAATTACAGAAATTATAAATGGTGAAATCATTATAGCAATTCTGAATTGAACCATTGAAACTACTTCTTCTTAATATAATTTGTAATAGTCATCTGTTGCTTTCAGTTTTATACAATATCTACATGGGTGAAAAGATATACTTCTTTTGCCAGATATGACTTGCACCAACAACTTTGGTGTAGTGGACCTTAGCTTTACAAATCAAAAGAAAACCGTTTATACTGTTACCGTTTTGACATTCTCTGACGTCATCTACAGCCCAAAAAGGGTTTTCAACCGAATTTGTAGCGGTTGTACTGTATAACAATTCAGCAGAAATATCTTCGTAGGTAGAGATGGTAAATTCAAATCTCTCCACCTTCCAGTACAACGGAACATCACTGGAATCCTTAACTCTCTGGAACAGGAATTTATCTGTTTTTATAACGTCCAAGGAGGATCATTGTCAGAGCTACATAATATGACAAACCTCACTTCCTTGTACTTTTATTGAGTTGTACAATTTCCTATCAGCCAACCGCAGATGAAGTTGAAACGTGCATCCGTCACACAGGGCCACCGCCATGGACAAACAAAATGTCTGTTTTACACTGAAGGCTTCCTTGAAAAATCTAGCTTCCGATGATGACGTTGTGGTTTTGATAAAGGTGTCTGTAAAATGTGATTCCTTTGTTAAACATGCTAGAATTTAGTGCACAATGACAATAGATACCGATCGTCCAATTTAATCTCTTTATTTTAAGTATGTTTATAAGTTGTAAATTATGAATTATAAGTTATGTATTGTAAATATGTATAAATGTATATATACTTTTTAAGTGCTAATAACTTTTGAAAATTGATGTACTAAAATAAGTATCCGTAATTGACTTCATCAAGATATCTGATTCATTTTTCTTATATACTTACAATCGTGCAATTTCCAGCGAGAAGTATTGTAGTTGTCTTTGAATGCAATATGTGTAACATTAATTGGATCAACATCATCAAAAGACAAAATCTTCTCATACCGATGATGATTGGACTCAGCATTCAGATTACCGTAAACAGATAACTCTGCCCCGTTAAAGGCCACTAGGAAGTGCCGCCAGACTTCTACTGAGAAGATGTGCTGTAATTGAATCACGATTGTTTTAATTTGTAAATTATAAAGCATCCAACATGAAGGAACCATCCTGTACCTGGTCCGTCTTAGACACATTCTGTCTTGTACAATTTTTTGAATAATGGTATACGCCGTTAGCACACTTAAATATTTCTATATCGTCTCGAGTTCCAAAGAAGTTAAATATTACTGTGTAACATGGACGAGTATACACATATGCGTCCTGGCATAACACAAAGTGTCCACCGCCATTGATTTTCAGCGACAGCCCGAAAAAGTACGTCGGGTTTTTAAGTATATTGACCGCTTTATAGACACCATTAAAATCACTGTCATAATTTACTGAAAAATCTGAAAATAAATAGCATTTGATATTGAAATTAGTTCAATGAACGGAACGCTGTACATTTGTAAAATTGAAAAGATACATAGATGTTGCGAACATAAACTATGCCAATGAGCAAATCAAAATGTATTTTCATTTTTTGATACCTTCCCATGCTGCATCTGTTCGGGGGAAGAGAGCATTGTAATAACTCCCTTCGTGGGACCAGTTTTCTCCTTTCCACAGTGACGTACAATCCTCTTCATGGAAGGAGCATTTCAGTCTGCTCTCAGTGCGTGACAAAATGCTGGAAGTTCTTTCTAGAAACAGTTTTACGTTTTCATTGTCACCTCTAGACTGCATATTTAGTCTAAACTTATTCTACACGTACCTAGAAATTTATAATCCTGGTAAGTGTCATTTGAGACCCACGCCAGTGCCGAATCCACCGCAGGGCTGCCTGAGGCCACACAATAATTATCTTTGTTGTCCGGGCTGATTACCAAAGTGACATCAGGTTCAGTGGATGAATCAGCTGACTGTCCCTTGCACAGTAGTGACGATGCAACCACCACAACTCTAACAAACAGGAAAATACCCGTATGATTAATTATGCAATATATTGCGTTCGCAACGAATGAATAAACCAGCAAGACTGGCACTGCGTAAACTTAGTTGTTGCTGTCACTATTTACCTGCGCTACCAAATTCATAATATCACCTAATTTAATGGGTTTGTGAACTCATTTTTTATGAGAAGTTTTTAAAATTTTTCATTGAAATATAAGTTAATATGTGGTACATTCTACAAAGTCTAAAGGTTTGGTTTGATTTGAAGAATGAAATAAAAACACTGGATAAAGTTACGAGAGTAGGAATTGGGTAGTAGTCATGATAATTAGGTTGATTAAATGACTGGGCAGATTCTATGGCGAAAAGAGGACTGGAGTAAAAAAATATAGGTTAATATGTGTATTATATTGGTGTTTCTATTATTATCCAAAATTTGACGGAGATATAGCTATATTTAAAATTGCAATACCGCATAATGTTTATCCAATTATTGACAGTACTCTAGTAGTAATCCTCTCTTATACTTTGTTTTATAAAAGATATGGAAATTCAAGGAAGGGAAGATGATAGGAAAGATTTTTTATGGATCGTTTTGAAAAATTTAGAATCATTAATTGAGAATATGACAAATATTGTCCTGTAAGAAAAATTATAGCAAGCGGTATTCGTTTTTTCATAAAATAAGTTTGAAGTCAGCTACTTTTCAAAATTTTCGACCCTTCTCATATAGCATAGGGTATAGAAGATTGCGACTTGACCGTAAAACCGTAGCCAAAGTGAAGAGTCTTATGTAACCCAGTAAACATTTTGGAGTCACTTCGCCATGATATTGAAGATGCGCATGACTTTTTGTCATGAAAAAGTTCATTTACACTTCATATGAAATGTCTATTTTATCGGCTACAAATGGCGAAACCACTCCACCTGTCGGAAAAAAATGAAGATAAAGTTGATGCGAACTATAATTGAAGTGCAATAGTGATAGAAACATCACAAAAAGGGACACTTCACCAAATTGTTTACTGGGAAGCAAGTAAGTGTTTTGGTCAGTATAATTTTTATACGCAACGTTGCTAGATTTATAGGATATATATATATGTATATATATTTGTACGATATTTTTTTATTTCTGCGCATGTGAGACTAGCGCAGAGAGAGCAGTGCGCATCAACTATTTTTTTAATGTACACAAGTGATAAACAGGTTAGTTTATATATAGAGTAATCTTTCCATAGGTTGGCCATTACTGCTTCTTGGGAACGTCCTTAAGAACCAATAATTTTCTTATTAATTTTTTTCACGGTTAAAATTAATTAACACCATTAAACTAAGCCGTACATTTCTAATTTAAAATAGTCAAATGATTGGGAAATTTTTATTTGTAATTTTTTAAGTGAGTAAGTTAAATACCATGATTAATTCTTGAAATGTTTTTCTTTTTCGGTGCTTTCTTTATTCCTGTAGCGGTCTCACACTTCCGCTCCGGGCTTAACTATTATTTTTACACGCATATCGACATTTACTTGATATTTTAAATAAATCACAAATAAAACATTGTGTATACATCGAGTATCTATATGTACTTTACTAGAATGTGTCATTTCTTTCATTTCACAATTTTATCGCGACTTCCGTATTGACAAATATAAAATAAGCAAGGGTGCCGCGGAGGAAGGTGTAAAATCGGTTTACTAAAGTCACTGTTTGAATAAAACTTAATGTGTCTAGCTTTTTGTCCAAATTTGTTGAACCTCCTCAAATATTTTTCTATGAACACTTAACATGCGCTTGTCTGACGGCGCTCATGAAAATAAGTAAATACCATAGTACGACCAAGTCACTCCGCACACGAGTCGACTGATTGCAAACTAGTCGAGCAACGAAGTTTCCAACGAAAACGAAAAACGAGCCATGTCGAGCCGTGTTTCGTGACTCTATAGATTTTTTAACAATAGTATAATAGGGGATTATGTCGTATTTGTATGTATGTATATATTTAAACTTTTTTGAATAATATTTGTGCACATCTCTGCTCATGATGTCACCAAGCATGCACTGCGACATAAAAACACAGTCCCCAAAACGTGCTCAAAACCAGTTTGAAATCATATTTCTTTCATTCGTGCCATGTGTTTTCTCTAAGTCGTATACACGTACGATCTCTCATTAACAACACTGTTGCATTCTCATTCGGTTCGGGGCTAAGGTTTAGAATCAGTCGACCCGTGTGCGGAGGATCTAAGGTGATATCAGCCGGTTTACATTTTGTTCATTTCTGACTCTCATTCGGCTTCATTCATTCGAAATGAACCGTCTGAACACAAAATGAATCAAAAGTGCCGACTGCATTCATTAGTGAACCGATCCAGCGATGTTGGATACGTTCATTCGGCATCGTTCACTCGCGTCCAGCAAGAAGGCGAATGAATGAAAAATGAAACGTCTGAACACAAAATGAACGTTCACTCAGGCTCAGTCTTTTTATCTCGTGTTCTGTAGTATAGCGAATTCCAATACGCATAATGGAATACCGCAGTATGGAATACAATCACTAAGAATAATTACAGCAAACTGCAAATTGTGCAAAATAAATTCATCAGACTAGCGATTAGAGCAGAACGAGATGAAAATTTTAAATACCCAACGAATGCATCTGTACATGAAGAAACTAATATAGAAACTATGAAAGATTTTATAATTAAGCTTACAAAAAACTTCTATAGTAGAATTAACAACCATGAAAATAACAACATTAATACTTTAGGAAAATTCACACAAGACATAATGTGGTAATGCCAAACTACATTGTATTGGATAAGTAACTTTAAGTTAGTTATAAGTTATATATGGTATTTGTAAGACCATTTAAAAGAAGTGCTTCTCCCCTTTTTTGCAAATACAAATCAATATTACTCCTTATCCAACTCCACTTTACAAATAGAAACTTTAATATTAAAATAATGATAGCTCCAGCCAGATTTATTTAAATTAGACATAAGAAATGTATAACAAATGTACTATAAATTCATATATCAATAAAAATACTTTGAACTGAACTCGCTGCCGACGTATCGCTGGCTGAAATAATTGTTGTGATGGAGTAATTTTGCCAATGACTACATCTCTATTAATGATAGATGGAGAATGTTCTTAAAATTTTTGTTATGAATTCGGTAAATGAATTTCTTTACTGGGATAGCCCGGTTAGGGTTTTGCGATTTGAGATCTCAATAGGATAACCTGGTTGACTCCCAAAGAAATTTCTAACAAAGAACCACAAAGAACTACTAGAAATTAGAACAATTTATTTACTTTAGCTCAATTTGTGAAACACAATTTCTGAATTGAAAACAAGTCTTATTAAATTCACTTACGTTAACACAGAATGTAACATGGCGGACACTACACTTAATCCACTTTAACACAATGTACTCATCACGGAAATTTGATCTAAACTTTCAATAAATTAAATGACTGTTTACAATAATTTGCTATTTGACTAACTGTTTTAACAAAATGTCGTGATTAACTTTATTTGCATCATCGTTCATATCAAATGGTCGTTATCTTCTTCCTGTCGGGGCTCCACAATATTATTAGTCATTGCGGTTCGATTTCCTTCTAAAGAACAGTGGCGGACTGATAAAACATTTAACAGCGTTTGAAACGATATTTGTAAACATTATTTCAAACTGGAGCTCCGAAAAATCTAGAAAGAAACAAAATCATTCCAAACCCTAAATGCGAATGTGGTGAAGAGGAGGCAGATCCTGACTGTGGCAATGAAAAATACAGCAATGGCAAGAAATGGACTCCAAAGGGCGGTGCTACAGACTTCGCAGACGAATCCTGTTAACACCGCCTTTTTGATTAAGAAAACGTAATTTATAACAGCAGTAGCCATGAATAGATCATTCTTGTTGTCTGGATATAAAGTATAAGAAGAGACAGAACAGTATTAGGGGTGATAAAAGGCTACATGCATAGGAAGCCCGAGAAACTATATATATATAAAATATTATTCCTACCGAAATGTCTATCTTTATACTGATATTTATTAATTACACTATTTTATGTTGAAGAAAGGGTTCTATTGAAATTGTGCTGTATTCTCACAATATCTGTATTCAAGTTATCGTAGAGTCTATCCCGAGGAAATGAGATGTTTTGGGACAAGAGAACAGCGCCACTGTCGCTACCGACACTGTCGTAATGTATGTGTTACTACCAAGAGCTGTATTTATCAAAACATACAAGGGTCATTTAAAATAAGGAATACATTTCTATAATTATTTTGACGATGATTTCATTGCCCTATGCGCCATCCAAATAGGTGCGACTTCAAGAAGCAACACCCAATATTTATTGTAACAATTGTTTTATGTTTCCAAAAAAAAGTGAATGAAGGAATAAAAGTCAGATTAATTCTTTACATTTGGATTTACAAAAGAAATCGTATATTTTATTTATTTAATTTTTTAAGCGTTTAATGCAAATGCAAATAATATTTTCGTTTTATTTTGCTTTTTACCGAACGACATAATAGAAATAGAATTGAATATACTATTGTCGCATGTTGAAGAGGTACTAGTTTGGAACCCAATTTGTAAAAAGGTTATAAAAGAAAAGTATTGCTAAATATTACAACCGTTTGAGTTTTTCAAAAATAGTCTTTTTTTTAGACTACTTGTTTTGTAACAGATTATATCCTTCTTTCTTACATATTTTTTTCATGTTTCATCAGGTATTTCAAAATACAATTGTACCTTCTTGACAGTCAAACCATTTTGTTCTAGATTTAAACGAAAAAGAAGAAGAAGATGACTTAAATGAGTTGCTATTCATACGTTTCAAAGAGAAACTGACCAATCTCATCGAAACTTTGTTTATTATAACCTGAATGTAACGTTAGGTAATAATTTGCCCAAGATATTCATGTATACAATATGAGAACTCTGATAACTGTCAACCACTGTAAAGTGAAGTTAGCAAATGATCTTCGATTAGGAAAACATTTGTTGGATCATTCAATAGTTAATCAAATCTATTGAATGTGATTTTCTCATGTTTCGATGTCGACGACCAATTTAATCCGTTCAACTCAACTTGTCTCATTGGAATGTGACTTCAGGGATTTAAAAGTTGTTCTTCACTATTACCTTGTAAAGTTGGCAGCTCTACATGCACATCAACGTGTACGGAATGAAGTAATCGAACTAAGCTTTCAATACTACAACAAGATAAGCTATGTAAAATACATAGGCGTCAATTCCTGTTCGCTAATTTAGTATTTTTTGCGCCACACCTAGTATCTTTATCGAATCGTGCGGAAGTGTACTTATCGGCAATACAGACAGCGAAGAAAGACGTTTCATATTGTGGATATCAGTGTTAACAGGAACTAATACATTCAGGAAGAAACCTCAATTTATCAAGACTATGAAAGCAAGTACTGTAGTAAGAGTTTTTTATCAGTTCAAAGTATTTTTTGTTGATATATGAATCTTCGAGTACATTTGTTAAAGATGTCTTATATTTATTTTAAAGAAACTTACCTAAAGCTATCATTATTTTTATTTTAAAGTTTCTATTTATAAAAAGGAGTTGGATAAGGAGTAATTTTGTTTTTGGATTTGCAAAAAAGGAAAACAGCACTTTGTTTATATGGTCTTAAAATAAACTTATATCAAGCCTAAATATAACAGAAATAATATAAGTAAGTTTATCATTCAGTATTATATAATTTGGCATTTTGTATTTTCCATACCACAACATTTCTGGGGTGAATGGACTTGTGTCCTATGTCTTAATTTCTATAAAACTGTACTATATATTGATAAAGTGGGTTACTAGAACCTCAAATGTTCAATTATTTTTTAATAACTCTATGTTCAGAGATATTAACAATTAAAAAGTCATTTTATCTCTTTAATTATTAAAGGGATTCAACGGGACTACCAACAGCTACAGAACATTACCACAGCACTGACCTACTCAACAAATAACTGACGTTAAAATGCATTTCACGTCATACAAATATGGCCGACCATTTCTAGCGCTAAAACTACAATTAAACTATTAATTGCTATATCCTCGTCAATATTCAGATATTAAATAAAATAAACATGCCAATACACATTTATTAACATCAATTTCAATCAACAATTGAAAAATCGACCACTAAAAAATGAGGACCCAAGCCCATTGGTCTAATGTTGGTATTTCTATGGTCACTTATTTTAACGAAGAAGTTTTTAATTAGTTTAATGACAAATTCGTTTATGTTTCTTCGTGTATGTGCTTTATTTGATGAGAATTTAAAATTATCGTCCTGTCTGCACAGAATGCAAGTGTTATGAGTTTGTCTTGCACTATTTGTATTTTGTTGCAGTGTGTTGGTAATGGTGTTGCACAAAAGTGCAGCATTGGGTGTTATTGATCTGATTAATAGTTGGCTGTTCTTTCAATTAGATTGTAAATATTATATTGTATTTATTCACAATTTCATTGCGATTTCCGTATTGACAAATGCAAAATAAGTAAATATGTACCAGTATATGACTAACGCAGTATTAGTTGCCTTAGTGATAGTAAGGCTATTATTCTCTCTGCAAGCAAGACAATTCGTAACTGATTCCTGCTGTAAATGTCTAATGCGAAACTCCACGTATTTAGTCAGTGAATTCAATGTTGTTAATCCTTTTTTAATGCGACCAGCACTTAAACATTATAATATATTTCACAGTGTATAGACACTAGATTAATAGTCCAGTACAATTTGAATTTCACCTTATAATAAATTATAGCCAGCTTTGTCGTATTCAAATTTTTGAATGTGCCTAATCGTTGCCGTCGGCAAGGTTCACGAACTTCGTTGACCTTTGAGAATTGGGAAGAAATTAGAGACACAAAAGTTAACTTAGAAACCAAGCAATTTAATTTAGGAAAATATGACATAAAATTAAAAACATTGACATCTTTGTTAACTGAAGAAAAATCGCATTCGTCAAAAACCCGTGCAATTAGAGATCGATGTCTGCATGCGCCACTATTTGAAGTTGCGGTATTTTTCGAAACTTTCGATGTACTTCACAGCTGCGTCGTACAGAAACTCAAACTGAGCCTAGAAACGAACAACCAATAGATTAGCTGCATTGTCACTTTTATTCAAATTAAAATTATTATTTTTGCCCGTTGAGCTTACCAATTTTGTAATAAATTGGGCCCTGTTCTTTCGGATAATTTGGACAGCTTCAGGCACGTCACACAGCTGTTCTAGTTTCATTTTTTCGATCACGTAAGACAAAGCTACAAATAAGCCACAGCCTGTAGCTCCATCACTGAAAGATAAGTAAGATACAAGCTAATTTAGAGCACGTGTTGAAATTCCAAATGGAACTTTCTTTGTACTTACTGGCACGTCATTACGATGGGTGCAGATCCGGTTTTCACCTTCTCCACTTGGTCAACTAGATGCAGCAACGTTTCTACGGGATTTGCGGCAACCGTTGGAAGTAATTTACCATGGAACCATCCTTTGAATTGAACGACAGTAATATATCTGCTGGCATCGTCCTCACACTGGTAGATAAATACAAAAATATTTATATATTACTTTGAAGTAAATGCCATGGCTTATGAATTCATTATAAAATCGGTTACGGACCTTTCTATTATCCGTTAGAATTATGACAGTAGTGCTATAGAATTCGGTGTCCGTCTCGGAGTGGTGCTCCAGGGTTATGTAAGAAAATGGATTCATTGTTTCAGTTTCGGAGGTTGGCCAAAATTGGCATGTTGACTGTAAAACATATGTTAGAGATTAGTTAACACTTAGCTATATGAAATGAAGATAACAATAATTGCGATAACGTTGTGTTTTCATAATTTTATGCTTCCGTTTAAACAAATTAAATTTTGATGATAGAAGAATCGTTATTTTACCTGATCACCTGTAGAAATTTCATTTAGAGACACAATAGTGTTGACTTCGTATTCAGAAATCATTCTCCAAAATTGTTCCAACGTGTCTGCCAGTGGTAGTTGTGTGACAATGTACTGGTTCTGCAAGTTGTAGCCATCACAGTGCACGGCGTTGATGTAGCTGCTTCCTTCATCAGTGTAGCCAGAGAATCGTCCTATGCAGCTGTAATGCGATGCCGCTGTAAGATGAACTCGACCTTTTTCATCTGCAAAGACATTTAAAAGTTGACTTTAATTTGTGGATAAAGGATCAAACATTGCAATATATGATAGAACCTGGAACAATATCTGGGAATCTGTTTTTCTTCCTGTTTTCATCCAGACTGGCAACGCAGAGCACTTCGTTCTTAGGAGCATTTTCCTTCCAACAGTTCAAGTCTATCTGCGCTAGTTGTTGTGCAAGTTTCTTCGATTGTTTCATTTTTAGTACAGTCTCTTTAAGTTTAGCGCATTCTATAGCTGTGTTCTTGTGGTGCAAATATTCTGCTAGAACCAAGTGGATGAACTTGTAGGTTTCCTGCACAAGAACGTCTATTGAGTATTTTGTTTTGCAGTGTTGGGTATTAATACGTAGACAAAATGACCTTACCAAATTTCTTACTAAGGTTGGACGTTGCTTTCGAATTTCATGTAGGTGTTTCAAAATATCTACAGCATTTTCCTTGTTAGCCATGTTGGCACAAATATCCGCCAAAATGATTGTACCAGTTTTCTCATTTCCATCACTAAATATTGTTATGAATTTTATTAATGTAAGCAAATTAGATATTGGTGGGTAAATATTATGTTCTTACCAGCAGTGAATTAATACAGGACCTGTTCTCTGACCTTTCGAGCGAATTTGTTTCATAAAGGAAGCCACTGAGTTAGGGTAAAAGGGCGTACCAGCACCTGGCCAAGCGGTAAATTGGAAATGGCGGATCTAAACATAAAATTTCTAGTAACTAATAATGGTATTGCGATTATCTAACATGATCTAAAACACCCTTTGTTCCAAGGAACTATATTTTACTTGAACGATATACATTAATATTCAAGAGTTCTAGTTTTGCCTAAATTCGTTTATTTCTTTATTTGTAAGTATACTTCAAAATCTATTAATTTTAAAAAAGTCTTCTTAAGATTATTGTAATCCGTATAGGTAAGAAGAACGTTAAATATTATCTTAACCTAAAAAAGGTTATTTCACAAGTTAATGACTTCAAGATTTTGTGTTGTCTAAACAACTTTAATCTACCTCTAATTACCTTTCTCTCTGGTTCATCCTGGAACTTAAGGTACAGGATGCGCATTGAGTAGAACGCTTTGATTTTATATGACGTCAATTTCACCGAATATGGGCCGTAACACTTGCTGTCGAGTTGACTGCGGGGCCAATATTTGAACTCCTCTTGGGCCTGGACTTCCTGTACATATTTATAATGTTGAAAAGTTTTCTATTATTAAATTGTTTTAAAATATGCGAATATTTCCATTATACAGAGTATAAATCCTTTTAGTTTTATATTTATTTCTAATTTCAAATTGGTCATCATTTGGCTGGCGTACAAAAATTTCTTGTAGTGCAGCAAGTTTCTACTTGCTACCTTAGTACTAGATAATTACAGCGTTACATTGCTTTACATTTTCTATCTGGGAATAATTAAGTTAATAGAAAAATAAACTATAGAACATGAAACTAAAAAAGAATAATCTTTTTTAATCTTCGTCTTCTAAAAAATAACAATAAAATATTTGTTTCTGTTGTAACATTAGGTTTAGCTTCAACAACAGCTTTTGCTTGAAAATGCGTGTCATCTTAATTTTGTTCAAAATACAATTATATTTTGTAAAAAATACCGTTTGTGATGGCTTTATTTCCATTGTCGTGGACATCATCACCATAACGGTCACACCTTCCTGCCAAATCATCTGCCAGAACACGATGACAGAGTCGGGATGTGGAGATCGAGTAGCTATATACTCTCTTGGTTTCTCATAGCCCTGTCGAAGAAGAATAAAGACAAATGACGTTCGGTAAATAGTACTTATATTCTGATTTTTTAATTATAGTTTTGATATAATTGCAGATACTGCAAAGAAAGTGCCACAGATAGATTTGCGCTACCGCCAACTACATTAAAAACCATTGGCACTAAATACCCTTAACCATTACTTACATTTACAAAGTTGGCATCTACGCTTTCTATATATGGACCACAGTCAGTAAGATGAACTCTTGTGTGTTCATTGGCAGTTGCAACAGTATTGTTTGGGGATATCATCTAAAAATATATGTTTTTAATTTGGAGTGGAAGAAGTACTTTTTTAGTGAGTAACTTACCTTGAATTGTTTACGGAGCTTGTCATATTTTATAAGGAATTTCACAACATCTTTAAAGTCATCTACAGTTATTACATTTCCCAATTTCAAGGTAGTCGAGGAGGGATCTTTACTTCCCGTTGCTATTTCAGTCGTTGCAGTGCTGGTTTTGTTTACTGGCGCGGATAGTAATTCCAAATAATCAGGGACATTAATTTCCTTACGTCGAAAAGGTGCCACATCATCGTAGAGATCAGTTGGGTCCTGTTTCTTTTGTTTGTGAAACCTGAATCATAGATGAAGAAAAGAATTATCGACAGAAGTATTGATTGTGTACAAAAGGGTAAAACTTGAATACTTCAGTATTTTTACAATAATATTATTTTTCTTTACATTTTAAAAATATTTATACCTAAAGAATTATATATTTTCGATTGAAGAGATTAGATAAAAAATGTTTGTACCTTTTATACGCAAAGTATATGATGACTGGAACTAGTAATAACAAAAGAAGTGCTGCAAAACATGCTCGAGATGTATTGGCTGATTTCCTTTTGTCAATTGGCACAGCTAAGTAAACCCTAGTTGAATTTATCTCATTGTACATCAACACAACGAAGTAGTACATCTTGTCAGCATCTAGTGGTTTGTTCCAGAATGTATCGCCACTGTCATCTCCTATTCTAACAATTGTCTCTTCGGTGGGTATCTGAACAAACAAATATTGCCATCGGAATAAATTTAGCATTAGTAGAATGAGTTAATGTCTTACCTGATTTAGCTTGACTGCAATCCACGCAAATTCAATCGCTTCTACCTTGGCTGCTTCAAATATTTCTTTGTAATCAGCTCTATCCCGAGTAACCAGTCTAGGATTATATTTGTCACTATTTTTAGATCCAACTTCCATGACAAGGATGTATATACCACTGAAATAAATCCACTAAATTATCATTGAAAATTCCCGTGTAGTAATATGCTACTCCAACAATATTTGTATTCTAGTTAGTATATATTGTCGACAACTATATAATTTTCTAGAACTGTTATCAGAAATTGCAGTGTCTCCAGCAAACACATTCTACAATCTTACCAATGAAGTAATTAAACAATAAGTGGAGAGGAATACCTGGTCTGTGTAATATTTATATTTCCTGGAGATATTTTAATTTCGCGCAATGTGTCTGATATTACTTTAGCTGTGATATTTCCAGTTACATTCGGTGCTGGCACTTCTGTGTCTATCATCAATATTGCTGGTTCACCCGGCAAGTTATTAATTGCTGTAACAGTCACACTGACTCTTGATGCACTCGGTAAAGCAGGAGTCTACCACAGAAGAAATCATTTGAATTATTTCATAAATAAATTACAAGTTTTTTAACACGGAGTGAAAATATTAACAATCATTGACTTGTACTTTGAGCAAGACCGAATCAGCTATGCTTGATTAGTTGATATTTACCTGAAGACAATATTTTTTCTTAATTTCAGTTATGTCTACGTCCAGTGCGGTGTGTATTTCATTGGAGTTAAGTTGGCGTCGTAGTTGTGTGCTTGTGACATTAATGTCAATTCGGAACTTTTCCAGTTTTCCATTTGGAAGAACAGGATATTCCCATGTCAAATTAAAAACCAAATTGTTATCTGTCGACACGTATGCAAAATTTGGCGGTGCGCTGGAAGCTGTGAATTTATCATATGATTAATTAGTCTTAGTTTTGACTACGTGAAAGAATATTAAGTAATTAACAACACGCTATAGTCTACGAATTTTAAAAAATTTCTTGAGACTGTTTTCTTTTCTCTTGTAATTTCTTTTTAAATCACTCTTAAAGTTTTTAAATAAAAACAGGTGACATAAAGAGGACTAATGGTCACACAAATGGAGAATTTGTTTCGAGTGACTATCTAAAACTCGTTGGTTTTAATTGTTTTGCAAGTGTTTACCTTTATGTTGCCACGTAAATTTCAAATTCACTGTTACACCGTTTAAAGCCGCAACTTTGTTCCTAGCGTAAACCTGTAACAAGATTCGTACATAACAAGTTAATTGTGAGCTGTCTTTCACTCTTACGCATTCGGTAATTAATGAGTAACTCAATGAGCCATTCAATCAGTACCGTAGCGACTGAATGGCAGCAAAAGTTTACAATTGCTTCTATTTATGATTCTAATAGCAGTAAAATAGATAATAGAAATAAGTTCATTATATTCGTTTGCGAAAACATTTTGTAAACGTACTATATAATTTTCACTTTCTGTGAGTCCCTTGATTTCAGCGCACAAGTATCCCTCCCACAGTGGGCAGCTTACAGTATCCATTTCCGTCCCATAATCCGTAAGATTTTCATGATATTTATAAGGTTTCCAAAAATATCCTTCCCGTTCACCAAATGGAGGGTATGGAGGCATCCAACGTACAAACACGAGACCCGTATCCACTGAGTAGACAGTGAAATTTTGTAAAGGAGGCGGAACTAAAATAACAGAGGGTATTATTTTCTTAAATAGAAGAATGTTTCTTTCAGTCTTAATTATCTGTAACGCTGAAAGCTACTTGAAACTTACATTTAGGTAGTGTTCTGAACGTGTAAGTCTGGTTGCTTCCTGTTCCAAACTTACCACCTTGAGTCCTAGAAATCCCTAAATAAACTGTGTAAATAGAGAATGGAGTCAATCCTTCTATTTTGATGTCAGTGTCCTGAGTAGAGCCTTTTTGGATCTGTTTATCCCATTCACTGTGACCTGGTTTTATGTTTATATTAATCAAGATATTTCATTTAATTTATCAGATGTTTTACTGTGATTAGTATTATTGGCATGAAGGTTTGTTTACCTATTAGATAATAGTTGTACCAAATGCTGCCTCTAATATCTTCACATTTAGGTGTGCTCCATCTAAAAATGGTATAACTTCTTGAAATCGTTTGGTTTTCTCTTAAATTTGGGATGGATTCCACTGCAAATTCTAAGGAGAAAATCATAATTATGTACTTTACACAGTGTAGATCAAAGGTCATAGATTAGTTTTTAATAAATTTGGTGAAAATGATATTTCTGTTGTGGTATTACTTAATCATGAACCAATGGTAAAACAAGATATCTTTTTATACTATATTTGACGTAAGAAAGCATTTCTTTAGACAAATATAGAACTTTATTTTCAGCAGAAATGCGTACAAATGAATCAAATTTATACCATGTATTCCGATATACCAAACCCGATGTTATTAATTTCGTTTTTGTTCGGAAACAAACAGATTTAGAGTTTTCGTGAATTTTTGAATGTGCCATGATGGAAACTAGTTTTAAATGTATTTTGTACCATTAAATATTTGTCCCGTTTAATAATTATTCATAGTATGTTTTAATTTTATTTTAATTGTCTTTATTTCAATTATTGCTTCCCAAGGTTATTTTATCAGGTGACAATTTTTAAAATTAAGGGTTATAAAATTATAGCCAGAATTATTATTTTCAACTAACCGAAATGGGCGAAAAAGAAGAAATGTGATACTGAAATGTACATAACTTATGAATCCGTTAAAACAAGCTTTGAATTATTGACCAAAAGTTATTGTAAGAATTTAATTTTTATGGAGATTCAACATCGACAGACGTAGCCCACTTAAACCAGAAATAACCCAGAACATATTAGTATCACAATGACTTTTATATTCACCTACTGCAAAATATAATGTTGTAAAATTGGATGAATAAAAAAACTGCAACAAACTTTTGAAGTTTAAATTTGACTTGATTTATTGTTTAACTAGAATTATATAACATAAACTTAAGAGATGAAATGTTGAAAATGATTAAAAACTGCACAGTACCTTCTTGCTTAGTATCTATAAATGCACTTTCAGCGGGTCCTATCAGCGGGGAATCATTATCTTCTACCCAGGCCTGGACAGTGATGTTGTAGATACTAAACGAAATTAATCCTTCGATGGTGATATATTTGTTTTCTGTTAGGACATTCTTAGGCTCTGCATTTGTCGTATTACGTGAACATGACTTGTGTCTGAATATCTGCAACAACACAAAAATAACGTCCCATTTTTACCAATTTACCAATTTTTCTCTAATTATACTGTACAATTCAAAACTTACTTTGTATGAGACAATATAGCCCTTGATGACACCGTTAGGAGTTGAAGGCTCCATCCATGAGATCATGATGCTGGTTTTTGTGGAATACACTCGTTGTATATCTCTCACTTTCGATGGAGCTGTAGAATAAGATTTTTCTAAAATTTAACGAACTACATAAAAGTTTGATTACGTCCTTTTTTTACGAATTACTAGATCCACAAATCTCCTAAACTTCAATAACATTAATTTGAGAAAGGTCATTTTATGGTTGTAATAGCAATTACATATGTATGAAAGCACATTGAGGTATTGAAAGTACTAAGCGAGCCGGATTGAAAAAAATATGTATTGCAATTAATTATATTGCCTATTGCCTTAGTTAAGTACAGGTTAAGTACAGTTAAGTACAGTTAATCTAGGTTTAAGTGCCGTATGACTGATTCTTTAATACTCAGTTAACTCAGGTTTATGATAAACCCTGACTAACAGTTAGGTGTCTGAGTTCTAGTCGGGCATACCAGTAACCGTAGTTTAACGAAACAAAACCCCAGGTTATATTTTTCGTTAGTTAACTGTGATCGGTATTTAACGAAACTAAAATTGAAATCCCGTTTTTTAAGTTAAACTTTAGTTATACCATAACTGAAGTTTAACTGATTATTGAAAAATCGACTCTTAGTTATCTACATTTTGTAACTACGGACTAGAATAATGTCTTTACCTGATTGCTTTGTGGTTACTATTTTATGATATAGTGGTTGTGCACCCCAAGGTTTAGTTTGAATAGAAACTTCGTACTTAGTGAACGGCTTAACTTTTGAGCATGTAAAGCTACGTCCATCAGAAGACAGTACTCTGTCGTTAGAATAGAATCCTGCTACTTGTTCCTTACAAAATAATGAATATTGGTATAAAGTACACTTGTCCGATGAGTCATCCTGCAAAGAAACATACATTCGGTAACGATTATTTTGTAGATTACATTTCTTCAGCTCAAACTGCAGTTTTCCTCACAAAGTTTCAATGAGATATTAATAAATTCGTGACGCCTTATAATTTACCATCACTGAATGTAATATTTCAATTTCATATATTTAAGAAAAGTAATAAATATTCACTTAAGCTGACTAAACATTTACATTAGTCGTTTATATCCCTACCGTTTGCAGGTGGAATGTGATGGAATCCTCTGTGCTGGATACCGTGACGTCGCTGGACTCTGAAATGCAAACCAAATTGAAATTAATTCATGAGGAAGATATAATCGAGTAATAACATTTTCACTTGCGCGAGGATTACTATATACTCGTATATTATCAAAAAGCAAATGGGCTTGTGAACCACGTGTTCATTTCATGTATGTTGATAAAGTTTGCTATCAGAATCTCAAATCTTTTTTTTTACCTATATTTTAAGAGATATTAAAATGAAATAATCAATTTACACTTTTCACGTTTAACAGTCATGGCAAAGGTAGGCAAATGGTAATGGGGAAGAAGAAATTCACGTCTAATAGCCGATTATTTTTTTATAAATCTTAAACCTTTTAATTATTAATGATTATTTCAATCGTTACTCGAAATTTAAGGTAAGTAACGTTATAGATAAAATATATTCATTTTGTTTAAGTTCAGCAGGAATTAATTTAAATAAATGTAAAGCTAACCTATATCGGTGCACGTTGTCGTGAATGTGATAATTGGAGACTTCGTGTAGAGTCCTGCTGGATCCCCGTCGATGTACAGCAGCGCTTGGAGTTCGTGTGTCTCGTCCGCAACAAGTGGCCGCAATTGAAAAGTCTTGTAAGCCTCGTCGATGGATATAGGTTCAGATACCATCTGCCAGTAAAAACGACCTTCTATTTTCATCTGATACTGAATCTTCATGAAGGAAGCCGTTGTCCCATTAAAAGCCTCACTTGGTAATCTGATTTGCCCATGTCTGTACGAAGTGTTCACTAGTTCAATCGATGTGATGTGTGTTAAAACTGAAAAGTGACAGTTTGCAGTTAGGTTCAAGACATTCAACAAGATTCTACAAATCTAAACTCAAGACTTATTATATATAAAATATATTATTTAAGTAAAGTATATTATATTTGTATTATATTACTTTTGAAGCAAAACAGAAAACTAAGATAGAAGAGATATATATAAAATTTTATGATGAAGCAATAAGTGATTTCATTTAATTGAAAGTTGTATTTTCAATTAATTTTCCGCATCCCTATTACGTAGAAGACAGTAGTGAATCATGCAATTTATCAATAACAGAGTTTAAATATGAAAACTCTGTTTTATATTTCTATTTTTTGCACTTCTCTCCTACTCAGCCTTGCACCACTGAAGGAGCTACAAACATTTTACGATTTTCAACTTACCATTGCAATCACCGTTATATCCAGGAAAGCAAGCACAGTGGTTTATATTGGGCATCGCTGCTGTGGCACTACAGAACCTGTAACCTTTGCAGGAGAATTTTCCATTAGACAGCTGTTTCATCCAGTCCTTGCAAGGCCTATTTGTTGAAAACTCTGTGGAAATAATATAGCTAGTAAATAAGTACTTATTATCAATATATTTAGACATTCAGTAAGTCCTTAACAAAGATGGTTACCTCCAATTGCTTGAGCATGTTTTCTTCCTACCGCTATGTAGTCCGGACGGTTCAACACCTGACACGTGACAGGAGAGGGAAGTATGCCATTGTACCTCAGAATCCTCTGCTCGTCTGGAATAAGGAGGCCAGGTTTTAGGACATATTTAGCTCATTTCTTTAATTACAGTGTATCAACGTTAATATAAATCACAGAATGTTAATTACAGAAATTATAAATTGTGAAAACATTATAGCAATTCCAAATTGGATTTTTGAAACTACCTCTTCTTAATATATCTTTTAATAACCATCCGTTGCTTCTCCATCAGTTTTATACAATACCTACATAAGTGATAAGATTTATATCTTTTGCCGAATATGACTTGCACCAACAACTTTGGTGTAGCGGACTTTAGGTTTACAAATCGAAGAAAACCACAGCATAATAATCTTTGTGTAAATCTTTATACAAACTGTTGTGTGGTTTATACTGTTACCGTTTTGACATTCTCTGATGTCATCTACAGCCCAAAAAGGATTTTCAACCGAATTTGTAGCGGTTGTACTATATAACAATTGAGCAGAAATATTTTCGTAGGTAGAGATAGTAAATTCAAATCTCTCCACCTTCCAGTACAACGGAACATCACTGGAATCCTTAACTCTCTGGAACAGGAATTTATCTGTTTTTATAACGTCCAAGGAGGATCATTGTCAGAGCTACATAATATGACAAACCTCACTTCCTTGTACTTTTATTGAGTTGTACAATTTCCTATCAGCCAACCGCAGATGAAGTTGAAACGTGCATCCGTCACACAGGGCCACCGCCATGGACAAACAAAATGTCTGTTTTACACTGAAGGCTTCCTTGAAAAATCTAGCTTCCGATGATGACGTTGTGGTTTTGATAAAGGTGTCTGTAAAATGTGATTCCTTTGTTAAACATGCTAGAATTTAGTGCACAATGACAATAGATACCGATCGTCTAATTTAATCTCTTTATTTTAAGTATGTTTATAAGTTGTAAATTATGAATTATAAGTTATGTATTGTAAATATTTATAAATGTATATATACTTTTTAAGTGCTAATAACTTTTGAAAATTGATGTACTAAAATAAGTATCCGTAATTGACTTCATCAAGATATCTGATTCATTTTTCTTATATACTTACAATCGTGCAATTTCCAGCGAGAAGTATTGTAGTTGTCTTTGAATGCAATATGTGTAACATTAATTGGATCAACATCATCAAAAGACAAAATCTTCTCATACCGATGATGATTGGACTCAGCATTCAGATTACCGTAAACAGATAACTCTGCCCCGTTAAAGGCCACTAGGAAGTGCCGCCAGACTTCTACTGAGAAGATGTGCTGTAATTGAATCACGATTGTTTTAATTTGTAAATTATAAAGCATCCAACATGAAGGAACCATCCTGTACCTGGTCCGTCTTAGACACATTCTGTCTTGTACAATTTTTTGAATAATGGTATACGCCGTTAGCACACTTAAATATTTCTATATCGTCTCGAGTTCCAAAGAAGTTAAATATTACTGTGTAACATGGACGAATATACACATATGCGTCCTGGCATAACACAAAGTGTCCACCGCCATTGATTTTCAGCGACAGCCCGAAAAAGTACGTCGGGTTTTTAAGTATATTGACCGCTTTATAGACACCATTAAAATCACTGTCATAATTTACTGAAAAATCTGAAAATAAATAGCATTTGATATTGAAATTAGTTCAATGAACGGAACGCTGTACATTTGTAAAATTGAAAAGATACATAGATGTTGCGAACATAAACTATGCCAATGAGCAAATCAAAATGTATTTTCATTTTTTGATACCTTCCCATGCTGCATCTGTTCGGGGGAAGAGAGCATTGTAATAACTCCCTTCGTGGGACCAGTTTTCTCCTTTCCACAGTGACGTACAATCCTCTTCATGGAAGGAGCATTTCAGTCTGCTCTCAGTGCGTGACAAAATGCTGGAAGTTCTTTCTAGAAACAGTTTTACGTTTTCATTGTCACCTCTAGACTGCATATTTAGTCTAAACTTATTCTACACGTACCTAGAAATTTATAATCCTGGTAAGTGTCATTTGAGACCCACGCCAGTGCCGAATCCACCGCAGGGCTGCCTGAGGCCACACAATAATTATCTTTGTTGTCCGGGCTGATTACCAAAGTGACATCAGGTTCAGTGGATGAATCAGCTGACTGTCCCTTGCACAGTAGTGACGATGCAACCACCACAACTCTAACAAACAGGAAAATACCCGTATGATTAATTATGCAATATATTGCGTTCGCAACGAATGAATAAACCAGCAAGACTGGCACTGCGTAAACTTAGTTGTTGCTGTCACTATTTACCTGCGCTACCAAATTCATAATATCACCTAATTTAATGGGTTTGTGAACTCATTTTTTATGAGAAGTTTTTAAAATTTTTCATTGAAATATAAGTTAATATGTGGTACATTCTACAAAGTCTAAAGTTTTGGTTTGATTTGAAGAATGAAATATAAACACTGGAGATAAAGTTACGAGAGTAGGAATTCGGTAGTAGTCATGATAATTAGGTTGATTAAATGACTGGGTAGATTCTATGGCAAAAAGAGGACTGGAGTAAAAAAATATAGGTTAATATGTGTATTATATTGGTGTTTCTATTATTATTCAAAATTTGACGGAGATATAGCTATTTAAAATTGCAATACCGCATAATTTTTCTCCAATTATTGACTGTACTCTAGTAGTAATCCTCTCTTACACTGTGTTTTATAAAAGATACAAAAATTCAAGGAGGGGAAGACGATAGGAAAGATTTTTTATGGATCGTTTTGAAAAATTTGTAATCATTAATTGAGAATATGACAAATATTGTCCTGTAAGAAAAATTATAGCAAGCGGTATTTATTTTTTAAAGTCAGCTACTTTTCATAATTTTCGACCCTTCTCATATAGCATAGGGCATAGAAGATTGCGACTTGACCGTAAAACCATAGCCAAAGTAAATAGTCTTGTGTAACCAAGTAAACATTTTGGAGTCACTTCGCCATGATATTGAAGATGCGCATGTTTTTTTTGTCATGAAAGAGTTCATTTACACTTCATATGAAATGTCTATTTTATCGGCTCCAAATGGCGAAAGCACTCCACCTGTCAGAAAACTAATGAAGATAAAGGTGATGCGAAGTGCAATAGTGATAGAAATATCACAAAAAGGGACACTTCACCAAATTGTTTACTGGGAAGTAAGTGTTTTGGTCAGTACAATTTTTATACGCAACGTTGCTAGATTTTTAAAACTACGCTGTAGGATATTTTTTTATTTCTGCGCATGTGAGACTAGCGCAGAGAGAGCAGTGCGCATCAACTATTTTTTTAATGTACACAAGTGATAAACAGGTTAGTTTATATATAGAGTAATCTTTCCATAGGTTGGCCATTACTGCTTCTTGGGAACGTCCTTAAGAACCAATAATTTTCTTATTAATTTTTCTCACGGTTAAAATTAATTAACACCATTAAACTAAGCCGTACATTTCTAATT
Organism: Panorpa germanica; assembly: GCA_963678705.1. Lineage (NCBI taxonomy): Eukaryota > Metazoa > Arthropoda > Insecta > Mecoptera > Panorpidae > Panorpa > Panorpa germanica. The sequence goes on along the minus strand of OY783206.1, from coordinate 5,916,186 downwards.
TAAAATAGTCAAATGATTGGGAAATTTTTATTTGTAATTTTTTAAGTGAGTAAGTTAAATACCATGATTAATTCTTGAAATGTTTTTCTTTTTCGGTGCTTTCTTTATTCCTGTAGCGGTCTCACACTTCCGCTCCGGGCTTAACTATTATTTTTACACGCATATCGACATTTACTTGATATTTTAAATAAATCACAAATAAAACATTGTGTATACATCGAGTATCTATATGTACTTTACTAGAATGTGTCATTTCTTTCATTTCACAATTTTATCGCGACTTCCGTATTGACAAATATAAAATAAGCAAGGGTGCCGCGGAGGAAGGTGTACAATCGGTTTACTAAAGTCACTGTTTAAATAAAAACTTAATGTGTCTAGCTTTTTGTCAAAATTTGTTGAACCTCCTCAAATATTTTTCTATGAACACTTAACATGCGCTTGTCTGACGGCGCTCATGAAAATAAGTAAATGCCATAGTACGACCAAGTCACTCCGCACACGAGTCGACTGATTGTAAACTAGTCGAGCAACGAAGTTTCCAACGAAAACGAAAAACGAGCCATGTCGAGCCGTGTTTCGTGACTATATAGAATTTTTAACAATAGCATAATAGGGGATTTTATTTTGTCGTATTTGTATGTATGTATATATTTAAACTTTTTTTTAATAATATTTGTGCACATCTTTGCTCATGATGTCACCAAGCACTGCGACATAAAAACACTTGACACACAGTTTGAAATCAGTGTTCTTTCATTCGTGCCGTGTGTTTTCTCTAAGTCGTATACACGTACGATCTCTCATTAACAACACTGTTGCATTCTCATTCGGTTCGGGCAGATTCGGGGCTAAGGTTTGCAATCAGTCGACCCGTCTGCGGAGGATCTAAGGTGATATCAGCCGGTTTACATTTTGTTTTTTTCTGACTCTCATTCATTCATTCGAAATGAACGGTTTGAACACAAAATGAATCAAAAGTGCCGACTGCATTCATTAGTGAACCGATCCAGCGATGTTGGATACGTTTATTCGGCATCGTTCACTCGCGTCCAGCAAGAAGGCGAATGAATGAAAAATGAAACGTCTGACCACAAAATGAACGTTCACTCAGGCTCAGTCTTTTTATCTCGTGTTCTGTAGTATAGCGAATTCCAATACGCATAATGGAATACCGCAGTATGGAATACAATCACTAAGAATAATTACAGCAAACTGCAAATTGTGCAAAATAAATTCATCAGACTAGCGATTAGAGCAGAACGAGATGAAAATTTTAAATACCCAACGAATGCATCTGTACACGAAGAAACTAATCTAGAAACTATGAAAGATTTTATAATTAAGCTTACAAAAAACTTCTATAGTAGAATTAACAACCATGAAAATAACAACATTAATACTTTAGGAAAATTCACACAAGACATAATGTGGTAATGCCAAACTACATTGTATTGGATAAGTAACTTTAAGTTAGTTATAAGTTATATATGGTATTTGTAAGACCATTTAAAAGAAGTGCTTCTCCCCTTTTTTGCAAATACAAATCAATATTACTCCTTATCCAACTCCACTTTACAAATAGAAACTTTAATATTAAAATAATGATAGCTCCAGCCAGATTTATTTAAATTAGACATAAGAAATGTATAACAAATGTACTATAAATTCATATATCAATAAAAATACTTTGAACTGAACTCGCTGCCGACGTATCGCTGGCTGAAATAATTGTTGTGATGGAGTAATTTTGCCAATGACTACATCTCTATTAATGATAGATGGAGAATGTTCTTAAAATTTTTGTTATGAATTCGGTAAATGAATTTCTTTACTGGGATAGCCCGGTTAGGGTTTTGCGATTTGAGATCTCAATAGGATAACCTGGTTGACTCCCAAAGAAATTTCTAACAAAGAACCACAAAGAACTACTAGAAATTAGAACAATTTATTTACTTTAGCTCAATTTGTGAAACACAATTTCTGAATTGAAAACAAGTCTTATTAAATTCACTTACGTTAACACAGAATGTAACATGGCGGACACTACACTTAATCCACTTTAACACAATGTACTCATCACGGAAATTTGATCTAAACTTTCAATAAATTAAATGACTGTTTACAATAATTTGCTATTTGACTAACTGTTTTAACAAAATGTCGTGATTAACTTTATTTGCATCATCGTTCATATCAAATGGTCGTTATCTTCTTCCTGTCGGGGCTCCACAATATTATTAGTCATTGCGGTTCGATTTCCTTCTAAAGAACAGTGGCGGACTGATAAAACATTTAACAGCGTTTGAAACGATATTTGTAAACATTATTTCAAACTGGAGCTCCGAAAAATCTAGAAAGAAACAAAATCATTCCAAACCCTAAATGCGAATGTGGTGAAGAGGAGGCAGATCCTGACTGTGGCAATGAAAAATACAGCAATGGCAAGAAATGGACTCCAAAGGGCGGTGCTACAGACTTCGCAGACGAATCCTGTTAACACCGCCTTTTTGATTAAGAAAACGTAATTTATAACAGCAGTAGCCATGAATAGATCATTCTTGTTGTCTGGATATAAAGTATAAGAAGAGACAGAACAGTATTAGGGGTGATAAAAGGCTACATGCATAGGAAGCCCGAGAAACTATATATATATAAAATATTATTCCTACCGAAATGTCTATCTTTATACTGATATTTATTAATTACACTATTTTATGTTGAAGAAAGGGTTCTATTGAAATTGTGCTGTATTCTCACAATATCTGTATTCAAGTTATCGTAGAGTCTATCCCGAGGAAATGAGATGTTTTGGGACAAGAGAACAGCGCCACTGTCGCTACCGACACTGTCGTAATGTATGTGTTACTACCAAGAGCTGTATTTATCAAAACATACAAGGGTCATTTAAAATAAGGAATACATTTCTATAATTATTTTGACGATGATTTCATTGCCCTATGCGCCATCCAAATAGGTGCGACTTCAAGAAGCAACACCCAATATTTATTGTAACAATTGTTTTATGTTTCCAAAAAAAAGTGAATGAAGGAATAAAAGTCAGATTAATTCTTTACATTTGGATTTACAAAAGAAATCGTATATTTTATTTATTTAATTTTTTAAGCGTTTAATGCAAATGCAAATAATATTTTCGTTTTATTTTGCTTTTTACCGAACGACATAATAGAAATAGAATTGAATATACTATTGTCGCATGTTGAAGAGGTACTAGTTTGGAACCCAATTTGTAAAAAGGTTATAAAAGAAAAGTATTGCTAAATATTACAACCGTTTGAGTTTTTCAAAAATAGTCTTTTTTTTAGACTACTTGTTTTGTAACAGATTATATCCTTCTTTCTTACATATTTTTTTCATGTTTCATCAGGTATTTCAAAATACAATTGTACCTTCTTGACAGTCAAACCATTTTGTTCTAGATTTAAACGAAAAAGAAGAAGAAGATGACTTAAATGAGTTGCTATTCATACGTTTCAAAGAGAAACTGACCAATCTCATCGAAACTTTGTTTATTATAACCTGAATGTAACGTTAGGTAATAATTTGCCCAAGATATTCATGTATACAATATGAGAACTCTGATAACTGTCAACCACTGTAAAGTGAAGTTAGCAAATGATCTTCGATTAGGAAAACATTTGTTGGATCATTCAATAGTTAATCAAATCTATTGAATGTGATTTTCTCATGTTTCGATGTCGACGACCAATTTAATCCGTTCAACTCAACTTGTCTCATTGGAATGTGACTTCAGGGATTTAAAAGTTGTTCTTCACTATTACCTTGTAAAGTTGGCAGCTCTACATGCACATCAACGTGTACGGAATGAAGTAATCGAACTAAGCTTTCAATACTACAACAAGATAAGCTATGTAAAATACATAGGCGTCAATTCCTGTTCGCTAATTTAGTATTTTTTGCGCCACACCTAGTATCTTTATCGAATCGTGCGGAAGTGTACTTATCGGCAATACAGACAGCGAAGAAAGACGTTTCATATTGTGGATATCAGTGTTAACAGGAACTAATACATTCAGGAAGAAACCTCAATTTATCAAGACTATGAAAGCAAGTACTGTAGTAAGAGTTTTTTATCAGTTCAAAGTATTTTTTGTTGATATATGAATCTTCGAGTACATTTGTTAAAGATGTCTTATATTTATTTTAAAGAAACTTACCTAAAGCTATCATTATTTTTATTTTAAAGTTTCTATTTATAAAAAGGAGTTGGATAAGGAGTAATTTTGTTTTTGGATTTGCAAAAAAGGAAAACAGCACTTTGTTTATATGGTCTTAAAATAAACTTATATCAAGCCTAAATATAACAGAAATAATATAAGTAAGTTTATCATTCAGTATTATATAATTTGGCATTTTGTATTTTCCATACCACAACATTTCTGGGGTGAATGGACTTGTGTCCTATGTCTTAATTTCTATAAAACTGTACTATATATTGATAAAGTGGGTTACTAGAACCTCAAATGTTCAATTATTTTTTAATAACTCTATGTTCAGAGATATTAACAATTAAAAAGTCATTTTATCTCTTTAATTATTAAAGGGATTCAACGGGACTACCAACAGCTACAGAACATTACCACAGCACTGACCTACTCAACAAATAACTGACGTTAAAATGCATTTCACGTCATACAAATATGGCCGACCATTTCTAGCGCTAAAACTACAATTAAACTATTAATTGCTATATCCTCGTCAATATTCAGATATTAAATAAAATAAACATGCCAATACACATTTATTAACATCAATTTCAATCAACAATTGAAAAATCGACCACTAAAAAATGAGGACCCAAGCCCATTGGTCTAATGTTGGTATTTCTATGGTCACTTATTTTAACGAAGAAGTTTTTAATTAGTTTAATGACAAATTCGTTTATGTTTCTTCGTGTATGTGCTTTATTTGATGAGAATTTAAAATTATCGTCCTGTCTGCACAGAATGCAAGTGTTATGAGTTTGTCTTGCACTATTTGTATTTTGTTGCAGTGTGTTGGTAATGGTGTTGCACAAAAGTGCAGCATTGGGTGTTATTGATCTGATTAATAGTTGGCTGTTCTTTCAATTAGATTGTAAATATTATATTGTATTTATTCACAATTTCATTGCGATTTCCGTATTGACAAATGCAAAATAAGTAAATATGTACCAGTATATGACTAACGCAGTATTAGTTGCCTTAGTGATAGTAAGGCTATTATTCTCTCTGCAAGCAAGACAATTCGTAACTGATTCCTGCTGTAAATGTCTAATGCGAAACTCCACGTATTTAGTCAGTGAATTCAATGTTGTTAATCCTTTTTTAATGCGACCAGCACTTAAACATTATAATATATTTCACAGTGTATAGACACTAGATTAATAGTCCAGTACAATTTGAATTTCACCTTATAATAAATTATAGCCAGCTTTGTCGTATTCAAATTTTTGAATGTGCCTAATCGTTGCCGTCGGCAAGGTTCACGAACTTCGTTGACCTTTGAGAATTGGGAAGAAATTAGAGACACAAAAGTTAACTTAGAAACCAAGCAATTTAATTTAGGAAAATATGACATAAAATTAAAAACATTGACATCTTTGTTAACTGAAGAAAAATCGCATTCGTCAAAAACCCGTGCAATTAGAGATCGATGTCTGCATGCGCCACTATTTGAAGTTGCGGTATTTTTCGAAACTTTCGATGTACTTCACAGCTGCGTCGTACAGAAACTCAAACTGAGCCTAGAAACGAACAACCAATAGATTAGCTGCATTGTCACTTTTATTCAAATTAAAATTATTATTTTTGCCCGTTGAGCTTACCAATTTTGTAATAAATTGGGCCCTGTTCTTTCGGATAATTTGGACAGCTTCAGGCACGTCACACAGCTGTTCTAGTTTCATTTTTTCGATCACGTAAGACAAAGCTACAAATAAGCCACAGCCTGTAGCTCCATCACTGAAAGATAAGTAAGATACAAGCTAATTTAGAGCACGTGTTGAAATTCCAAATGGAACTTTCTTTGTACTTACTGGCACGTCATTACGATGGGTGCAGATCCGGTTTTCACCTTCTCCACTTGGTCAACTAGATGCAGCAACGTTTCTACGGGATTTGCGGCAACCGTTGGAAGTAATTTACCATGGAACCATCCTTTGAATTGAACGACAGTAATATATCTGCTGGCATCGTCCTCACACTGGTAGATAAATACAAAAATATTTATATATTACTTTGAAGTAAATGCCATGGCTTATGAATTCATTATAAAATCGGTTACGGACCTTTCTATTATCCGTTAGAATTATGACAGTAGTGCTATAGAATTCGGTGTCCGTCTCGGAGTGGTGCTCCAGGGTTATGTAAGAAAATGGATTCATTGTTTCAGTTTCGGAGGTTGGCCAAAATTGGCATGTTGACTGTAAAACATATGTTAGAGATTAGTTAACACTTAGCTATATGAAATGAAGATAACAATAATTGCGATAACGTTGTGTTTTCATAATTTTATGCTTCCGTTTAAACAAATTAAATTTTGATGATAGAAGAATCGTTATTTTACCTGATCACCTGTAGAAATTTCATTTAGAGACACAATAGTGTTGACTTCGTATTCAGAAATCATTCTCCAAAATTGTTCCAACGTGTCTGCCAGTGGTAGTTGTGTGACAATGTACTGGTTCTGCAAGTTGTAGCCATCACAGTGCACGGCGTTGATGTAGCTGCTTCCTTCATCAGTGTAGCCAGAGAATCGTCCTATGCAGCTGTAATGCGATGCCGCTGTAAGATGAACTCGACCTTTTTCATCTGCAAAGACATTTAAAAGTTGACTTTAATTTGTGGATAAAGGATCAAACATTGCAATATATGATAGAACCTGGAACAATATCTGGGAATCTGTTTTTCTTCCTGTTTTCATCCAGACTCGCAACGCAGAGCACTTCGTTCTTAGGAGCATTTTCCTTCCAACAGTTCAAGTCTATCTGCGCTAGTTGTTGTGCAAGTTTCTTCGATTGTTTTATTTTTAGTACAGCCTCTTTAAGTTTAGCGCATTCTATAGCTGTGTTCTTGTGGTGCAAATATTCTGCTAGAACCAAGTGGATGAACTTGTAGGTTTCCTGCACAAGAACGTATATTGAGTACTTTGTTTTGCAGTGTTGGGTATTAATACGTAGACAAATTGACCTTACCAAATTTCTTACTAAGGTCGGACGTTGCTTTCGAATTTCATGAAGGTGTTTCAAAATATCTACAGCATTTTCCTTGCTAGCCATGTTGGCACAAATATCCGCCAAAATGATTGTTCCAGTTTTCTCATTTCCATCACTAAATATTGTTATTAATTTTATTAATGTAATCAAGTTAGATATTGGTAGTTAAATATTATGTTATTACCAGCAGTGAGTTAACAAAGGACCAGATCTTTGACCTTTCGAGCGTATTTGTTTCATAAAGGAAGCCACTGAGTTAGGGTAAAACGGCGTACCAGCAGCTGGCCAAGCGGTAAATTGGAAATGGCGGATCTAAACACAAAATTTCTAGTAACTGATAATGGTATTGCAATTATCTAACATTATCTGAAACAGCATTTGTTCAGAAGAACTATATTTTACTTGAACGACATACATTAATATTCAAGAGTTCTAGTTTTGCCTAAATTCGTTTTCTTCTTTATTGGTAAGTATACTTCAAAATCTAATAATTTTAAAAAAGTCTTCTTAAGATTATTGTAATCCATATAGGTAAGAAGAACGTTAAATATTATCTTAACCTAAAAAAGGTTATTTCACAAGTTAATGACTTCAAGATTTTGTGTTGTCTAAACAACTTTTATCTACCTCTAATTACCTTTCTCTCTGGTTCGTCCTGGAACTTAAGGTACAGGATCCGCATTGAGTAGAACGCTTTAATTTTATATGACGTCAATTTCACCGAATAGGGGCCGTAACACTTGCTGTCGACTTGACTGCGGGGCCAATATTTGAACTCCTCTTGGGCCTGGACTTCCTGTACATATTTATAATGTTGAAAAGTTTTGTAGCATTAAATTGTTTTAAAAAATACGAATATTTTCATTATACAGAGTATATCCTTTTAGTTTTATATTTATTTTGATTTTCAAATTGGTCATCATTAGGCTCGCGTACAAAAATTTCTTGTAGTGCAGCAAGTTTCTACTTGCTACCTTAGTACTAGATAATTACAGCGTTACATTGTTTTACATTTTCTATCTGGGAATAATTAAGTTAATAGAAAAATAAACTATAGAACATGAAACTAAAAAGGAATAATCTTTTTTAATCTTCGTCTTCTACAAAATAACAATAAATAAAATATTTGCTTCTGTTGTAACATTAGGTTTAGCTTCAACAACAGCTTCTGCTTGAAAATGCGTGTCATCTTAATTTTGTTCAAAATACAATTTTATTTTGTAAAAAATACCGTTTGTGATGGCTTTATTTCCATTGTCGTGGACATCATCACTATATCGGTCACTCCTTCCTGCCAAATCATCTGCCAGAACACGTTGACAGAGTCGGGATGTGGAGATCGCGTAGCTATATACTCTCTTAGTTTCTCATAGCCCTGTCGAAGAAGAATAAAGACAAATGACGTTCGGTAAATAGTACTTATATTCTGATTTTTTAATTATAGTTTTGATATAATTGCAGATACTGCAAAGAAAGTGCCACAGATAGATTTGCGCTACCGCCAACTACATTAAAAACCATTGGCACTAAATACCCTTAACCATTACTTACATTTACAAAGTTGGCATCTACGCATTCTATATATGGACCACAGTCAGTAAGATGAACTCTTGTGTGTTCATTGGCAGTTGCAACAGTATTGTTTGGGGATATCATCTAAAAATATATGTTTTTAATTTGGAGTGGAAGAAGTACTTTCTCAGTGAGTTACATACCTTGAATTGTTTACGGAGCTTGTCATATTTTATAAGGAATTTCACAACATCTTTAAAGTCATCTACAGTTATTACATTTCCCAATTTCAAGGTAGTCGAGGAGGGATCTTTACTTCCCGTTGCTATTTCAGTCGTTGCAGTGCTGGTTTTGTTTACTGGCGCGGATAATAATTCCAAATAATCAGGGACATTAATTTCCTTACGTCTAAAAGGTGCCACATCATCGTAGAGATCAGTTGGGTCCTGTTTCTTTTGTTTGTGAAACCTGAATCATAGATAAAGAAAAGAATTATCGACAGAAGTATCGATTGTGTACAAAAGGGTAAAACTTGAATACTTCAATATATTTACAATAATATTATTTTTCTTTACATTTTAAAAACATTTATACCTAAAGAATTATATATTTTCGATTGAAGAGATTAGATAAAAAATGTTTGTACCTTTTATACGCAAAGTATATGATGACTGGAACTAGTAATAACAAAAGAAGTGCTGCAAAACATGCTCGAGATGTATTGGCTGATTTCCTTTTGTCAATTGGCACAGCAAAGTAAACCCTAGCTGAATTTATCTCATTGTACAGCAACACAACGAAGTAGTACATCTTCTCAGCATCTAGTGGTTTGTTCCAGAATGTATCGCCACTGTTATCTCCTATTCTAACAATTGTCTCTTCGGTGGGTATCTGAATAAACAAATATTGCCATCGGAATAAATTTAGCATTAGTAAAATGAGTTAATGTCTTACCTGATCTAGCTTGACTGCAATCCACGCAAATTCAATCGCTTCTACCTTGGCTGCTTCAAATATTTCTTTGTAATCAGCTCTATCCCGAGTAACCAGTCTAGGATTATATTTGTCATTATTTTTAGATCCAACTTCCATGACAAGGATGTATACACCGCTGAAATAAATCCACTAAATTATCATTGAAAATTCCCGTGTAGTAATATGCTACTCCAACAAGGTTTGTATTCTGGTTAGTATATATTGTCAACAACTATATAATTTTCTAGAACTGTTATTAGAAATTGCAGTGTCACTAGCAAACACAATCTACAATCTTACCAATGAAGTAATTAAACAATAATTGGAGAATACCTGGTCTGTGTAATATTTATATTTCCTGGTGATATTTTAATTTCGCGCAATGTGTCTGATATTACTTTAGCTGTGATATTTCCAGTTACATTCGGTGCTGGCACTTCTGTGTCTATCATCAATATTGCTGGTTCACCCGGCAAATTATTAATCGCTGTAACAGTCACACTGACTCTTGATGCACTCGGTAAAGCAGGAGTCTACCAGAGATGAAATCATTTGAATTATTTCATAAATAAATTACAAGTTTTTTAACACGGAGTGAAAATATTAACAATCATTGACTTGTACTTTGAGCAATAACTGATAAGTTATGCTGGATTAGTTAATATTTACCTGAAAATAATAATTTTTCTTAATTTCGTTTATCTCTACGTCCAGTGCGGTGTGTACTTCATTGGAGTTAAGTTGGCGTAGCAGTTGTGTGCTTGTGACATTAATGTCAATTCGGAACTTTTTCAGTTTTCCATTTGGAAGAACAGGATATTCCCATGTCAAATTAAAAACCAAATTGTTATCTGTCGACACGTATGCAAAATTTGGCGGTGCGCTGGAAGCTGTGAATTTATCATATGATTAATTAGTCTTAGTTTTTATTTCGTGAAACAATATTAGATAATTAACAACACGCTATAGTCTACAAATTTTAGAAAATCCTTTGCGACAACTGTTTTCTTTTCTCCTGTATTTTTTTTATACCACAAGAAGTTAGTGGCTATGAAAAAGAAGCAGGTGATATGATGGAGAGTAACAGACGCACTAAATGGAGAATTTGTTTCGAGTGATTATCTAAAACGCGCTAGTTTTAATTGTTTTGCAGGTGTTTACCTTTATGTTGCCACGTAAATTTCAAATTCACTGTTTCACCGTTTAAAGCCGCACCTTTGTTCCTAGCGTAAACCTGTAACAAGATTTATACATAACAAGTTAATTGTGAGCTGTCTTTCACTCTTACGCCTTCGGTAATTAATGAGTAACTCAATGAGCCATTCAATCAGTACCGTAGCGACTGAATGGCAGCAAAAGTTTACAATTGCTTCTATTTATGATTCTAATAGCAGTAAAATAGATAACAGAAATAAGTTTATTCTGTTCGTTTACAAAAATATTTTGTCTACGTACTATGTAGTATTGACTCTCTATAAGTCCCTTGATTTCAGCGCACAAATATCCGTCCCACAGTGGGCAGGTTACAGTATCCATTTCAGTTCCATAATCATGAGTGACATGCGTGATGATAAGATTTTCATGATATTTATAAGGTTTCCAAAAATATCCTTCTCGATCACCAAATGGAGGGTAGGGAGGCATCCAACGTACAAACACGAGGTCCGTATCCACTGAGTAGACAGTGAAATTTTGTAACGGAAGCGGAACTAAAATAACGGAGGGTATTATTTTGTTAAGTAGAAGAATGTTTCTTCCAGTCTTAATTACCTGTAAGGCTGAAAGTTACACGAAACTTACATTTATGTAGTGTTCTGAACGTGTAAGTCTGGTTGCTTCCTGTTCCAAACTTACCACCTTGAGTCCTAGAAATCCCTAAATAAACTGTGTAAATAGAGAATGGAATCAATCCTTCTATTTTGATGTGAGTGTCCTGAGTAGAGCCGTTTTGGGTCTGTTTATCCCATTCACTGCGACCTGGTTTTATGTTTATATTAATCAAGATATTTCATCTAATTTCTCAGATGTTTTACTGTGATTAGTATTATTGACATTAAGGTTTACCTGTTAGATAATAGTTGTACCAAATGCTGCCTCTAACATCTTCACATTTAGGTGTGCTCCATCTAAGAGTAGCAAATTCTCTTGAAATTGTCTGGTTTTCTCTTAATTTTAGCATGGATTCCACAGCAAATTCTAAAGTGAAAAACATTTACTTTATTACTTTACATTTAAATATACTTTATACAGGGTAGACCAAAGGTCACAGATTAGTTTTCAATAAATTTTATTATAATGTAAATCAAGATTACCATTATTCCATATTAACTGGCGGATATGACTTCCGTTAATAGGCTAAAAGTAAAGTTGACTTAGGACGATTTTGCTGATGATTATTAGCTTTATTAAGCTATTTGCTTAGCCATAAATTCATTTCAATTAGCTGAATTCATTGATAAGGTGTTGAACAATAATGAAAATGTTATTTCTTATTCTTTTTCTGTGTATTTCCTTTCATGGGATTATGCAACGTATAAGTGAACATGAGAAGATTTCTTTTTGTTCTTGACAAACGTAAAAAAGCATTTCTTAAAACAAATAGAATTTCATTTTTAACAGAAATGCGTACAATTGAATAAATGTTTGTATTTTCAAAAGAAAATAAGAACTCAAAGTCGATGTTATTTTGTTATTTTTTGTTCGGAATCAGATTTTGATATGAATGGGAACCCGGTTATAACCATTAAATTCTCGATTCATTATTCGTCCTACTTGCAAAATGCTTTATTGGAGGTTCGAACACAGTAAAGATTTTGAGTGTAATATTGAAATGTTCGTAATCTACTAAAACTAAGGCGCCACCTCGAGAATTCGGTGAAAGAAATCTTGAATCTTGACCAAAAGTTTTTGTAAGCATTTATTATTTACGGGAATTCAATAACGGTAAACGAAGGCCACTTAAACCAGAAATAATCCAAAATCTTTTTAGTATCAGAAGTACTTTGATATTCGATGTACTTTTCATCAACTAAAAATATGATGGTTTAAAAATCAGCTTTTAAAGTAAATGAAAAGAATCTTTCGATGTTTAAACTTAATTACTTTTTAACATGACTTGTAATGTCTTGACTAAAGAGGTTTGTCTCAAAGAGGTTTGTTTGTAACTTAAAAAGAATTAATAAATTAGGATCGAGTTCCAATTATGGATAATTCATCAATAAGTTTACATCGATAATTAATTAAAGCTATATCAACGTACGTATAAGCAGTTATATAAATGAGGTAATAATGATTTTCTCCTCAATAATTAAGACTGTTTTGGAATTATGTTAAACTAGAATTATATAACATAAACTTAACAGATGAAATGTTGAAAATGTTTAGAAACTGCACAGTACCTTCTTGCTTAGTGTCTACAAATGCACTTTCAGCGGGTCCTATCAGCGGGGAATCATTACCTTCTACCCAGGCCTGGACAGTGATGTTGTAGTTACTAAACGGAATTAATCCTTCGATGGTGATATATTTGTCTTCTGTTAGGACATTCTTAGACTCTGCATTTGTCGTATTACGTGAACATGACTTGTGTCTGAATATCTGCAACAACACAAAAATAACGTCCCATTTTTACCAATTTACCAATTTTTCTCTAATTATACTATACAATTCAAAACTTACTTTGTATGAGACAATATAGCCCTTGATGACACCGTTAAGAGTTGAAGGCTCCTTCCATGCGATCGAGATGCTGGTGTTTGTGGAATACACTCGTTGTATATCTCTCACTTTCGATGGAGCTGTAGAATAAGATTTTTCTAAAATTTAACGAACTACTTAAAACTTTGATTACGTCCTTTTTTTACGAATTACTAGAACCACAGATCTCCTAAACTTCAATAAGATTAATTTGAGAAAGGTAATTTTATGGTTGTAATAGCAATTAAATATGTATGAAAGCACATTGAGGTATTGAAAGTACTAAGTGAGCCGGATTGAAAAACATATGTATTGCAATTAATTATATTGCCTATTGCCTTAGTTAAGTACAGGTTAAGTACAGTTAAGTACAGTTAATCTAGGTTTAAGTGCCGTATGACTGATTCTTTAATACTCAGTTAACTCAGGTTTATGATAAACCTTGACTAACAGTTAGGTGTCTGAGTTCTAGTCGGGCATACCAGTAACCGTAGTTTAACGAAACAAAACACCAGGTTATATTTTTCGTTAGTTAACTGTGTTCGGTATTTAACGAAACTAAAATTGAAATCCCGTTTTTTAAGTTAAACTTTAGTTATACCATAACTGAAGTTTAACTGATTATTGAAAAATCGACTCTTAGTTATCTACATTTTGTAACTACGGACTGGAATAATGTCTTTACCTGATTGCTTTGTGGTTACTATTTTATGATATAGTGTTTGTGCACCCGAAGACTTAGGTTGAATAGAAACTTCGTACTTAGTGAACGGCTTAAGTTTTAAGTATGTAAAGCTACGTCCATCAGAAGACTGTACTCTGTCGTTAGAATAGAATCCTACTTGTTCCTTACAAAAAAATGAATATTTGTTTAAAGTACACTTGTCGGACGAGTCATCCTGCAAAGAAACATACATTCGGTAAGGATTATTTTGTAGATTACATTTCTTCAGCTCAAACTGCAGTTTTCTTCACAAAGTTTCAATGAGATAGTAATAAATTCGTGACGCCTTTTAATTTACCATCACTGAATGTAATATTTCAATTTCATATATTTAAGAAAAGTAATTAATATTCACTTAAGCTGAGGTTAATTCATCCGACTAAGCATTTACATTAGTCGTTTATGATCCCTACCGTTTGCAGGTGGAATGTGATGGAATCCTCTGTGCTGGATACCGTGACATCGCTGGACTCTGAAATGCAAATCAAATTGAAATTAATTCATGAGGAAGATATAATCGAGTAATAACATTTTCACTTGCGCGAGGATTACTATATACTCGTATATTATCAAAAAACCAATGGGCTTGTGAACCACGTCTTCATTTCATGTATGTTGATAAAGTTTGCTATCAGAATCTCAAATCTTTTTCTTTTCTACCTATATTTTAAGAGATATTAAAATGAAATAATCAATTTACACTTTTCACGTTTAACAGTCATGGCAAAGGTAGGCAAATGGTAATGGGGAAGAAGAAATTCACGTCTAATAGCCGATTATTTTTTTATAAATCTTAAACCTTTTAATTATTAATGATTATTTCAATCGTTACTCGAAATTTAAGGTAAGTAACGTTATAGATAAAATATATTCATTTTGTTTAAGTTCAGCGGGAATTATTTTAAATAAATGTAAAGCTAACCTATGTCGGTGCACGTTGTTGTGAATGTGATATATGGAGACCTCGTGTAGGGTCCTTCATAATCCCCGTGGATGTACAGCAGCGCTTGGAGTTCGTGTGTCTCGTCCGCAACAAGTGTAAGCAATTGAAAACTCTTGTAAGCCTCGTCGATGGATAGAGGTTCAGATACCATCCGCCAGTATGAACGACCTGCTCTTTTCATCTGATACTGAATCTTCATAAAGGAAGCCGTTGTCCCATTAATTGCCTCACTTGGTAATCTGACTTGCCCATGTCTGTACGAAGTGTTCACTAGTTCAATCGATGTGATGTGTGTTAAAACTGAAAAAAACAGTTTGAAGTTAGACTCAAGACATTCAACAAGTGTCTACAAATTTGAACTCATAAGTTCTCATAGAAACTAATAGAGTCTTTACATTATAGATGACCTAAACATTTAAAAGTTTAACATAATTTGGTATATTGTTGATAAATAAATGCAATGCGTAAGTTTATGTAATATCATAAACGTAAATGTTTGCCAAAGAATAGTTTTTTTTTTGTAATGTCACCTAAACAATGTAATGTAAACTTGTTTATATAAAATAAACCTTAATTAAATGTAACTGTGTTTAGGGGGTTAGCATGGATGATAAATAGAATTATAAATATTAAAAAGTATGTTATATTTTGTTATTGCTTTTGAAAAAAGCAAAAAAGCAAAACGGTTGACAAATATATAAAAAGTTTATGGTGAAACATTATATGAATTGCATTTCATTTAATTTTAAATTGTATTTTTGAATAATTTACTTTATCACTTTTGTTATAATAAGAATGCGTTATGCCGAATTTCTAAGAAATTCAGTGGTGCATCGTGTAGTTTATCAATGATAGAGTATAAAAATGAAAAACATTATTTTGTGTTAAATTTGCTACGTTTTTGCATTTCTCTCCTACTCAGCCCTGCACCACTAAAAGAAGCTGTAACTCTTTTACGGTTTTGAACTTACCATTGCAATCGCCGTTATATCCTGGAAAGCAAGAACAGTGGTTTATATTGGGCTTCGCTGCTTTGGCACTACAGAACTTGTAACCTTTGCAGGAGAATGTTCCATTAGACAGCTGTTTCGCCCAGTTCTTGCAAGGCTTATTTGTTGAAAACTCTGTGGAAATAATATAGCTAGTAAATAAGTACTTAATAACAATGTATTTAGACATTCAGTAAGTCCTTAACAAAGATGGTTACCTCCAATTGCACCGCCATGTCTTCTTCCTACCGCTATGTAGTCCGGACGGTTCAACACCTGACACGTGGCAGGAGGGGGAAGTATGCCATTGTACCTCAGAATCCTCTGCTCGTCTGGAATAAGGAGACCAGGTTTTAGGACATATTTAGCTCATTTCTTTAATTACAGTGCATTAATGTTAATATAAATCACATAATGTAAAATACAGAAATTATAAATGGTGAAATCATTATAGCAATTCCAAATTGGATTTTTGAAACTTCCTCTTCTTAATATATCTTTTAATAACCATCCGTTGCTTCTCCATCAGTTTTATACAATACCTACATAAGTGATA
Organism: Panorpa germanica; assembly: GCA_963678705.1. Classification (NCBI taxonomy): domain Eukaryota; kingdom Metazoa; phylum Arthropoda; class Insecta; order Mecoptera; family Panorpidae; genus Panorpa; species Panorpa germanica. The sequence continues at coordinate 5,899,554 of OY783206.1, read as the reverse complement.
AGATTTATATCTTTAGCCGAATATGACTTGCACCAACAACTTTGGTGTAGCGGACTTTAGGTTTACAAATCGAAGAAAACCACAGCATAATAATCTTTGTGTAAATCTAGTTTATACTGTTACCGTTTTGACATTCTCTGATGTCATCTACAGCCCAAAAAGAATTTTTAACCGAATTTATAGCGGTTGTACTGTATAACAATTCAGCTAAACTATCTTCGTAGGTAGAGATGGTAAATTCAAATCTCTCCACCTTCCAGTACAACGGAACATCACTGGAATCCTTAACTCTCTGGAACAGGAATTTAACTGTTTTTATAACGTCCAAAAAGGATCATGGCCAGAGCTACATATTATGACAAACCTCAGTTCCTTGTATTTTTATTGAGTTGTACATTTGTCCATCAGTCAACCGCAGATGAAGTTGAAACGTGCATCCGTCACACAGGGCCACCGCCATGGACAAACAAAATGTCTGTTTTACACTGAAGGCTTCCTTGAAAAATCTAGCTTCCGACGATGACGTTGTTATTTTAATAAAGGTGTCTGTAAAATGTGATTCCTTTGTTAAACATGCTAGAATTTAGTGCACAATGACAATAGATACCGATCGTCCAATTTAATCTCTTTATTTTAAGTATGTTTATAAGTTGTAAATTACGAACAATAAGTTATGTATTGTAACATATATGTTTATAAATGTATTTATACTTTTTAAGTGCTAATAACTTTTGAAAATTGATGTACTAAAATAAGTATCCGTAAATAACTTCATCAAGATATCTGATTCATTTTGCTTATATACTTACAATCGTGCAATTTCCATCGAGAAGTACCGTAGTTGTCTTTGAACGCAATATGAGAAACATTAATTGGATCAACATCATCAAAAGACAAAATCTTCTCGTACCGGTGGTGATTGGACTCAGCATCCAGATTACCGTAAACAGATAACTCTGTCCCATTAAAGGCCACCAGGAAATGCCGCCAGACTTCTTCTGAGAAGATGTGCTGTAATTGAATCACGATTGTTATAATTTCTAAATTATAAAGCATCCAACATGAAGGAACCATCCTGTACCTGGTCCGTCTTAGACACATTATGTCTTGTACAATTTTTTGAATAGTGATGTAAGCCGTTAGCACATTTAAATATTTCTATATCGTCTCGAGGTCCAGAGAAGTTAAATATTACTGTGTAACATGGAAGACTACGAACATATGCATCCTGGCATAACGCAAAGTGTCCACTGCCATTGATTTTCAGCGACAGCCCGAAAAAGTACGTCGGGTTTTTAAGTATATTGACCGCTTTATAGACACCTTCAAAATCACTGTCATAATTTACTGAAAAATCTGAAAATAAATAGCATTTGATAATAAAATCAGTTCAATGAACGGAACGCTGTACATTTGTAAAATGTAAAAGATACATAAATGTTAAGAGCATAATCTAAGCCAATGAGCAACTCAAAATGTATTTTCATTTTTTGATACCTTCCCAGGCTGCATCTGTTCGGGGAAAAAGAGGATTGTAATAACTTCGTTCCCAAAACCAGTTTTCTTCGTTCCACAGTGACGTACAACCATATTCATCGAAGGAGCATTTCAGGCTGCTCTCAGTGCGTGGCAAAATGCTGGAAGTTCTTTCTAGAAACAGTTTTTCGTTTTCATTGTCACCTCTAGACTGCATATTTAGTTTGAACTTATTCTACACGTACCTAGAAATGTATAATCATCTTTAGTGTTATTCCTAACCCATGCCAGTGCCGAATCCACCGCAGGGTTTCCTGACGCCACACAATAATTATCTTGGTTGTCCGGGCTGATTACCAAAATGACATCAGGTTCAGTGGATGAATCAGCTGACTGTCCCTTGCACAGTAGTGACGATCCAACCACTACAACTCTAACAAACAGGAAAATACCCGTATGAATTATTATAATACAATATATTGCGTTCGTAACGAATGAATAAACGATCCTGCATAATTGAACAACTTATGAACAATATTATTAATGGATTATAGCCAAGAGCAGTAATCAGCGCCGGCGATTAACCATTAAACTGACTAGGCTGAAGCAAATCTGAGTAAATTTTGACGATTATATGCAACTTTCATATAAGAGTGGATCAGTTTTTAAATTAGGAGCATTTTATTTTCAATATTTATTTGAATGCATCAACTAAATAGTTATTATATATATATATATATATATGTATATATATATATATATATATATATATATATATATATATATATATATATATATATACTAGCTGTCCCGGCCACGCGTTGCTGTGACTAACGTTTTTGTCATTACATTACATAGCGCCATCTGTTGAATATTTACTCAATCTACTACTACACTCTATTCTCTATTTATTACTCAATCTAGTCAACAGATGTCGCCATCTTTTAAAATCAGATAATTAATAATAAATCATAATAATTAATAATAAATTGAGATGTAAGCTATCCTATCTTTCAAGTTGGATCAAACTGCACCCGGTGTACAAATTTGATTAAAATCGGTTAAGTAGTTTAGGAGTCCATCGGGAACAAACTCGGACAAACATGTGACACGTAATTTATATATATTAAGATATATATATATATATATATATATATATATATATATATATACATATACATATATGCATATATATATATACAAACAATATACAATAGCGAACAACATATTTATTTATAAACATTAGTAACATATAATTTACATTTATATTTTTTTGATTTATTAATTTAATGTGTCTCGTTAAACTTTACATATTTTCAATATCAAATCACGTAGTTACATCTCATTGCTAACCTAAACTTAAAACTATTCTAACGTTTTACAAAATAATTCCAACAGCAATGTTTGATTTTTATACTCTTGTTCCTATATTTTTTGCTCCCTACTCCTCATTGTTTCTGTACCTTTACTATTTCTTCTTGGCTCTCTTCCTTTACTATTTCTATTTCTTTTACTATTTTCTTCTTGGCTAAAGATAGTAATTATTAATAATAAATAAAGTATATTACTGACGAACGATTTATTAAGCCCCATTATAGGTGAACACCTTAAATTAAACTAAAATCAGGAATTGGAAATGGTACTTTAATTTAATGATTAAATTAAAACCTTTTTTAATTTAATTTAGGTTTAATATTTGACTCATTTGTACATCCCAAATACAGCCACGCCTGTATTCGTATAAAGTTTATTTAACATAACATAAATTATTATAATCATTATAATCATTATAATTATTTAATCATAAGTTATCTAAATATAACTTTTTGTTATCTATGTTATTGTTATTAGAATCATAAATGACCTTTTCAGATTAACCATTAACACTACAATTATGTACAACGTTCTCATATTTTACTACATTATTATGTAATTTAACTAGGGCGAAAGGAGAGGAATGAGGAGTTCTCAGAGGTAAGTGGGCAGAGGTTTGTGAACTCTCTTTTAAGGAGTCGTTTTTTTTAATTTTTAATTTAATTTTTTTTTTTTATTTTAATTTTATATTGGCGTTTTTATTTGGTTCAATATCTAAAAGTGATGGATTTATAGACGCAAAAAATGTCAAATTGTCTGATGTGACGTACCATTGCAATTGGAATTTCTTTAAACGTTGGCTCATTTTAATATTTAAAGAGACAAAATGATTTCTTTAAGTGTTAATATCTCCTAAAATATAATGAGTTATTATAAATAATTGAACATTTGAGGTTCTGGTAGACAACTTTATCAATATATAGTACAGTTTTATAGAAATTAATTTCTTGTTCACAAGCCCCTTTGCAAGCATTTACTTAATACACGTAATATCATAATAGGTCCTTTTTTGGATTAGATAAATCGTGATAAGACCAATTTAAGTACTAACAGAAGACAAAACCAGTGCCCACCTAATCAGATACTTATAGTACTGGCTGTTGCTACTTTAACATGTTAAATAATTCAATAGTTCTATTAAATCTACTTACATTAACACGAGGTGCAACATGGCGGACATTGCCCTGAATTCAACTTAACACAATTTACTTATTACGGAAAATTTGTTCAAAACTTTCAATTAAGTAATTGATGAACTGGTTTTTAACAATTTGAATAAATGACTGATTTTATGAAATGTAATGATTACATTATTCAAACCAAACTATCGTTATCTTCTTTCATATCCGCTAACCATGTGACCACAGCGGTTGTGTTTCCTCAGGGATGCGGTATTTTATGAAGAAATTAATTGCCCAACATAGCAGAACCTAACAAAGGAATTTTCGACTTCAACACTAAATATTTATAGAAAGTTATAGTGGATTAGTTCAGGGCTCTTATCAAAATAGGAACCGAAACTAAGAACTAAAGGGCTCCAAAATTCTGTTTTATTCAGTGCCGTATGAAGCAAAATATTGGCCAAACTCAAAGTTATATATTTATTTCGAAGGATAAAAAAGCATATTTTATTATTGTTGACGTATCCACATAAATAAAAATGGGCTTCGACTGAAAATATCACGACTTTTACGAAATATAACTCTTACAGATCCACCATTTTCGTAGTGGATTTTTATTAATTTAATGCGATTTTTGAGAGAAATTGAATTCATTGTAGCAATTGCCAAAACATCTACAACTGATGTGTCAAAAAGCTAAATGTCAAAACCGTCATGCTGTTGGAGTTGCCCGTATTAAAACAACGAAGCTCTTGTTGAAAAATCCTACATAATAAATGAAATATTTTGTGTAATTTTCATTTTCAATATCTTGAAAATACAACCCTTGGGACCTCATTTTGTGTGACCACTCAGAATTGGCGTTGTCGGAATAACTCATGATAGATTCATCTGATATTAAACAACCAAATTATTTCTGTTAGTAGATATATATATAGCTCGTGCTTGGACAAAGGATTTATTTTTTTTGCTCACAACTTATTTTACAAAGCAATACGTAAAGCAAATTATTATATAAAAATCTGAATCTGAACCGTTGCGTATATCTTTCAAGACACTCATGTACCTTAGTTAACTTTTATAAGTCTTCAAATATAAAATTTGTAAAAGTCCACATTTATTTATTGTATTTCTCGTCAACTATCATCAAAAATACTTACTTTCAATATACATAAACTACACAAAGAACAAGTGGCTCGCAAAGATCTGTCGCATCGGGGTCTCGCAATGGCTAAGACCGCCTCTGCCTATTGGCATCGCTTTATTAACTCTGTTATTGCATCGGAACTGATATCTAAAGACATTTTTCAACTGGAATGCGTAAATACCACCAAGAAACGCAAATAAAAACACACCTACGTTTGTCACACATTTTTGCGGATGCAGTGGGCATACTTACTGTACGCTATAACTTGCAACACATCAAATGAATAGAGAACAATGGCGTATGCCTAATTGGAGGAAATGAGTACTAAACACTGAAGATGACAACGTCTTACCACGATCTGGCTATTCGGTATGGACCACGGGAACAAAGTTGCTATTGTCGTAAGACAATTTATCATATTTTTAATGTTCCAACTGTATGTTTATATTCTCATATGTTTACGCGATTCGTATGGTAGCTCGAAAACGGCTCCACGCATTTTCTTGAAAATTGTCTATGTTGTCTAAGACTTTTGGCGTCCTCGAATTTCCCCTGAATTTCCTGGAAACCCGTAATTTTGGAAAAACTAATACATTTTTTTTAACTTTTTGCTTTATAACTTTTAATTCGTAGAAGATAGAAAGTTGAAATTTGGCATGTGTTTTATGGTGTTATTATATGTAAAATTAATATAGAACGAGTTTAATATTTTAATTTAAAAATGGAACTAAAATTTGAAATGAAATTCAATTCATACACAAAAGACAGTCGTCGCTTGCGACGGGGGTAAACTTTAGTAAGTTATATTGTTATAATATTTGAGTACCTGATAGCTTAACTTTATCAATGGCTCACAACCTAATTATGTCACCGAACTCAGAATTAATTTCGGTTTAAACATTATGAGTATTTGCTCAAATATTTTAAATATTCCGTCAAAATGTTGAAATGACAAATCTCTTACTCATAAAATATCAAACGTTACTACTAAACACGAATATAAAAAAAATGACTGGCAAAATGAAAGGGCACTGCCCATTCATTTCCGAAGCTCTTTCGCTCATATGAATATATACTTTTACATATACAAGTAAATATACTAGTTGGCCTATCGCTACATGCAGTAGCGAACCTAATCTCAGCGTTATGCAAGATCCAAAAGTACTTGTATACCTTCACACGATTACAATCCGAGATAATTAATGACAAAGTTGGCAATTTTTAGTCTCACCACCCATTTCAAATATGTAAAGCTTCCGCCCAACTATTTCCTATTATACACAAAAAATCTCTCGACAGAATTTTCGAAATTCGAGATATAATAATTTTTATTTCTTCAACATGATATTTTCATAGTCAATGGTGATCCGGCAACGATGCGCGCAAAATTATCTCAAGTAGTAGAGCAGTAGTAATGCATTTGCATTTTTAATTTTGCATGTATTTAGCAGCGTTGGCAGGTCACTGTAACATGCGTGTGCAAAGGTTTTTAATTTCTGACAATAGAAAATGTAGCGACTATACCACGCTGGAACTTCCTAAAGGGAACCTTAGTATTATTTATCTAAAAGAATATTATTTTATAGCTATTCTAAAAGCTTATAATTCTTATTATATTGAATATTATCATTTAGTTTTATTTTGGGTTACAACGGCTCTTTTTTACTAGCATATTTTCCAAAAATAAGTGCATATTATAAGCACATATTTATAAATGCTAATTGCACATAAATGCGGGCGCTAATGTCAACCATAATTGATTACAAACATTTCTTTTAATTTTAAACAAAACATTAATTGTTTGCTTCCTCAATACGAAATACTTTGACAGCGATTCACAAGTTTCTGAGCTCCAACATGCAATTCCAATCATATTTAAACTGCCCGCGACTGAATGCAGACATTATTAATTAATCTAACATTAATTATTATTCTATATACTAATATTACAAAATGTACTTTAATTTACTTTTTATTTTGTTATTACAAATCGGCTCAAGCATTAGTAAGTAATTTTTTTAAATTTATTTTTATGGAATAAAATGTGTTATGTAATTAGATTTAGATTTTTATTTCTAACGTCTATAGCTGAGAGTTCTCATTGGTATCTATTTTAAATAATTTCAAGAAGAAACTGGTCAAAATTGTGTGTTTGGTTACAGATATCACATATCATTGAACTCTTTTTTATTTTGGTAAACTGCAGTTACTTTTTGTGTCGTATAACAAAATAGGTATCGTCTTCTAATTTTTATCGTATTCAAGACATTTCTAAAAGCAGTGCTTTCCTAATAGAAAACGTCAACATTCGTTACTGTGGTGATTGACGGAAAAATTAAACTAGGAACTTAGCATAAAAAAGTTAACCCTTAAAATAAAGATAACTAAAATGAATTAAATTTCTGAATTATGAAAACTATTTAGCAAGTTAATGTTTTGGTACAACTTCAACTAATATATAATTTTAAAATTTTACATTTATTTATTAATATCGCAAAAACGATTATGTGTAAAAATTATGGTTAATAATAATTTGTTAGTATAACAAAAGTACTAATTTCTTTATATTTTTACAGGAGCAATAAGTAATCCCTACAGGGACCACCTTCAGAATGACAATATGTGAGTATCATATCAACTACATCCAACTATTTTAACCACGTTATAACTAGTTTCACTATTTTCTTTCCAGAAACTGCACTTTGCCATTCCCACCCATGAATGGTCAGTACTCCGTTGTGGGAATTAATCCTAATATCCCTTCAACTCCAGGAACGCTGGTCCAGAACGCCACACTCTTGTACTACTCCTGCGATCCAGGATTTGAAGTGTTTGTCGCTGCTACTTCAATTTGCCAGGAAGGTCGATGGGTGACAGGCTTTCAACAATGTCGCAGTAAGATATTACTAAATCTTCTTATGAACTGCTGACTAGTTACTAAACTAGATGATTAATGTCCTTGGACAGTTTTGCTAGATGCTCAGAACTGCGTTCTACCCGAATTTCCTGAGAACGGAGATTACAAAATACATGGTTCGGCAGTTAAGCCAACTCCTGGAGACGAAACACGTGATTGGACGGTTCTGATATATTCGTGCCAACCGCTATTCGATATTATTGGGGACAACATAACTCTCTGCCGTGATGGAATTTGGTCCTCACAAAGTACCCCTCTCTGCAGACGTGAGTCAATGAAATTATCTCCAAATATGTAACATGTCTATTAATTGCAATGAAATTACAGGAAGTAGATTATGTTCTGTACCGGAACCACCAGTAAATGGCAACTACGCTATCATTGGATCAAATGTAACCCAACAAGTAGGGGCAGTAGTGGAGGAGAAAACCATCTTGTATACCAAGTGCGATGCGTTACTGCGATTGAAAGGAGGAGCAGTAAAGGCATGCTTCGGAGGGTATTGGTTAGGAGACACAGCTGTCTGTGAAGGTAACTTATTCATTAATTCAAATTCACATGAAGAGCAGTAGCCAATTTTGTTCTGTTACAGATAATGGAGATTGCGTTTTACCACAACAACTTGAAAATGGATTTTATTCTCTTGTTGGATCCTCAATCCCTCCAGTTCCAGGAAGCACTGTTGAAGAAAAGGGAACTATAATATTCAGCTGCGAACGAGAGTTTCAACTTATTGGAAAAGAATGGTCTACCTGTTCACAGGGAAAGTGGTCTAATAATATGCCCAACTGTACCAGTAAAGAATAATTTAAATTACATGTTATTAATCCTTATCAAAGTTTAGAGACCTTTAAGTCACCTTAGCTGATTTTAGTAACCAGGAGCTGTGTGTTGCCCAATCCACCTCTTAACGGGTATTACCATGTTGTCGGAACGGAGGTTGCTCCAACAGCCGACACAATAGTACCAGAATCTACTGTTTTAAAAGTATATTGCAAGAGCCCTTATAATCTGGTTGGGGAGAAAACATTATACTGCGAAAGCACCACGTGGTCCGATGAGTTACCGGAATGTGAACGTAAGATTTGGCACGTAGAAAGTGTCCATTCATCCATTCATCATTTTATTGTATCTTATTACGAAATTGTATTTTAAATTTCAGAGGTTGAAGAATGTAGCTCCTTAAGAAACACTCAATCAGGAATATATTTGATAAAACCAACAGGCTATTCGTTACCGTTTCCAGTGTACTGTGATCTGAACCTTAATGGAGAAAAATGGACGGTACAACTAATGAACGGATTCTTTCCCATGTTCTATCTTATCTAAGAAGGCATTAACTCTTTCTAACTTTTTCATATTCTTTCATTACACTTTTTACTACAGGTCATTCAATCTCGGTTCAACGGATCCGTCAATTTCTACAGAAACTACCACAACTATTCTCAAGGATTTGGTTCGCCACAAGGAGAACATTGGTTTGGACTAGAAAAGATTCACCAGGTACATAGTTGACTACAAGTCAATTACATAAATTGATGAATTAAAGCTTTAAAATTTTCGTTATTTCAGTTGACGAAAGACAAGAAGCATGAGCTGTATATAGATTTGGAGTCATTCTCGGGCATCAGGAATTATGCCCGATACAGCAATTTTTCTGTTGGTAACAGAGCCAGTGGGTACACACTCCACGTTAGCGGATACAGCGGAAATGCAGGTTGATTTCACGACGATCCATGATCGTACTAAGTAAATGAACGTGTTGAATGTAAAGTCTTACTTTTAATAGGTGATTCATTGAAGCCTCACAGCGGGATGAAGTTCTCAACGTACGATATGGACCAAGACACGGCTGACCACAGTTGCGCGGAGAAATTTAAAGGGGGTTGGTGGTACGATAATTGTCATCATAGGTAAGTCCATTGAACATTGGGAAAATCAATCAAAATAGTTTCTAGCGAAGGCAGCGGGAAGAGAAAGTGTAATTTTCTTGGGTCATAAAACGACTTTCAAACTTTATAACCTTCAAGTAATAGTAAAATGAACTGTAAAGTGAAATTATAGTACAGCATAGTTATTAAACAATTATAAATTATGTAATGCAAAATGTTTGTAAAATGTGAAATGTAACTTGTGAAAATTGAATCACTTCCTTTAATTCTCAGTACTGAAATACACTTGAAATAAATAGTATCTTCTAAATATTGATTGGAAACAAAGCCATTGAGTAATAAAAAACCAATTTTCCAAAGTGAAAAAAGATACAAAAACATATTATAAATTTCGTATTTCAGTAACCTGAATGGATTCTACTATGACTCAGCCGTTGAGAGGGGTGACGGGGTGAGATGGGCCCATTTATTTACTTACTCATCTCTGAAATCTACGAGAATGTTAATAAGAAATAGGAATGAAAAACAGGGGCCTATAAGTCGGCGCTAAGTCGTTATATTTAACACTTTTACTACGAAGACATTCTTACTGAACAAACTAATACCAGTTTGTAAGAAATAACTAAAAATGAATTGTTTAAAACTGAGATTTGTTTCAGATGTTCTAATAAGTAACTGGTATTGAATTAAAATGATTATTTATAGATAATAATTAATTTTTAAGCCAAGATCAGTTTTGGGTAATTTTTCCAGAGAAACAAATAAACTTATTAATTACGAGGGTAGTCTAAGAAGTTTCCAGTCTAAACAGAAACAAGTTTTTTTTCTAATTGTAGTTACGTAAATATAATATGGAGAGTGGTCAATTAATAACTATAAGAGTTTGGGGCGCAACATAATATGTCCGCATGCCCTAAGGCTATTACTATTAGCGAACTAAATACTTTTTATTTTATATTTTAATCTTTTTTTTGGCGATCGATATTTTTAAACCCCATCATACAACTACAATTTGATTACAGAAAATTAATATAATTTATAATTATTATTTAATATATTTATTTATAATTAGTTATATAAGTATATTTATTAAAGCATTAATATATATATATATATATATATATATATATATATATATATATATATATATATATACATATAGTAAGTTATTTAAAAATGTATAATATGCCAATACTTTAAAGGAGCAATAGATAACCTATAAACACAGTATATAATTAAAAAATATTATAGCAGTAAGCGTTGAGTTTCTTAATATATTTGTTAATTTCTTATTTGATTCCTAAGATTCCTGATAATAAATTGATGTAACTGTATCTTTTTGAAATATGTAAAAATTGCCGGGGTTATACCTATATCAAATTTGAATTTCAGTTTTGTCAGGAGATATAACTAATATAAAACTTGATGGGATGCACAACCCACTCACAATTGTATGAATCTCTGTTGCGTAAAAAAAATGACACATTACCGGACGTGACATTTTTAATTATTAAAGAAACAAAATGACTATATGTTGACTATATCGCCTGAAATATAGTAGCCAATTCTACCTATATACAATACAGCTTTGTAGAAATTAAGTCGTTGTTTATGTAGAGATTAAAGAAACTTTGTTTTACCAAGTAGAAGTTTATTTATTAAATTATAATTTGCATAACATGTGTTATGTCTTCAACAAACAAAACAACTTTTTATTACTTAAAATAATCACTAACCTGGATTACACATAACTCTTATCCTAAGCAATTATCAATTACCAAATAAGCCGAATGGTTTAGTCATTAGACACTAGTCTGACCCACATTAAACTTTTTCTTTTTTTTTTTTCTTGTTACTAAAGATTATTACAATCTGTCCTGCTTATACGACATTCAGTGATAGGTATGTCAAAATAAAATGTCTTGCGCGGGATATGCCCATCGACTCATCCCTCAATTTTAATAGATCCTAAAATCTGTTTATTTGGCTAATAGGTCCTGAGGTAACTTCTTTTTCAGTCTGCGTACTGTGGAAATATTGGACATTAGACAGTTAGCCAAATTGTTTGGATGTTCTATTATTCTCTCCTTGTATACTTTGGTTCTAAGCACTATTTCTTCTTTTACTGTAGGTATATGCAGGTCCCTATGTATTATGTGATTAGGTATAAACCATGGTGCATTCGTGACAATCCTTAGCATTTTGGACTGAAATCTTTGGAGTATCTCAATATTTGAAGTAGATGCAGTACCCCAAAGTTGTATACCATATGGCCATACTGGTTTAAGTATGGTTTTGTAGAGCAGGAGTTTGTTTTCTGTGCTAAGCTGTGACTTCCGTCCTATCAGCCAGTACATCTTCCGCAGTTGTAGACCTAGTTGCTTTCTTTTAGTAAATATGTGCTTCTTCCAAGTAAGCCTCCTATCTAGAACATTAAACTTTAGTGTTTCTATCTTCAGTCTAATGTGTCTTTAAATTCTTTATATTTTAAGTTCTAAGTACTACATTGAAATGTTACCAACTCAATGATAAATCTTTACATTACATAAAACGAATTATAAAAGAGCAAAGTCCACTAAACTAAAGATTAATGATAGTAATATTAAATCTTAGAATTACTTAATTAATAACCATCAATTAGCGATTATGATGGAAGGTGGAGATTAAGTTTAATATCTCGAAGACTAGTGCATCATATTTTTTAAGAAATATAAATGAAGGTTTAAGTTCAAATTAACGTAAATTTGATTAATTTCTTATTAAAAAGTGATGAAAAGATGAAGTAGGTTATTATCTTTATTTTTAATAATTACATATATACTTCAGACACAGATATTACGGCTCTAATAATACTTAATTAATATAAATTTTTATTTACTTAACTAATAAATTACAGATTGTGAAATGTAACACCCCAGTAAACATTTTGGAGTCACTTTGACATCATATTGAAGATGCGTCATGATTTTTTTGTCATAAAAGAGTTCATTTATAGTTCAGTTTCTCACATTTTTTCATATAAAATGTCTACTTTATCGGCTACAGATGGCGAAATTACTCCACCTGTCGGAATACAAATGAAGATAAAGTTGATGCGAACTATAATTGAAGTGAAATAGTGATAGAAACGTCACTAAATAGGGCACTTCACCAAATTGTTTACTGGGACAAATATTACTATTATTTACGTTTTATTTTTAAACATTTACAAAAGTTATAGTTTGAAATCCGGTACTTCTGAAGTATTTATCTGAGTTTTTTTCTTGCTGGGCGTCCTACGAACCAGCATTCTGGCACTTTTAAGAGGAGACGAATCAGACATCCACATCATTCCTCGGCTCCCTACGTCTGACGAGTATGAGAAGCTATTGATATTGCTGAAAAATAGAAGAAACCGTTTACAGAAATCATAACCTAAAATTATTATTTGGCTATCAAACTACTGTGATAACATTAATAAATTGTATTCAATGGGCTTGTGTCCTATGTCTTAATTTCTATAAAAGTGTACTATATATTGATAAAGTAGGTTACTAGAACCTCAAATGTCCAATTATTTTTTAATAACTCCTTCTATGTTAGGAGATATTAACAATTAAAAAAGTCATTTTGTTTTTTTAATTATTAAAGGGATTCAACGTTATACAACATTTCAAATGCATGTAAAAGATATATTCTTGACAGAACTCTGACAAGTTTACAGGTTACCAACCTTACAGCTCATAAATCTCTCCTATATGTATTTATATATCAAAATATAAAATATTATTTACAGCTATTTCAAGGAACAATAAAATTTCAATATTATGTCTGCCGTAACAGGGTTACATGAAATAAAAACTTATTCTTTGACTTGACTTGATTATTTCGACTACCAACAGCTACAAAACCTACTCAACAAATAACTGATGTTAAACTGCATTTCACGTCATACAAATGGCGGACCATTTCTAGCGCTAAAACTACAAGAGATATAGATAACAAGAACAACATAACAAGAGATATAGAGCAGGAACAGATCGCATTCTAAGTGGAGCTAATTAACACGTAAAAGTAAATTGATTCTTACCCGTGGTAACAACCTTTAAACCACCAAGCACCTTTCACCTTTTCAGCGCAACTGTGCATCACTAGATCCTGTTCGTGATCGGGGGTAGAAAATCTCATTCCATTGAGTCGATCAAGCGCATTGCCTAGAATAAAAACATCGATGCTAAATATTTACAATCTAATGATCCTCGTACTAAAACTATTCTATGAATAGTTCTATGAAAAACCAAAAGGAATTAGTTACAGAAAAGAAAAACGGGATGTCAAAGCAAAAAGGTATTGAATTTATTAATCTGACATTAGTTTGTTTATCAAATAAGAAATTAGAACTTGTATTAGTTCTATACTTTCGTCTATCGGATTTAGAAAAAACAAATAACGATGGTCATTTAAATATAAATTTTAGAGCAGATTTATTAGTGATTTATAAAATTACAAATAGGAGTGCCTTGATCTTGTCCATAGTTCCTGCAACAGAAATACATTTTCTTCATCGAATAGAAAGCTAATTGTAACCAAAAAACATTTTGGAGTCACTTTGCCATCATATTGAAGATGCGTATGATTTTTTTATCATGAAAGAGTTCATTTACAGTTCAGTTTCTCACCATCTTTCATATAAAATGTCTATTTTATTGACTATAAGTGGCGGAACCACTCCACAAATGAAGATAAAGTTGATACGAACTATAATTGAAGTGCTATAGTGATAGAAACGTCACAATATAGGACACTTCACCAAATTGTTTACTGTGGTGCGATTCCTGGTGTCTCCTTCAGTGGACCAAAGATATTATAGTCACATGGGGATAAACCTGGTATTTCCATGGGGAATACTATATGCGATTTATCTTTTTATATATAATCTGATAATTTAATATTCAGGTAAAAATGTGAATAATAGAAAATATCGAACTAAAGCCAAATTCACCTGCATTTCCACTGTAGTTGCTAGCGTACAATTTGAATCCAGTGTATTGGGAATCGATACTGAAGCGATTGTAGCGCGCAAAACTTTGTGTCCCATTGAAGAATTCCAACTGCACGTACAACTCACTGCTATTATCCCGCGTCAGCTGCAATTAGAATGATCCGTTTATAAGTATTCCTTTTAGAAAGCAGAGTGGGAGGGGAAGGTAGAAGACAGCTATATAGTTCACATACGAGGCGTGTTTTTTAAGTAAGTACCGTTTTGGAATTAAAAAAAGACGTGCAAAGATATCGCAATAATTTTATTTTTACATGAAAGCCTGTACTTTAATCTACTTTTCTACATAATTACAGTCTGATTCTTCATTGTATACGTTGTTTACTGAGTGTTTAAGATGCCTCCGACAATCGTGGTCCAGCCGATTGTGAAGTACGGGCTGTTATACGATTTCTTAGTGCTAAAGGCGTAAAACCGATCGATATTCATCGTGAGATCTGTGAAGTTTACGGACAAAACATTATGAGTGATGGAATGGTAAGGAAATGGGTGAGAGCATTTAAAGATGGCCGCACAAATGTGCATGATGAAGAACGGAGTGGGCGAACGATAACGAAGTCAAAACAGTTGTGATACAGTGGTTAACAAGTCAGGCGGCAGAATTTTATGAGGAGGGTATTCAAAAACTGGTGCCACGTTATGACAAGTGCCTCAATATTCACGGAAATTATGTAGAAAAGTAGATTAAGGTACAGGCTTTCATGTAAAAATAAAATTATTGCGATATCTTTGCACGTCTTTTTTTAATTCCAAAACGGTACTTACTTAAAAAACACGCCTCGTATATGATACCATAAATACCTGATGTATAGTTTCAAGTCCAAGCCAATGTTCTCCTTTTGGCGATCCAAAACCAAACGTGTAATCATGGTAGTCTTTATAAAAATCAACAGAACCGTTGAATCTAGATGATATAACCTAAATATTCAAAATGATAAAGATTAGTACACTATATTTTAAGATATCAACATTTCCAAATGTAAAAGTCTGAACAAATACAGTCCACTTCTCTCCGTTGAGACTCAGATCACAGTAAGCGGCATATGCACTGTGAAACACGGATGGTTTAATGAAATAGACTCCAGAGCGTTCACCTTCAATGCTGGAGCATTCATCAATCACTAGACCAAAAACACAACTATTACTTCTTATTAATTATAAATTTGTGTTTCCGGTTTGCTTAATAAAATTGAAAAAGATCTTACCTCTACATTCAGGAAAGTCGTGAACCCAGTTCTTATTTTTACAGTACGTTAATTTTCTGCCAAACAAGTTATACAAATTGTTACAGGAAAATTCTAAGATGGTGGATTCCGGAACTTCCTGTCCTTCTTCATTAGGTGTGCTCATGGACGAAATTATGACATATCCACCATTTAACGGATAAGTAGGTAGCATACAGCCTCTACTTTCTGAAAGTTTAGATATACTTATTTCTAATTAAGAAAAAATTAAATTGGAACATGGAATTGAATTGAAAACAAGGAGAGTATTGAACACATGAAGTAAAGGAGGAGAATATTTCATGGATTTAATTATCTGACATAAAGCGTTTTTCTTAACACGTCCCTTAAATTGGCATCTGTCGTTTACAAAAATGAAAGGGAAATCCTTGATTGATACTTTTGTTTCTCAGCTCTGATTTTGCCTAACATAACTGTAGCTTAACTAATTAGGTTATATATTTCGTTAGTTAACTCGGTTAGTCCTTCACAAAATCCATTTCTTAAGTTATCTTACCTTCACAGAAACTTTTATCGTTGGACCATTTTCCTTCTATACAAGTGCTGAATTCTTTTCCAATTAACTGATACTTTGAATGACAAGAGAAAAGTAACGTGTCCCTTTCTCTAGCAAATGATCCTGGAACTGGAGGAATGGATGAACCAACCATCGCATAATATCCAAAATCTGGTGATTTTGGAATGATACAATCTTTAGTATCTGAAATAATTATTATTATAACTACAAAAAGCACTACCAAATGTAGTAGATTGTTTCTACACGTTAAGTTTTTCAAAAATGTTACCTTCACATTTAGGTACTCCTCCCAACCAGTTTCCTTCATGGCAGACGTTCACTGTGCCTCCACTAAATATGGTGTTACCTTTGCAGATAAAATATAACGCAGTGCCCCCTTCCACAATAGATCCGGCAGTTGGGGTGGCGACATTTGACCCAACAATTACATAATTTCCATATTTTGGGGGAATTGGCATTATACATTTTTGACTTCCTGTTAGAAATTACAGAAAATAACATCAAAACGATTTCTCTATTACTTATTAACCACAGAAACTTACTTCTACAATGAGGAGTTTCGCTACTCCATTCGCCTTCACGACAAAGAGTAAAATTTTCTCCTACCAAATTATGCAATGGTTTACAGGAAAATATCAAGACTGTCCAATCTGCAGCTTCCTGTCCAGGAGTGGGAGGACCGAAACCTCCATGAATCTTATAAGTTCCAAATGCAGGAATGTTCGGGAGTATGCAGCTTCTTGAGCCTATGTCATAAAATATCAGAAAATCGTTCTTAATATACCTGCTGTTCTTATTTCAACATCAGAAGTTCCTACTCACTTCGACATTGCTGGAATCCTGTGATCCAGCGACCATTGTGACAGATGGCTGTCGGAGTGATAATCGGTTCGTAGCCGGTGTCACACGAGTAGTACAACACGGTGGCGTTCAATACCAATGTTCCTATGATAGGAGGAATGGAAATCTCGGAGCCTAAAACTGCGTACCGGCCGTATCTTGGAAACTCTGGTAAGCTGCAATGCCTAGGACATTAAAAATAATAATATGTTCACTGTGTTACCCTTTGAAATATTTAAAATGTATCACTTTACTAAGCGACCATTTTTGAAGAATACTTTCAAATTTCAGTTTCAAAACTACCCGCTATCAAATGGGTTTGTGAAACTATTATTTTTTATTGAGATATAGGTTAATATATGTGTATTGAAGCTTCGATTTATTTAAATATACAAAAATTAAAATTTCTGCGTATGACGTCAGAGAAGACATAAGCAGCAAAATAGAAATTTAAATTTTAAATAGCTATATCTCCGTCAACATTTAAATATTTGAAAAAAATATAAGTTAATGAGAGTTAAAAAAAACTATCGCTTAAAAATGAGTATTCAAGATTTATGGGGAGAGTTCTATTGGTCCCATAATTCGGCTCTGTATAGAACAATTAAGACAGGGAACTACTTACGGATCTCCGTGCAATACTCGAACAGATTCGCTAATGCCGTCCTGAATTGCCTGGTTACTTAAGTCTGAAATAGAAATAGAAAATTGAAATTTTTATTCAGTCAAAATTTTATAAATAAATAAAGCTAATAACGTACACATTAATATTAATAATAATTTGTTCAAGGACCCTCCTAAAACAAGATCGACCTTCGTTCACATTTGTCTTAAAATTCGATAAATATAACTTTTGACAACTTCCAATTTTTTGCAGATTACGACACAAATTATTCGGAGAGCCCTTTCAAAATCAACTCACCATAACTATAACATATTTGCAGTGACCAGAGAAATATAAGGTATATAATCATTTTAGAACTGGATCGCGATTGCCGTTCGAAATATTATTGTGCAGTATTTGATTTATTGAAATGCCAATATATATATGCAGGCGTATAGTCATAATTAAACTTCCACCTAAAACAGATAAGAAATTATTTGATTGGAATGTTATTATCATAATTTTAAAAATCAGTCAGCCCGAGGAATTTTTGAGTTATGTGGAATTTAAAGAAATTAAATAATGTTATTTACTTAACAGCGGAAGTTGATCATTTTAGCTCCTACAAACAATTTGTTGAAAATACTTTATTTGAATGGAACAATGTATGTATGAATTGATTATAGTTCAAATTACGAGAGTTCGGTTGTGAGTCATGCTATAAAAATGGTTATAAGAAATTTATTTACTGTACTTTTTCATTGATCGTCACAAATTGTTTTACGCATAAGTCACCCCCGAACTTTCGCAATTTCGTGTTAACAGCAAATCTTCAGATTCCATTCTACCCAGTGGAAAATAAATCATAGATTCATTCCTCCCAACTTTTATAAACTTTAAATATATTAAAAACAACATAACTTGTAATTAATCTAAATCAAAAATAAGAAAATGATGCATTTGATAAACATCGGTATATTTTACTCCATTCATTCTTACACGAAATACAAAAAACATAGTTGTTACACTAAATTTATGTAATATTTTACTTAACCTACTAATATTCAGTTTAAAAGTGTCTTATTTTATTAGTCTATAGCTATTGTAAAACCTTTAACTTCTTAAAAATAACTTCTTAACATATTAAAAAATTTAATAAGATTCATGAATATGCTAATGCAGAAAAGAGTAGATTTATTATTCATAAAGCAGTAAAATGAGTAAAAAAAATGTAATTTAGATAAAAACGTTTAAGCAGAAGTACAGAAAAGAAGGAAAGAGAAACTAGGGGACAGAACACGTGATACACGAAGAAAAGAAACAAGAGAAACTAATAATATTTAAAAAATAGAAATAGATAGAGAAAATTAAATATGAATTACAGAATCATCCCAGGTGAAAAGTAGTCTTGCAATGCAAATATTACACATGCCATCTTGTCACAAGCTAATTTCAAGATTTTTGTTTCTACTTTTCATACTGAAATTGTCTAGCAGTACAAGGTTGATCCTTGCTAGCTTATCACAAGCTATCACGACAGGCATTAAAAATAAATAAATATTAAAGAAAAAGGTAAAGTCGTTTACGTAACAGGTAACTTTTGTTATGTTAGATAAATACAACTATATAATATAATAAATATAATATAAATATAACATAATTAGAAACAGAAATTCAAATTTACAAAAGCAAAATATATAATTTTGATTTAGCCGTGGTCACCGACCCAAGCGGCTATTATAATGTTTCAGGTGTATTCTTTCTTGTTTGTATGTTTGGTACAGAATTTTGTATGTTGGTTCGAAAATAGCTCCGTCAATGTTTTTGAAAATGTCCTATTTCTTATTAAAGTATTGCAATTATATTCTTATATGGAGTCAGCCATTGATTTAGACCTAGGGGCGCCATAATTTCAGGCAAAGCCATTTAAATTCGAAATGAAGTTACCTTATCAATATGTTGTTAGCATTCTTATTGCACAGTTAATTTCTAAAACCAAACTTTAAAAACTGTTTTAGAATGCTTTGTTTATATTAGATTGTTTGCAATAACTTTGAGCTTTAAGTATATTTATAACTGCCTCAATAAAAATGACTAATTGTTGTCATTTCAATTAGTTTACAAATTGCAATCTTTGTTACTCATTGTAAACAAGGACTTAGTACTTTTGTTGTTTAAATAATTTTACCATAATAAATTCAAACTATTTGCATATCACCTGTTTCTCATTCACATAGATTGCATAAATATCTGCATACCTGGAAATCGATGCCAGTCATGAAACATTAGCGTAGTAGGTACCCTTAAATATTACACATGAGATCATAATGAGAACAAGTTTCATAATCAGTTTAATTTTAAAAATATGTTCGTCTTCCAGTAAGTGTGTTTTTTTTTTATTATTAATTTTTATTATCTTTTAACCAAATTTCTTTCTTCTGAAGGAAAGACAATCATTTCTGTGCCCTTCATTTGAAGACCTCCTTTAATAGTTTTTAATCATTTAATGTATTTTCACTTTCTTATAATAATCTAGTCAACATTACTGTCGTGAGGCCTCTTACTCTAGATCCAGAAATGTATGCGAAGAAAATAACTTTTCTGACTAATTTGGGTTTTTATTTTGTTTACCAGTTCTAATTTGTATGATGCTGGCATCCATCTTGAAAAAATGGCGGCTATTAACGTTCTTTTTGTGACATCTTCTTACCAGTGTGTTCTAAGATACAGTTCCTTGTATATCTTATAGTTATTTAGGTGCACTACTCTAAAATGGAGCGCTTAATTAAAAATGAGTAGATTCAAAACAGCGGATTTCATTCAACTTTTTCTCAGTGTCTGTTTAAATTTTTAATTTAATTAGTTAATCCTAAATAGTAGTTTGTCAGAATAAATATTCCGTGCTGCATTTCGTCCTATTTTAATTTGTACCCTTATTTTGTAACTGCCCAGTAAACAATTTGGTGAAGTGCCCTATTTGGTGAAGTTCGAGTCACTCGTACAATTCTATTCTAACGCTTTACAAGTTCTCTACCTGTCACAGATTTTGTGTTAGTTTTTCATAATAATATTCTTTCTTTTTCCAACATCATTCATTAAGTATTTCTATTTCTTTCCCACATGGATATATTTTTTTTAAATTCACATTCATTTCATTTATTCCAAAGTGAGAGAGAAACGAGATGCGTTAGACAAGTAAAATATATTTTTCACCGTTACACTTGTATACTTGTATAATATTTCGTTCTGTACAGATGTTTAAAGTATATGCTATCCTTTTTCAACAAATATTTCTTTAACGGTAATAGACAGACGCTATCTCCCTCAATCTCCGAATAGAATGTATATAAACGAAGTTAGCATCTAGCGATGGTAAGACAGAGGTTTAAACCTAACGCAGACCTGCCGATCGTGGATTTTTGAATCACCAAAACAATGTAAAAAACTAATATAACGAGTATTGTTGAAGATGAATAATATTCATTAAAAAAATCACGATCCATACTAAAGATTACATCTATTTATTTCTTCATTTAAATATTTATATTTTGCAGACTCTAAAATGTAGAATTCAATTAAGTTTTATACCCCTGCTAGTTTCAAGTTTATAACTTCGGTCATAAATCATAAACCTACTCCGCTTTTAATTCAGCAGTGAACCGTCGTTGCAATGTCTGTAGCTCATAAAAAGGGTCTTTCCTATGAACGACTGAATAGAAAACGAACACGTTCAAGACAAAAAATTCATGATATGTAATAGAAATTAAGTAGAATTTACTCCAAAATGTTTACTGGGTGTTCAACCAGCGTCTATTAATTTCTAACGACTTTTAGAAAAATTAGGCTTTGGGTCAAAAAACGTCAGAAGTTAATGGACTTTATCCGTTAACAAGTTACAAACTAGGAACTCAATTTTGAATTATTTGGTGTGACGTCACACCAAAGGGGATTAGAGTAGCAGGAAATTTGTGTGACGTAATATATATGTTGAAGCAGATATTAAATGCGCAGTTTTATATAAAATATTTTATTAATTAATAAGTCCTCAGACTAAAATTATACATGATGTCCTCAGACAAAAATTACTTAAAGACTAACATTTCTCTCCTAATTCAAATACAAGTTATTTCAGTTATCTTCAAATTGGCAAAAACAAAATAAAACCCGTTCACTGCAGCTACAATGAAACAACAACCTTGAATGTCTTAAAAGAAATATAACAATAGGCTATTATTTTATATAAACAAAAACAAAACAAGTTATTTAAGTAATTTAATTTAAGAATGAATGTCTTGTAATTCCAACACACCCCCTCAAGACATTCATTTCAACAATTTAAATAATTTGAAGTCCCAATCCTTCAGTGAATTTTTAATTTACAAACATCACCTCCTTCTTCAATACATTTTAACATTTTTGTAGCTTTATTTTTTAATTCTTCAGACACCTGACTATCATCAATTATCCACATCAAAATTTCATGTAGCATATCCGGTATTTCCATATAAACATTTTCTTCTAATATTCCATTTAAATAGGCAGTTACAACATCAAATTGTCTTATTACAAGTTTTAATTCCACAGACAATGCAATTAAAAGTCTCATTGATTCCATTCTTGCAACTGGAGCAAAAGTTTGATCATAATCAATACCATATTTCTGACTATAACCTTTTGCAACAATACGAGCTTTTCTTTTTTCAATAAGCCCATCTGATCCAAATTTATTTGTTAAAATCATTCGACTTCCCACAACACTTTGACCTTCAGGTAATTTTACAATATTCCAAGTATCATTTTTTAATAAACTTATGACTTCTGATTTAATTGCTCTCTTCCACTCAGCACACTCTTGAAAATTAATAGCATCTTCCAATTTAACTTCAGCTACTCCAACAAATATATTATCATTATCATTATCATCTTCATTAGAATCAGATTCAATCCTTTCTTTAACTTCACAATTATTAACTTTTGAAAATAATTTTCTGGGACGTCCTTTCAAACCTGTTTTAATTAATTTTGGTCTTCCTGGTCCTCTTCTTTCTTCTCTAGTATATTCTCTTGAGTTTCTTCTAGTAGTTTCTTGAATAGATGATTGAATACCAGATGAATTTTCATTTTCTTCATTATCTTCTAAATTTTCTTCTGGGATTCCATCTAAAATTTCTGTCTCATTACTATTTTTAAATCCTGTTATCAATTCAATCCATGGTTTATCCTTGTTTTCAAAATCATTAATAATCAGCTGTTTAATCTCTTGGTTCTTTAAAACTGTATTAACATTATCTTCAATAAATTTCACATCACGAGCAACAATAAATTTTCTCTTTTCTGGTAACCAAATTCTGTATCCTTTTGATTCACGTGGATAACCTACAAAAATTCCTTTCATTGATCTATCAGATAATTTGCCTTTTGTTGGATCTTTATCTAAGACATATACAGTTGATCCAAATGCTCGTAAATAATTTAAATGAACTTTATCCCTGTTGAACCATCTCTGATAAGGAGTATCTCCATTAATACTTCTTGAAGGACATCTGTTTCTCAAATGACATGCTGTAGCTACAGCATCAGTCCAAAACATATCTGATAAATTTGATTGAAGTAATAAACATCGTCCCATTTCAACAAATGTTCTATTTAAACGTTCAGCAACACCATTTTGCTGAGGTGTTCTTACAACACTTAATCGACGTTGAATACCTTGATTATGCAGGAAAGAATCCATCTCAGTATTACAATACTCTTTACCATTATCACTTTGAAGATACTTAATCTTCTTCCCTGTCATACGTTCAGCTTGATTTTGATACATTTTGAAAGCTTCTAGTGCACCACTCTTCTGTTTAAGAAAGTATACTTCACACCATCGAGAATAATCATCAATAAATGTAATAAAATATTTTGCTCCATTCACTGATTGTGTCCTAAACGGTCCAACAATATCTGTATGAACTATTTCAAGAAGTTCTTCACTCTGTCGTTCACTTACTGAAAACGGTAACCCTGTCATCTTACCTCGTAGACACACTTCACATCTTGACAAACATTTCAATTGTTCAGAGGTTACATTACTTGTAGTATTCTGATTAATCACCCGAAATAAATCCTTAGCATTTAAATGACCCATACGACAATGCCACATCAATAACTCAGAATTAGCTTTATCTTCTCCAATACAAGCTTCTTCATTACCTTCTTGTAAATAATAGAGATCACCACGCCTTTCAGCAACAAATTTAACATTTCCAGTCATATCCATAATTACAGCTGAATCTTTTTTAAATAGAATTTCATGATCCTTATTAGTAATTTTAGCAACTGATACTAGATTTGACCTTAAATCTGGTACAAATAATGTGTTTGAAAAATCTACTGACCTCAGCTGTTTACCATTACTAATCGACAAATTAACAGTACCTTTTCCTTTGATTTCACTACTTGCTTGATTAGCCAAATTTATTTTCCCACTAATTTCTTCATTTAAAGACTTAAATAATTGTTTATCACCACATAAATGTGTTGTAAAGCCACTATCAAGAATCCAAGATCGACAACTTGGAACACTACCAGCAAATTCAACATTAAATACTGCAAAAGTATCATCATCCGCTTGAGAACATTGGTTTTCTTGTGTGTATCTATTCTGTCTATCTGGTCCATTTCTTCTGAAATTTGGTTTCAATTGAGTTGGACATTCAGGAGACTTATGTCCTTGTTTTCCACATTTAAAACAATATCCTTTAAAAATATTGTTGTAACTCGGTTGATTTTCAGCCCTTACATTTCCAGCTAACTCAACAACTGAATTTGAACCAATTTCACTCTTCTCAAGTATCTTAACCTTAAGAGCTTCAACCTCCAAGAGTTCATCACGTGATTCCATAGCACATTTAAAACCTTCATAGCTATCTGGTAGACTATATAATAACATTACAGACAATAAATCTTTATTCACTTCAATATCCATAGCTCCAAGTCGATCAACTATATCCGAAAACTTGTTTACATGGTCCCTGACATCACCACCTTCAGACATCTTGTGAAGCATGAGTTGCTTAAGTAATAAAGCTTTTCTTGCAGGTCCTTTGGAAGCATAAACTGAGGCAAGTTTTTGCCAAACTTCATGAGAAGTATTACAACCTCGGACATGCTGCAATTCCGTTGAACTAATTGCTAATATTACTTCTGACTTAGCTTTACGATCAATTTTTATCCATCCATTTCTTTCTTCTTGATTCTTTTCCGCAGCAAAAGGAATCGGTTTTTCACCACTGACATATTCCCACAAATCATTTTTGATCAATAGCGCCTCAACATGAATTTTCCAGGCTTCATAATTGTCCTTACTCAACAGCTCAAATCTTGTAGCACTCACTGATGTCATCATATTAATTTTTTTTTTTAATTAAAGCCTAATAAAGCCATATAATACCTGGGCCCATAACCTGTTGAAGCAGATATTAAATGCGCAGTTTTATATAAAATATTTTATTAATTAATAAGTCCTCAGACTAAAATTATACATGATGTCCTCAGACAAAAATTACTTAAAGACTAACATTTCTCTCCTAATTCAAATACAAGTTATTTCAGTTATCTTCAAATTGGCAAAAACAAAATAAAACCCGTTCACTGCAGCTACAATGAAACAACAACCTTGAATGTCTTAAAAGAAATATAACAATAGGCTATTATTTTATATAAACAAAAACAAAACAAGTTATTTAAGTAATTTAATTTAAGAATGAATGTCTTGTAATTCCAACATGGCCCTAACCTCAAAGTCGTATTCTTAATAATTTAAAAATAATGGGAAAGCTTCACTTACAGAATTGATTATCTTAGCTACTTTACAAAAATTAATACGTTTACATCTTTTTAAATATTTCAAATATTTGTTTTTAGTAATGAGTAATTCCAGTGCGCTACCGAAGAAGGCTCATGTTCCTATACTAGATACAATCAGTGAAAATAAAAGGTAAGTAAATCATTTTCACATTTATATATATATTCTTCAAAGAAAAATGTATTTCCTATAAGTGTAACTTTGCCTAAAACTATTTTATGATTCTAAAAATACAGAATATTAATATTTTGACTTTAGTAAATCAAAAATAGTATTGTTTCGATTTTATTAATAACAATAAATGTAGTTTTATAATTATATTAATCAACAAGTTATTTGCATAGTATATTTATTTAGTATTTATTGATTGAATAAATTCGAATTACTTTGGTAATGCCATTATTGAAGAAGTTTGTTGCATTCGTGGATTCGATTCGTTGGTGAAATTTTATAAATTTCCAAAGATCACACTTTGTGTCTTATGAAAAATTAATAAACGTATGGAGAGGATAAATGCAGTACAAAATTGCGGAATTAAAATTGGGTCTAGGGGATGTTTGGCCCCCCGTTTTACAAGAGAACAGGCCGATACAAGGGTCCAAACATCCCCTAGACCCAATTTGAATTCCGCTATGAGTAGGAGCGAGAGGGCATTATCCGTGTGCATGAGAGTGAGTGAGACATAAACCTTGATTACCTGACACCTGGAAAACGGCTGCCTGATCAAGTTAGCATGTGGGCATACAATCATTGTACATACTAACACTACTCAATCTTACACATTTTGTTCATCAGAAAATAAGTGATGTCTGACGGCCCTGGGATTTTGGACTAGAAGCCTAACTGTGTTTTTAACAATGTTTCAGAGACTGCGTCCTTCCAAATTCACCAGACAACGGTAAATATTTCATCGTTGGGTTAAACATCAACGGTAGCGCCATGCAGGATACCGCGGTGGTGAACGGTACTGTATTATACTACACATGCAATGAAGGTTATGACGCTATGTTCACTCCAACGGCGATTTGTGTAGAAGGAAAATGGGCGACTGGATTCCAGCAATGTCGAAGTAAAATACTTTACTAATAAAAATGATTAAAACTGCCAGCAATTTAATTTCAATTAATATTGATTGTATAGAAAATGACTATTGTGATCTCCCGGATCTTCCGGAACATGGTGGATACAGTATTCATGGATCATCTGCAGCTGCAATAACTGGCACAAAGATACCTGATTGGACAGTGCTTGTGTATACATGCGATCCGCTTCACACTTTGGTAGGTGACAATATAACGCTTTGTCGAAATAATAAATGGTCTGGAGCTCCGCCGATTTGTACAAGTAAGTCGAAAAGATCTTTTTTGGCGATCAGATCAGATCTTCAATCACTCTGTAAAAAAAATTGGTGAAAAGAATGTTTTAGACGTTCTGTGCTACTTTTAAATCAGCAGAGTGCATGCACATTTATATGATTCAATGTATTACAGAATGGGCTTGTGTCCTATGTCTTAATTTCTATAATAGTGTACTATATATTGATAAAGTGGGTTACTAGAACCTCAAATGTTCAATTATTTTTAAATAACTCCTTATGTGATAAGAGATATTAACAATGCAAAAAGTCATTTTGTCTCTTTAATTATTAAAGGGAATCAACGTTGTACACATTCCAAATGCATGTGACATCATAACCGCTACCAACCTTACAGCTCATAAATCTCTGCTATATGTATTTATATATCAAAATATCAAATATTATTTACAGCTACTTCAAAGAACAATAAAATTTCAATATTATGTCTGCCGTAACAGGGTTAAATAAAATAAAAACATATTATTCTTTTACTTGACTTGATTACTTGACCAACAGCTACAAAACATTACCACTGACCTATTCAACAAATAACTGACGTTAAAATGCATTTCACGTCTTCCAAATATGGCCGACCATTTCTAGCGCTAAATCTACAATTCAAACTTTTAATTGTTATATCTCCATCAACATTTAGATATTTAATAAAATAGACACGCCAATACACATTTATTAACATCAATTTCAATCAACAATTGAAAAATCGACAGGGCACAAGCCCATTACGGATTTATTTTACGCCTAAAGATGTCTAAAGCATTTTTTCGACCAATTTTTTTTATAGTTCAGATTCAGATTTGATTTTCAATCTGACAGAATGATCTGTTTATACATTCAGATTTTTGTTTACACATACGATAAATGGACAGTTCGTTTGAATCTGAAACAAATTCAAGGTCTGACCTGATTGTATAAAAAGTCACTAAATAAGTTGATAATTGTTAAGGCACACATATCGAATATTATGTAGGATGTGTGGCAAGAAGGTACAAAAATTAGAGGACATTAGGAGTAGGTGTAGGGAGAAAATGGACCTCATAGAGATGTTACAAATGAAGAAGGAGAGAATAAAATTGATGAATGAAGTTAGGAGTAAACGAAGGGAAATAATGGACAAGAGAGATGAAGTATGAAGGGATGTGTAGTTTTAATAATGTACAATGGTTTATGTAATAAAATGATCTGTGAATTTAGGGCAGAACATTGTAATCCCTAACGGTACGTATGTTAATTTAGTAAATACAAATACACAACTTAAAAGAACCACTTTTTAGGTTATAACCTTAAAAGAATGAAAATAAGAAGACAAAATGAAGTAAAGACAATTTACGTCGTAGATAAAAGGCAGGATAACTTAATTTAATTAATCGTTTGTGTGTCACACACTATTTTATTCCAGGATCAAATTTATGTCTTCTGCCTGAAACTCCAGCAAATGGCGTGTACACTGTAATTGGAACGAACGGTTCGTCAGGTAATCAGGCAGTTCCAGAGTTGACCATTCTATTCTATAGTTGTGACGGATCGCACAGACTAATTGGCGGCGCTGTAAGGGCTTGCAGTGAAGGGAATTGGATAGGACAAGCACCTACCTGTGAGGGTGAGAAAGACATTTTTTAATTATCAAATCTTTGAAAGGAATCTACGAAGAAAAATATGAACTTTAGAAAAAGTAATAAACAACTAATTTAAGCTAAACAGAATTATATATTTGTGTACCAAAGAATAGAAAGGTAATATTTACGTAACAGAATTATTTAAGTGTAATGCAAATGTTCGTACTTTCGATTATGCTTCGACTTTATTCCTACAAAACTTTACTATATATTGATAAAGTTGGCTTTTTTATACAACAGAGTCCCATACGAGTGTGTGTGTGATACGTCATTTACTAGTAACAGCTAAGTTATATATCCCATTCAGTTTTATATTACAATAGTTGTAAAAAGGGAAAAACAATCTCGATTATTTATTTCTCCTGTTACGTCATACTAGCTAGGTCAGAGCTGGAAGGTGCGGCAACACTGAAAATTCAAATTTGATATAACTATAACTCTGTTAATTTTTTTACATATATTAACCTTTATTTTATTAAAAAAAATGAGTTCACAAGCCCATCGGAGAATTGCGCCTGTGCTAAAAATCAAAACAATTATAAAAAATCTACTAGAAAGATAAAATTTTGCATGTAGGCTAACCTTGAAATCTGTTTCATAAATCAAATAAAACTTTAAAATTTTGAAGGAAAGAAATTTTGAAAATTGATAACATTTTTTATTTTCTTAATGAATAGAATAAGATATTTTTAAGATACAGATGCCAATGTGGCAAATTTGGAACTTTAGATTATGTAATATTTGAATGCATAAATTTTAGTTTACAAAGATCAAAATTCAGTAGTGAAATATTAGATGTGATTAAAACTTTTCCTGTTAATACCAAATGTTTGTTAAGTGATTCAAAATTAATTAGTGAATTATTTAAATATTTAGATAATTGTAAAATAGAATTATTATGTTAAATATATATAAAAAATGTTTGATGGTGGCTATGACGAATAAAAGTCAATGCCAAATAAATATATAAATATTTTTAAGATTGACAAATAAATATTCAAGTAAAATATTTTAATTTAAAATAGTTTTATTAAGTTTGAATCAAATGTTAGATTTATGTTTTTAGAATACAACGAATGCATCACACCTACTAATTTCGAAAATGGATACTACACGGTAGTTGGCTCCAAGTTACCCACACCCAGTGGTTCTTATGTACAGGAAGGTACAACATTGACATTCAACTGTTTATCAAATTTTGTTATTTTTGGTAGAGAATGGAGCACGTGTATTTCAAGATCATGGACTAACAAGATTCCAATGTGTGTTGGTAAGATATTATTTCAGTTTTTAGTAATTACAGGGTACCATATATCTAATCCAAAATATAAAAAAAACTTTTAACGCATAAAAAAAAAAAATTTCTTTGTAGGTTAAGAATAACATTTAATAAAATTTCGAAGTTTCAAAATTTTTCAACACAAAGTTAGCAATTTTCAGACTCACCTCCCATTTGAAGAATGGAAAACTTCCTGTCTGCCCAACTATTTTCTATTATACACAAAAAATCATTAGAAAAATTTTGAAAAAATTTAGAAAAATGTTTTTAAACATGTTTTAAAAATAGCACTTTACCGTTTTGAATACGAAATATAATAATTTTAAATATTATTTTTTTAAATTTCATTCAAAATTTTGATATTTCTGTATGTGTTCTGTATTTTAAATTATGATCATTATAATAAGTTGATGATTTAGAAAAGTTAGTGATTAACCGAAATGTCTCTATTATTTAGCAAGGACAAAATGCGCCCTACCAAATTATCCAAGAAACGGCAATTACAACGTTTTGGTAAATGGAGGATTGCAATATTCAGAAGAAGATGATGAACAAGTTGACGAGTCCACGATAATAATATTTTCCTGTGACAATTCGTACAATTTGATTGGTTCCAGAGCAATATTCTGCCACAACAACACCTGGTCTGAGCCACTTCCAGTTTGCATCAGTAAGATCATACGTGTTTTACTCATTTATCTCTTTTACTTGGTAAGTTAAAACAATATGTCAGAAAAGGACAACAATATTATTGAAGCGAACAAACACGAGTGTTACATTGTAAGTTGCAATCCATTTTTCTATATATGGAAATTTTCGTTTTTGGTTAGTTTATAGCTGATATGAAGATTAGTCAGTTAACATTCTTAATATTATTGTATAAACTCTACTTCATCAATAAGAAGACTGTTACTAGAACTTAGGTGAGAAATCGCCAGTATGTTCATACGTAATACGGGCGATTTCAATTCTAGTTTTGTCAAAGACCGACCACAGTTAACTATCGTAAAATCCAGCTTTATGTTTTTTGCAGTGTTTTAATTTTTAGTTTTATTTTTAATGTGATTATTACGTATGCGCCTGGTTCTGTAATATATATTTTTTTATTCTTTATTTTTCACAAGCCGAACATATGAAATATTGTAGTTTATAAACATAATCTATAAGAAAGAATACTGTTTTATCAAGTTTTATGTTTTAGTTTTATAAAGTTTGGAGTTGGCATACTTCTGAAACTAAAATTAAAATTAAACTAAAAAAAACGTTTTTAGAACCGGAAGAGTGTTCCAGTTTGGGGGTTTTGCAGTCAGGGGTATATACAATTGAACCAAATCCGTTACATCCTCCATTTTTAGTTTACTGCGACATGACACTTCATGATCAAAAATGGACGGTAAGCATTCTTGAAAGCTAAAATTATAAACCGAAAATGTTTACATTACATGTTTACAACTTTGATAAATAATAAAACGTAACGTTATGTAAAATATTACGTTGTTTAGAGAAAACAATCTTTATTAAAATTGCAGTAAAAGTGCACTTACTGTTTTCATATTTAATTTACGTTTTTATTTATTATTTTAATCTAGATTTCAGGTTTTCCTTGACACATTCGTGTTTTAATTTGAAATTAGTTAATTCAGTTAGTGCGCATGTGCCGATATTAATATAAATTTTGACAGTTCGACAGTTGGATAAAATTTGATGTGGAACAATTAATATTGCTGTTTTTAATAACAATTAATAATATAAATTGTTATTACTTCTTTGTTTTTGACAAACTAACATTAAATTTCTTTTAAAAATAAATCCCACTTAACTGCAATTTGACAGATTGTTACATTTTGGAGGTTATATTTTTAATTTAGTGTTTTCAATGTAGAAACATAAGATTTTAAAAAAACAAGGAGAACGTAAATTATAATTTAACAATGGTACAGAGAATAACTACGCAATTGTATTTAAAAACCAAATTAAAACAGTGAGTGGGAATGGTAACGACATGGACGACTGTCGCTTCAAAATCTCGTTTCTATTTGCAGACCATACAGTCAAGGCACAATGGTTCTGTCGATTTCTTCAAAAACTATGACAACTACGTGGAAGGATTCGGATCTCCCCATGGAGAATATTGGCTGGGATTAGAAAACATTTACCAGGTATTTCTTTTTTATGTAATAATATAATTAACTAGAGTTTACTCCCGTCACAAGCGACGACGGTCATTTATGTGTGCATTGAATTTCATTGCAAATTTTAATTCCATTTTTATATTGAAATATTTAACTTGTTCTATATAAATTTTACATATAAAAACAAATAATTTTTCACATAAACGGACTAAAAAAATATATTTTTTTCAACAAAATAAAAAATATTTTCAATTTATTTGTTATTTGACCAACTTTTTTTCAAAATTTGGGATTTTTTTTTTCGGTTTGTAAATTACGTACCAAAGTTAGCCCATATATAAAATTTCAACTTTCTAGCCCAATTTTTACCCTCGGTAACCACCCCCAAATAAAATTTTTGAATTTTGAATTCTTTTTTTTTAATAACATTTTTCATTATTAAGTAATCCAAAATTTAAGTTTTCTCCAAAGTTTCCTACCGGACCCCCTAATTTTCTCAAGGCTCTCTTTACCAATTTCTAATTTTCAAAAAATGTTAGCATTGAGCACCGTAATACACATGCCAAGTTCCAGGAAATTCAGAGAAAAATCCGAGGACGCCAAAAGTCTTACAATTTTCTTCTCTACAAAGTATGAAATTTTCAAAAAGATGCATGAAGCCGTTTTCGAGCCACCATAGAAATCGCTGGAGCATATAAACAAATAAACTTTCAGTTGGAATATTATAATATAGGATAAATATAATAATAAAAGTATTGTATAAGTGTATATACCACCGCGCTCTCTTCAAATTGCTACAACTCGGGTAACATTCGGAATATTGGCAAGGGTATACTTTTAAAATATTCTTAAAAGTATAATTAATAAATCGTCACAAAAATCTTAGGTTGTCTATTCCCTTTTGTTGCTGAAACTCCTTCTTTTTTCTTGTTATTATCGTTATAATTTGATTTATTATGTTTCTTATTTATTTAACCTACAGAAAGTAGGCATGACAAGTAGGCTGGCATAATTTTTTTCTTTTTTGTTTCAGTTGACTAAGGATAAGAAACACGAATTATTGGTGTATCTCGAAACCATCACAGGTGTCAGATATTACGCCCGGTACAGCAGATTTAGTATAAGCGAAGGAATAAGGGGCTACAAACTCTCCATCAATGGATACAGTGGAACCGCTGGTAGGAACAGCCATTTTTAACCAAAATAAATCGAGCGGTGTAATTTTTTATGGTAGTTGTAAAGAAAAAATATCCCTGAACTAATTTCTTTATTATTCTTTTAAGGTGATGCTTTCAAAAAACACAATGGGATGAGTTTTTCTACATTTGATAAAGACCGAGATACCTCCCATAAAAACTGTGCGAGAATCTATAAGAGCGGCTGGTGGTTTGAAGATTGCCATCGCTGGTAAATTTCATTTAATGATAATTTGTAGGGCTCCGATATATATGCAATTAAAATGCAAGAAAATAACAGAGATATAAGTAAAAAATAGAAAATTGAAGGTACTAATTTCGTTTCATTCAACATAATCACTTAATGAGAATTACTTTAAACAAAAAATTAAAATTAAATATTTCTCCTCACTTTAGCAAAGATAACTTGGACTTGCATCATAGCGTTTATGTATCTGATCATAAGTGAACCTCACAAATGTGTCATACTGTTCTGCAAGTTTCGCTGTCAGCAACTCTTCGTACTCTTCCTGTAATGCTGCTACTTTCGCGTTAAGTAATTGTTCGCAAAGCAATCCTACATGAGTTAGCGTAAATAACGTATTCTCCTCATACCGACAAGATCCCTGCTTAGAATCAGACCCCGATGAATCCGAATCTTGTCCTTTCCTTTTCACGATGAGTTGCTTTCGTCTTCGAAGTCTTTGCACTTCATCTCTGATATTTGCAGTTATTTCTTCGGAAGTTAATTTGGGAAAGGATTTGGCATCAAACGGTGATGATCCTGTTACCGAAACACGTTTTCCGCCACTATTTGTCGATGGAGACGTAACGTAGTTGTCCCGCCTTCTTTTCAATATAGGATTAGATGTATCCCACTCCATCTTACGTTTAAGTGTAGCACTAGTCATTAATCTTAATCTAACATAGAAATATTTATGTATCAATTAATATAACAGGTCAACAATAATCAAAATTCTTACCTTAAAAGACTCGATCTCAGTAAATAAATTCTAAGATAAACGACACGACTAGCTTTTGTTTTCTGAAGATGAGAGGAATTCTTGTTTGAAGCCTAGACAAAGGTATTTAGATTGATAGCCGTTATCAAAGTAGTGTTATCAAGGATACTCTTAAATAACAAAAGAGAAAAATTGAGAAACTTTACCATCTTAGAATATAGGTTAAGGTATGTTACATTCTCAGAGGTAGTTCCAAACTTTTAGTCTTTTACTTATGACAATTTCGTACTGGTAATAATAAAGAACTAGTTTCTGTTTTAATATTTCTAAAGCTATTAATTAGGACACTGTGCAGTTACCAAGAAATATAATTTCTCCAAAGCATTCAAATAGAAAACTGATCAAACTAGAAGTGAGATCCATAATTTGCAAAAGAAATACTTTGGAGGTTATTTTCATTAACCTGCAACTTTTGATTTAAAGAGAACTGCAAACAATTTGGATCTGAAGCCTATATAAATCGAATACAATGTTCTAGAACTCTACGTTGAATAGGAATCGACATTTGGGCGATATAGAGCGACTTTTGGACAACAAAAAGTATCCGTTTTTAAAGGCATTTCGGGTCACAAATGAAATTTCTTTTCCTGAACGTACCCAAATACATTTTCTACCTGTGGCTTAGAACGTGCTTCGAAAAATCTTACTCAAATTGTAATCGCAATCTATTCGACATTAATACGATACGAAAATATGTTTGTAAAGAACTAGCAAAAAGTTTCATGAGAAAATCTCGATTGTAATCATTATTAAAATTGTCTAAATCTTTAACATAAGTCGTTCTAATTGATTTCAGTAATCTAAACGGATTGTACTACACAGCGGACGGGGATAATAATCATGGATTGGTGTGGACTGATTTGTTTACTCATTCTCCCCTAAAGTCAACGAAGATGTTAATAAGGAAGAACTTGGAAATGAAGACTACTTAGTTATAAGTTTTCTTTATTGTCATAAAAACATTATGGCAACCATCAATAATTTTATCAATCATTTAAACTAAATAAATAGCAATAATTCGAGTGAGTGGTGATCATCTGAAACATGACTGCCAAGTGTGACTGCTAACTTCAATAATGCTGGTTGTCATTTCAGTAGAAAGAATATAATGATGGACAAATAGTTGTGTTTTAAGTTCTTATTTCTATCATAAATTTTCATGTACTTTTAAATTTCATTATTATTTTCTTAACGTTTCAAGATCAACAACAATTTTGTAGATTTTCTTTGATTTCTTTTTTTTTTTTATTCAGTAAGTAATAAGCAGTGACTTATCAAGAAAAATTTAATTGTTCATAATGCGATTTATATTTCAATTGACTTGCAACATCTATACCAGTCACATTTCATAATATGCAACGAAATTATAATTTTCTTTCACATTGTCAGAGAGATTCTAGTCCAAATACTGTGGTCATCAAAACTAATCTGTTTAATACAAAATAAATAACTTAAAGAATGTAATAAATAATTTTGTTTTATTGTAACGAATATTGAACCCACTGGCGTAGCTAGGTATGGGCGAGTCGGTGCAGTGCACCGGGGCCCCCAAGCTCAGGGGGCCCTCGAACTTTTATGACTTATATTTATATTTTAACGGTTTCACAGTGAAGTAATACTCTTAGTAAATAGTTATTCCCGACAATGCATACAAAACTTTTATAACAAAAACATAAACAATAACAAAAATTCTAAATTAGGAATGATTTTTTTTTATTGAGAGCGTATTTCATACGCACTTGTGTACAAATTTATCACTAAACATGAGGGAGGGGGGAAGCATGGACCAGGCAAGGGTCTAAATCTATTACATAATTCTCTAAGGCATAGGTACGCATTCTAGTTATCGCGCGTTCAGTTTAGTTATGGGCCCAGATTTTTTTTTGCACCGGGGCTCTTGGTTAGCTTGCTACGTCACTGATTGAACCAACTTTTATCATAATAAAATTTGCTTTTATCATAATAAAATTTGATTCAAAGTTATGCAATTCAATTTTTGAATTTGCAAAATTAATGACGATATAGTTGTTAGATTCTAAAATAAAACTAAGGCGTACTAAAAGTAACTATTACGTTTATCAGTATAAATAATTTTACTTATCTACAATTGGGTTGTATCCTATACATTATTTTCTGAATATATAGGTATATTTATAGATGTAGTGACTGGTAAGATCTCTAATTCCCGGGCAAAAAGATTATCATTCTAAATTTATTATTTAGATAATTATAGTGCCAATTATTATAAACAATATATAATTTTAAAACGTTATTTTGTACCACAAAAAATAGATATCAAAGAAAAAGTGACATTTGTTTTTTTTTCATTTTCTTTTCACACAGAAAAATCACAGAAATTTTATTTTCTAGAAAAACAAAACACTGATGTTTATTTTTGTACGCAATGCTATTATATTTTTGTATCGATAACTTTTTAAATATGTCTTTTTATTAATTTTTTTTTGTATATTTGAATGTATAATATTTTGAATTTTTATTTATATTTTTTATAATTGAATATGTGTCTTACCAAAACTGCATGTCTTTGGTTTAACCTGGAGTTGGGGGTACGCCTAATTATCGTTTATTATACGGTAAGTAGAATTGAGAGAGCGCAAAAGCTGCCGTTAGGCCTGTCGCACACTGCAAGCGTATTTAAGCGGACGTATACGCGCTACTACGCTTTACCTATCCGAACCCTGTAAATATAATGAACGCCGCACAATGCAAGCGACGAAGCCGTCCGAATACGGGCGTTACGTACTCTCATACTGGAAAAGTATATTAGCGATTTTAACCAAGCGAATACATGCTACAACGCTAAACCTTGTAAATGCAATCAGCCGTCTCAGACTGGAAGTGATATGGCTAGTTTCTTTCATAACAGTGGTGTATCGATAAAAATTAAAATAAAAGTTTGCTCTCATCATAAATTATGTTAGTGCAAAACAACACCAATACACCCTACAGTACACAAGTTTGACTTGGCGTACTGTCAAATCGGTACGTGGTATGTATGTATTGTGACAACCATAGAGATATAAGAATAGAGTACGCGTGTAAGAGGAAGCGATAGATGCAAAACGAGAGATAGCTTACCGAGCGTCCTATCTGTTTCTTCCTAGCCGAACCGCTGCTGCTGGCTTGGTTGATTGGCGGTATGGTAGAGGGTAAACAAGTAAGCAGACGCTATTGTTAAAATAAAAATAAAAATATTTGTAAATAGTTAGTGTAGCATACAGTAAATTTTAAATAAGATATACAAAGCATTTTAACGTCCAGATAATGAATAAAGACACCGACAGCCCCTAACTATTATAGCTATATTTTCGTTAGCGCAGCGCGAAAGGGACACAGGACATTCGTAGCTATCTCTCTCTTTGCCTATATTACAGTATTCAGCCTCTTGCGCACTCTAGTCTTATATCTCTATGGACATAATAGCACATCGGCTGAAATGGGCGCCGGTAAGAAATTTCGCACAAATGAAGAGGTTATCGCTGAAACTGAGGCCTATTTTGAGGCAAAAGATAAATCGATCTACAAAAGTGGTATTGAAATGTTAGAGCGGCGATGGAATGATTGTGTTGCCCTTGATGGAGATTACGTTGATGAATTAAGCTAATTTTGAACCAAAAAAACTGTGTTTTCTTTGTTAGGCCCGGGACTTTTCAGGCCATGTGTTATATGCAAAGAACACAGGAGTCGATTCATACTCGTGAAAGAATATAAGCACACTGACAAATTGAGTGAATCACACTTAACACTTCACTCAATAAATCGATCTCACTTTTGAATAAGCATACGATTTTTAGATAGTACAAACTTTCAAATAATTTATGTGAAAATTTCATAACATTCCGACCATTAGCTTACGAGTTACAATAGTTTTAGTAAAATTTTCAAAACAATGGAAAAATCTGAATTTCGTGTGTTGCTAAAGCATTGCTTTTTATAAACAATTAACTGTTACAATATATTAATTGGTTTTATTCCTATTTTCAGCTTTCTTCATGTGTAAGTTTGTGGATGATCATCCGCTATCTGACATACAAAGAGCAGGTGCCTCTAATAGATACATTAAGTGTTAACGTTGAATTCAAAAATACAATTTCCGAATCTGACACACCAAAACCATTACAAGGTATGAACAACACTCTACAGAAATTGGTAGTAAGCCAGCCTCTAATCTCATCAAAGTTAACACCATCTATGATGCAAAACTATTCGCACAATGGGCTTATGAACCATGTCTTGAGAGTAGAAGAGGGAACTGTAATTCAAATAAAAAATAACTAACGTATTTCTCAATAATGCTACATGTTACGTCATAGATATGGCCGACATCTGCAGCGCTAAAACTACAATACGAATTTTTAATGGACCGTACTATATATTGATAAAGTTAGTTACTAGAACCTCAAATGTCCAATTATTTTTTAAAAACTTCTTATATTTTAGGAGATATTACCAATTAAAAAAGTCATTTTTTCGTTGCTCTTTCTTTTATACAACAGAGCGTAAAAGAGATAGCATATTCAGTATAGAACTCTGGCAAGTTTACAGGTTACCAATCTTAGAGCTCATAAATCTGCTATATTTATTTATATCTCAAAATATCAAATATTATTTACAGCTATTTCAAGGAACAATATAATTCTAATATTATGAGTGCCGTAACAGGGTTAAATAAAATAAAAACTTATTATTCTTTGACTTGACTTGATTATTTCGACTACCAACGGCTACAAAACATTACGACAGCACCATTGAATCATATAAATCCTCCTTTATTACCCCAAACGAAATGCATTCTGGTTTCTCCTTTTTCAATTATGATTATCTAACTAAATAAAGGTCCTATGTTACAGATGTGATACTATTTGGACTTATGTTTGCAAGTGAAGTGATAAAAGCCTTAGCAAACCTTATTTTAGCAATTGGAGTTTGCTGTGTAAGTAATTGCTTATTTAAAAATCAAATACAAGTTGATGCAGCTGCAAGGAAAGTTTAATTGATTTCAAAGATGAATCTAATTTAATGTACAAGGATATTTTGAACGGTTGACTTTGTTATATCCGAATCTTTAGCCAATATATGACAAACATTGCTACAAACAATTTTGATCGGAATCCGGTGATTGGAATCCTATTAGACATTAGTGCGACATTACATGAAGCTTTGGACAGCATGTCTGAACCGGCCGGAACGCTCTGTACCCCTTCTGATTGCCTTCCTAATACTTTCCAAACGAGGTTTGCCGAGGTGCAAGTCGTGGTACTAACACATATGTTCTCCCGAACACTGTGTGACTACTGTCGAACCGCTCTCTGATACGAGATTGCTAAGATACGACAAATTGTTTGTAGGGACGTTCTATTTAGATACCCACAGCGACTGTTATAATTCTAACCTTAATATGACGGCAATCTAGCACTATTTGGGAAGATTTTAACCTTTCCGAAAAGTAATTGTCACAAGGCAGAGCATTTATGAATAGCATCCTTCTCAAGTTTATGGTCTTCAACATGCAAAACGTTAGGAGTTCGAGTTATACACTACTGTGTGCAGTAAAAATCTTAATCGATTTTCCTCTACTCCTAGAGTTTTGCGATACCAGCTTATATTGGCCATAAACTCGCGAAGTTAGTGCAGAAATTGCATCGGCTTGTGTACACGAAAGGCGGAACTTTAGGTATGTAGTAAGTGGACGTTGGAAACATCCCAAAGTAATATGGATCACTGAAGCGTGTTCGTAAGGAAGTATGATGGTGAACCAAACACTGTTCACCGCTAGCACGAGAGGTGCAATGTCCACGGATTTAGCCTCATTCGCATACCGCCACAATCTGAACTGGTGCTTTACTTACTAGATCGGCCAATGATCCGGTGTATAATAATGGCATGGCCGTCTTGCGAAATGCACGAAGTTAATGACGGCTGAATATTCGATTTCTTCCTTCTTTATAGAGACACATCGGTTGACACAAATCAAGTCAAGTGCTTGGATCTAAAATAGCTGATATACTCTAGAGTATTACACAATCAGAATATTTATGACAAGTCGTTCATAATAAGACTAGAAACTTTCAGACTGCTCTCATACTTATTGTAAATTTATTTGTTAATGTTATTTGTAAATGTATTACTATGACCCCTCGCACACGGGTCGGTGTGTAGAGGTGCGACGCGACTTGTACGCGGTATACTGGCATGCAGACAATATTTGTAGGATGTAGACTAGTTTTGTTTTCCGTACAAGATGGCTGAACTCAAACTAATAAAAGAAATAGAGGAAAATCTTTTGATGTATAACTTTAAATTGACAGATTATTCAAATAAAAGTTTTGTTAACACCTATAATAGTCTATATAACACAGATCTATGTGTGTGGTACATAATATGTTGTTGTTACAGTATCATTCTCAGCTATTGCTTTACTTTTAAGTTTACTAGCGAAAGCGGTAAGAACAATAGAGAGTGATACGTTCTTAACTTACACTATTTAACCTCAAAATTTCAACTTTACTAAAATAACGTAAGTCTTAGGGCTATGCGGGATCGTGGACTATTATATTTTTAATTATATTATGTTAATTGGTTTACAGGATAGGGTCTCCTTCTTGATGGCGTGCCTAATTATATACTCATACCTTTTTGTACACACTATGGCTTGTCAACTATTTCAAATTAATATGTATGTAAAAGCAGATGACCGTATTCATGCAATGATAGAATTGATATGTCTGATTCCTAAAATATGTAAGACAATCCATGCGCTACTATAATATACGTACATGCTATTCAAAAAATTAATATGGTTTCTCAACTTTTAGTGGATGTTCACATATTAAACATTATATATTCATACAAGCTGCAAGTTCACGAACTCCAGGAGAAGCTTCAAAACACAAAACAATTTCGCTCTTTTCATTCATCTATTGATAAATTAAATATTGACACCTTAGCATAATTCAATAAACGAAACAACTATTTATGTTTATAAAGTGTTTTTTTTTTATATTTATTAATAGATATAAATATTTAATACATAAAACTGAACTCTAAATGTTTAACATGATAAAGTTATCATAACCTCAAATATCCAAATATTTTTTGTATTACTCATGTGGGGAAAGTAGTATCTTGGCGCACGCTGTTGCGGTTGAAAAATAGCCGTTTGCCCACTCAATAATTTGCGTGCGACAAGTTTACTTGTCGCACGCAAATTATTCTTGGCACACGCAAATTTATATAAAATTGATAAAAATAAAATAATAACAAAAAAAAAAATTTATTTTTTGTTTATTAATATTAATTAATTTTTATTTATAATAAATTCGTAATACAAAATAGTATGTGCAACTCGTGCGACGTTGTCGATTACCACTCAAGCAAATGACCGCACTCGCTTCGCTCGTGCGTTCAACTTCGCTTTCGTGAGCAATCGACAACTTGTCGCACGAGTTGCACAATCTACTATTATTTAACTCGTTCGAAATAGTCATTTTTGTCTTTTTGACAATTATAGTTCGGCGTCATATTCATGTTTATCTTTTTCACACTGTCATTTGTCCATCTTTGTCATCGCTATTGAACAAGAGAAGCGTAAAAGAGGTGCCCCAGTAAACATTTTGGAGTAAATTCTACTTAATTTTTATTACATATCATGAATTTTTTGTCTGGAACGTGTTCGTTTTCTATTCAGTCGTTCATAGGAAAGGCCCTTTTTATGAGCTACAGACATTGCAACGACGGTTCACTGCTGAATTAAAAGCGGAGTAGGTTTATGATTTACGACCGGAGTTATAAACTTGAAAATAGCAGGGGTATACAACTTAATTGAAATCTACATTTTAGAGTCTGCAAAATATAAATATTTAAATGAAGAAATAAATAGATGTAATCTTTAGTATGGATCGTAATATTTTTAATGAATATTATTCATCTTCAACAATACTCGTTATATTAGTTTTTTACATTGTTTTGGTGATTCAAAAATCCACGATCGGCAGGTCTGCGTTAGGTTTAAAACCTCTGTCTTACCCTCGCTGCTTACATTTTAATACTCGTATTCGTTTAAGCACATTATATTCGGAGATTGAGGGAGACAGCGTCTGTCTATTACCGTTAAAGAAATATTTGTTGAAAAAGGATAGCATATACTTTAAACATCTGTACAGAACGAAATATTATACAAGTATACAAGTGTAACGGTGAAAAATATATTTTACTTGTATAACGCATCTCGTTTCTCTCTCACTTTTAATAAATAAACTTTCATTTACAGAATAAATGAAATGAATTTAAAAAAAATATGTCCATGTGGGAAAGAAACAGAAATACTTAATGAATGATGTTGGAAAAAGAAAGAATATTATTATGAAAAACTAACACAAAATCTGTGACAGGTAGAGAACTTGTAAAGCGTTAGAATAGAATTGTACGAGTGACTCGAACTTCACCAAATAGGACAGTTCACCAAATTGTTTACTGGGGCAGCATCACAGTAAATATTTTGGAGTCACATTGCCAAATCATATTGAAGATGCGTATCATTTTTTTTGTCATGAAAGAGTTTATTTACAATTCAGTTTCTCACAGTCGTTCTATGAAATGTCTATTTTATCGGCTACAAATGATGAAACCACTGCACTTGTCGAAATACAAATGAAGATAAAGTTGATGCGAACTATAATTGAAGTGCAATAGTGATAAAAACGTCACAAAACAGGACACTTTACTAAATTGTTTTCTGGGATCAAATAATTTTGGTTAATATATGAATACAAATACGTTTTACTTTTTTTAATATCTAAAAATTGACGGAGTTATGGCTATATCAAATTTGAATTTCAATCATACCACTTATTTTAGATCTGCAAGTGACGTCACAAAAGAAATAAGTAATAGAGGTTATTTTTCCTTTTTCACAACTATCGTAATATAAACCGTGGTATAGGATACACTCGAGACTCGTATGAGTCTCTGTTGTATAACAGCAGATGGCAGATTTATTTTTTAAATCTGCCCTACAAACAATGTTGACAAGATTAGTACAAGGTGTATCCCTTTAAAAATTAAACGGTCAAGAATGAATATTTTAATTGTTATTATTTTCTATAATAATGCGATTTATTACCAAATAGTTTGAGGTCCTGATAGTAAACTTTATTAATATTTTGTACAGTTTTATATAAATAAAGTTATAGAAGAATATTACATTTAGTACTTAAAGTACCAACTTAAAAAATATTACATATTTTGCAAAATGGACTGACTTCAGTTTGGTCAACTAACTTAAGCTAACTTCACATGTCGGACTGATTCGTCATAAGTTGTTGTTCTTGTTGTTCTTGGTTCAGGGATCTGACATGAACATATGGATACTCCCTCTCTACTTTCGTCAGTATGACGTCTCCGGTTATAACGATGTGAGAGACGTACTCTGGAGGATGTCTATGTTGGTAGCGATGAATTGGCGCGCCATTTAAATAAATCTAATAATAGAAGATGCTACTGTCAAATATTTTCTACAAACATTTCGATATTTTAGATTTCTATATACCTTATATTGGCTGAGTTCACAAAGAATCACGATCTCAAACTTTTCTCCAGGGTCTACTATTTTTGGAACCGTCTTATCCGGTTCACCAATGTAGTACGAATTAAAGACAATCTCTTTGGTATCTAAACGCACTGTGATGTTTAGCATAACATCCTCTGCAGAATCTATAGACGAGCCAGACTGTAGACTTATGCTAAACCTGCAACATATAGAAATTGTTATAAAACATAACACCATATCATTCAAAAAATATTGCAAATTGGATTCACGATTACTTCAATCTCTCTCGAATTTCTATAGGGTTCTTAAAGAAAGAACCTCAGTAGCTGAAGGAAGCATATAGCTATTTAAAACGTAAATTTCGTTTCTCCCGCTTCATATGTCGATTACTAAATAATCGATTTTATTATCGATTTTTATGACGTTCATAATTGCCAACTGCTGCAAATAGTAACTGACACTGACATGATGCATCTCTAATGGGCTTGCGTCCTCATTTTTTAGTGGTCGATTTTTCAATCGTTGATTAAATATCTAAATATTGACGGAGAAATAGCAATGAAAAATTTGAATTGTAGTTTTAGCGCTAGAAACACTCGGCCATATTTGTATGACGTGAAATGCATTTTAACGTCAGTTATTTGTTGAGTAGGTCAGTGCTGTGGTAATGTTTTGTAGCTGTTGGTAGTCAAATAATCAAGTCAAGTCAAAGAATAATAAGT
Source organism: Panorpa germanica (assembly GCA_963678705.1). NCBI lineage: Eukaryota > Metazoa > Arthropoda > Insecta > Mecoptera > Panorpidae > Panorpa > Panorpa germanica. The sequence goes on along the minus strand of OY783206.1, from coordinate 5,854,640 downwards.
TTTTATTTTATTTAACCCTGTTACGGCAGACATAATATTGAAATTTTATTGTTCCTTGAAATAGCTGTAAATAATATTTGATACTTTGATATATAAATACATATAACAGAGATTTATGAGCTGTAAGGTTGGCAGCGGTTGTGATGTTACATGCATTTGGTATCTAGACAACTTTGAATCCCTTTAATAATTAAAGAGACAAAATGAGTTTCTTAATTGTTATTATCTCTTAACATTAAAGGAGTTATTAAAAAATAATTGAACATTTGAGATTCTAGTAACCCACTTTATAAATATCCCAGTAAACATTTTGGAGTCACTTTGACATCATATTGAAGATGCGTCATGATTTTTTTGTCATTAAAGAGTTCATTTATAGTTCAGTTTCTCACATTTTTTCATATAAAATGTCTACTTTATCGGCTAGAAATGGCGAAATTACTCCACCTGTCGGAATACAAATGAAGATAAAGTTGATGCGAACTATAATTGAAGTGAAATAGTGATAGAAACGTCACTAAATAGGGCACTTCACCAAATTGTTTACTGGGATATAGTACTCTTTTATAGAAATTAAGACATAGGACACAAACCCATTCTAATAATTTTGTAGATCTAATACTTTAATAATTCTGAATACTAAATACTACACAAACCTTCCATCAGGATTTGTTGAAGTACTTCCTGTAATTCTCAGAGTATGCAATCCATACGAAGTGGCTGTAATGGCTTCTCCAAGTCGTCCCGCAAAAGGAACACCCTATAGTTAAACATATTAATATAAATTAAATTATTAATAATTCTCACCTAAATTCTATTTAATTATTTATCTTAATTAGTCAATATGCTTGTGAACTCATTTTATATGCGTTTTTATTTCATTAAATATCTAAATGTTGACTGAGATATAGCAATTATAGCAAATTCGAATTGTAGTTTTAGCGCTAGAGATGTCGGCCATATTTATGACGTAACATGTCACACTATTAAGGGAGTTACCAATTATTTGTTATATGGATTAGAGTTCTGTGTTAGGTGTGCTATTTCTTTACGCTATGTTTTATAAAAGAGATGGCAACTTATTAAACGTGACGTTACATGTATTTTAATTTTCTATAACGTTGGATGCCTTGAATGACTATTTTAAGTGTTAATATCTCCTAAAATATAGCGAGTTATTAAAAAATAATTGGATATTTGTAGTCCTGGCAGCCAACTTTATCAACATATTGCACTGTTTTATAAAAATTAAGACATGGTTCACAAACCTATTAGAAATAAATGCATGCCCACTAGAACAAGGATTTGAACCAGTCTGAACGTAAACAAAAAGTTTTAGTCAATAACAGAACCACTCGTAACTACTGAGGCACTTATAAAATGGATTTGTGAACTTATTTCTTTAATTTAAACACAAAATTATAATGTTTTGACTATAGTCTATATATAGACTATAAGTATACTTATGAAGAGCGAGATAATAATAATTCAAGTGTATTTAACATGTAGGAAACCTACAAACTATAAAAGATGCACCGTTTTAACTAATACATATATTATAGATTAGGAAATTTTTAGAAAAAGACTTGGCAAATTAGTAAAATTATTATTGTCTGTTTTTTGGTCAATTAGTAAAAAATATATAAAGTTTATATTTTACGTTGCGTTGCAGTGGACAGAAATGGTAATGTCCGAAAAAAATGAAATGGTAATTTGTGTGTACTATTAAGGGTAGGTCAGTTATTTTTCTATGGATAAGAATTCTGTGTTAAATATGATATCTCTTTTACACTCTGTTGTATGAAAGAGATAGCAACTTACTGGACGTAATATCACATGTCTTGGAATGTTCTATAACGTTGAATCCTTTTAATAATTAAAAAACAAAATGACTTTTTTAATTGGTAATATCTCCTAACATATAAATAGTTATTAAAGAATAATTGGACATTTGAGGTTCCAGTAATCAACTTTATCAATCTATAGTACAGTTTTATATAAATTAAGGCATAGGACACTAAAAGCCCATTGTACCTACCATTATCCCAAGTTAGTTTTGGTAAAATAACTGACATATATTGAAAACGCTGCTTTATTGTTTAAAAGTAATATATTACGATATATATTCCGTCCAAATAAATATAAATTTAGAAAAAAAGAACAAAAAAGTAGTAAATTATATAAAAGTACTCAATATTGGCCAGCTATTAAAGGGAGGCAGTGAAGGAAAGAGGTGGATGGCGGAAATAGTAAGAAGGAAAGAAAAAACAGGAGAATAAATAAGCTGGTGGCTGGGTTGCACAAGGAACAGGAAGAGAAAGGAAGTACTAAAAGAGGCAGTGAAGGGAAGCAGGAGAAAGAAAGAAGTAGCGAGGAAACAGTTAAACTTCAGCCCAGAAAAATAGACTAGGGAATAGACCAGTACAGAAGGAAGACTAGGGACAATGAAGGAAGAGGGTCAAGAGAAGAAGAAGCAGAAAGTACTTTTGGAAATAAAAAGGTCTAGAATAATGTAAATTTAATTGTAAGTTGAAGTAAATGAAATGTATTAAGAATGTAGATTGTAAAGCCGAAAGGCGAACAATAAACAATTAATAATAATATTAAAAGTACTCACCAAAAACTGAAATCTCTGTATTAGCTGTGACATGCTTTCTGGTATTCGGATTGAAGACCCGCTGACTGTGCGCTGCATTTTAAATCATATGCATATTTATAGATGAATATATTTTTTTAGAACTTTACTGTATTTTTAACATAACAACAAAAACAGGATATGTATTTGCGGTATCCTGTTCTAACTGAATAACTATTCCGATTGGCACACTTTAGAATATAGTTTGAGGTAACATTTGCACCGGATATACCATCCTAAATTAATTATTTGCTGTATCAAATATGTTTATAATATTTATTTTGCGTAAAGATATAATTACCTACCTATTATATATGTTACATTCATTTTACGTTAACAACATGCAACTCTACAAAATCATTAACTTTGAAGTATGAGCTACCTCATAAAAAGTAATTCATATTTATAGTAACAACAATAAAATAGTGAAATCAGCCAGCAAAATAATTTTAAAATTAAAATTAATTTCCAATGCAATTTCTGCATATTTCCTGTCTGCATTTTTTTTCTATTTTAAGCCTGTCTAGTGCAGAAATATTTTCCAGAAAATAATGTAATAATATGATAATTTAAAATAAAGCTTGAGTAAATAACAGCGCACCAATTTATTATTTAAACAGGATTAAAAAATTCAAAAACAAATTTCAAAATATAAAATTATTTTAATACATCATTTGAAAAATAATAACTTAATCTATAAAAGGTACATATGTTACGTAATATATGGCATCTTATATATTTATATATAAAATTATTGCCTAAAAATCACATTACATAATTTTGTTTAATCTTTTTTTATTACAAAAAATACAGAAGTTAATTCTTGGAATCTATGAGTGAGTAAACAAGAAATCTAATGGCAACTCCGTGCACGTGAGCTGTTGTGATCCAGTTGTATCCAACGTTGACCTAGAAGTGTTTAAGGGAGGAACAGCAAGTTCATCAGCTGTTAGATTCTGCAACCTCTCACTAACCAATTCATCTACAGTTTGATATTCATCTTCATTCATTGAAATATCCGGCCTTAATATATTTATTTCTGTTGTGTTCATATTCAGACTATTATGTTGTAGTGATATTGTGCTATCTACTTCACTACAATTTTCTTGCACACTAGGCTGAGTGACCAGTGGTAGTTTCAGACACTGAATTGGTTTAGGATGACCTATCAAATGATTATCTGTCGAATGAATTTCCGGTAATTCATGATCAGAAACCAGAATATTTATTGGAATGTTTTTGTTTATAAATTCATCGTTGTTTGAGTTACAAGTCATATCAATTTCCATATTTTCTAAAGTATGATTGTCCATTGTTACAGCAACTGTAGGTGACACATATGTTGAAGAGATTAAACCATCTGAATTTTGTATGGGAGTAGATAGGCCTCCTTCAAATTTCTTATTAACAACTTCTTGAATTTTAGAATCGAGAACTGTTTCATCCATATTATAAGATCCAGGATTGATTCCTAAAACACTAAAATAGAAAATTTCATATTATATAAAGAATATTAACATTTATAATTTAATAATTTTAAAATGCATGTCTATTTAAATAGAAATCAATAAAAATAATATGCCTTTACCATTCACGTGCAATCTTCTCTATGAATATTTAGAAATTTTATATTTTTAGTTACCTTGAAATTGATTCTGGAATTTCACAGCGTATAATATTTTCAAGTTTTGTATTTGCGGTAAATAAACTTTGGCTTGTAACATTTTTAACTTTTTCTATTAAATCAACTAATTCCACACATAAAGTGTCTATCCTATTCTCTTTACTAGAACTATTTAATTTCAGCAATAACATGTCAAACAAACTTAAATTATTATAAGGTAAAATATTGCTATTATATTCACTATCTTTATTTAAATCAGTCGTCATATCACAGGTACTTTGTTTGGCTTTAACTTCAGTTAGGTTTAGAGTCGACAATAAATCATCGGAGTTATTTAAATTACAAATTTCTGTATTTTCATCATATTCAGAAAGTTTTGGATTTTTGTCTTCTTGAATATTTTGTGCGTTTTGTTTTAAAAAATGCCGTCCTCTACCACGATGGTGATGTTGTTTCTTCATTGTCTTTTGAATAGGTGCTTTTGGTTTTATGCCAAGTTTTTCAATGTCTCCATGATCGGGATTAATTTCTAAATGTCTCGACATACGGGAGTAACCCAAATAAATCTATATAAAAAACAAAACATTTGTATATATTGCAATTTAAATCGACACACTTCAGAAATTCTATTCTTAACAGTGATATAGTTTCGAAACTTACCTTGTTACATGTAGGACATATATATTGTGATTTAATATTACGTTCTTTCTTCTGAATTCCGCTCAATAGAACTTCCGAATCACTAAAAGTTTTCTCTTGCTGAATAGATGTCTTAATTTGAATATGGGGCTGATAATCTGGAGTGTCATCAGACGAATTTATGTTATCCAGATTGTCCAAAGAATCCTCGCGATCGCTATCCTCTGGACGAAGTCTCTTATAATCTTGTACCATACGTGGAGGAGGTCTTGTAACTCTACCAGATCTTGTTCTAGCAGGAGGACGTGACTGCATCATGCAAACATATTTATAAGTAATGAAATATATTAGTTAATTCTAATCCGGTAACATACGTACAGATGGTGTTTCAACTTGAATTGGTGAAGGACACTTCGATTTGCCTTTAGGACGTCCTCTAGATTTTATACTTTTTGCATCACCTTCTACACCTTTAATACAAAAATAAAAATATGAATGGAGTCAATTTTATAAAAATATGCAATTGCACATTATAAATAAAACCATATTATTATAAATTTTTTTATATTTAGAATATTTTTACCTGGTTTTGGATCTTCTTTTAAATCTAATTCTTCAGGGTAAACAACTCTGAAGACTACTTTTTTATTTGTAGCGGAGTCATACAGCATAAGTTTATGGGGTTCTCTGGAAATTCAAGTATTAATTTCTTTAAAAATAATATTTTGGTTATTAATTAGTTAGTTTAAGAATATAGTTTGAGAAATAGTTGACCAGACAGACATGCAAAACTGTAGTTATGAGCCATTTACGGTTTCTATGTTATACGTTTAATATGCATGCAAAGGTGTGTTTGCCTATTAATTTTGCATATAAAGCTATTTAAATGTTAAAAATATTCTTTATTTGCTGGTGAGTGGTATTCTCTAACAACCAGTTTTATACGGTAAGCATTTATATGCTTTGACTATATTTGAAACTTTATCTAAATATAAAATGTTAGTACACTTCCAATAATTATTATAATCAGTGTAATAATCTATCTATAAAGTTACGCTAAATATGAAAATGTTAATTAGTAGCCCCCCCTATGTAAATCTTTTCTTTCGTTTATTTAAAGTTAATGGTATCACGTAAGCGTTAGGTGGTAGAAATGAGTACCTTATTTGAAATTTGTTGTGTGCGAGTCTGTATAAAAATACTAAGTGTTATCAAGACCTACAATTGTAAATGCAATCTATTTTTAAATTTTCCAAAGGAATTATTCAAATACATAAGCCGACCTGGAACCATTATTAGGTTGATGCCGAGGTTTCTTTTTCAAAAATCCAGCTATTTGCTGCAACTGCTGCTCATTTAAGTGCTGCACACTGCAATTAGTTTTTTTTTTGTAAATTCTCTAGTCAATATAAATAACTATAATAACTATCTAACCTAACCTAACCTGACTATATGTTATTTTAAACATACCTGTGAAATGTGTCTCCCTTCTGAATTAATTTGTATGGATTATCTGTACTTCCTAAAGGCATTTTATCATTTTTTACAGGCATTTTATTCAATTTTTCTTCAACAAAACCTTTAGCAAATGATTTTGGAGAATATTTATTTTTATTTACATCAATATTTTTATCACCATTAAAAATAATATTTTTTCCTTCATTCGCAAGTGTTTTTTGTCCAGTTGCTTTAGATTGTTGAACTATTAAATTCTTATGGCCATTTAGAATCTGTATTTTTGAATCCGTCCAATTTGTTGAGTAGTTTATTTTGGGAATAGCACCTGTTTGATTATTTTGCATTGGAAAAGAAGCTATTTTTATTTTATCCTTTAAGAGAAGTGGTGATGCTATAGCAGCTTGTGTAACAGTTTGTGCAGTTGTATTATTAAACTTATTTAGTTTAATTATATTTTGATTGATAAGGCTTGTCTTTACTTCCACGGGCTTTAATTTATTATCAAGAATATTCCTATTTAAAAGCGATTTTACCCTGGGGAGCTTTTGAACACTGACTAGTGAAGTATTACTTATACTTTTGCCAGTATTTAGAATTTGCTTTGGTAAAATACTTCTTGGTTTACTTAATACTGCATTATTTACATTTACATAGTTTATTTTTCCAGCTGGAGTTAACTGAATATTGTTCAATATTTTTTTATTTCCCACGGGTTGTAACATTTCCAACTTAAGTTTCTTATTTGGTGGAGTGATATAATAGGTCTTTCCATTGTTACTAATAGTTCGTTTTATTAACGTTCCGGTTTGTTGTTTAGTACTTAATGGTATTAAATTGTTTCTTACTTTCTCAACTTGACTCTTTGGATTAGTTTGCATATCTTTATTATAATTAATGAGGTTGCTGATGCTCTCAATTGTAACAGGAGAATTATTGTCAACTAATTCCACATTGTCGTCTAATTCATTTCTAACCGGATTATATAATAAAGATATAGGATTTAAATTTGGTTCTTGATACGATATTATTTCACTCTTACTGTCTTCGATGCTACTTATCTGCATCGTAGTGTTATCTATTTGGTCATCCACAGGCGAACTCAGTTTAGTAAATTCGACTTCTTGATTTATTATTTCATTTGATATAGAAGGCACTGTTGTACTTATATCTACGAATTTTAATCCAAACGCACTCGCTTGTTCTGCAGTCAAACGAAGAGAATGAATTTCTCCATTTGCCTAAAAATTAGTAGAAAATAAAAGTATATTGTATATATAAAGAAGTATAAGTATATATAAGATGTGTAGCAGTTAAATAATTGAACGAAATTAGTAACTATAATTTTAAGAAAAATTATGGGAAGATAACCTAGAAATTTGATAAATTATATCAAAATTGTAATACCTGGAATGTTAAACATTCTGAATTATTGTTTTCAACGTTATCAATAGAGACACTTTCATCAGCCAGAGCCCGACCAAGCGCCTCACTTAATAAATTACTGCCTCTTAATGAAATTACACTTCTGTCAAATTTCTCACTATTATCAAAAGTATGTTGATCATTATTTATATTCATGATTGCTGATATATGTAGTTCTCATTAGTTTAACACGAGTTATATTTTCGTATGCCAATAACTATTTGTACTTTTAATTTATTGTAAATATAAATAATATTATAATTATACGTGTGACACAACCCATAAAAGGAAGAAACTTCTACTATCTACTTTTTAATCTTTTTCAATAATCTTCATAACTGGTGATTGTTTGCGATTCTAAAAACATGTGTCATGTACACACTATTATCTCTAGTACACACTGCTACGCCGCAGATATTATTAATTTTCTACCAAAAATTTTAAAGCGGGAAGTTCAAATCAATACCTCTTTTAAGTATTTTCTTAATGCAATTATCGGTGGTGCAGTATGTAAAATACATATTTAAAGAACATTAAGACAACAGTAGATACCGTCTTTTAAGCATTTTATATATTAGTTTTTAATGTAATACAAGATATTTAAGCGCACAATTTAGTTTTGTCACCGCTATTCTCCAGAATCGTTACTGACAGATGTGATTTGATATCGTGTAGTTCAGATGCTTTAATTAAAGTTGACTTGCCTATAATTTGTTTGTCATTACAACATTTCGTGAACATTCAAAGAGAATGTACATAATTCTTTTGTTTTGCATCATGTAAATGACGGAAGAAGTTAATTCATTCCAGTTTTGGAGAATGCTAGTGTATGACCAAATGGAATCAAATGGAAAAGAATATTTCTACACAAAATTAAATTAAAAAAGTAAATATGCTAAACTGTTATGTCGGATTCGATTCTCAAGCCTGTGTTATAATTTCTGGGTTCGCTAAATATTAAAATTACTGAGTTGAAATTCCCGCTAATGATACTTTCAATTTATAATACATACAAGTTGTGGCTTCTGCATCATAGGGGTCACTATTAGTATCAAATCAGATACCAATTATTTTCAATATTTTTTGAAACTTGTACAAAGTAAACTTTTCTGGCACATTAATAGCTTTAATTGCGACTGGATACATGTGAATTTCGTACTGAATTTTAAGTAATACATATAAATACATACTTACCTTTTATGTTTAGCGAGTCTAGTAATAGGTTAAGTGATAGAGCAGATGGAATTTTTAAGAATATTACCGAGAGATTTCTTTCGTTTGACATCACCATTATCGTCATTCGTAAAAGAAATCTATATTTGCACGGCACTGCACGGCACACATATTTTTCAAATATATAATGCTTATGAATAGTCTTTCTTAAAGCGTAAGTGGAAACAAAACAAAGAAACAAAAAAAAAATTAAGAAAAACAAATGCGTATCCAAAACATGAACAATTTAATATTTAATTAAATTTTTCAGTTAATTATGAACAAATTAATTAAAACCAACGTTTAAATTTCAAGTAATAGTGTAAATTTCGGAGAATCTGATCAAAATGTTACAGAGAGGAAACGGATGGGATCTTGCCGTCGGTATCAAAATTGATGGACCACTTGATAAAAATGTAAGTTGCGCAAATAGTTTGCAGATTCAGTTACATACATGACTGTAGTCACTTTGATTTTTGTTAACTGCAAATTTTGCTGCAAGTGGGGTTGCCATATACTTTAAATATGTAGGAGGTGTATTAGTAAAGTAACGCGAGACTTAAAAACGATCTTCGTCTCGCTTACTCTTTGGTAGATGTTAACTAATAATATTTTTCTTATTACTTTTGCGAAACAATTTTACAAAATAATTTGGAGGTTATATTGCGCATTAATGGACGTAGAGGCTTTGTTTTCTTTTCTTCTGCAATTTTGCAACGTAAAATACAATTTTATTTTTAATTAAAACTATCTACGTCTGTTTGAGTCTGACAGCTGCTGTTTCGTTTTGCTATTCCAATACCTGGCAAAAACATGTGCGGGCAAACTTTAAATTAGTTGAAATTTCTTTTGAAACATACGCAGTGCTGTATCTTGTTATATAATGAACATATCCTATATTATGATGTTCCAAGTGTATATTTATGATCTTATATTCTTATGCTCTTATATGTTTGGTAGTGAATTTTGTATGGTAGCTCGAAAACGGTTTCATCAATGTTTTTGAAAATCGCCTATTTTGTAGAGAAAAAAATTGTAAGACTTTTGGAAAAACTGAAAAAGAAGTGGGTTTTTGCTGTATAACTTTGTATTCGTTAAAGATAGACGGGTGAAATTTTGCATGTGTATTACGCTTTTAAATGCGAACATATTTCAAAATTTATAAATTTAAAATTTTATAAAAGGGGCGCTGAGAAAATTAGGGGGCCCGGAAGGAAACTTTGAAGAAAGCTCAAATTTTGGATTGTGTAATAATTGAATATCATATAAAAAGAAAAAAAATTCATTATTCAAAAATTTTATTTGGGGGCACGGCGCAGTTTTTTCTGAGAGTAAAAATTATGCTAGAAAGTTGAAATTTTGTATATATGCTAACTTTGGTACATATTTACGAATCGAAAAAAAATGCCAAATTTTGAAAAAAAGTTTCTCAACTAACGCATAAATTGAAAATATTTTTTATTTTGATAAAAAAAATATATTTTTTTAGTTAATTTAAATGAAAAATTATTTCTTTTTATATGTAAAATTTATATAGAATGAGTTAAATATTTCAATTTAAAAATGGAATTAAAATTTGAAATGAAATTGCAAATTATTTTATTAAATTCAAATCTGATTAAAAATGAGCTAGAGCCTGATCAAGTTATTAAGCAAAAATATATTTTAGTTCTAAAAAAAAAAAAAATGAAAAATTTCTGTTACTTTGAATATTAATAAAATTTTCTTAATAATATCAGGCAGGTATGGAAATAGATCAGGCTAACTGCTTAAATACAAATGTCAACAGGGATAAATACAAAGAATTTGAAGTAATTCACCAGAGATCAATGTCTTATCTTCGAGATGCTTCCAATAGGCTTGAAGCTGTTTCATCCAGCGTAGATCAATTTAAAACTGCCTTCCAATTTAAGTCAGATAAAGAAATTGCAATAAAAACTGTTAAAAAAAATGTTGAAAACATTAGCAATGCGATGAAAACAATTCTTACAGAAGTAGAAACATTAGAATCAAGGTTTATTAAGGACCAAACCGTACAGCATTTGCATTTAATATGTTTTGAACAATTAAGTCACCTGAAACTATTGTGCTCAGCTTTACCATATGTTGAAAGAGATGGCATTGTTTTTGAATTAGAAGAACAAGCAAATTGTGTTGACAGTACTTTAAATGCTACACAATTAATGAACGATGCAATGGAAATCATCAAGGAAGCAGTTTCATTTCAATCAGCCAAAGCTGAAAAGGATAGATTAAGTGCTGTTGTAGAAGGATTACAAGAGGAAATATTAATAAAGGATACCAAATTTAATCAAGTACTAGCTGAGCTGGAAGATCGATGTAAGAGTATGACGATATTAATGAAAGAGCGTGATATGCTCGCTGCAGAACAAGAAAGATACGATAGCTTGGATGAAACTTTCAAGATCCTGGTTGAAGGATCCGATTTACTGCAATCTGAAATAGATACATTAACTACAAAGCTAACGAGCGCTGAAGACCAATGTAAGGAATATGAAAATGAAATTAAAGAAATAGTAAAAGATAAAGGTAACATAAGTAGAGCTATGGATGCTGTTCTTGTAGAGAGAAATGCGCTGGCCAATCAGCTTAAAGATTGCCAATTCATTATAAAAGAAATAAGCGAACTTCAATTTTATGCGCAGAATTATGAAAAAATTGCCAGCGATAGAGATGAACTAATAGTGAAATTAAAGCAGTCAGAAGAAAGAGAAAAAACTTTAGAAGATTACAAATTAAAATATGAAGAATTATCTATTATCGAGCAAACTCTTAGAGAAGAAAATGAAAATTTACATACTACATTGCAGGATCAACAGAATCAATTAAATATATGCCAGGAAACTATAAAAGAGCAAAGTGCTAAAGTGCATCACTTGAAAACAAATCTAGCGGCAATTAATACGGAAATGGTATGTATTTAAAATCCTGTTTATCTTAGAAACAAATTTTAATTATCACTTGAAATTCATTATTTATAAAATAAGTAAATAGTTAAAACATCAACCTATAAGGCGGAAAAAATGAATTTTTTTTTGGTGCCGTAAATGTAATTTTTTCCGGCACCAAAACTTAGCTCAATCTCAAAATTTAACTAGAAGCAGATTAAATGGCAGGTACCAGCTTGTTCAACATAAAAATTATAACTAATGATTTCCGTTTTAAATAAATTAACATTCTTTCTGCACATTTTAGAAAAATCAGCATCTTGCTATCTTAAACATGATTTCGGAGTCGGAGAAAAAGGATCAGCAACTAAAGAAATTTAAAGAAGAAATTTCTAACATTGAGTCGCTAAAATTCGATATAAGTAGTATGGAATCTGACCTAGTATCATCGCTGGAGGAGGCAATAAGTCAGAAGGAAATATTAGAATTAGACATAGAAAATAATAATGAAATCTTAAAAAAGAAAGAAGAAGAACTAAATAGAATACATCAACATTTGGTTGAACTCTTTGAGATAAAAGGCTTCGAATCTTTAAGTGAAGCAGATTGCACTTTGGAAGTAAAATTAGTAAAATTCATAAGTTACATGAAAGAGAATAAGTTACAAGAAAAGGAAGTAAAAGTGGATACGGTTAATAGTTTAGACGCGCATTTAGAGGAGCTACTCAAAATGGAAGGCTATGGAGATACTAGTGAAGAATATTGCAGTATAGAAGATAAAATTATTAAATATATCGAGTACAAAAAAGAAAATATGTCACATAAGCAAGAAATAAAGGTATTAAAACTTCCAAATTATTGTGAATCTGGGAGTTCTATAAACGATGATAATCTTCCAGAATTCGATAAAAGTTTTGATGACCAAGAATCAGTCACCGGTTCTGATGTCAGTGAAGTAAATGCCGAAAGAATTGCTGAGGAATATAAAGAAATACAATCGGCCGAAGCAATGTTACGTAAACGAACAGCAGCAACTGTTGGTGATGGATTATTTTTAAATCATACGGAGTTTATGCGAACAAAGGAAGCAATGGAAACCGTTTTGTCGGCGATGATTGCAGTGTTGGTTGTCCGAGAATATATTAATTATATGTCCTTTTGTGCAAAAACATTTGCGTCATCTGATTGCAAGGTTATAGAAATAGCAAGTACAGAGAATCAGTCTTCATCTAACGCTACAAACATTGAAACTGCTCCTCCATACAATTCTCTAGAAAGTTCAAGCAAAAATTCAGAAACTGTTCATAAGAATGACAGTAACTTTAACACTCTACAAACTTCCTCCAATGATGATAGTAACAAGAGTATTGTTCTTGAAGCAGCCACAGAAATTAAATTCACAGAAGATGTCTTGCCTTCTAAGATATCATCTAAAATATCTCTTAAAACACAAACTCTTACAACTAATGCCAGTTACACCGTGTGCACAGACTTGAATGAAGAAAGCAGCTCCTGTTTCCAGGATGCACCACCAGTGATTGAATTGATGAATGTCACTCCTGTAAGAAGGACCAAATCATACGTCATACAGAGATATATACCTACTGAGGTAATCATCACTAGGCTAGAAGGACATTCACTGGAGAACAAAATTGATGAAAGATATCCAACATTCTATGACTTCAGTAGATGTGAAATAATTAAAGACGACATCTCTAAAACAAAGAGACGAACAGGGAGTTCGTGTCAGTCTGAGGAACTTTATGTAGCTACTAGTTCTTGTATTATATTTTCAAGTCGTAGTAGTCAAGATTACGAATACGAAAATATCTGCACTAAGTGTAAAGAAGTAAATGAGTGCTCTCTTGCACTTGAAGAAAATTTAAACATGAAAGAAATTACAAATACTATTCTTCCACCGCGGAGTAAAAGCATTGAGTCAAATCCAACGAAACTCTTTGATTCCGATAGCATTTTTGAAAATATAAGTTTAACTTCTGTGAAGGATGATACCGAAAGTCTAATGCTTGGTGGAACGGATCATGATTTAAAGGCATCATTCTCTTCCCCTGAACTTCTAAATGGTTATGAACGCAATATTGAAGATGTTTACAAAAGAGCGGCTGATGTTAATGGGACCCGTTTAAACTTGTCACGAGCTGCTGAGAACTACCCGAGTACTACTTGTGAAAACAATGACAAATGCAGTAACAACCAAAAAGAATCTATAGATACTGACTTGAAAGACTTGGACGAAAAATTGGAAGGAGTTGATGAAAACACCACCAGTACACAAGTTGAAAAGGGAATATCTTATGAAAAGGTTGTAGAAGCCGTTATAGAGTCATTAGCAAAAGATTCAATCGATATAATATCAGACTATTTCTATAAAGGTTTTGTAAGGTATAATGAAAATAAGCAGAAATATTTAAAAGATATTGAAACATCCTTGGAAGAGCAACAGCTGCCTGAATATAACACTAAAGTTTTCGATGAGAATATTGAATTTAAAATGCAATACAGTGATGACAAGTCCAAAGCTTTTCCAGAAATACTATCCGATATTGAGAATGAGGTATTGAAAGTAATTGGGGAAGATGAATTACCACATATCGATTTATCGAAAGATCATTCGTCTATCAAAGATGTTGCTAATTCTGTGGGAACCATTGATATAAGTTCAAGTCCCGAAAATAAGTATAACAAGAATTCAGTGGCTGTGCAAGAGTTGTCAAATATTGAGCTAATGTTGTCCGTCCTCAACAACTACAAACAGTCGGGAAATGAGCCAAAGCCCCGTAGTAGGAAACAAAGCAAAGACAGCTGTGTTGTCAGCAGGGTGAATAACGAAAAAGATGAAGATACTAAAGTTGCGTCCAGGGTACTACAAAATATGTCGCACAAGGGTGGAATTAAACATAGAAAATATGGTAGCAAGTTATCCAAAAGATATTCCGGATGCTTAATTAAAAATATGAAGCGACATGTTGAAGAAGTAGGCGTCAAAAAATGTAAAAACAAAACTACTACCAAAGTATTTATAACAGATAATTCTGATGTAATTGATGGAAATGTAGCTAGCAATTATGTGGACATTTCTAAAAGTTCAGGCTATTCCAAAACCCATCCAAAACCGAATCAGCAGCAGCATCTGCTTGTCGATAAAAATCCTGGTAAACCCGAGGAAGACATTCACTTAACAAAATTTCAAATAGATGAGGTTAAAAAGTTGGATAATAAAGTTACGAAGAAATATATCAACTGCAGATTGTCAAAAAATGAACCCAAGACACTGGCTTGTAACACTGAAGTTATAAATAACGTTACGGTGACCAAAGTCTCCAAAGAGGCAAATAAAGTAATGTGTCAGCAAAATAACGTCCAAAATACTAGTTCCTATGTTATAAAAAGTTGCAGGCGCATATCCTGTAACGCGGTGGGTAATAGTTCACTCAGAAAGACGCCGAATTCTATAAATAGAAGACATGTGATAGCACAACCAGAAACTTACGTTAATGAAGATGGCAGTGAATCTAATTCGGATTGCTTGGACGTCAGACCTCTATGTCAAATTAATAAGGTAACTATTTTGACCAAAGAATAAATTGCATGATGATTTCAGTCGAATTCGTAAAGCAACCTGTTTTATTATATGTTGTGGTTTGCTGTGTGTATTTAAAGATTGGTGCTGTACACACGTCTGGCAACACTGGAACGATCTTGGTAAAAAAGTGACAATGAAAAGTGTAAAATAACTCTCAAAGCAATCTGTCAAAAATGACGAAAAGTTCACAAAGTTTAAATAAAAGTTATTAACATTTTTAATAGTGTGTATGAATGAATATATGAAATACTTTACAGAATGAAAATTTTGTGTACCACTAACACTTTTACTAAAAGTTAGGTTAGAAATCGCAAGCATGTTCATGTGTAAAACGGGAGTAGAACTTGACGCGATCCTAACGACCTAAAAACAAACCATGTGAACCTTTCCTTTGCCAGATCTGTGTACAGGACTATTATTGTTTAAAGAGAAAAGAATAATAAGAACAATCTAATAAGAAATATTATAAATTCTAGACGGAACTAAAGCAACCACGACTTAGAAAAGTGCTAGGAAGATAATTTTGATTGGTCCTTTATGTGCTCGTCTTTAAAAATTTAAAAACTTTAGAAAAATCATTGTGTAAGTAATGCAAAATTATTTAAAACCATCTTATATTTAGGGTGAAACGATGCTTGGCTGTTTTTTCTAGCGAAATATAGATGGCGATACTATACAGCAGGTTAAATATTACCAAAAAATCATGTTTTTTATGTTTAAATCGTTTTATGTAAGTAACTAAAAACGCAAATCAAAATCTAAAGCTGCAATTAGTTAGATGAATAACGTATCTACATTTTAAGCTTTCTTCCACTGACTTTTAATGAGTTGGAACCGCAAAAATAACTTTTGAAAATTAATATTGCTATATTTTCTAGTTAAATTCCAATTTTTATATTTTTATACTCTATATATTTTTAAGTCTTAAGTGTAAGTTTGAGAACCATAAAATTTATTACAAACCCTTAGAAATGTTACCAGTCATATCAAAATTTGGTTGTATAGTATCGCCATCTATATTTCGCTAGAAAAAATGGCCAAGTATCTTTTCACCTTAACAATCAATGTTTCTTGCTAAATGCTTTTGCTTAATTTCGGTTAGTACATTTATTTTTGTGTTCTATTGCAAAATTGTTATTGACCTAAACTTCATCGTGTTTTTTTGAGAATATGATAATCATATGTATCGGTAGATGAAAAAGAAGAGCAACATTTTTCTAAATATAAAATCCTTGTTTAATAAGAATCGCTATGAAAATTAAAAAAAATATATTATTTTGTCTCCGTTTCTTCAAGTCTTTGTTTGTATGAAAAATTGGTATAGAATCTTCTTGTATAGTAAAATTTGCTTATCTAGATAAAAGTTTTATAAGCGTAAAACAAACGCGAAACAAAAATATTCCCAACAAAGTAAAAAAGTGCTCGTTTTTAGCTCTGTAAAAAATTATGCAGACAATATATCAGTAGGGTATTTTATCTACTTATTTATAGTGTTGAATTTAAAAAGGAAAACGAAAAAAAAACATTTAAATAAATTATGCCGAGAATGTCTATTATAGTGGAGTAACGCAAGACCTTAGAAGTGCCTTATATGCGAACTGATCATCGAAATCGGAGTAAAATCGGACCGGTTTCTAAATAAAAGTATCTTGTTACATCACTAACCAAGCTACTTCACAAGTCCTATGCTTATGATACTTTTGATTGATTCTTATGCCCAAATATTAAATCTGTGTATTTCATTTTTAGAAACAAGAAATTTCAAAACAGTGCAATATTGTACAATTAAGAATGAAATGGAATGGAAAATCGATCACAAAAATAGGAAAATTGTTGAATTCATGAAAAAGAATCAAAATTAAATTATGAAATATTTTTTTTATATTTAATTTAAATTTTAATTCAACATTATTTTGACAATATATGTAATGTGTCAATAACAGATACACTCAAAACTCCTCTTCTCTCCCTCTCCTTTTCCTCGTCTATCTAAAACTTCGATCGTCATCAGTAACAATCAGTTTATTATACATTCATAATTGTTATATTTTTTAATCGTTTTTTTTTTATATTATGTTTTGAACACATTTAGAATTTTATAATAATAAAAATTAATTTTTTTTTAATAGTTTAATATTGAAGTTTCATTTTTATATTTAGAATTTAATTCATAATAATTTATTGATAAAAATGTAATTTAATTTAATTTAATTTAATAGTTGTGGGTTGGTTTGATTAGGCAGTTTTTTATTAGTTATGCGATCAATTTTATTAAATTATTATAAGTTTGCCCGCCATTATTATATTAAAAGGTATTGTACACATTTTAGACGAAAATAATATTTATGTAATATATAATACATAGTTGAAACATAACTGATACGTAAATATTACTTTCGTGTTAATGCGGTAATTGTATTTCGCTTTCTAGAAGTAAATATCTTGCAAATTGATTTGGAGCTCAGTCTAATATGCAGGTCTGGAAATCTTTCATTCTAAAGCGATATACTTAATGAAACCGTACATGTAGTTCACGTAATAACCACCATGAGCGCTTTCGGTTATAAGAACGATGTTTTAAAAATAAATATGAAAATGTAATGACTTAAATGCATGGGGAGAGTAATAAGAAAACTTGTCACCAGAAAATGAATGAATTTCCAGACTACAGTTACGAGAATATCGCAGACCATCTTATATTAGCTTTGTTCGTTTTGCAAGTATGACAGTTCGAATATAATTTCAATAATCGTCAATAACATATTCTTTAGCACCACTCCTTTTAATAATAATATTTTTGGGCGCATTTTAATTGCTGATATATTCCAAATAATTTGATAATTTCTATGATTCATATTGCATATATATTATTACAAAATTTCAGGTTAGGATTTTTGACATGCATATTCGTTTGTAGGTGACACCTCATCCTGAAATTAAAAAAATAGATATTAGAAAAGAATTTAATATATTAAGTTATAATATATATCGTTTCTAATTTTAGGATATAGCTTCAAATTTGATAACCTGATAAAAAGTTTAAGATACAAATTGAAACGCTTTTCCGTTTCACAAACTTTCAAACTTTTTTTTTGAAAAAGTTAAGTACTACACTTTCCAAAATAATATTATATTTAGTTTTTCAACTAAAGACTACACCATATATGGGGCATTAATTTTTATATAATATTATATTACTTATAAAAAAATTAAAAATAAATTATCCAAGAAACACACCAATGCTTTTCAAATCATTTAAATTAAAAGTTTTATTTATTTATTTTTTTTTTTTATTTAACGTCGGCCTATTTCCGATGCTGAGTCCTATCACCGACGACCTCCTTCAATGTTGGCAGTATTTATAGTGTCGTGGCCTCATATATGTGGGCTACACCACTGCCTAATAACTGTACGATTTTGTATGACCATAATCAATATAAGTTCATAATAACCAAACCCAGAAAATATATATCTGGTCCGGGGATCGAACCCGAAGACACAGCAGTCGGCGTCAAGCATCAATGCTCTCGCCCACTGTGTCGTCTTGTTAAGTTTTAACTTTAAACAGTTACAAACAAAAACTACAAAGAAAAACGCCTAATGTTTTTAACCAATACTTTAAAATGAAGTATTGCAAATATCAATATGCCATTGCAAAAGCCTACTTTCTTTGCTATCAATTGTTATACATAAAAGAAGATGTGCCATACAAATGAAATAGTTGCATTTTCGTATTATCTAACACTCTTATTGGTAGTAGAATTACCTGTGATATAATACTCGACCGATTACTATGTGCACCGAGGTCCAGGTCCATGTTGAAAGGCTTCCCCAGGTGGTGCTGGTTTGATTCTGTGTGGTCCGCACTGTTACTATACTCTAGTGACGAATCGCTGAAATAAAAATTAAAATTATTTTTGTAATTAATATATTACCACAGTTACCAGTAATTTAGCAATGGGCTTGTGTCCTATGTCTTAATTTCCACAAAAATGTACTATATATTGATAAAGTGGGTTACTAGAACCTTAAATGTCGAATTATTTTTTAATAACTCCTTATATGTTAAGAGATATTAACAATTAAAAAAAGTCATTTTGTCTCTTTAATTATTAAAGGGATTCAACGTTGTACACATTCCAAGTGCATGTGACATCACAATTCTTGTGTAAGGTTACCAACCTTAAAGCTCATAAATCTCTGCTATATGTATTTATATATCAAAATATCAAATATTATTTACAGCTATTTCAAGGAACAAAAAAATTTCAATATTATGTCTGCCTTAGCACAACTTGATAGTATACTCGATACAAGTGTTGAATAGTCTTAAATTATCCTAAAATTGTCATGACAGTTAGTAGAGTAAGCCTACAGGTGAAACCACGGTAAAAAAAACGCGCCAAGTACACTACCTCACAGGTGGCATGGAAATGTATACATATCATGTATCTGAGAATCGCGACTCTTAGAATCGCGATATCTCAGGAATGGTAACTCTTAGGAAAAAAATCATAACCATTTTTGTAGAGAATTTTAAGATCTACAACTTTGGTTTGAGGTTTTTTTTTGATAAAACTTACCGTTTTCGAGAAAAATCCAAAAAACCTCAAATTTTGACCTTTGACCCCGAATAACTTTTGAAGCACACATAGAATTAATGGGGATTTTTAAAACTTTATTTGTAATGATAAACCCCAGCTCTCCACCAATATTTGGCTCTCCGGCATTTTTTGTTATTTCAAATGTCTATCTTAACCGGGCTATTAATTTATATTTATCTTTCGAACCACAAATTATTAATTATACTATTTTCAATGAATATTATTGTACTACATTACATTGTAGTCCTTAAATATTGTGAGCAAAATTTATGCTCGAGAGCTTGTCAATAAATAATTTTAAAATCAATTGCAAGTTTTGACCAAACAACAAAGCAACTTACACGTTTAGCGAGTTATAAAAAGCTGATACATAAAGAAAATATTTCTATATATTTCTTTTATATTTACTACTTAAGTTAATTAAAATATAAAGTAAATGAAATCATAATTAGCAAAACTGAATATAATGATGTGCTTTAAATAGCTCTAACGGTAAACAGTAAAAACTTAATGAAAGCAGAAGAATACCATATAAATTGAATGTCAAGAAGTGCTTCTTTTACTTGAGCAGCTTTATACTCTTAAGTACTATCCTCTTCGAAACGTTTGTGCAAATGACTTATAAAAAAAACATTCATTAAAAATGAAAGAATAAAATCTCTTTAATAATATCAAAATTATAGCATTACTGTAAAACAAGTTGCAATAGTAAACTAGGAAAATGGTATTTAATAGGGAGTGTTATTAGTGTTGCATTCATATTTTTGTAAGGGTTCATGTGCTTAAAATAAAGCTCTATGTATGGTAACAATTTTAAAATATGTAGTACCGAGAGGTGAATAATAAAATTAGTCGTAATAATTTAATAAACTGGAGATGCTGTGGCTTTAATCTCTAGCTTTATTGATAACGAAACACTACAGTTAAAAATAAAGTTAAGGAATTCAATTGCTTAGTAATACTCGTATTTTGATAATTTACTTGAAGATAAACTGTATTAAATAATATAACAACGTGAAAATTGCAATTAGATATAAAAGCCCGGTAAAATAAATAAATCTATCGTATTTTACAGTGGGTTTATATGACTTCATATTTTTTAAGGTTATGTTGTTAAACAGTATAGAATTGTTGCGTTTTCTCGTATTGCTACAGATGAATACATTTGATTTTCTTACCTCACAATACTTCGTCTGTCTCCTGTATTTCCAACATCAACTTTAATTCTATCCATGGCACCTTCCTGTTCATCTAGAAGTGGTTGTAAATCTTCCTGTTCTTCTGTTCCAGGTTTTCCAGAATCGTGACATTCACATTTACAATCTTCCGGATTAACAAAGTTATACACAACATCCGCTAATTGCTTCACAGAATCAGGTACTTCTATTGTCCCTCTACTGGGAATTGTTTGAATTCTTTTTGGCGGTTTTCTACGCTCTGGAATATCTTCAAAATTTATCCATTGCGTTTTTCTTGGTGGAAGTGGAGGTGCTAGTTCTACTTCTTCTTGACCTATTGAGTTTTTTCTTCGTGAAATTCCTTGTTCCGCAAATTCAAACCACGTTTTAGAACTGGATGCATTCGCTAACCGACGCGGAGATTTTGATTTTAAAGGTCTTTCACTGGAGTCCTCTCTTGGAAGACTTATTTTTAATTTTTCTTTAGGGGATGGTGTTTCATCCATGCAGTATTCTTCCAAACAACTGGGGTTTATTGGGGTGGTGGATCGCGGCCGTTCGACAGGGCAAGTCTTGATTTCGTAATTCGCGCGCTGTTTTATGGGTAGGATTGGAAGCGCAACAGATCGTTCTTGCGGCAGCGTTGTCGGAATGTACGGTAATTCATCCTCAAATGAATCTTGTAACACTAGACCTTTGCTTTCATGGTCAATGTCTAATTCTGCCATTACTCGTTTCTTGCGAGCGTAGTCAACCTCCGAATCCCGTTCGGATTCAGAGGAATATCGATCTATTTCTTCCATTGATATCACAGACTCGCGCCCAGCTATTTTACCTGTTGTGGTTTTTACAACTGTTGTTTCTTTAGCTGATTTCAACTTTCCATTCATGTCTATACTTTGTGAAACTTCTTGAGATGTTTCTCTATGAACAGTCGGTTCTTCTATCTCTATCGGAATATCTGACATTACATCCGGTTCCGTTATATTCTCCGGTGACAACACATCATCGTGTTTAAGTTCTGCTATTGATTCTTGCATTCTATCTGATGAAAACTGACTGGATTGACTTTCAGTTTTAGTTAAACTTAACTGAGTACTAAATATTTGATCCCTACTACCTATTTTGGTTGTGAATAAAATATGTTTCTTATTTGAACTTCCCGCCGTTGTTACACTAGGCATTACGGAAATATGTTCTTCTAATTGGACAGGTACTTCTATTGCTACTGGTGTGGGGGGAGGAACTTCTGGCGGGATATCGGGAGGCGAGATATCAGGGGGCGGTATTATTTCAGTTATTGGTATTTTTTGTATTTCTACTTCTTTTATTTCTACGGGTCTTACTGCAATTCCATTTGGCTCAATTCCAGGTGCAATATCTTCGCTAGGATTATTGATTTCTAGGTCATAAGTTTGATCCTCACTCGGAGAATGCAAGGGGATTCTAATACTGCCATCCGGATACTCGATTCTATACGTTTTCGGTTTAGGTAAAGGTTTGGGTTTTAATTTTTCTTTTCTTATGTCACTTTCACTTGATACAGTTATTGTTATTTTAGTTTCATTAGGGGTTCTACAGGGATGGATCTCCAATCTTCGTTCTTCTTCTTGAGTCGGTGTATGTAAGGGTATTCTAATAGTATCACCTTCTAGTGGTGTGTCATAATATCTTAAACGTTCTTTTGGTTTTTGTCGTTGGTCTTCAGAAAATTTAAATTCTACTTTATTAATTCCTTCTAGATTCGGAATGAATTCTGGCTCAACAGGTGACGCCGATTTAGATTTAGCTCCATTTTTCTTCGGTTTAAATATTGTGAACATAGATTTCTGTTTTCCTGTTGGCGTGTTTGTTTGTGACATTGTTCGTTCACGATCTCTACTTTTACTACGAGATCTGGACCTATCCCGCATATTGTCCCCAGCATCTTTCAAAATGGAGGTTAGTCCTTTCCGTTTATGGCCCGTTGGTGATTCGGGGCTTGCTATTGTTTCCCGTGATTTGAAAAGCGAACAGAACGAGCTCTTTCGCGATATATTCACTGGAGACGGTGATGGCGTCCGACTTCCTAGATCCCTAAGAGCAGCATGACGAGCTGGCTTAGGACTAGCATTCGGAGTGTTTGCAGTCGAATGCGACGGAAGTCGACTTTGAACTCGTCCTTCCCGTTTGGCACCATCCTGATCAGGATGTCGACTGATTTTGTTTGCATCTTCGTTTTGTATTATTTGCGAGAAATGTTGTGCTGATTTCTTATTAGTTTCATTTAAATTAAGGGTAACGGGTTTTTGGATTTCAGTTTGATTGTCTTCGTACATGTGATCAGGCTTCAATTTTATTCGTATATAATCTGAACTAGATTTACCATTTTGGGCACTAGGTATTAATTCAGGTTTTGATTTAGTTTGCTTAGAATTATTGCTTGTGGCGTATTGCGTTTTTTTCGGTTCTATAATTACATTTTTTGGTTCACTACAACTTGCTTTAGGCACTACACTTTGTTCTACAGGATTTTTAGCGACCGGTTGTTGTTGTTGTTGTTGTTGCTGTGATTTTTGAACTTGCTGTTGCGGCGGAACCTGCCGCTTGGGTTTAACTATTTGCCGGGTGGAATGCGCATTAGCTGTAAGGCGACTGGAAGTTTTATTGGCTACATGAATCCCTTCCGCTAGAACGGCTTCCGTTGGATCTCGTTTTCGAGCTAGCAGTACTTGCTCCAACAGATCTGTCGCCGGCTGGTCCATTTCCACAGCAACAGTTGACGTCTCTATGGGCTTCGGACCACAAAATGACGTCTCCAGAAGCATCTTATGGGGGGAGGGTGACCTGGATATACCAGACACACCGGACACTGCTGACAGTCGACTGGTATTCGAACCTTGGCTGCCAACGCTAGATATTCGACTTGTGCGTCCGGAAATGGACAGCAGGACGACATCCGAGCATTGGCTATCTTTACGAGTTCGGTCATCGTACTTAAACAATAGCGGCGACTTTGACCTTTTCTCTTGTTGTTGTACTAGCTTTTCCTTTTCGGCCTGCGCAACATTCGGGTCCATAAAATCAAGCTCCTCCGTACTAGATCTTAAATCCATAGCACCATCCTCACGAAATCCCAACCCCAATTTATTCGTTGCTGCATCTTCACCACTCTCCGCGAATATATTTTCAGGAGAGCTGTCTCGACTGTCATGATGTGACGAACTAGATGCTCTGGAGATGTCTATCCGCGGCGTCGAAGGTGTCTGCAGACTCAATGGAGTCGTTGCGGGGTTCATGACCACAGAGACAACACTTCCTGGTGTAGATACGTCCTCTCGTATTCCAGGTAATCGGATGATACTCTCTGCTTTATCCTCTGGACTGTCCAACTGTAATAGTCGTATTGATCGGGCCAATAAAAATTGCTTGACTCTGGGTGCAAAGTATCTATTTTAATTACTATGTGTGAATTATTATGTTATTTACATACTTTAGGCCTCACCTCATCTGAGAGGTCTTCAAATGAGGCAAATGGCGCAGGTCCCATTCGCCTCTGCTTCCTGGAGATTGACGATGACGTCGCTTCAGTCGGTGTGGTCATGTCCCCCGCTTTTCTAACACTGTAACTGTATGAATAATTCACTAAAAAACACTAAACTAATCAACGTTTCTTGACAACACTTTTAGAGGTTGACACTGTCAGTGCACCCGGCGTAATATGCATGTACGAGTACACACAAAACATAGCACACGCCAGTTACATCACGTCACGCCGAGACATCGCATGAACTCCTGAACCCATGAACTGGTGAACCTCACAATCCTCGCAATCCTCGTAGCCCTCGCAGCCCGTGTTTCTTGCAAGCCCGTATGCGTCGTGGTACGCTATCTGTCCCTAACGGAGAGGGGCGAAACGTTCGGGGGACGATGCGCGCGTTTAAACCAGAACGCGTGTGAATCCACGCCACGTTTTGAGGGTACGGGACATTCGGGGGTGCAATTGTACCTAGTTCAACCTATCCAAAAGTAGTATCGATCCGTAAAACAACCCGACAGCCCGACCCAAACTCAAACCAACTAACCAAACTGAAGAACTGAGTACAACCTGCTAGCACGGTTTTGGCTTCCATCGGACAGTGCACACAAACACACTACACAAATACATACGAAACACACGACACAGAGAGATACTATACACCGTTTATAATATTAATCTTCAATCTATACATTCAATATAACACTGTACTACTTAAAGAATGACTGGATTTTATTTTATTGGATTACTTTCGATGTATCAATATCATTACACGCCACAATGCGCCACAAGGACAAGACGACACTTCAGGTACTTTTAGAGGTTCCAGTTTGTAAGAAATTTACGACGCTGTGGAGCGGTGTCAGCGTTACTACGTGTGCTTTCCATCTACAAACGGCTACGAACGACACTACCGTACGCGGGTCTGCTACGCAAGCTTCTTTCGTAGTCCAGGAAAACCAAACACTTGCCTAATATATTGAGTTAGAGAGGTCGAATGTTACCAATACATGCTTTTTTTACCTTTATTACAAGATATTTATATTGCTTTCTAATTTATTTTTGATCACTTGCGCTTCAAATTTCTCAGCACTATTCTGTGACTAACCTTTCGAATTTTAAACGTATAATGAACTCGAATAAACACGCGACGTACAGGCTAGCTTGTTATCAGTTTTCGCTCTGAAATAATTAAATTAATTATAACATTAAATAGATGTTATTATTTACTAGAAATTGTTAAATATGAAACTGTTTTAACGCAACAAGAAATATCCCTTAAATTCGACGAAAAGAATAATACTACTTGTTGCAAACAACCTTGTTTTTACTTTCATACTAAATTGTATAATATCTAGTTACAATTTACTAACTTCGAGACCTCTAAACGT
The DNA here is from genome assembly GCA_963678705.1 of Panorpa germanica. Taxonomy (NCBI): domain Eukaryota; kingdom Metazoa; phylum Arthropoda; class Insecta; order Mecoptera; family Panorpidae; genus Panorpa; species Panorpa germanica. Next base: position 5,828,447 of record OY783206.1, on the reverse strand, counting down.
AGGTCTAGTGATCTTGCCTTCTCTCCCATGATAAATAGAGAAAATCTAAAAAGAAAAGATCATTTATTCTCCTATTTATAAGCAATTGTGACTGGATACAATTGAAATCACTGTACACTGGGTCTTTTAGGGAACAGTCGAAATTTCAAACACCTATTTCTTTCTTATGAGTATACAACGCGCTTCACCTATGCCCCCTTAAAAATCTAGGTAGTGGTAGGAACTTAAGGTTCCTGCAGCGTTCGGATCTGGCAGGATACTTGACAAGGCAAACCAGTGAAATTTGCCTTTTTGACACTAATTATTATTAACTATTATTAATTATTATTTTATAACTTTTGTATTTTCAAAAATAAAAACTTATTTTGTGCAGAATAACCACCGATTTGTTTATTATGACATGCCTGAATCCGTAAAATATTCCCCACTTTCAGGTGCACAAATAATTCAACTTTTTGTAGCCCACGCCAAAGACACTACATTTTTTCGAAAGCTTATAGTCTAAGGTAAAAATGTATACAACCGTTTGTTTTTCTTAATATTTGTTTGTTATAAAGTTACGAATTTTTTAACAATATTCCGTTTTTTCCGCGTTTTTTACTATTTGTCAATTTTTATTAACAACGGTTTTAAACTTTGGACTTTGGCAACTTCTGAAACATGTAGTAGACACTTCAAGAAGTAATTCAGATTTTTTTCAGATTTTTTGAAAGTGACCCAGTGACTCAAAGACCCAGTGTACACGGATTAATTATATTATATATTACATAAAATTCGCAATATATTTTAAAAGAAAATCGTTTCTAAAAGGGTTGTTCTACTGGACTATTCCAACTATAAGACAACAGATACTGCCGTTAAATTAGGGCGTGCGCGATGTTTTTACGAGTATATTGCTTTGTAGAGCGAATTCGTGTTTGCGTCGGATTACAGCCGCTATTATTCAAACACACAATAGACCCATTGCACAAATTTTCACATGAATAAGTCATAAAAACACTATTGTTAAAATATTTTTAATATACGAATACATCATAATAAAAGTACATGCAATGTGTGCATAGTTTCAAAACATACGTGTCTAAACGATTAGATTTGAAAATTATAGGTTATGTTTTATATATACGTATATTATTACATCACGATATTCAAGCGAAGTTAATAAATATTTATTATCTAATGTAAGGACAATTCCCTCGCAGGTTATGGGGTAGTAGGAGTAATATTTAGCAATCATTCTTTATGTCTACTATTTCTATTGATCTTTTATTTTTGTCCATTGTGTTTAATGGACTCGTCTGATGTTCGACTATTTTTGTGTTTTTAACTGACCGATTGGGTTCTAAGGAAATAGAACACAAGTTCAATTCTGTGTATTTAGTTTATAGTAATAATTACTTCCACATGCCGTACCAAATCAATTGTCACTTTGTAAAGTAAATAAAATATATGTAAACAAACTTAGCATTAAACGCAGCTTCTGGTTTACTGCCGTTTGAAGTTTAGGTTTGTGCAATTAGTGGACTAGAGATAAAATATTATTATATTGATTTGAAATCTGTTTTTTACTTCTTTAATTACTGATTAGCTAATTACAAGATATAAAAACAGATTGAACCACACCAGTCATGAACCAAATAAGGTTAGCCCGACTAGAACCCTATCAGGTGTTCCCGCTAAGGCTTTTGTCAGACAGCCACGTTACTTTTTCTGCTGGAACCTTATCATTGTTTTTAGATTATCCTTATAGGGATGCTTACAACATTTAGTGCCACTGACGAAAATAAATAAAGAACGCTATCATAATAGTAAATAGTTGGTTAAAGTGCGTTGCCGTATACACAAAAAGTACAAATACCGATTAAATCTAAAAGAGAGAAAGAGTGAGAGAGAGAAAGGAAGATTGTGTGTAATGAAATCATTTAGATTCAAACTTCCGTGTCGCCTACCGCCCTCTTCCTGACAGGGATTGTTAATGGAGGGTGGGGGTTGTGGCGAGCCACGGACTTTACGAGATAACTAGGCCAACTGCCTATTAGACCAGTCGGGTTATGGTTTGTGTCTGAAATAAATTACAACAGTTAACACATTTCCAATAATGGGCTTGTGTCCTATGTCTTAATTTCTATAAAATTGTGCTATATATTGATAAAGTGGGTTACTAAAACCTCAAATGTTCAATTATTTTTTAATAATTCCTTATATGTTAGGAGATATTAATAATTAAAAAAGTCATTTTGTCTCTTTAATTATTAAAGGGATTCAACGTTGTCCAGATTCCAAATGCATGTGACATCACAACCGCTGCCAACCTTACAGGTCATAAATCTCTGCTATATGTATTTATATATCAAAATATCAAATATTATTTACAGCTATTTCAAGGAACAATAAAATTTCAATATTATGTCTGCCGTAACAGGGTTAAATAAAATAAAAACTTATTATTCTTTGACTTGACTTGATTATTTGACTACCAACAGCTACTAAACATTACCACAGCACTGACCTACTCAATAAATAACTGACGTATACAATGCATTTCACGTTATACAAATATGGCCTACCATTTCTAGCGCTAAAACTACAATTCAAATTTTTAATTGCTATATCTCCGTCAACATTTAGATATTTAATAAAATAGACACGCCAATACACATTTATTAAAATCAATTTCAATTAACAATTGAAAAATCGACCACTGAAAAATGAGGACACAAGCCCATTAAGAAGGTGCAAACCAAGCATCCTTAAGAAACATAAGACACAAGTTATCGTTGATCGTTGAGACTTTTTAAATGACTTATCAAATTGTTAATTTATTCTATTTTGTTATAACTTATTAATTAATAATTGCACGAGTATAAGTACAATTGTATAGAATTTATAACCTTGGTTCACAACCAAATTAGTTGATTGCGATAAAATCGATAACTTGACTTGGCTTTATAACAACCGTTAGAAGTATTGCAGCACTCCAGGCGCCGTATTCCTTTTTATTCACAAAACTGGAACGCCTATTGAGAATGCTTTCAATCGAAACCACAAGGATGAGAAAGGATGGAATGTCTGTGTAACATGACACTCGCATTTCCATTTACACTTTCAACACCCTTCTCCATCCCTTTCGCATTCCACCAGTGACAAGAGTCATCAAAAGTAAAGGAAGTTTGTTTGTTATCACTTAACTTGTACATATTTACCACATTTTGATAAATTAAATGAATGGCCTTGTGCCGATTTTTAAATTGTTGATTGAAATTGATGTTAATAAATGTGTATTGGCGTGTCTATTTTATTAAATATCTAAATGTTGACGGAGATATAGCAATTAGAAATTTGAATTGTAGTTTTAGCGCTAGAAATGGTCGGCCATATTTGTATGACGTGAAATGCATTTTAACGTCAGTTATTTGTTGAGTAGGTCAGTCCTGTGGTAATGTTTTGTAGCTGTTGGTAGTCGAAATATTCAAGTCAAAGTATAATAAGTTTTTATTTTATTTAACCATGTTACGGCAGACATAATATTGTAATTTTATTGTTCCTTGAAATAGCTGTAAATAATATTTGATATTTTGATATATAAATACATATAGCAGAGATTTATGAGCTGTAAGGTTGGTAACCTGTAAACTTGTCAGAGTTCTGTCAAGAATATATCTCTTTTACGCTCTGTCGTATAAAAGAGATAGCAACTAGCGGTTGTGATGTCACATGCAATTGGAATGTTGTACAACGTTGAATCCCTTTAATAATTAAAGAGACAAAATGACTTTTTTAATTGTTAATATCTCCTAACATATAAGGAGTTATTAAAAAATAATTGGACATTTGAGGTTCTAGTAACCAACTTTATCAATATATAGTACACTTTTATAGAAATTAAGACATAGGACACAAGCCCATTATTAAAAGCACTGTGAGTATAAATCAAATAATGTAGAAGCTATTGAGGTACGATCAAACGTTACGCGTTATCGCTTTAAGCGATAACGGTAACCACCATTTATAAATATTAAAGATGATTAGATGAACGGACCATCGGTTCAAGTAGTAGCTCATAATGTGAGAGATACCTAACACCAAGGAAAGTTCGTTAAAACCATTAACGGTTTGTTAGCGTGACGATCATGACAGCCAAGCTGTAGATGGTGGCGTGACAAGCCGTTAACGACCGTCAAAACATTTAAAGGGGAAATGTTCAGTATACATATTCGCAATGCGTCAACCAAATACAAATAAAATAATTTTATGCGACTAAAGACGGTACGGTTAGAATAGTACATCATTTATCGCAGATGGCGTATCGATGAACAGTTGCATAAAGGTCATAGTTCAAGAAATATAGTTCTGAAATTTTGAAAATAAATATTGTAATATATAGTTAAGAACGTATGCGTACTTGCTAGCTTGGAAGTGGGGCCGTTTTACTACTAGCAAGTGCATATTACTGCACGTAATTTTTTTTATCTAACGCTACGTTTTATTGTTTCCTAAGTGAATTTAACGTCTAATAAATACATCACATAATGTGCCGTGCAGTTTCTGACGCGTGCTTATATATTCAAATTATACTATCCTATATTATAATGTTCCAGGTGTATGTTTATATGTTAATTTGTTTATATGTTTACACGATTCGTATGGTGGCTCGAAAACGGCTACGCGCATTTTCTTGAAAATTGTCTATGTCATAGAGAAAAAAATTCTAAGACTTTTGGCGTCCTCGGATTTTCCCCTGAATTTCCTGAAAACCCGTAATTTTGGAAAAACTAAAAAAAAATTTTTACTTTTTGCTCTATAACTTTTAATTTGTAAAAGATAGAAAGTTAAAATTTGGTCTGTGTGTTACACTGTTCAATGCTAACACTTTTTGAAAATTAGAAATAGAAAATTTGGAAAAAGGGGCGTTGATAAAATTATGGGGCCCGGTAGGAATCTTTGGAGAAAACTCAAGTTTTGGATTACTTAATAATGAAATATATTATTAAAAAAAAAAATCAAAATTCAAAAAATTTATTTGGGGGCACGGGGGCGATTTTTGCCGAGCGTAAAAATTGGGCTAAAAAGTTGAAACTTTATATATGGGCTAACTTCGGTACCTGATTTACAAATCAAAGAAAAAAATCACAAATTTTGAAAAAAAGTTGGTCAAATAATAAAGAAACTGAAAAAAATATATTTTTTTTAGTCAGTTTATATGAAAAATAAATATGGAACGAGTTTAATACTTCAATTTAAAAATGGAATTAAAATTTCAAATCAAATTCAATTCATACACAAAAGACAGTCCTCGCTTGCGACGAGGGTAAACTCTAATTTAATTAATATTGTCGTGAAACCACTTTCTATATTTTTATATATAAATATCTACACCTTAATTCAACATATTAAAAAGTGTGAGTACAGATTGACGTAATGATATCCCCAGGGGCGTGTCGAGAGGGTCTCCGTGCTAGTAAACACTAAATACCGTTTCGTGACATTTTGTTAAAGCTATTTTCCGGAACGTTCAACTTTAAATCCTCACTGGCGCCCGAAACTGTAGAATGTGTAATATCATAAGCTGCTCCCAACACGAAAAGGAATGGGACAAATATATAGAGATCTTCTATCTATCTAATGAATGTTCTTTTAGAACTGCATGATGTTATAGTAGATGCCTGTTTTCGTGAAAATGTAGATTGACATATGCGTTCGAAGCCCCTGAAACATACCACAATAATAACAATCTTTTTTATTTATTCTCTAATCATTTACTTTACTTAGTGTACTTTGAAACTAAATTTCTACTTCGAAGTTGTTTTATCTTTCACCCCAACTTCTAATGTATATAATATGTATAGCATTTAAAATTAAACTGACAATAATTCTTGAATCTTGTCTATTTCCCATCGATTAACAACGTCATGTATAATATTCTGACGTCATCGCCAAACATATATAACCTTGCCGTGACGTCAGGGTCTGCAAAGATGCAAATAGGTCAATAACTGAATTATATAAGATACCTTTCATCATTGATTTTTGACTAATGTACAAATGAAGCTGTCAGTCTAATTGAACTTCTGTATGATAGTCTACCATTCAGACTCTACTGTCCTTATGTTTGCCATTAGAAGGCGCTACGTTACATATAAAGTTTTTAATCGTTTAGAAGAAACGATATAGCACGTAACATTTTAGTTTATACATACTTAATATTTATAAACCAAAATTATTTTTTGAAGAATTATGAGAAACGCATCATGAAACAGAATTATTTTTGTTCATTGCAGAACACACTTGTTGAGGAAATAAATATATTTGAATTTGAATAAATAAAACTTTGTGTAATAGTGTTACCGAGGATAATCATAGATAATTATGAAAATAATTTACCAAACACTAATAAAGAATTAATGATATATCTTCTTCATGTATTTAAAATTAAAGACAACTTCTTTGATGCACTTGGCTAATAAAAAGGAACTATTTTATAAAAGATGGCGCACGCTGGTTCAGATCATTGGTAAATATTTTTTTAAAGCTTTTTTTAAGTAAACATTTTGATTTGAAGCTTTGTTCCAAATGTATTATTAACATAATTGATTCTGTATAACCCGTAAAGTATTCTTAATAGAATAATTTGTATATTTTGATTTGTTTTATATTAAATGACTGCATTCGAAACAAAGCCCTCTGTTCCACTAGAAAGTCTATTATGACTGGATGTAATTGAAGAATTGCCATAAAATAAAAAAAATACATTTTTAAGAACTTGATCCATTTTTGTTAAATTGCAAATAATAAATTAACTAATTATTTATTGCGTTATTAAAATATAATAAACAGTTGATTTGAACGTAAATTTATATTTAAAATAAAACAAATGAAAGTTATTTCTATAACTCTTTCTATTGGACATAATTATGTTGAGATTACGCTTATTAGCAAATTAAATTATACAAATACAAATATTAAAATTTAAAAAATATTGTAAAAGTATTATTGGGTTGAAATTTTAATGTTAAATGAATAAATTCTTATACGATTAGATTCTTTTAAGCCTAATATTTACATTTATTTGTATGTCCACGAATAACGTGCTTAAAGTTATTAATGTAATTTAATAGTATAAATTAATTATTTCTCATTTATAAGGTTTCAAATATTTTAAAATTACCAACTTAAACTTCGCGGGCTTTTGCGTTTAAAATTACCAACATAATAATAATGCCTAATATAATTGAACTTGCGTCAAAATATGGCTGCTACTCTTATAAGCAGTTCATTCATTTGATAAGTTGTTTAGTCAAATACATATAATTACAAATATAATAACAACAAATCAGTATTAATAAACAAGTGCATTTGTCATGGTTTAATTTATATATTCAAAAGTTATTATTGAAGGTAAGAAACCATAAATGGCGTTTTATTTGTTTTTATCACATATTTTTTTTACCATTTTACGCCTTCTGATCAACCACAAACATTGTCCTTGGGCCCCGCATGGGGCCAAGTTATATCTGTTTAAAACTGTAATGACATAAGGAAATTTATTGTCTAAATTTCACTTATCAAATCATTTAATGATCAATAATTTATTATTTTAATTAAATCACGTGTGCAGCGCATGTACATTTTTTTTGTAATTCATTCCTTCAGTTTGTAAATAAAGTATGCACCAGAAGTGTTTTTCCAAGAATTACATTCAATAACATTTATTGCGCAAATGACTGCGTTAATTTGCTGACATAACAGCATAATAATAATAATTCAGTCTTTTAAAACCTCGGATTAACAATTGAAAATCTTATTATGATCTCATGTCATTGGACTTGTCAATTTTGAGTCTACTCCAGTTATAATTGTAATTTTGCTCTGCGTAGTTAAAAATATGTATTATATGAAGTATGCATAATAAATATGGCAAACACGAATATTTTAAAGTTAAGCAATTTAAATTGTTGAGCAACAGCTTTTATAATACAGCAATTGCGCAGTTGATTTATTAAAAATATAAACAATACGCTTCAAAGCAAGTCAATTACATTTGCTTTAATAGTGAATTTATTACACATTGTTTCTTTGATAAGAATAATTACCATTATATTTTATAAGTCTTCACTGATGTCTATTTATCATGCAGAAAAAAACCTTTCAATTATAAATTTAATTCAAGATAGTACAAGATTCCGGCTAATTCGACATGTTTAATTACTGGGTGGGTTTTACAGCTGTCAAAAAAGATACATATATTTATAAACATTAACATTGATAAATTATCTATTGTTGAAAGGTGTATTGATATACGTAACAATATTACCATTATTACGGTTTATATTAATATTATAGGAATTAATAATACAGTAAAAATAACCCTATCATTCCAGGCTTGAAATAGTAATGTCCAGGAATGATAGCATATTTAAAATTCTTTGCTTGTTATTTGTGAGAAAGTGCAATTTCTTAAAGTCAAACGAGGTGTTGGTTTTATCCTATAAATTCATATTTAAATGGGTCAGAATATTTAAATCATTTCTTTTTTCAGTAGCTATCTCGGATTATTAAAGATGGCAGAAGTTCCAGTTGGAGGAGCTCTTGGCAATATAGCAGTGAACATTGTAAAGGATGGTTGGCTCTTTAAACGAGGAGAACATATTAGAAATTGGCGCTCCAGATATTTCATCTTGTTAAATGATGGAAGCTTAGTTGGATTTAAAAATAAACCAGACCCAAATCACTGCGGTGTCCCGTTAAATAATTTTACAGTTAAGGGATGTCAGATTATGTCTACAGACAGACCCAAACCATATACATTTGTTATTCGTGGACTACAATGGACCACAGTTATTGAGAGGACATTTCATGTTGAAAGCGATAAGGTTTTTATAAATTCCATTATACTACAATAAATAAAACTTGTTGAACGTCATTGAAAATTCATAAGCTAGAAATGTATCATTATCCGCTAAATACAGGTATTTAAATTTATTTAACATAAAAAACGAATGTTACATATATTTAATGTAATATCCATGTTTTGTGGGATATGTGCATATTCTTTTTCATTGTAATTTGTTACAAGTTGCACATCCTGTTATATTGCACAGGTAAATCGAGTGTAAGTTATGAGTTATTCAATCAACTATGCGAAGGCGTTCAATATATCATACTAAAATAGCTTTTAAAAATTCTATTACGTACAAGTAAACAGTAAATACGTCATTGTATACAAAATACCATAAACAGTCAAGCAGAAATATTAATATAGAGATAGTTTATCTTGCGTCTAATGCAAACCTATTTTCCTACAAGTTTTATAGAGTAAGAACGCATTGAATTTATTGAAAATATAATATTTATTGTCCTGTAATTTCGCTTACTATTTGTATCTAACAAGTTTTATGAATAGCTGAAGTAGAAATATAATTATTTTTATAAAATATTTCTCTATAACTGCGTCATAACTCATTTTCTAGGACAGACAAGAATGGGTAGAAGCAATTCGCCTAGTATCGAACCGATTAGCAGCGCTAGAAGGTTCTTCAGTCGATACTGATATGACAGATGTAGATATGGCTACAGAAGTAGGAGAAAATGATCTTCCAGGCAAATTTATGTTACAAGGTACATCTACAGGAAGAATCAGTGGAAGAAAGAAAGTAACACTTGAGAATTTTGAATTTTTAAAAGTTCTTGGCAAAGGAACATTTGGTAAAGTTATCTTGTGTAGAGAAAAATTAACTGAGCATTTATATGCTATTAAAATCCTGAAGAAAGAAGTCATTATACAGAAAGATGAAGTGGCACATACATTAACAGAAAATAGGGTTTTACGAACGACAAATCATCCGTTTTTAATTGTAGGTATCGTACCAATTGTTTCACAATCATTTTTTATATTTATTTATAACCTTTGTTACGTTTTACAGTCGCTGAAATATTCCTTCCAAACAGCAGATCGTTTGTGCTTTGTTATGGAATATGTGAATGGTGGTGAATTATTTTTCCATTTAAGCAGAGATAGGATTTTTACTGAAGATCGAACAAGATTTTATGGCGCCGAAATTATCTCAGCTCTTGGTTATCTTCATTCTGAAGGAATTATTTACAGGGACTTAAAATTGGAAAATTTATTATTAGATAAAGATGGTCACATTAAAATAGCGGATTTCGGTTTGTGTAAGGAGGATATTACATATGGTAGAACAACAAAAACATTTTGTGGAACTCCTGAATATTTAGCTCCAGAGGTTTTGGAAGATAACGACTATGGCAGAGCTGTTGATTGGTGGGGCGTTGGTGTAGTAATGTACGAAATGGTATGTTAATAACATTTTTGTTAAAAATATAAATTTTATGTAATTTATGTATTAATCCAATGGTTTTCTTTAAAGGTTTGCGGACGCCTTCCTTTTTATAATAAAGACCATGATGTATTGTTTACTTTAATCTTAGTAGAGGAAGTTAAATTTCCTCGATCTATATCACCAGAAGCAAAAAGTGTCTTGGCCGGTTTATTAGCAAAAGTTCCTTCAAATAGGCTTGGAGGTGGCCCTGATGATGTTAAAGATATTCAAGCACATCCATTCTTTAGTTGTATAAATTGGACAGATCTTGAACAAAAAAGAGTACGTTCTAACATGGTAAAACATTGGTTTCGGTTACACAAGATTAATTTTCTATTATTTGTTTTGTAGATTCAACCGCCATTTTTACCACAAGTTACTTCTGATACTGATACCCGTTACTTCGAATCAGAATTTACTGGAGAAAGTGTAGAACTGACTCCTCCAGAACAAAGTGGACCTCTCGGTTCTATTCAGGAAGAACCATATTTCCCTCAGGTAATTAAATGAAACTTAGATACTATTTTTACCATCACAAAAGTAAATTTTCTATTACCATATGTTATTAGACATACATTATTTTATAATCAGTAGCATTATTAATTAAAATAGTATTCATTTATATTCGCAGTTTAGCTACCAAGACGTTGCATCAACATTGGGTAGTTCGGCGCACATTAGTGGAGCTTCAGCTGCTAGCTTAGCGCATATGCAGTAAGTTCGACTTAAATCCTATTTTACTTGATCGTGATTTACCTACAAAAATTATTGTTACATATTAAAGGAATATATTTGAAAGAACTCAGAAAATAAAAGAAATTGTAATTATGAAATTCTTATAAAAATACTATTTTCCTTTTTTGTAGGATAAGGATTATCTTTTAAAAAGTTTGATAATTATTCTTTAATATGTATACAATAATAAACTATAATACAAAAAAGTACGGCTTCCAAAACGTACGAAAATGTACATGTAAAAAAAAACAAAAACTGATTAAAAATTTAAAAAAAAGTTAATAATACGGGCTTATAAGTAAATGTGTTCTATATATTACGGAAAGATATATATAAATATATATATATACACAATTATAATGTTAAAAATGATCGGATCCTAAACTGAACTAGTGGAACAACTATAATGCGTTTATAACAAAATGAAAGAAAATCAGTTATATTAATTATTAGGATATACAATTATGATTTTGTGATTTTTAAAAATAAGTAACACATATATAATTACAAAATGCATTACGTTAAACAAGAAGAGGGAGGAGAGAGAGAGGAGGACGTAGAAATGATAGAATGTTTTGTAGCGTAGAAATTAAACAAATTGTTTTAATATTTTGGAAACTATATATAGTGTTATTTTACAATATGATAATTGGGTGTACTATTAAAAAGGTTAATGAATGCAAGTATTTCGTTAGTTATTAAAATATTCAACAGTTAGTTTTGGAAATTGTTTACAGCGAAAAGTTACGTAATATTTTACATCGCAACAAATAAAAAGGGACGTTTTGTTTACATAATGCAATATTTTAAGAAATGATTATTTTGTTACGAATAAATTCCTATAAATTCTAATATTATTAGAGAAATCAAATTAAAAATAAATATATTATATTTCCATATTTAATATTTATTAACGAATCTGTACCTTAACTATGCTTTTGCTAATGCTTTAAAAATGCTTTCATATCAAAACATTATTAAAGCCAATAAATAAACTCATTCATCTGTGTTAAGCAATTGACTGATTATTCGACTGTTATTTCACGTTATAATTGTTTCGACTAGCAGTTCGAAAACTTGAAAAATTTATAAAATAATATTTTTAATAATTTTACATCATAATTGTAGAATAAATTTGTTCAGATATTTCAAATCAATCAATTCTATGTTTCATATATGATTTAGATATTTTATGTATAGTTTTTTGCGCTTTATAAATTATAAAAGTATAGCAAAATCAAAAATAAAAAATCATGTGTTATTTTTATTGTTAAAAATCATTAATTATATTTAAAAAAATTATTTCATGAAATGTGTATGTAAAAGAAATTTTATGCAGTTTTTAAAATATTACTGATTTTATCATAAATTATTAATATAATACAAATAAATATGAAAAATGTGAAATAAATTTAAGGAAAATAATATCATGAAGGAGGAATATTTTTGTATAATGTTAGATTTTTTATAATGTAAAGAAAATGTCAGTTATTGAATATAACTTAGATATTAAGAATGTAAATTTGAACGTATTTTAAAATATTGGATATAATAATTTAATTGGACATAAGATATTTAGGTTTCATTTAAAAATTGAATGAATCTAAGGGGTTAGGAATATTAAAAGGCCAAATGATATTTAATTGAGTTGTGATGAGCACCACGTATGTTTCTCAAATATAACGCTATCAATAATTACTAGTAATTCGGTTTTTTAATAACAGAAGCACGAAATTTTAATACTTAAAATAAATTAGTATCTAGTGGGTTTGCAAGTAACCTCTGCAGTAACATTTTATTCGTATATAACCAGAAACATTATTGTGGCATTGATGAACCAAGAAGTAAGAACTAGTCTTGTTACTTTACTTATGCGCTCTTCAAATCAACTGATATCTTTATATACTTTTTTTGTGAAATCAAATTTTGAATATTTGCTAATCCCTTGAATTTGGTACGAGATCTTAACGACGGTGGTTATTTGAAATAATGCAAAACAATTAGTCAAAAGTTTACAATCTAAATGTATCACCTAGATAAATGTTATATAAATGCTACGTTTGTGTCAACGAAGCTTGTTTTTTATTTTGAGTAATCGACGTATAGTTATCGGGAATCATAATTAGGATAAATTAGTCAAAATTAATGGGAAGACAGGTTAATTGTTACGTTTGTGAAATTTTAATAGAATCTTATGTGGAGCCTAAAGAACGACCGTAATTTTCGTACTAGTGTTGGCTTTGATTTGATAGTTGATCAAATTAAGACGAGTTTTTTTTTATAATAAATGTAAATATAAAGCTGCAGCTAACTGACGATTTGAATGTTGATGTTTTTTCTACTAATTAAATAATATTTCATATATTTGTATTATATTTTTAAAGCAACACTTCTTTGAGGATTTATTAATATTTCTCGTATAAACAACGATGAACTTTTGTTCCGCAGAAAGTTGTAAATAGTTAAGTTATAATAATTTACTTATTTACTTAGTTTTAATTAATATTAATTTTATTTTAAGAATCACAGTTAATAAGATAAAAATATATTATTTTTAAATATAACAGAAAAAAATTATTAGAGAAAGAAATGAATTAGGTAAAAGTAATAAAAAAAGATACTTATATAATTATTTCATTAAAAGTTTTATTATGTATTTAAATTAAAAATTATTTTAACATTTAAATTTTAAACAAAAATAGTTACATATAAAATCTACAATATTCTGTTTTAATAAAAGTTTTGTTAAAAATTTCATTTCATCATTTTTTTTTTCGACAATAATATACCCACTGATTTGTATAACATATTTTTTACGTCAAATTGTTTCGAATATGTGATTTCGAATATTGTGCGAATTTCTGGTTGTGAGATTGCCTGGAGCCGCCATCTGTGCAGATCTACGTGGTAGTAGCAAATCGGCCTAGATATATTCGGTAACAATGGCCTAAAAATACGATCGCAAAGTAAAGCAAATGATTTTCTATTGAGGTCAATATTTTGTAAACAAAGCGTGTCTTGTTTATGCAAAAGTGCATTTAGCGACTTTAAAATTTTGTTATTTTTTTAAAAAGGTTTGTAGCTTGGGTGGTGGTATTTTGTGAATTTAAATTGTTTTCTTTCAGCGGGTTTCATAATGCATGTTTTATATTAGTGTCCCACCAATTCTAACTACCTTCCGGCAAAATGTTTAGCTAAAAGTATATTTTTTTGTAATTCACTTTGTATGTTTTGATGTTTAGTTCATTTTGCCTCAGTCGAAACATAAAGTTGTTCTTATTCTGTCTTATCTCATTACGCTGCGCTTGTTTTCTAATTAGTGATAAAATATCAAACAAAATATTCGCTTCCTGATAATTATGGGGGCAATTTTAAGGAAGAAAGAGCAAGTGAAGGAGATATTTTAGGTGCGAAACAAAGGGGATTCTAAAATACATAACAAATTGGTGTAAGAGTTAAGAAAATAAAGATGAACTTAAAAAAGAAAATAACATGGCCTCATTGGATCACTGCACTTTCTCTCTCTCTTATTTTTATTCTGATTAATGATATTTGCAAACCATTTTACACCAATGCGTTGCTCGATTAAATGCTTCTTTATTAAACAAAAAGTGTTAGTTTTAGTGAATTGGTTTCTTAACTAACAAAGAATCAGTAATTTGCTTTTATAAAATTTTGTATTTTTGCATGTGAGATTTTTTTAAATTGCTTTTATAAAATGCTGCAAATTTTACTAAAAATTATGTGAAGTGTTTTTCATTGAAAGAAATAGTATTATAAGGTAGGAAAATTGGTAATAGAAATATCAAAATTGGTAGACAAAATTTGATTTATAACTTTTAAAATTAAAAAATAGCTACTAACACTAGTCCTATAAAGTGCTTTTAGTTTATTTTAAATTTGATTAAATTTTTAATCAATTAGTGTAAACATTAATATTGTTTTTAAAGTTTTCCAGATTTTTAAATGGACGTTTGATCTGTTGGTCTTCTCTGGCGGTTCACACTGGTTTGCATTGGTTATTCCGACAATCCGTGCTGGGTGGTACTCATTGTCAGTGTCGATGATATTTGAAGAGTCCTGACGAATTTGTGATTCTTCTCGTTGGTATATGTTAAATCGATCTTGGCTAAGTGTATATAATATATTTACTAATACCTATTTCTTACTATTTTATATATAAATAAGATGTATTGTTAGTTATCAAATAAATGTGATATTTAATTTTACTTTTTAAGTAGGAATGCAAACCTTTCTATTTAGTTTAATGAATTGATTTTATATATGTGAATTTATGTTATAATAGATAACATGTACAAAGTCAATGTTTAAAAATTTATAATAAATTATTAAAATAATAATTAAATAATTTTTAAACGTTTTAGTATACCAGCGCCATCTATTAAAGAGAAGCTTGAACCACATAGTTAAAGATTTGTTCAAGAGATGGGCACACCACTTTCGTTACGCCTGAGTGGCTGCAACATATGTTACATGTTATAAAAGATACAAAGTTACACAAAATACGCGAAATATATTTTATATATGTACACAAAGGTATAAAAACCTTTTAAAAAAGATGTAATTGAAAAAGAATTAGTTCTTTTCTCCTAACACTAAAATGAGAGATTACCATCTCCGTTGACTAGAGATATCTATTAAAGAGTAGGTTAAAAATAAACAGTTAGCTATTTGATCAATAGATGACCACTCAATTTAATTACGCCTACATGTTTGCAACATAAGTTACACTGCTATAAACATAAGTGACATTTATGCTATTTTAAGTCGATTTTTTTTGTGGTTTTTATAGCTTCGTTTGTTGCAAAATCCAGGAAATTTAAAATCAAAATCTTCATGTTTTTTAAGAAGGTTACTTTGCGGACACCGAGAAATTATTATTTTTAATAAAATTAGAAATATCAAATTGTTCATGGATTTTATGAAAGTTATACTCTTGTCAGAAGCGACCTTAGGGGGTGGCAAGCAGGGCAACCGCCTGGTGCCTCGCGCCTTCGAGGAACAACCAAAGTAGAACAATTTATTACTACTAGTTTGGCCCGTCGCAAGACAACGAGTGTGATTTATGTATTATTTTTTTAAATAATTAATATTTCAAATGTGTTTCATTTTTTAATCGCAGAAAAGCGTAGATCTCAACTTAATCTACGCTTTTCTGGTTTTTTTGCAATCTTTTCTTAATTCATAGGCTTTTTTTTAGAAACCAAGTTATTTTTTTCAATTTCTTTGATACAGTGAAAAAAAAGATACAAAAAATCCCTGATTAAATTTTAAATACCTAAGCGTGTCTGGTTTTTATGCGACTTTTTTTAAATTCATGGATAATTTTGTGAAAAGAATTTTTTTTAGATTATTTGAAATTTTTTGAAGCAGTTATGTTCGCTATGCTCTAACATAAAGAACAGATTCATTAAATTTTATATATCTATGGCGATTCTGGCTTTTATGCGACTTTTTTTATTTTCATGGACATTTTTAAAAAAAGATTAAAATACATTTTCTTGAAAATTGTTGATGCAGTTATGTTCTTTATGTTCTAAAATAAAAAACTGCATCATTAGATTTTTAATATCTACGCGATTCTAGCTTTTGTGCGACCGTTTTTAAATTCATGGACTTTTTTTTCTAAAATTTTTTTTTAGATTTCTTGAAATTTCTTGTTGCAGTTATGTTCGCTATGCTCTAAAATAAAAAACTGTATCATTACATTTTTAATATCTACTCGATTCTGGCTTTTACGCGACCTTCTTTAAATTAATGGACTTTTTTTTCCAAAAATTTTTTTTGCTTTTCTTTAATTTTTTTTATGCAGTTGTGTTTGTTAGGGTTTAAATTAAAGAACTGCTTCATTACATTTTAATTATCTTTGCGATTCTGACTTTTATGCGACTTTTTTTAAATTCATGGACCTTTTTTTCTAAAATTTTTTTTTTGATTTCTGGAAATTTATTGATGCAGTTATGTTCGCTAGGATTTAAATTAAAGAACTGCTTCATTACATTTTAAATATCCACGCGATTCTGGCTTTTACGCGACCTTCTTTAAATTCATGGACTTTTTTTTCTAAAAATTTTTTTTGCTTTTCTTTAATTTTTTTTATGCAGTTGTGTTTGTTAGGGTTTAAATTAAAGAACTGCTTCATTACATTTTAATTATCTTTGCGATTCTGATTTTTATGCGACTTTTTTTTAATTCATGGACTTTTTTTTCTAAAATTTTTTTTTTAATTTCTTGAAATTTATTGATGCAGTTATGTTCGCTAGGATTTAAATTAAAGAACTGCTTTATTACATTTTAAATATCCACGCGATTCTGGCTTTTATACGACCTTTTTTAAAATCATGGACATTTTTTTAAAAAAAAAATTTTTTTATTTCTTAAATTTTTTTGATGCAGTTATGTTTGTTATGCTCTAAAATAAAAAACTGCATCATTAGATTTTAAATATCTACGCAGATGCTCAAAAAATTGCATTGCTTTTAAAATCATAAAAGTGAACCTTTTCATCATTTTTAACAAGATTATAGTCTTCTTTCTATATGAAGGTTTAATATATTGATATATCATAAACTAAAATACTTATTTAAAAATGAATTATAAATTTGAAATCAGCATTCAAAATTAAGTTAAAATCCATTATAAAATAACATTTATTTTACTTAAATTTTTATGAAAAGTAAGAAGACTATACTCTTCTTACTTTTCATAAAAATTTAAGAAAAATAAATGTTATTTTATAATGGATTTTAACTTAATTTTGAATGCTGATTTCAAATTTATAATTAACTTTTAGATAAGTCTTTTGGTTTACGAGATATCGGCATAAAAAGTCGAACAATTTTTATGAAAAGTAAGAAGGCTATACTCTTCTTACTTTTCATAAAAATTTAAGAAAAATAAATGTTATTTTATAATGGATTTTAACTTAATTTTGAATGCTGATTTAAAATTTATAATTCATTTTTAAATAAGTATTTTAGTTGATGATATATCAATATATTAAACCTTCATATAGAAAGAAGACTATAATCTTGTTAAAAAT
The DNA here is from genome assembly GCA_963678705.1 of Panorpa germanica. Lineage (NCBI taxonomy): Eukaryota > Metazoa > Arthropoda > Insecta > Mecoptera > Panorpidae > Panorpa > Panorpa germanica. Next base: position 5,810,312 of record OY783206.1, on the reverse strand, counting down.
GATGAAAAGGTTCACTTTTATGATTTTAAAAGCAATGCAATTTTCTGAGCATCTGCGTAGATATTTAAAATCTAATGATGCAGTTTTTTATTTTAGAGCATAACAAACATAACTGCATCAAAAAAATTTAAGAAATAAGAAAAATTTTTTTTTAAAAAATGTCCATGATTTTAAAAAAGGTCGTATAAAAGCCAGAATCGCGTGGATATTTAAAATGTAATGAAGCAGTTCTTTAATTTAAATCCTAGCAAACATAACTGCATCAATAAATTTCAAGAAATTAAAAAAAAAAATTTAGAAAAAAAAGTCCATGAATTAAAAAAAAGTCGCATAAAAGTCAGAATCGCAAAGATAATTAAAATGTAATGAAGCAGTTCTTTAATTTAAACCCTAACAAACACAACTGCATAAAAAAATTTAAAGAAAAGCAAAAAAAATTTTTAGAAAAAAAAGTCCATGAATTTAAAGAAGGTCGCGTAAAAGCCAGAATCGCGTGAATATTTAAAATGTAATGAAGCAGTTCTTTAATTTAAATCCTAGCGAACATAACTGCATCAATAAATTTCCAGAAATCAAAAAAAAAATTTTAGAAAAAAAGGTCCATGAATTTAAAAAAAGTCTCATAAAAGTCAGAATCGCAAAGATAATTAAAATGTAATGAAGCAGTTCTTTAATTTAAACCCTAACAAACACAACTGCATAAAAAAATTTAAAGAAAAGCAAAAAAAATTTTTAAAAGAAAAAATTCCATGAATTTGAAAGAAGGTCGCGTAAAAGCCAGAATCGCGTAGATATTAAAAATGTAATGATACAGTTTTTTATTTTAGAGCATAGCGAACATAACTGCAACAAGAAATTTCAAGAAATCTAAAAAAAAATTTTAGAAAAAAAAGTCCATGAATTTAAAAACGGTCGCACAAAAGCTAGAATCGCGTAGATATTAAAAATCTAATGATGCAGTTTTTTATTTTAGAACATAAAGAACATAACTGCATCAAAAAATTTCAAGAAATCCAAAAAAAAATTTTTAGAAAAAAAACTCCATGAATTTAAAAAAGGTCGCATAAAAGCCAGAATCGCGTGGATATTTAAAATGTAATGAAGCAGTTATTTACTTTAAAGCCTAGTGAACATAACTGCATCAAAAAATTTCAAGAAATCCAAAAAAAATTTATAGAAAAAAATGTCCATGAATTTAAAAAAAGTCGCATAAAAGCCAGAATCGCGTGGATATTTAAAATGTAATGAAGCAGTTATTTACTTTACAGCCTAGTGAACATAACTGCATCAAAAAATTTCGAGAAATTAAAAAAAAAAATTTTAGAAAAAAAAGTCCATGAATTTAAAAAAGGTCGCATAAAAGCCAGAATCGCGTGGATATTTAAAATGTAATGAATCAGTTTCTTATTTTAGAGCCTAGCGAACATAACTGCATCAAAAATTTCAAGAAATCCAAAAAAAAATCTTAGAAAAAAAAGTCCATGAATTTAAAAAAGGCCGCATAAAAGCCAGAGTCGCGTGGATATTTAAAATGTAATGAAGCAGTTATTTACTTTAGAGCATAAGGAACATAACTGTATCAAAATATTTCAAAGAATGAGAAAGAAATTAGAAAAAATGTCTATTAATGTAATAAGACTTAGACATCATTGCGCCTGACAGAGCTGCAACATTACTTACGAGCAAAATTTACAGTACAAGAAAATCATGTATTTTGAAATAATTTTGTGACAATATTTACAGACTAAATGTAACAATTAATTGAAGGCGGAAGAAATATTACATTCTTATACATTTTTTATTCACTAATCAGCAATTAAATTTAACCGTTTTTGTTAAAATTAATTAAGAGTTTTACAGCAAAAAGCAACAATTTTTGTTTAGTTTTTCCAAAATTAATTCATATGAATTTTTTTGTAGTGTTAATTAGATTGCATACTATCAAGGCGCAGTGAAATTTATGATCCATCTGTTGAATAAATGGTGAACCTTATCTTTTATCTAATCTTTACTAGATGTCACTAGCAAGAAGTTTAAATCTTTGATTAATTATTTGATAATTACTTTTGATGATTACTTAGTATTTCTATTATTGTTGCGCTGTATAAAATAAATACAAAACGAACACATATTTGAATAATAATTTTATTATTGTTAAATAACATTACAATGGCCACAGAAATAAGAGAATTTGACAGATATGCTATAATAATTATATTACCAGCATTAAATTAAATTAATTAGGTAAAAAGGGTCATTTTTGTATTACTTATATTTTTTTTTTACTTTGATATTAGCCACCAAAACATTTACCTAAGAAATATATTTTGATTTCACAAACAGAAAAACATTTTTTATTATTTTAAAACTTTGCACATCTATGTGACTTCCTTTTTTTTAATATTACACACATGACACTAACTATGTATATTAAGTTTCATCTTTTTAATATATTTTATTAGTAATTATTATTAATATCATATTCCTAAAATCTAAACTTATATTTTTTTCTTTTCAAAAGAAATTCACAATCGACTGTACACATTTAAGGTCAAAGCAAAGAGTTTTAAAGCAGTTTCTTTCCAGTGTTTATTTAAGTTCTGACTACATCTAGAACATTATCTTGATTTGTAAATTATTTAATAATAACTTATTTATTTACAGCTTGCACATAGCTTATTCACAATAATTGCAAATGAAGCTACACTTGATACACTTGAAATAAATGTTTATTAATATTAATTAATTTACAACAAAATAATTTGTATTAATGAACTTTTGCACCGATCAGATATTTCTAAAAGGTATTGTGCTAAAAAATATTAGGACGTATATTGTTGTATATTTCTTTAAATTCAAGTCATGTTTATATTATAATTTCAGGGTGGGTTTAATGTTTACATTTGCAAAATATTATTCATACAAAACTACACATTGTACGTTAATTAGTATTAATTTCCGATTTATAGCAGCAAGCCATATTATCCACCCTGTATAGCAACTTTTATATTAATTAAATAGATTTCTTTTAATATTTAATTATATTCAGCTGAACATTTCTTAATAAGAGTTTAAAATATGTCTCCCATTTTATTGTAATTTAAGCTGAACGTATACAAATAACAACCTGCAAGTTAATGTTGGAAAAATCTATAAATGTCTGTCCTAATATTCGCTTCTTTCATTACATTTCAGTACATCTTCAACATCATTTCCTTTATTTTGCATTTGTACTTCCCTTTCAAATAGATTTTTAACAATAACTTGCTGTCTGTTACTCACATAGCAATATAGAGTATATATTCCATAGCAATTTTTAAGTTATACCTCGCACGGCTCAAAGTAATTACTCTGTCTTGTTCAAGTTGTTGATTTTCCTTCTGCCACGAATGAATTTTGTCTCATTTTCACTCCGTCAACAGAGAAGCATTACTTTGCTCCGGGCAGGTATAAACGTAGTTTAACTGTGACTGTTTGTAGCAAAGTATCATTATCTTTTTTTTATGTTTTACGATAACATTTAAAATAAATGCTTATATTTTAATACAAATATAATTGCCTTAATATTAAGTACTTTGTTTTTATTTTTACAGTTGATGTATGAAATAAAAACCTGTTAAAAAATGATATCTAATTCGACAAACTTGTATATCTATTAACACTTTGTAAACGTTACAATGTAATTAAATTTGAACCGTGATTATCTGATAAAAAATTATACTAAACTTAGTTTATCGTGTTACAACAATGTATTACTGTGTAATTAATATTATTACGTAATGGACATCACAAAGATTGTAAAAGTGAAATGACACTTGTGTTTTATTTGAAAAAAGCAGATGGTTACACAATACGTGATAATTTCATTTAAATGACTATGAATTTACAATACTAATTAATCATTATGCTTAAAATGTGTTGAACATTTCAAAAAAAATTATTTGATAATATTTAGATTTAATTTTTGTTTCATACACCGTATTAGATATATAAACTTACATTAAAAAAATGGAATGATTTTTATAGTTCCTAGAAAATCATATAATATCGTTAACACTCTCTTTAAATAAAATAAATATTCTAGAACATTTAGAATAATAGCTACCTTCTAAGTTACCAGATTTAAAGTAAAGAAAAAATAATTGAAAAACACCGTTAAATATTAGAATCAAACTTGATCTTGAAGTTTAGTTGGGGAAATTTTAATATATTTTAACACTTGCCTTTTATAAAATAATTATACCACGGGTAACTTTGTTCTATATATCATTAAATATAATTTGATTCTAATATATATTTACTTGTACATATCCTACTATAGAAATAATAAAATGATATGGAAAAAAGTAATTAATTTTGAACTAGTTTTAAAAGTATTATCTCAAATATAAAAATTTGCGATATTTGAAATATATATCACGTGCTCACAAAATATGAAAATTGATTATATATAAAATAAAAACTGCTTTTATTGATACAAACAAATGGCGTGTAAGATTTTATACATTACAACTAACTGTGAAGTAAAACATGTTTCCTTCAAAACGAGTTAATGATCTTATTGGTTACTACCGATGGCCTACTCGCAGATGTCTGAAAATACGATTCAAGTTGTCTACAGTAACGAGAGCTCTAAACACTTCATGATACTAACATTTATATTAATTAAACATCAGTAATGCAAAGTGCTACTTCAGTTTCACTATTATTTTTTACAATTTCATTCTCTACTCTTTGACGTTCTTCTTTACTATATTAAAGTAGAATTTATTTCCAAAATGAAACTATCTTTACAAGAAGTTTAAAATCTTAAATTAATAACAATTAAGTAAATAGGTTAATAAATATAAATTATTATAATACTGACAATTTAAAAAGCATTGAAAATATTTTATCGTCACAAAATGGAAGTCAGACCTTTTTATTTACTAAATACTTGAAACTTATTTATTTTAAGAAGGTCTGACAATGTTTTAAGCTAAAATATTTCTATTTTTGGAAATGATAATTGATATTAATTTAAGATCATTTAGAACATCATTTATACACTGATATAAATTAAAATATTTTGTTAACGAGTTATTCTTTAACTTCAAAATATTTGTATGTTGGATTTTCGTATCCATTAATTTGCATATTTGCAACATGCCTTTCTTCTGGTGTCACTGGAGCACCAGGTGCTCCTTGATCAACCTCAACGAAACCTTGAGCATGAGGTGAACGAGCTGCGCGTCTTCGAGCAACAGCAATACCTACTAAAATAGCTGCCATTAGAGCAAAACCTGCAAATGCAAGGGTAAAGTAAACGCTGCGACCTTCTCCATGACCAGAAGGACCAAAAACTTCACGATGAAGGGCGTATCCCTGAAAATAGAACTGTTGTAAATAAATTGCTCTAAAATTGTTTCTATTTTAACTCAGGGCGAAACTTACAGGTTCTCCGTGTCCTAAATCGTGTAACATCGCATGTGATGCTCGTGCCTCGGTCTGCTCGTGCATTGCAACTTCTTCTACTGCTCTTTGGACTGCGTCATCATCAACGGTTGGCGCCATTGGTGGTAATGATGAATGAGGTAGATCTTGAGGCGCCAATGGTGTCCTTGAAATAAATAATTTAAATTAATACATGATTTAATTGGAAATTAATAAAAGAAATGTTTCTTTTCTTACCGCTGTGAGGTGCTGGATGTCAACGATTCATCTTCAACACTTTCTGAGTCATAAGAACTACTGGTTACTTTCTTAAGCTGAGCAGCTTCTGCTCTGAGCTTCTCCTGCCGTAAATCCATTCGTGCTTTATTGCGTTGCTCCTTCCGTTGCTTTTCTGCCAAACGTTGTCGCTCCTTTTCTGCTATTTTCCGTTCAACCTAAAGAGAAAATTTATTTAAAATGAATGCCTCATTTGTATGCTCAGATATATATTTGATTTTCTATGTACCTCTGTTCTGTATTTGTCTAGAATGGCAACCTCCGCATCTTCTGTCATGGCTAACATGGATCCAGGAGTTTCATCTTTTGATCGCAATGCCTAAAATATTGAATTTTATAAAGTTCAAACACAAAATATTTTTATTCTTCTAAAATTTCTGCACTAAAGTCTTTAGAATTGAAGAATAATTCTTCTTAAATATTAATAAAATTGAATACCTGAATATAATCATCCATTAGTTGTCCTATTTTCTCATAGAGGTCGGGGAAACGTTTCAACATCTGCATTGATTGGTTCACGGCACGATCGATATCTGTAAGTCGTTCCAGAGTGCGTGGTCGCTCACTGGCAGCAGCTTCAAGGCCACCTGAGCCTCCGGGTCCACCACCTCCTAGGAGGTGTCTGTAGTGGGCTAAAGCATGAGCACGATCCTTGTGTAAAGCACGAAGAAGTTTCTGAAGACATTTCTGCACACGATGAGTCTAAAATGTATAAATAAGATTATAAAATAATACAAATATTAGTTTCATTTTATTATAATATAATAATGAAATAGGACGCATAACAGAATGATACGGTTACCTAAGAGTATTGTAAAGATAAAGTAGTATGCTTTAATAAAGAGTGCTAGAAGCACCTTAAATGAGGTCACGCCGAGAGATGTTTAATTGAACAAGCTAACTCATTCTACAGAACATAATTTCTCACTTCAGGGAATATACCCAGCAGATCGTTTAGAGTGTCTTAATGAGCCCTGCACTTACGTTTGGTGGTTGGTCACTAAGAGCTTGTGTGTAGCAAGCCATGGCCTCCTTCTTGCGTTGATTGATGTGAGCAAGCACTCTCTGCTGATGCATGGCAGCCAGTTGATGTTTCTCCGCATTTCCTTCTTCCTCCAGAGCTTGAACAGACGCCTGGAATCGAGCTGTCATTCGTTGCTTGAAGGATTGTGCGGCACGAGGATCTGCAAGACGCATATCCTGGTAACGTTCTTCCAAGTCAGACCAATCCTTCATTACGCGAGTTACCTTTAAAAGAACATTTATTAATAGTGGATTGACAAACGATTTATGATAGTTTTAACAATTATTTACTTTTTCGCGGTGTGTCTCTTCCAGTCGTTGCTGCGCTTCCTTGAAATTTTGATGTTCAATTCTAGGGTCGAAGTGAGTGAAATATGGATCAGGGGTTGGCACCGGTGTTGGGTGTTCGACGGCTTTAGCGGGATCAACGGTGCTGCTAGGTGCTGGTGAAGAAGTTGTTGGCCGTGAAGAGGTCGTGTCCCAGTCTTCGCCATCTTCTTCGGAGTCGTAGTCATCCTCTGGATCGGTATCAGCATCAGAGTCATCAGCTTCTGTTTTACATGATTATTCAAAGTTAAAAAGTATTTTTAAAGCAGCATGTTCAAGTCAAACCAACTGGATATCAGAAAATATTGTTCGATGTTACACGTGTTTGCACTAAAATTTCTGATAATATAGATTTCTGCATTATCTATCATATCTACTAGTTAGATAATTGTATAATAGATGGCATGAGTTTGCCGAATTAATTGTTAATTTAAAAATGATTTATACTTCGTATTTTGCTTGCATTCAATGTTGTCTGATATTGAAAACTGTAAAAATTTCAATTAAACTTTCAGAACTGCTTTGGGCTGGTACGAGTTTTTACAGACTTCGCCCTTTAAACAAGGCGTAAAGTCAAAGACAAAAGGACCTCGTGTTGGAGCGCTGATGACGCTAAACGCGATGGTGAGGGTGAATTTGCGGCTAAATAGGGGATTAATTAGATTATTGGGGTTTCAAGATGTGCGACAAGGGAACAGAGGAGATAACAGGGGATACGGGTTAAAAGTACCTTTATATAAGAAGACACAATGGCGTTTTCATTTTAAGCTAATACGTGAAATTATAATTGTAATGCAAATGAGATTATATAATATTTATGACAGTGCTTTTAGAAAATCGATAACACCTTAAATATTTCAGCGTTAAAGGATTAGCCGATTTACAGGGATTTGTAGTAAGCTGCTAAATTATTGCTTTAATTATATTATTGGTTAATTATAATCGGGCGAAACCCGTTAATATTGTTGAAATCTTAAATCGTAAAAACAAATACATTTTTCTTGTCTTACCATCATCAGCATCTTCAACGACATCATCCACATCTTCCAATTCATCGTCAAGAGATGGCAGCAAGTCCGAGTCTGGTTTAATCACTGGGAGATCGATCTTTTTTACTTTCATGTTATCTATAATAAAAAAACAGTATTTGAACTAGGTGGTTATATAATTTATAACGTTTTGTGACCTATTTCTTGGCTTTTTCAAAATTAAGTCTACATTTTTACCCATAAGAACACCCTTGACGGATAAAAGGTTATTTAAGTAGTTTTAAAATTATATTGTTAGGTTAGAAATTACATATTAGGTTTATATGACATGTTTTGTTTAAGTAAAGTATTACATGAATTTTAGGTAACATACATGTTTTGTGTTTGGTGCGTACACATTACAGACCGCCCCATTTTTTTCATTTCTCACTTCTGGTGTATTTAACCCTCTAACTGTAATCTAATGCTGTCTGTCTGTCAAACGTGTCACCATATCATCACATTACTCATGCTGTCTTCGCAAAAAAAAACATTTGGATTTTTCTACTATGTTTCTAAATATTTCTAATACCATGGCGTCTAACACAGCGTTGGATCTAGCCACAGATTAGGCCATCGCATGTTAGCAGGTCATTTATTTTACTCGATTTATTTATACCGTATGTGGCCATTTTAGAATAAAGTCTGACAACTTTAAAATAATGAACGAATGTTATCTCAGCCGTGTCTCGTGTTGAAGTAAGTTACTTTGGCAACTTTAGAATGTTATTGGAATTAAACAATCCATCATGGCCCGTTCAATAAATTTGTTGAATAGATGTACTTACATACATACCACGTATCGATACGACAGTACGCCAAGTCAAACTTAACATAATTTATCATGAGAGCAAACTTTTACTTTAATTTTTATCGATACACCACTGTTATGAAAGAGACTAGAGCCTAGAGCCGTTCCATATCACTTTCAGTCTGAGACGGCTGATTGCATTTATAAGGTAGGCAGGGGCGGCTTTAGCCATTGCGAGGCCCCGGGCAGCAGAACTTTGCGAGACCCCGGGGTAGCAGATATTTGCGAGACCCCGAGGCGGCAGATCTTTGCGAGGCACTTGTTCTTTGTATAATTTATGTAAATTGTAAGTCAGTATTTTTGATGATAATTGACGAGAAATAAAATTTTATATTGGAAGTTTTATAAAAGTTAACAAGCACAAAGACGACAAATATTAATGATGATAAACTAAGGTACATGAACGCCTTAAAAGATATACGCAGTGATTCTAGTGGGATTTCTAAAGAGCGAGGCACGAGTTTCTAATACATATATAGTAATGAATTTTTGTACTTGGGTTGTTGCGCGAGAATGCTATGCCCTTACAAGAGCGAGGCTCTGTTTTAGAGGCTCTGAGCCTGAGGTCTTGCGTTGTAGCATATATACGCTTGGTTAAAATTCGCAGATAAACGGTTCCAGTATGAGAGTTACGTAACGCCCGTATTCGGACGGCTTTGTCGCTTGTAGTGTGCGGGTTCATTACATTTACAAGGTTCGGATAGGTACGTCCGATCAAAATTCGCTTAAATACGCTTGCAGTGTGCGACAGGCCTAAACAAAAGGAGACTATACTAACAATATTTATTTCAGGATAGAATAATAAAATATTTAAGTTTTGTATTTAGCTACAAAAAATGTGCTATTGATATTTCAAGTCGCTCCAATTGAATTCAGTGAAAGCAGACTGATCTCTTAAAACTTTTTACAGGGTAATCTTCTTTATTTTTCCAGCTAAATCTTATTTAACATCCCCATAACTTAAATCTCATCTGGTTTCCATTAAATCACATTTTCCAGACAGTTTTCTGCACATTTTCTTTGTCATTTTATTCACTTTAAATCCAACTGAATGTAATGTATAAATTTACGATTTCTAAGTAACAAAAAACTATTTGAGTTATAATGCTTCCACATGTCTACTGCAATCACCCTTACCCCCACCATCTCCACCTTCTCACTACACCCACCAGTCACCACCCACCACCCATCACACACACAACGCCCTAGCTTTGTTCCAACTTGTGATTTATACGTTGGAATAAGTTTATTCCATATTTTTAAATAATACCACCATACCGTGTATTAATAAATAAGTCGTGGAAAGTACAAGGCATATGTTACTGGCTGCGTGTAGCTGACGTCATGACCGAAGCATTGATTCACTGGCTGCATGTAAGAATACATAGCGGCTTATGGCGTATGGTATGAAGTATGCCACTTATGGCAATATGGCTGATTTCCGACACGCACGATTAATATGTAAAACGCATTTCTATTTTGTGTAGTGTTTTGGAATAATTCTTAAACATGATGTATTCCATGTCCAAATGGACCAGAATTGTCATCATATTTTTATGATAATATTTTATAATATTTACGGAGTAAAGCTGCAGTAATAATTACAGTTACAGTTTATATGTATCTTAATAAAGTTGCCACCATAAATGTGAAAAAGGAATGTTTTCTTAAGAAACCGATTGCTGAGTTTTCGGGTTCGATTTCAGATTCGCAAATAGACTGACGTTAAATAGACAACTTCATATTAAAGAGGAAATATAATGCTTTTATTGCACACGTCTATTTCTTGTAACATTTAGAAAGTGGACAGACAGAGTTTAGGAATTGCATTAAGTGTAAACCCTAAAAAAAGGAAAACCAGGAGGCACTTTTTATTTGAAGCGCACAAAACCTCTCGCTTGCAAAATTGGTAGACCTTAGAGTTGAAAGCACAGACAGATGAAGGTATGGAGAACGAGAAACAATACTAGGTATGTTAAAAGAATAGATATAAAGCGTGAGGTACGTTAGAAGATAAAATAATAATCACAAAAATATGACAAGGTTAGGGATGAATACTATAATGAATAAACAAAGGAGATATTTCAAAGAAGGAACATGTTATTGAAGAATGATTAAGTAATAAGAAGAAGAGAAGCAGAAATAAATGTAGAAAAGGAATGTGAAAGAGAACAATAAGAAAAGCAACATGTAATGAAGATATGTTCAGGTGGAAGAGTATGAAGATGAAGATCTAAATAATTGAAAACAACTTAGATAAAGTATAACTAAGGGAGATAGAAGAAATGGACAGAGCAGCACATATGGACGAAATCACAGGAGGTGCTATGTGCAGAAATTAATGAATTTAATCCACCACTGGTCTTTCAAACACCAGAGTTACCGTTATGTTGAATATTTCGTGATTAATTACCAACTTTGGAAAACGATGTATTCAATTTTCCTTTTAATAAGTTACTGACTAATTAAATTGTTAGGACTATAGAGTCTGCAGCCTCGGAGTGTATTTGCCGACAATGTGCATTCACCAAGGAAGCTCTAACACTCCACGGTCCAATAACTAATTATTTTAAAACTACTAACTAGCTGTTCAACTTATTAGAATGGACACAACTATACGTTCAGGTTAAGTTGATTTTGCAGGTTGACAAATAACAGCGATGGAAAGATACTTCCATTTAATTAAAATAAACTATGTATTAGGGGATTTGTAGTTAAGGGGTAAAATGTTATTTCTTGTGTCAAGCAGTGTTGCATTTACGTTTTTGTAGGCCTGGCGCAAATTTTTTTGGTCACTACGTGTCATTTGTATTCAGTCACAGTTACCCTTAGTCAAAATCAATTGTATCCAGTATCCGATTTTACAGATTGACTAGTGTGAAGCAGGATTTCATTATTTGCGAATCAGTGTTCTAAATTACTGTTATTTCCTTTATTGGTCTTACGATTGTCTCTAATAATTTAATGAGTTGGAGGCCTTTAAATCATGGGGTGCATACAGAGGCGTATAAAGGGGGGGAAGAGTTATTAAAGAAGTATCTTGTATTTTTATAAAAGTTGCATTTATAGATATATTAACTTATGCGGACTCCTTTATTACAGCCTAATTTAAATATGGCATACAATAGTAAAAAAGTTCCCCATCGATATTTGATTAACTTAGAAAGTGCGGCAAATTGAAGAAGTCCGTGCGGCAAAAGGCCTAGATACGGCACTGGGTGCATGATAAGTTAAATAAATAGAGTGAGATCCCAGAGCCGGCAGACATCACTTATTCTCTGATGAACAAAATGTGTAAGATTGATTAGTGTTAGTATGTACAATGATCGTATTCTACTCATAGCGGAATTAAAATTGGGTTAGGGGATGTTTCTCCCCTTGGATCAATCTGTCCTCTTGTAAAACGTTTTAAAACAGTTGTCTTGTAATACCTTGTATTACCTTGTAGACGGTTTAAAGCTGACAAAAAAATTACTTAAACTTACTTAAAGTCTGAAGTTCCATTTTTATATATGTTAGTGAGACAACTGTTTTAAAACCTTTTACAAGAGGATAAACCTATCCAAGGGGCCAAACATCCCCTAGACCCAATTTTAATTCCGCTATGAGAAAGAGCGAGAGGGCATTATCCGTGCGCATGAGAGTGAGTGAGATATAAACCTTGATTACCTGATACCTGGAAAATGCATAACGGCATACGATTATTGTACATACTAACACTACTCAATCTTATACATTTTGTTCATCAGAAAATAAATGATGTCTGCCGGTCCTGGGATCTTGGACTAAAAGTAAATCATATTCAAATAATACTCTTTGACAATATGCACAATTCCCAAGCTGACTAAAAATTAAAAAAAAAGAATTTCTGTTGTTCTTCAATCATTTTTTCATTTATTCCCGTGTCTACAGTCTACTGTCTACTCCATTAAAAATATCTGATCTACAAAGCACGCAGCCAGTTACAAAAAAAGCAATTTCACATTTTTGGAGACACAGATGTCATTTTAAACGATCCATCCATTTTCTTTAGTTTTTATGTATGAGTACAAGTGAGTTTTCTGTATTTTCTTTCTTTTTCTTGTTTTTGATCATATTTCATATGTTATTTCATTTTTCAAATATCTCCTGACGCTTTATATGCAAATGAGGGATGATGGAACGTCTAAACGTTGTGTTTTCTTTGATGACGTCATATTATGTACACGTGCTGGATCATCGGACTTTCTAACAGCTGTTAACAACACACGAGGAAGAGGGAGTAGGATAGTTGATTCAAAATACGACCCAATATTGTCAAACTTTATTATTTGATTCAGGGAAGCTATTAATAATTTCAGAAAGAATTCTAAAAGTTTAGAGATTATTGAACTACTTTGGAAACTCTGTTCAGAAGTTACTGATTCTAGACACTAGATCAATTGGAATTCATGAGAATATATATTCGTAGGATAAGTAAATTTACAATGTTCTCTCTCAAACTGATTCTCATTGACTGATGAGCTACAGCACAGTGATATAAATCTTTAAGATAATCAGGACAAAAGATTTGGATCCAGACGTGCATATAGTGATCAAGATAAAGGTAACGCTTCGACAGCTGTTAGCGGTTACATCATCAGTAGATCGTAGTAAGAAAGAATGCAAATCTCGCGTTCTAAAGTGCTTAAGTAAATCTATGGCTTTGAGATCTGTCATAGTAGATATTTTTATAGCTGATCCAAGGTCAACGGATCTGCTCATTCAAGCATATCTAATGAGAGACATTGGAATTACTTTTATGAACTGTAACAAGGCGACTATGTCACCAACATTATAAAATGAAATTACGATACTCACTCAATAATAAACTGGAATATTTTACTGGAAAGTATTTTAATCAGTGATGTCTAATAAATCCATGTTGCCATTCCAAACCACAATGTAAATAACAGAGAGATAGACGAAAAAGGCGGGAGAAGTGAAAATGAAGACAGAAGGCAAGAAGTATTGTGAAACTATAATAGAGGGTTTGTTGAGAGGAGATAAAGAAGAGAAGAGGTGAGGAAACGCTGAGAAGGAAGGAGGACTAGGGAATATGAAAAGAGAGGGGTCAAGAGAAGAACAAGCAGAAAGTACTTCTGGAAGTAATAGTCTAGAATTGTTTAAGTTTAATTATAAGTTTGAATATAAGAATGAAATGTATTAGGAAATATAATGCTGTAGATTGTAAAACCGAAAGGCACACAATTAATATAATAAATAATAAAATACTACAGATAAAAACACTTGGGATAGGAAACTTTTTGAACCCTGCATGGAAAAATGAAGATAGCTGCGCCAGTAGCAAATTGCACATGTTTTTTTGCCAGTCATCTGTGTGTAATTTTAACTGTAAGGTTTTATTTAGTATGATACCAATTTTAATTTAGTTTGAGTTTGACTACAGTGCTACCAATTTAATTAGGGATGGCCTCTTAACACCCGTTACTTTTCAAAGGTACCTCGTGCTTTTATCTCTTTCTATACTGTGGTGTAGCAACATAATAAAATATGCTAATGCAACTCCAACACACTTTAATCGACAATAGTCGTGCAATTTCAGTGGTAGGATATAGTCTGTTTCAGTGTGAGAATTCTATTATACTTTTCTCAGTAACAGTTTTTCTTTGTTTCTAAGTTTCTTGACCTGTAACCTTTCTTGGCAGTATGGAAAGTTAGTTGCCCTAGTGACGAATTAAAAAATAATTATACATTTGTAGTTTTGACAGTCAACTTTGTCAATATATGGCACATAAATATAACACATTTTAATAAAATGTAACCCAAAGAAAGGCAACGAGCCAGTTCTACAATCGATTTTATTTCAAACACTTAAAGTTTTGGCACATTTCTGACTGTTTTGTGTTTGCACTTTGACGTCTAAGTAGACATGGGGGAGGTTCGAAGAAGGGATGATATGATGGTGGTAGAGGACGTGTTACTCAAAAGAACTTTGGCGGCTTCTGACAGCTCTTCGTTTCGTTATTATATGTTGTACATGGAACATTCATGTTTGCTGTTTGTTGTATATAGTGTGGGCGTATTTATTGTGTAACGGGCACAGTGGGGTGACGAGGGAGTGAGGGGGGGGGGGTGCGTGACGTGACGTGGGTAGATGGATTGAAGGTCGAATAGTATTTTTATTCATATGGCGTTCCCTATACATGTATATAATGTTCAATGAAAGATAGATTTATGGGAAGGTATATTCACAAAAAATGATGAATATTAAACTAATGTGAAGCAGAGATACATGAAACAGACAAGCAACTGAAGGACTAGTTGTCAGTAGCAACCAACAGGATCAGGACAGTGTTGCCAACAAAGTATTGATATCGGAAAACGTAACCAACAAAGAATAAAAATAAAATAATAAAGTTTGAAGAATTTATGAGGATACAGTCGATCGAGTAATGTTAAAGAGAAAGGATCTTGTTTTGACTTGCAATGTTCGGTTTAAAAGAGCATTTTGAACTGTAATGATAATTAATAATAAAATTCAGGAATAGTACAGGAATACTCTTTTAAAAGTGATTCGTAAAATGTTTTACTCATATAAACCACATCTGTTCGATCACGATCATTGTTCGCAAGACTCAGGAATAGGGCTCCTTATACTAAATGCAGCCCGATGGCACAAGTTTCAAATCCCTGATTTATTCAACATGAATATATAGTCACGCAATGACCAACAATATAAAAAAGACACAAAAATAAATTGAGCCGTCACGGGCACACGAGAGAAGTAAGAAAACAGGGAATGATGAGGGGAAAGGGTGGGGGCTCACGTTAATGCTCTGGGCTATCATTACGCGTGCGATTCGACATACCTGCGGGTACTTCGAATTACTTTTTTTAATAAAAAAAAAGAAGGGAAAAAGCGTCATAATAATTAACAACATTCACACAAAAGGAAATTTTAAATTTAATTCTGTATTTTATGATATTCTTTTATTGCTTTTTTTCATCCCTACTATAAATTCGCTAATTATAATTTTCTTTATGTAGATTTTGTTGAACATGGGCATCCTCAGGAAATTTGATGGGGAATGGCGAAACAATTATATTTACATGTTGGAGATTGTATTCTGGAGGGAAGACAGTGTAGACCCCATCTGCTCCTACCTATGGGAGGACGCCTATGCTTAAAGGTGCAATTCTCTTTGTTTTTTATTTTGGATGTTGAGTTTCACGTTTAAAATTTAATAGCGCGTGAAATCAGCGATGCTAATGGAATTACTAAAGATTAAAAAATTATAAACACTTAATTGGGGCCCCAATACATTTGAAACACATGTTAATACAGAGAGGGCTAGAAAAACGTTTTTCGGAAGTTACAGTTTTCGAAATAAACAAAAACAAAATCGTTCGTAAAATTTCAATACAGCTGCCTACCCAAAATACACGTAGGTTGCCCTCCTTTTAACGAAGATTTTCCAACTCTAGAGTATTTTACAACCAATGATAGAAGTTCTTTTGGTAACACAACTTTGTTCTTCCAGTTTAATTTCTTTTAGTGTTATATATATGTAAAGAACCATTTAAAATATCTGACCTTTGAAGTGTTTTGGACAACAGACGAATTCAACTCCAGAGAACAGAGAAATTCCACAAGGAAGTAGCATGGCGAAGGACCTAAGTTGGAGACCTCGTTCTGTACAGGCACGGGCTCCTGTTTGATTCCAACGGGAGAACTGCCAGCAGCGAGACTGGTTGTGAATGTGATCAAAGAGACATCCCTCGGGAACCAACAACGCGTCCGATTGGAAGGGCCCTTCTGAAATAAGAAAGAAAAACAATTTATAAATACAAGAAACAAGAACAAACAAGTGTGTTTTAACCTTTAGAAGTACATATGACGCGTCTAGATGCAAAGGGATGTAAGTGACAAAAGTAAAATTCTTCAGACATCGAGTTTAAAGTTTTAGAATTACTTTCAAAATTTGTCACTTACATCCCTTTGCATGTAGACGCCTTATGTGTATGTACACCTAAACATAATTCGTATCATAAGTGTGAAAAGTAATTATAAGTTTGATTTAGGGTTTCAATTTGTTAATAAATTACGACTTTTATAAAGGAACCTAAACTTTCAAAATTAGGCCGCTATTTTGTAACTTTTTAACGACGCCTCTTTGCATTAGAAGATTTTATAAAAGATTTTTATTAACAAAATACCAAGTTTTACTTAAATTTTTTTAACATTTTCCCCATTTTATTCTCTGTCAAGATGTTTCTAGCAAAGAGTAACATCCTAGTGTTAGACCATCTGCCCTATTTGCCTGACCTTGCACCTCATTAAAAGGAAAAGATTTCAGACAATGTTTAGCAGCATCTCGTATAATGTAAATATACCCTACAAATAGTTTTTTTCTATCGAATCTAATATAATTCTTATACAATTCATTTCGATGCGTACGGATATTGTACGATTCTTGGAATAAAACAAATGATTTTAAAATTTCCGTTTAGTTATATAGGTGAGACAGATAAGACTAATGTTGTTCATCCTTTAATTTTCATTTAAAAATAATTACCGCCACAGATAGAGCAGGTGGTATTCGAGGAACAAGAGCACGACAATGCACATGCCAAAAGATATACCTTACAAATGCATGACAAACAGCATATGGTGAATGTATAATATGTCCATTATGGTTGAAGAAGAAATGGATTAAATATAAAACATAAAAATCACCTTAAATTTGAGGTTATATAACATCTAGTTGTTATTTCAAAACCCTAAATATTGTAATTATAATTTTATATACTATGTTTTCATTGTTTAATATTCAAAAGTAAAACCACTTGAAGGAAACAGTGCAAACTTTTTTTCTTAAAAGAAAAATGGTCCTTTTAACATTTAACATTGAACAATTAAATAAACTTGAGCGAGCGTTACTTCGCTGTTCGCTTCGAACATGTTTAACTACCACTTAATGTCGCGCATAATGATATTTTGACGATAATTTTCAACGGTTGATGTGGAAGCGCAATAAGGGGATGATATTCATGGTATTTCCCCCCATCAGTGTTCTTAATGATGAAAACGTTTATAAAAATGGATTCTTCTGTTATGATTTCTGTATATCTGTAAGTTCTTGTATACCAATAAGGCTGGGCACACATTTCAGAAGAAACAGTCTGTGTATTCAGTGCAGCTACATTGGCATAGGCCATGGAATCATTTGGAGAGGAGTAAATAACTCTTGAAGCGATTAGCTTATGCAAATCAATATGTATATGTTTGTTGAAAAGGGATAGATATACTTTACACTATTCTATTACATAAAAATCTTATAAAGTACGTAGTAAAATCTAAACAGAATCGGAACAGATCACCACTTAAATGTATGACGTTCGAAAAAGAAAATATTTTAGTATGAATTAATTTCGAAAGTCTTATCTGAGATATACTTTGTTTGAAATACAGACGACTGAATTTCGATAAGAGATGTAATTTCATCAAATTCTTGATGAGGTGGTATGTCAATAATTATATATAGAGCTCTGTTGAGACATTATATAATACAAAGAAAATAAATAGAAAAAGAAACTTTGCTAAAGAAAATATATTATTTACAGAAATAATGTTTTTGTCAATAAAGTATTTCAGGGCATCTTTGTGTAGTTCATAGAGGCCGAAGAAAGACGAAGGGAATCGAATTAATTTTTTTCTATATGTAAAAATATATTTCAACAAGTGTTTTGTTAAATATTACTAAAATATAAGTACTTATTAATAACGCAATTTTGAATTTATTTAGTTACAAACATTTTATCTCACTACTATCGCAAGAACGATATTTCTACTACATAAATTTGGTACATTATTTTAATAATTCCATCCCCCGATTAAAAAAACATCACGAGCAGCTACTGAAATTTGCATACCTATAATTCAATCTTGTAAAAAAATGTATAGTCGTATATAAAATGATACTTTTGAAGTGAATAGTGTAGGGTAGGATCCTTCAACTTATGGGCTTCGTATTTCACAATTTATTTGATATTATATTGCGAAGTAAAATTGGGTTAATATCAATTTTTTATTTTTAACAAAAATAAAAAACTATTAAACACTCGAAACGCTCGTTGATCAATTGATGAAAATAATTTCACGGTTAAACGCGTCGAGTGATCGATGGAGGGAGGAGTGCGGGAGGAGAGGAGGGCTGGGGCTTATGTAAAACTCATTGAACTCCAAGTATCCATAAAACATTTATTATATTGTATGAAGTATCGTTGTTTTTATACTCCATATCAAAACTGTAATAAAATGCTTTAACGTTTAAATCAATCAGCTTGAATATTTTTTATGCAGAATCATATTCCACGAATATAACCAATAATGTTGTTGATCGAATGAAGCGTGTAGTGAGTGGGGTTGGGGGGGGGGTTGATAGAGCCGGGGAACCATTGAAATATTCATTGCTTAGTTTATGTAGAGCACATGACATTCATATACAAGGTGTCCAATGGAAAAATTCAAATTAAATAACAAATAAAGAAATATCCACTCGTGTTATACGGGGGTCTACTATTGAACTAGATGTTATTTTTCCCGATAAATATACTTATGTTTATTTAATACAAGTAATTAAAAAGTTGCTTGCCACTAAATAATGTTACGTAATATCCCGGGGCAGCAGATCTTTGCGAGGCACTTGTTCTTTGTATAATTTGTAAATTGTAAGTAAGTATTTTTGATGATAATTGACGAGAAACAAAAATTTTATATTGGAAGTTTTATAAAAGTTTACAAACACAAAGACGACAAATATTAATAATGATAAACTAAGGTACATGAGTGCCTTAAAAGATATACGCAGTGGTTCTAGTGGGATTTCTGAAGAGCGAGGCGCGAGATTCAAATACATATATAGTAATGAATTTTTCTACTTGGGTCGTTGCGCGAGAATGCGAGGCTCCGGGCGGTTGCCCTGCATGTCGCCTTCTAAGGCCGCCTCTGATTTCTGTTATATTGCAATATTAAAATTAGTAATGTAATATATGATAGGTATATAATCTTGAGTAAAATGCTTTATCAGTGTCAGAAAATGTAGATTTGTTTCGAAAGGTAACTTTTCTTATGTAACTGTTGTCATGTGCCTTAACTGGTACTAACCATGCTTTGCTTTTGAGAGTCATAACAAGCAAAACTCCCAAAAAATAGATTCAGCTAACTACAAATTTTTAATGGTCTCCGTCAAAGTTAGAAAAAAGAATAAAGTTAGATGATAATGTAAGAATATATTTCAGCGTACAGTTACAAACAAAAAATTCCAAGATATAAAATAATGAGTACATTAAATGTAAAAATAATAAAAGTTTTATGACACGAAACATAAAAACCTGTAACAGTACTAGCAGTAAATCGAAACATCCAAAACCAATTTAAAAGTGTTGAGTCAACCACGGATGCGGACGAGGACGCGGACGGTGCGCGGTGGCACGAATTGTGGATAAAATATACAAAGAAAAGAAAAAGAAAAAGTTACAATGAAGTTCGATATCAAACAATCCGAAACCCCTCGAGACTCGGGAGGGCTTTGATCCTGTCGACTTCTGAATCTGTCTTCCTGATAGGTTACTATCGCAACTTAAAATACAGTTAAAGGTCCCATGCACAATGTTGCGATGTAGGATCAAATATTGAGTATGATTTTGTTGTAGATAAATACTGGATTTTTAATTTCTTCTTGATGTTTGACGCTGATTGCTGTGTCTCTGGGTTTGATTCCCAGACCAGATTAGAAATGTAACTTAGAACTCCAGTGGGAAAATGATTGAACCAATAGCGTAAAAGTTTATGTCATGTGATCATATATTATGCAGTCTCTGGTAAATTTCTTCAGCATAAGCTTAAAGTCTGGAGATATGCTTAAACACAAGCGTTTGCTTTTCAAGTTTTATGTATGGCGAATTAGCGGTAAATCTAGGGGATTTGTTGTTCGTAATTTCTTAATTAGAAATGTTAATTTTCGTTTTAATTGGGATATCTATGATAAATGTTCACAAACCTATTATTTGTCAGTGTTAGATTACATTTAGGCCGGCCGCACTTGTACAGATTCCTGGTTAGGTTTCGGATTCTGAATTCTGTGAGACTAGCTCAGACGTTAGGTTTTCTGTATTAGGAATTTATACTGCCAGTACATAGAGCGACGCACTTGGAAAGAACATGGACGACGACCAATTGATTGCTTGGTTGGTTCGTAAAACTTTATGCTAAACGGACGGCTCGCCAAAAAGAACGTCCACTCTTCGCAACGCTGACGCGGTGCAGACATAAGAGTGTTGCGATCAGGATGACATTCTTCGTTCTTTTCCGTTCTTCCGACCCGAACGCACAGCTGAGTTTCGAAACAAACGCCAGGTTTTTTTCCATTCGGAAAATATACGAACGTATGCGCCATGTAGTACACTTTGTATGAAATGTATGCAGCCACGTTTCCGAATCTGAATTCCTGATTAAGAATCCTAACCAGAAATACGTACCTGTACGGTTGGCCTTACTGAATGTTTATTGATGAATACTTAGCTTTAAGCTTCGTTGCTCATTAGTTAAGAAATCTACTTCATAATGCAATGGCAATTGTACTCAGATAAAAAATTGGCCAGGTTTATACTTAGTAGTATGCCTCAAACTAATTTTCTACTACTCATGTAGGAATTGAATTCTATAGTTTCTACATAGATCGTATTTCTAATATGAGTAATATAAACCTAAATAAAATCTCGGATTAAAGAAAAGTATACATTATGTAATAGTATAGCAGAGTGCAGATAAGACTGGTCACCATGTACACTGTTTTTGTACATTTCAACTACTTGACAAAAAAAAAAATGAATAAAAACGGACGTGTTTGCTTGACCGCTCGCTGCACTATGTGTTTGATTCAAAATGCATGACGTGTATAAGACCCTTTACACAAAAGCAATATAGCGAAGACAAAAACAATGACATAAAAATAAAAATATATTTTATTGGATTCCACCCTTACCATCTCTTTCCTTTCTTAATGTTAATAGAAGTCGTTATTGGTTGTAGTGGGAGGGAAAAACGGAAAATAGGAAATGGATTTACGTTGTATTTTGTCTAAACAAGTATAATAATCATAAATAACAGCGTAATCAATAGAATTCTTATCAGTTGGGGGCGGGGCTATCGATATTACCATTATGTTTATTTACGAAAGTAAAAGGTTCCTAGTTATAAGGAATTTACAGGGTCATTCTAAAAAGAAAAGTAATATATGATGCTATTTGTTTTTTTTGGGGGTCCAACAATTTGTTTTATTATGTGCTAATTAACCGTTTCGTTTTCGTTTAACGGAGTCTCTTAACATCTATCAACGCCGCTGATTATAGTCAGCCTGTTGTGATAAGAAATGGCTCTCTCTTTGAATACATAATTAACCTATTTCTATATCTGAAGTACGAGATGCAATTTATGGTAACGATCATAAAAAATGAAGACTTCTTTACTGAGCCATTTCTCAGTTAATAAAAGGGAACCTTCCAGAGCAAATTTATAACATTATCTGATATATCGAGTACCCATTTTATTTTCAAATTAGGGAAGATTGTAAAGTAATGAGGTCATTTAGAAACCGTCAACGTTTCCCTGTGATTGCCGACACCCGACGCCCAATGTCGCGGTATCCGTATCCGTGAACGAATATTGAGTATATCGGCAAAGTGCGTAAAAGTGAGGTTATGTATAGACACTTTGTAGAGAAATGGGGAGACCAACCTTTAGTTTACGGTGGGAGTTATTTTAAACTACATACTGGAATCAGAAGTTCATTATCCTACAGGTTAATGGGTACTTGCCAACCAACAAATTTATGTACACTTTTTAAATTTATTTATACTAATGTAAAACATATTAAGTTTATTGTGTGAAAATTTGAAGTCGATTGGAGTAAAACTATTGGAGATATTCGTCTTTCTTTGAAACTTTTCAACGCGTTTTTCATAGTGAGTGTCCTCTCTAGGTCAAAATCTACTGTACCGATCATTTTGAAATTTTGCACACTCTTTCTTTACATAAATGCCGAGGTAACGCTATCGAGTTATTTTTTTAATTTTAACATATTTTAAAATAACAAAGTTTCTGATTTTTTACATGTAAAATCGGTATTTTGACTTTTAAGTGCTGTAAAAAATTGAAAAATAAATAAAAAAGAAAAAACTCGACAGAGTTACCTGCAGAAACTTATCAACTAATGAAATCATTTTTATTTTTCGATTTCAGAAAATCCAGTGATGAGTTATGAGTGGCACCGCAATGTTACTGGAGATTCGCTGTCAATGCCTCATTTCTTGACATTTATTTATGAAAATTTTACAAAATATTCATCAAATGTTATATTATCATATCATACAAACCGACCCGCTCTTATTGGAAAATTCGACATATACGTAAGTGTAATATAAGTGACAAAAATATATTATTGTCTGTAAGTTAATCAGTGTATTTAGTCCGGGAATTCTTGCACAGCAGTCTGTAGTACTTAAAAATATAAATTTGGGTAAAGCATGTTTGACACCTCTGTGTATTTTATAGCATAGTGTCAGGAAAATGAAGCAAAAGAATTTCTAACGTCTTTCACTAAACGTAAAACTCCTGTTGAAGGTGGCGGTACCGGGTAGCGGGTAGCGGGTAGCGGTTTCGTTGGCAAGTTGAGACATTATCGCCGCTATAATATCTAATGAAATAAAAGAAAATATATTATATAACCGCGTGGTTAGGGTCTGAGCGTAGTACAGAAGCCTCCTAATAGCTAGACGTAAATTACAGGGTGGTGTGGTAGTGAGAGAGGGTGAAAAATAACGGAGTAGTGAAGAGAAGCTAATTTCAGGAGGATATCATTCAAGATCAACGACAGAGTACAAAAGTGTTAAAAAATGAGATTGTAAATTTAATGAATGTTTAAATTAGATTTAGTGTAATGGAGGAGAGTAACAAGGAAAGAGAGAAAACATATAAAAGAAAAAGATAGACTATGCAATTGGTAAAAGCACTGAGAAGAGACGAGACATTTATTATTTATAAAATGTATTCGAAAAGATTCAAAATTATCTATACAACCAAAAAGCGAACATGGAAGATATGGCAGTTATAAAAAGCATAACCCGCTAAACACAGTTACGTATATTTCAGGTTTGTTTAACATAAAACTCTTTACCTGTACATATCATTTTTTAGGTTATTATAGTGTTACATTACATAAGTTAAGTTTCGAGATAATTTTACGTTTTCTTGCGTTAACATAACTATTTACGCAATTTTTTTTAATGATACGTATAAATTAATATATTAATAAGAGATTTTCAATGTCTTCTGCATTTATTTAATGACAATGTAATAGTATTATGATAAATAAATATTGTGTTTAGAGGGAAGAGTTTATTTTATTCGTATCTGTATTTTTAGGTTAAATTTCTTTTTATTGAATTTTGATAACAATAAGAAATAGTTCTCAGGTATACCTGTGATTGTAAAAAAGCAGTGAAATTATATTAGAGGCTGTCTTTTTTATCCTGGTTTAAAGTTCCTGGTTAAAACTAAAGTGTTATTATTTTGGAAACTGTATTAATTTAACCACCCACTCTTCTAATTAAAATGTGCATTCAGAAGCATTAAATGTTTTCGACGAGTTTGTGAGAATAATTGGTAATATTATGTAAAAAAAAAAACAAATTATAGAATGATGTCAGGGTCTGTGTGAGTCTGTGGCGGAATATGTTAAACTTAACCTCATCATCCTCTTCTTTGGAATAAGACATTCATTTAGATGTAGATACAAGAGTTAATAGAATGAAAACTAAAACCTGTGTCACAGTTACATATACCCTAAAAGTATCTAGATATTTCTTTCAACCAAAATCTGTTTTAAATTCTCTCGGTTATAATAAAACTTTTATATTGTCAATTAGATATTTAAAACTTCTATCTGGATTTATATTCACATATATATGCACTTATTGTTGAGAAGTTTGCAAGTAAAATCATGGTGCCAACTAAAATAAAAAAATTAATTCAAAATATGCGACGTAAAAACGAGATAAAAGTGCACAAATATGCATATATATAAAAAATGCATATAAAGTCGGTTTCTACTGATATTTAATGAATTTATTCAAACTATAGTATATTACCAATCAAGCTTTGAGTGACAGAGCTTTTATAGAATTCCAATTTTCCTTAATATGCTGAACTTTTTGATCGTTAAAATCATACATTGAAAGCTCAATATTCATTTTCATTTTCAATGACAATTTTCACAAACGTAGAATAGCTTCATAAATGTTGTTAAAAACGTACTGCGGGTGTCAGATCGTGCGCGACACTCCTCTATGATTCATCTCCATCCCCAAACTACCCCCACCCCAACCCCACCTGAGTTCATCACCCGAGAACTGACACCCGCACCACAAAGCAAAACCTATGCTATACGATGGTGGTGTCAGGTGTGGTACTAGCACAGTACGCTGAAGGGGTGGAAGGGGGATGAGGGTGGAGGAGTCGGCACTCGATAGACTGAATTCAATTCATTGCATACTCTGCTGACTACTCAATATTAAATGTAAAAGAAAAATTGTGAAATGGAGAAATAGAGAGGAATACCTCTACAATGACAACATGAGAGGAACGGAGAAGGAAGACTGTGAATGCAGGAGGAGTGGGGACTACTAAAGCTGGAGGTGCACTACTAAAAGGAAGCTTTGAACTTTTTAAAGCTTTATCGATTTTATTACTAAAGTAGCTGTAGTAATGCAGGGTGTTTAAAAAATACAAGAAAACCAATAAAAGAATTTTCATATTTTATTCAGGGCTAAGGTTTGTAACCAGTTGCCTCATGTGCGAAGGTCCTTAAACAAAATTAGAAGCCTGGAATTTCTAGTCAAGGACGAGATTAGATACAGATACTATAATTAGTATAGGAAGAAAATGTTTGAAACTAGGGAAATGCTATTGAAGAATGATGAGGTAAGAAGAAGAAGGGATGCAGAAATAGCAGTAGAAAGTGAAAAAGAATGCGCAACATATAATCACGCTAACTTAATAATACGTAACTCCGTGTTATTTGTTGAAAACAAGTTTATATTTATTTTACAAACATTAAATTACAGCAAATAATTACCAACAAGATTATAACCGGAAATATCCGAACCGACATTGTGAAAATTAATGGGATACCTACCCTTAATCTAGGGAGATTATTACCTAATAATATTATAACCTATATTTATTATATATTCATGCAATATATATTATAAATTCATGACGTCACTACCTTTAGCATCCCGTAGCGTAACTGTGAGGAGGGGGAGTAGGTTATAAATCTAGTTCAATAGACATTATTCGTATTTCAGTCTGTTCTTTGTCAAATACCCTGGAGAGTAAACAACTGGTGAGCGGATTTTACGGGTTTCAGGAACGTGAAACAGGAAGTCAGGGTCCGACTTATGGAATTTACAAAACCTATGGAATTATTTGGGGTTTAAAATATCGCACATGGGAAGGTATTACCACAATGAAGAGAGTTGAGTGTGTGTGGTGAAGATAATAACGTCAATGGAAATATTTCTACAACCATTGAATGTTCTAGATGTACTCGAAAGAAACTCATCACTCATAATATAATAAATTTTATTTGGTTTATCCAAATTTTGGAAACTAAGTTAGGTCTAAGAAGAAATTGATTAAAAAAACACGACAGTCTGCAGTTAAGTAGGTATTTACATAAAGTACTCGTTAGGGTTTAAACATAAGGTTTTGAGACGATTCTCGGGTTCCCAGACGGAAGGCTTCGCCCTCGTTATGTTTACTTATAGTGTGATACAAACATATATAGAAACAACTGAATACAGAAATATACAGAAAAATTATATGTGATATATTTTTGTTGTACCGTAAATGTATCCCCTCTACTAATAAAATACTACAATACTTGATCTCGAAAGGAGAGAAGGCGTAACTTAAGTTAAAAAGACGGCGCACTGCGCTGATTGTACGTCGCATTGTGTTTAGACCTTTAAATGTCTTATTTAATGTAAATATCCTAACATAAGAAGGACAGCAAGGTTTAGGTTGGGAAATGAGGAAAAAGAAAACAGATACTGTGAAAGTAGTGAGGAAAGAATGTGTAGAGTGTGCGAAACGGAGGACGAAACACTGGAGCACATTAAGTTTGATTGTAAGGAAAAAGTAGAGAGTGAGATGAATATTGGGCAGCTCTTAAAAGGGGGCAATGAAGGGAACAGATGGATGGCAGAAATAATTAGAAGAAGGAAGGCTGAAGCTTTTTAAGGCAGAAGAATGTAATGCCGAAAGTGAGGGGAAGAGGTGGATGGCGGAGATAGAGAAAAAAAAACTAGGAAAGAGAAGGAATGACAGAGTAGAAACAGGAGGGACAGTAGTAGGAGGAGCGAAGCAGTAGCAGTAGCAGTTTTGTTTTTATTTTTATAAGGAATTTTATATATTTTTTTTTTCGTTTGAAAAAAATGAGAATGTTTAGATTTAATAAGGATCAAAATTGAATTAAGCACAATGACATGTAAATAAATGAGTTAAGGCACAAGAATGTAGTGCCAAATGGCAAAAACATTAAATAAAATAATAATAATAATAATAATGTAAATATCCTTTAACAAAGATTTCTTTATGTGCTTATCCTTATCAGAAATTCAATAACTGAAGTTAAATATTCAACTAACCTTATAACTCGTTATTAATATTGGACCAAACATCCGATATTGTATGCTACACTTGTTAAACATTCAAAATGTTTAAAGTATATAACATAATAATTTGCTAACTTCTGAAAATAAATAATTGCCTTCGGCAGTAGCAATAACAGCAGATGGAGTTATTAAAGGACTACCAGGGAGTCGGTACTACTCAAGCGGGAGTCGGCTTTTAACTGTAAATGTGAACGAAGTCAAACAAAATATACGAACATAATAAAACTTCAATATTACAGAAATTGCTTACAAATATTTGAATAGTTACAAGGGCATTATGAAATGTCGTAAATATTAACTAGAGTAATATAAAGTCTTGATGGGTTTGCTTGAAGGCTTCATGAAATGCTTGGATAATGGAACGGTACAAAGAACAACGCAATGTTAAAATGATATTTTTATTTAAAATAGAATATGAAACTGAAAATGAATATGAACTGAAGATTTTTATATGTTAATAAAAGACATTTTTTTATTCTAGGGAATCACTATGTCTATAGATCGTCGAGATCGTTAGTGAGACAACTCCGAATATTGAGTTTTGAAATAATGACGAAAATAATATTCTAATTTGTGTATTCCAGATGTCTTCGGCAAGTTCCTTTGCATTCTAATTTTGTTTCGTTACATTTCGATAAATAAAGCATATTTTCGATAATGTTTTTTGACGACTCTGTTAATATATAATTATTTCTATAATTATTACATGATTAAATAACATTTGAAGAATACTTTGTGAAATTGTCAAAAATAAATATCAAGAAATATCGAATCTCCGCAGATGTCACAAAAAAAGTAACATTGCGGTAACTTATAACTCATCACTGGATTTTCTAAAATCTAAATCTAAGTTTCTGCAAGTAACCCTGTTCAATTTTTTACAGCACTTACAAGTCGAAATACCGATTTTTCATGAAAAAAATCAGAAACTTTGTTATTTTAAAATACGTTAAAATTAATAAATAAAAAAAAAACTCGACAGTATTACCTCGGCATTTATGTAAAGAGAGTGCAAAATTTCAAAAGAATCGGTCCAGTAGATTTGGAGATAGAGAGGGCACCGACTCTGAAAAAGCTATGTGTGAGAAAATCGCGTTGAAAAGTTTCAAAGAAAGACGAAACCAAAACAGAGAGTTAAAGACTTAAAGCTCTATATCTCCGACAGTTTTACTCCAACTGACTTCAAATTTTCACACAATAAACGTAATATGTTGTACATTAATAGAAATAAATTTAAATAAATAAATAAAAAAAAAAAGTTGAAACCTTTTAAGGTACCTCTTACGAAAACAACAATTCGCTGCATCTTGTCGGAAATATGTACCCCTCTCTCTCTCCCACCATTTATATTCCGTACTAATTTTCATTTGAATCAATAGAGTCATTTATATACAACATACGTTTTCTACGTAGGATTCCATATTGGTTGGGAAATACGAACCACAAAAACCTTAATATCATAAAGCTCAAACCAACTTCCTCAGCAAGGGGTTATTATCCTAGAACCTAGACTCAACCGTCCAGATCCAACACCAGGTCGTAATAAATTTGGACAAACTCCTGATGCTGCCGAGTAATCATACAACTCTACCGCAATAAAAACTATTTTAATGGCGACGATAAAACAAATATAAATATCTTTCTGCTTCCTGAATCCTTACGAGATTTACAAATAAAACTGGATACATAAAGTGTCAGCGTTTCTCAAACTGTAATTACAGGCTCACTATAGCAAAATTGGCAAAAATTTCGTGATTCTAATAATCTGAAAAAAAGGATACTCTTTTATCACAAAACGTGTTTATTAAGCAACATTTTTTATGTGAAAAATAATTTTTTAATGTTAAACCAACCTTAAAGACGTTCCGAAGAAAAAGAGAATCCTGATAATTTAAATATATGTTTGAATTTATTCAAGTTCCCTGTATGTAATTTCAAGTATGTAGAAAAGTTTTAATTTTTTTTAGAGTTTGTCTGTTGAAATTTGCTCTATAAAAATACGAATTATACACTGATCGATTTTGAAACGGATGTTTTGTGATATAACAATAGTAATTCTCTTACCATTGTTTTGAAAAATTGAGAATTATTCATTGGGAATTTGACAAATGTTGTCCTGTTAAGAAAATTACAACAAGCGGTATTTGTTTCTTTATAAAATATGTTCATAGTGAGCTACTTTCTTAAGGTAACCTATTGACTAGAAGATCGAGACTTAAAAACGTACGCAACGCAAGAGGGCGAAAGAGAGCTCATCCTTCAATCCACGTAATTGTTTTTAGAGAGACATATATATATATAACAAATTTCAAATGTCTACTAGTTTAAAAAAAGGTTAGCCGCGAAATTTCTTAAGGGAGTTTTTAACGACGCAGTTTATGTTACAAATTTCCAGACGGCGAATAAACTTGGTTTTCATTTAATGTGTGAATGTAAAACTTAAACTATAACCGCACTAAATGAGGAGGTGGGTAAAGGGGTTCAATCTACTGCGACTGCTCAGCGTTGCGCCGTTAATTAAGTATACCGTTAATATCGTGATATCCTCCGTAGCTCGTAGACCGTAGCCGCAGCCGTAGCCCGTAGCTCGTAGCGAGGTCCATGCCCCACGAAGTTAGCGCCGTTATTTATCCCCTTTATACGGATGCTGGTACATTTATTAAGCATTAAAATATGCTAAATCATAAAACTTATTTAGACAAGCAAAAAGGTAAAATGCGGAACGATGTTGTCTTGCGGATTAACTATTAACGTCTTTTGTCGCGTGATTAACATGGTTGCCTTTAACGGCGAAGATAGTGTATACCGAATAAACCCGTCCTGGAGCTGCCAAAATAAAACTAATCTCTACTAATCGATATTGAGGGGCTAACAGACGATTCTGTTGCCTACAGACTCTCAACATTCTCTTCAATACAACAAATAGGCAACCAAGTTAATCGTCTAAGAGTCCCTTAATAAAAGAAATGCAGTAACGCGTATACGTTCGGTCAAAATTCCTGTCAAAAGGCTTGTTTTTTTAGCATTTTTTGAAAATCTTTTTTAACGTCCAATGAAAAGATAAAACCTTGAGATTTTTATCAGTTATTTATTACTATTTCAAAAGTATGTAAAACAAATTTTATGTGAAATTTTTCATTAGAACGTATGTTGTTCTATGCTGCTAACCTATCTGAAGTCACTTGGCTCAAAAAAAGGGACGCTGACTTCCTCCACGATTTTGGTTGTTTGGCTTATCAGAAAGAAAGAAAAAAAAACGGCGTTTCTATCTATAGACCAAGATGCATGGAATAAACTAGAATCATTTTAAAATATTGAAAATTGGGGTTTTGGCAGACTTCTGAAAAAAAAAGTTTCAAATTTCATGACTTTTTTCACTTTCGTTTCAAAATAATTAGAAATACTCGGAATTTTTGGAAGATTTTAGTTCATTCCGTGCGTCTACATGTACTGAGTCTATCCTATAAATTTTAAGTGAATCGGTCAAACAGTTCTCGAGATATGATAGAGGAAACTATGAGAAACACAGTTTTCAGAAAAACGTGTTTAATCTTCCTACCACTCAACTAAGCGTTCCGAACATCTGCTTCTTCTAACTGCTGTGTTTTTACAACGAGTTCGAATTTTAAAAAATCACTTTACCAGCATATTCTACAAATGTTAAGGAATAAATGTATGCAAAAAAAAGAACCCCCTTAAAGACGCTTGCAGTGTGCCACAGGCCTAAAAGGCAATCAAACCTCAAACAGCCGATTACATTTGCTGTCTCTGAAATCTCCAATGCTACGTTTGTTTTCCTTGTCTGTACTTCTTCCATATTTAAATGATAAATTCGATGCGATATGCGAATCAGCGGACATTTACCTTTATAAATAATAACGACGCAATATTCCAATGAGAAAATAGGATGAAACGGACCCAATCTGAAGCTTAATTTGAATGAAACATTTTGTGTCAGTGACTGGTTCCCCTGCTCCTGCTCGTGATGTTACTGAGGTAATCGAATCTGTAATCAACCCATCCAGCCATATTCCGAACCCCGATCCGTATTCCATTCCTATTTCCATATAATATTTGCTGATGCGGTCATCACTGAATACAAATTGCCGGTCATGTAATCCCGGTCTTTATTGATTGTAGTTGTCCGGACAGGGACGCTCTGATATTCGGATAACAAGAGTAAAGAAGAGTGAGGAGTGGTGAGAGGGGGGGGGGGCCTCGATTGTGATTGGGAGATTAATGAGAATATATAAAGGTGGCTATCAGTTTATATTTTTGACAGATTAAAGTGATTTTTCTTTGGTATTATTTAATGGTAAATGGCTATTTGTAAAACCGTAGAGTTTTGCATTGATTTATTGTTTAGCTGCAGGAATAAATCAAGAGATTTAAAAGGTACGCCGCTAGGATACTAGAATATACAAAACGAAAACACCCCCTCCCCTGGGTATCAAGGTGGGTATTATGATAATTCTGATATTCACGCAGTAGTGGATACTAGCGACTACGTTGCTACTAGATGTTCACTAGAAATATTATTTTACTATGAACAGGCTCGTGAAGTATTTTTTACTTTTTGATTAAAATATAGGTTAATATATGTATATTGGCGTTTCTTCTTGTTTAAATATTCAAAAGTTGACGGAAATATAACTGTTTAAAATTTGAATATCAGTTGTGTGTTACTTCTGCATATGACGTCACAGAAGAATGATTATTTTTCTTTTTCCACAACAATCATAATATAAAACTTGATGCAATGCAGGAAGCAGATGTTTGCAGTAAATGACGTATCACACACACACTCGTAGGTATCTCTGATGCATAAAAGAGATGGCAAATTATTGGAAGTGACATCCCATGCAGATTTATTTTTTACAACTTTGAATACCTTTTAGATGTTAATATCTTCTATAGGGTTTTTCAACAAGAACTTTGTTTTTTCAATAGGGGTAACACCAAGAACATGACGCTTTAGACATATCAGTAGTAGATGCTTTGGCAATTGTTACTATGAATTTAATTTCACTCGAAAATCGCATTAAAATAATAAAAATCCAGGTGCGCTATGTGGTCTGAAGGAAATGCGGTTACGATCAATAGATTACGTTAGCGAGAGATGTTAACACTTCAATTTTGGCCTAGTATTGATGATATGAATATCACTCACACATGGTTTCAACAGAACAGTGCCACAAGTTACTCAGCGAAATAGACCCGCCATATGCCAAAAAGTGATTGAAAATTTTGATAAAGGAATCGACATCTATCAGCGCTGTCGAGGTGGACATTTGTTCGATATCATTTTTGATTCATAATTGCCAAACGTTATTCTTTCTAATACAACAAAAATTTGAATCATTTTCATTTTGTTTTAAAAAATAAAGTTCTTGTTGAAAAATTATGACGTGTTACAAATAACTGGATATTTGAGGCAATGATAGTTAACCTAACCTTATCAAAATATAGTACAGTTTTATCCTATATTATAATGTTCCAAGTGTATGTTTACATTCTTAAATGTTTGGTACTGAATTTTGTATGGTACCTCAAAAACTCTAGCAGAATTATAATGTTCCAAGTTGAACTTTCCTATATATGAAAGAAAGAATATTTGGCCAAGTATTAAAGAATATCTATAGATACCACATGTAGAGCAATATTATCGACATATCTAATGGAATAATGCCAGAGCAGGCTAGGCTAGGAGACAAACTTACCCAAGCAGCGGAACGGTTTCACCCATCTCGCGGCCTTGCACTTGGCTGGATTATTCGTGCCGAGACGACACCATCCAGAAATCTTGAGATAATGTGATGATTCCACAATATTAGTAATGTCACGGCTAGGATATACCTGTAAGAAAAAGATAATGTATATAAATGTGCTGAGCATTTTATAATCATTCTCTAGATTTCTCGATACGTGATACTTGTTGTCTGGTAATTCCAGTGCCATATTTCAGCAATTAGAATGTAGAACACGTCTTCATTAATATATTATAATTACAAACAAAAGTACACAGGCGTGCGCTTAGAATTTAAAAACAGAAATAATTTATTTTAAATATTGTTTACTTGAATATAAATTGTAAAAAATGTTAACATACGTTTCAGAATTGTTTGTAAACAATAAAACAATGCGGAACTAATATTACATTATAATGATTTGTTTTAATTTCAAATTTATAGTTTCCTATTTTGGCAGTAGATGGCCCGTGCGTAGAAAATGATATACAAGGCTTGATAAAAAAAAAAAAAAAATAACGCGGAATTTTTGAATTTCCCGCGTTTTTTATTTATTGATTGACCTATTTCTTTTCTTATGTTTGTAACTATTTCCATAGTATACGGACTGTGGATATAAAATAACGAGACTGAAGCTGTCAAACTTTATATTTTTAATGTATACATATTTAATTATTATCTCCTTCAATATACACCCCTCATCTAACCCTACACCGTATTTTCCATTGTTTAAACAGTGCTGGAAGGATGCCTTCGTTTGACGTTTTTATTTTTGGCGTGTGCCGCATTTTCTTCACAACTTCTATAGTCTGAAATCTTGTTCCCATTAATGCAGATTAGACATTGTGGAAATAAAAGTCAAATGGTGTCAGGTCTAACACAAGAATTGCTAGAAACATCTTCGATTGTGAGAATTTCCGGCACCACTGTGTTTGGTGCACAAACTTTTAGCATGTGGAAATTCTTATGTAGAATTTGCTTTACCCATTCTTTATCAATTTCTACAGTTTCAGCAATCGTACGAATAGATGACGGTCAGATCGCATCTGCTTACCGATTTTTCAATATTTTTATCCGTTTGAATCCGTTATAAAATAAGTTTTTTATGATATTTCGTTGCTCTATAAAAACACTTATCATTTTTCTGACAAAACAAAAAAAATGGTTTTGTACAAACGAAGGCAAGTATGTCTACAAACACGGGAGATGCGGCAATCGAAGGATGCACGTTACACAGTTGTCATTCCTGTGACGCAGTAACACCACTCTCATTTAGAAATACCTAATTTCTTTGCCTAATATTAATGAAAGCCTTGTTTCTATTACAGTGTTAAAATTTTAATTCACAATTATTATATTCCAACTTTTAACATCTTTTTCTGTCCATCACGGAGTGTACAGAATCCTACTCCCGCTTCGGGGATTATCGACTGGATTTTAAAACGGGATTCGAGCCAGAAACGCTCTGACAGTCTAACGGTTACAATATTTTTTGTTGTTTTTGTTTTTTAATACGATTCATTTAACACTATGCCTGGGTGGAACGTAGGGAGAAAGGGTATAGGTGGAGGGGAGAGGAGAGGAGAAAAGAGTAGAGATGTCCCCAATGTGCATGCTTAGTCGCGTGGGAAATGATCGTATTTCAAAGGTATTTTATTTTACCTTTTCGCATTATATTTAATAGTCCAGGAAATGTATCGTTTAAGTGGAAACTATTTCTTATTTTTATTTTTTTATTTTCAACAACAAACAAGTTGAATCTTTTATTTCTTAATAATCACTACCTGTTAAATGTTTCTACTACTAAATATGACTAAATATTTTTCATTAAAATTTAATTATTTCATTTTTTTTAAACGTTTCGTTCACCTATTAGTAAAATAAAATATAATTCATATTAAAAAGAAATATGTAAGAAACTTAAAAAGTTGTCAACCAGGTATAAACAGGTATAACATTTACACTAATCTTATTACATATACATTGATTATTAATTTTAATTAAAACACATTGTACATAAATAACTAATTAGCTGGTTTCAGAACAATAATAAGCTCTTATTTTAAATGTGTGGGTAAAGTAAAATTGTGGTTGATAATTTTAAAGCTTTAGGTATTTTAAAATGTTTGTTACAGTGCAGCTACCGCATAGATTAACATACAACCTGCAGCTGTACGATTAATAATATAAATAGTTAAACTAACTTTGAAAAACATTTTTTTTACAAACGTGATTGTATATTTTTCTTATATACTCTCTGGACTATGATATTTAATTCAAACACGCATTTTCAAACGGTTCGAGTTTTTAATGTATAACATTATCAGCGGTATTAATATAAATGTCGTTTGGAAAATATTCCTTGTTGAATTATCTAATTATAGAAGATTTTATTGCTTTTAACTAAGATTAAAACGTTTCCTTATTCTTAATTTATAAGAAAAGCTTCTAATAAGATGGTTGCTCCTCTACAAAACATTTGAAATTCAAAAGAAAAGAATAAAAAGGTATACTTTAGATATAAATTAAACGTTTTTAATTTAAATTAAATTATAAATGAATAGAAATAGAGAAACTTTGTCTACTCGATGTTGAATTACAAACAGGGCGTTTCTTAGCGAATTTCATTTTAATTAAATAATCGATATAAAAACAATTACTCAATCAACAATAAATAATATCGATATCGAGGTAGGGAGAGTATCAAACCATGACGTCATTCACCGAATTTTACACATGATAGATTCATAATTTACACCCTTACAAAATTCAAATTGTACAGATATTGGAACCTAATGATTATATTAGAGACTGCAGTCATGCAAAATTTCCATTCCAGGTTACAGGAAGTGCGTCCCCACACGGATCGACTGATTGCAAACTAGCCGCGAACGAAGTTTCCAACGAAAACGAAAAACGAGCTAGTCGAGCCGTGTTTCCTGACTCTATAGAATTTTTAACAATAGCATAATAGGGATTTTATTATATCGTATTATGAGATATTTGTATGTATGTATTTATATACTTTTGAATAGTATTTGTGCATATCTCTGCTTGTGATGTCACCATCAAAAACATGCAACGTAATTGCCCAATAAAGTAAGAAACATAGTCGCTCAAAACGTGCCCAAAATCAATTTCAAATCAGTTTAGTTTTGTTCGTGCCGTGTGTGTTCTCTCACTCGTATACACGTTCGTTCTCTCACTAACAACACACTTGCATTCTTATTCAGTCGACCCATGTGCGGATGGCCTTAAAACATTCAAAATTGATATATTAAAAATTGAAACACTCAATTGTGTACTTTGACACACAATGAACCGTTCTTGATTATTTCTTGGGGTTATTCAAAATGTTAAAAGATTATTGCTCCACCTTTACTTGTACGAAATAATCGGTACTTTTCTTACTCGGCAAAATAATTTGCCATGTTAAGCAATTTCACCTTGAAACTCCATTTAGTCAAATATTAAATCTTCTTATTTACCACAAAACCTTTCAACTTTAAGACTTTTTAAATATAAAAAGTCATCTTCAACATTCGCCATTATCTACAACCATTAAAATCTAGTTTTGTAGAACGTGCTAAGTCATTTTCTATTTAAGTAGTATTCGAAATACATGAAAGCAATCTTTCACTATATTAAAGGGTGAGTAAATCGTTTGATTACCGTTTTCGAAAGTAACCTTAACGTATTAGGTTTCGCCTTAGTCATGTATTATGCAAATATCTATTTATCAAACTCTCTTGCTGTCGTTTTAGAACTAACTTCATTACACACACACACACACATACACACACTCACATAGATACAATGTTGTATAACTAACTAGGTAGACACTTAGTTCAAATGACATCACCCTTGTCCTACTGCTCCTACACAATTTCATTTAAATTTAGATCGAATCGTATTTGCGTTAGTGTGCGTTAATTTCATATAAATGATGTAGGTAATAAAACGGGGAAGGTACGAGTATATAATTAATTTAATGGCTGTCAAAATGTAACGTCTTCTACTTTAATATCTAAGACAATTTACAGTCTCCTAGCAAATATGGAAGATCCGCGTGATCTTTAGTTAGCGCATTTTGGCGCTATTAATACTTTCAGTGCATCGCTGTAACTTCAATGTGGATCTGACTATGACAACATGCAAGGGAACAGAGGTGCCTATTCTCAGAATGGTGATACAGTGACTTGGACCAGCGGATACGCACTTATACGTGGCTGATGACAACTGCAGGCCACTGGGAATACTTAGGGTTTTGATTTTGGTGACACAATACCATGGATTCGCCATGGGAACTTTCACACATACAAATCACAGTTAAGAGATCTGACATTATACATATTCGATTGGAATTGATTATTAATAAATGAATGTTATATACATAATTATTGATTTTTAATTCAGATAACCATAACGTATACAACGATAGCGTCAGAATACGTTTACAACGCATCACTCAATAAGTTCGTAGGATGGAAACAATACCGTTTAAGTAAAGCAATAATTTCTGCTGCAGAATTATTTACTATAACTTTTCTTTTACTGTCCAAGTTCACTAACTATGAGTACAGCAACCGACACTAAGTGATTTTGATACACATTTCTGAGATTTCTAAAAGAGGGAAACTACTTGTCTTTGATGCACATCAGGTAAATATATATATCCTTACTAACTTTTAACTAAGAATGCAATAAGATAAAATAAAGAAACTTTGCAAATTAAAAAAAGTTGGCCTTTAAATTTTCTTTCGTTATGAATAATTAGAATTTACTAATTACATATTTTAAGTCGTTTATACAATTGGTAAACAATACTATTTATAAAAGGCTGATGCAATGCAAGAATGGATGTAACTTATTTGACTGTTATGAGATGAATATGAATTCAAGTATGATCGAAGAGTAGAAGTCATGGAGTACCCTTAAGAGTTTTGAGAAATATAGATCATCGCCACTGGGCGTTAAAGAACGAACTATCGATACCAATGATTCGAAAAAATTTCAATGGTGTAGCAATTCCCCACTTGAGAAGTCCCTTTTTGTTAACATATGGCTTACACAAAACAAAATGATTAAAACGTCATTCGTCGAGAAATACTTGTAATAAATGAAGAAAGTTTGGCACTAAAGGGGCACCCGCATCACGAGCTAAAGTTAACTAGTTCAGAAATACTCGAACATACAAAGTTTCTGCAGATTCAAATGTACAATACATGGTACAACTACCCTATTGAGTTATGTTTTGCTTTAACAAGACTTGTTAAACTATATAAGACTATAGCAGGCAGTACAAGGAAGTCAGAATACGGGAGTAAGATGCCAGGATCTATGTCTTTTTTAGCAAAGTTGAAATTTTGAGAATAAATAGAGTAACATATATTTAAGACCGTATGCGTACTAACTAGTTTAAAAGCGGGCCTATTTACACTTCAAAGGTACGAAAGTATGATGTCTGGTTTTTATATATATTTTACAGAATATTGTTAAAAACTAACATACACTATTTGCGAATCTTTCCCGTGAGCCCTTACTTCCGCTAGACGCTTTAAAGATTTTAAAAAAATTAGGTGAACATCGAGTTGGCCTAACGTTACGTGCGAAGGTGTGCAGGAAAGTAACAGAAACTCTGCACCACATTAAGGATTCAGTGAGTACAAAGTAAAGAATGAAAAGAAGATATGGGCAGTTATTGAAAGGAAGAGATGGCTGATGGAGATAGAGAAAAGAAGGAAGAGTAAATGGCAGAGTAGAAATGCAAGGAAGAGAAACAGAGAAAGTAACAGAAATAGAGACGTATTAGTGTTAAACTTTATTTTGAAGTAGAAAGAATGACTAACTAGACTAAGGAATACAATGAAATGTAATTTAATAGATATAAGGCGGAAGAATGTAGTAGGAAAAATATTAACTATAATAATTTGTTCGTGTACAAGCGCGCCGTAGTTTGGGAACCATTCTTCCAAACGAAACACCATTCACATAATGAAATATATTCTCAAGTCAGCTTGAAACTTGAAATGTGAAACAGGTTAATATATTGTCATATAATTGCGTTATAATATATTCAAATAAAACAAGTAAACTCCTGGGTCTTTATCAGCACGAACCCTGAACAAGGGGAAGATCGGGATAGGAGGAGGAGGAGGGTAGCAATTGAAAGGAACTGTTGACAGGCATACAGAATTACAAAGCAAATTATCATTTAATTTAGAAATCATATTCATTTCGTAGAAATTGTCATGTGGTAATCTTTATATAATTAGACAAATGGGAATTTCAGGAAATTGAAGAAACAACCAACTGTAATTCAGTGATAAATTAGCTTCTAATTTGATAATTAACATTTACTACTAGGTGTATAAATGAATACAATGAACTGGTTAACAAAGAGCTTTAAATCTGCGATATTAGTTGAAATGGCTTATATACCATGACTTAATTTCTATAAAGGTGAACTTAATACTCCAATTATATTAAAACATTCGACGAAAAGTTGCGCCAAGTTGCTCGAAAGTTATTATTTGAAGAAAATTTTTAAAAGAAGATAACTAGATAAATTTGAACCTGTCAACCGTCACCGTTAAACTTTTGTGTTAGGTGAAAATTATTTTAATTACAAAAAGGAAACCAATAATAATAGATATTATACTGTAATAAAATTTTGAATTTTCAAAATGTAATCGTTTATTCCCGATTATCATCGGCTATCCACCACGATAAATCTTATATTTGATTTTGAAGGTATATGTTTACAATTTTGAAAAAGGCAAACGTTTTATGAGAGAAGCGGTCTTTTTTAATATTTATTACTTTAAACAAAACAAAAAGAAGATGGAGTTTGGTATAAATGATAGACAGTGTATAGAAATTGTCTATCTTATCACAAATCATAAAATGCTTTTCACAGCGAATACGAATATCAGAAGAAAAAACTGTTATCACGTTATTAATTCATATTTCTTCCGCGTATTAGCCAAGTCTATAAAGGATTACACCATCCAATGCTTTAGGTCTTTTGGCGGACACCAGGGACTCGTTCTCTATTCGACCACGTGATCTACTTTACTGACCTATTATTTCCGCTCATGCTTTTCATTCTTTCAGTGTCTAATACTCTCATAATACCGTATTACCCCTCTCTCCCCCGCTGCACCATCTATTCCTAGCAATCTATTGATTAAATTGAATGAGGTTTTCCTCCTTCTCGTAATCTTCAACGAGTTACATCGTTGTGTCTTTATCTTTTGGAAAAATAGCAATTCGTGATCTTATGCTTACTTAGCGTCTACTGACGTAATGTTCCTTTCCTTTCAAAGTTAACTACTTTGGTATTTCTTGGTAGTGGTCGATCTATTGCCCAACGAAACATTAGATAGTCAGGCGTCGTAGTTGATAACAACTGAACTAGAACTACGTTCTTGTTTATTTTGTTTGGGAAAGTTTGGTTAAGGCGGTAACACCACTGTTTCAGAAATATATTTATTGCTCTAAGCTTAAACACGAAACATGGATGTTATCTATCTGAAATGGTCTAAATAAGGATATTTTTAAGTAAACTTATTAAGATTTTAAAATCATTTTAAAAAAGGTGTTGTAATGATAACGGTTTCATAATTTCCAAGTGTGAGTCAAATGCGCCAGATAAATAAGACATGTAAAAAGTAAGAAGTTGACGGTTTATTTAACTCTGATAAAAAGTCAAACGAACATGTAGAATAATAAAAAAGATGGAAGGCTTATCCTTTTTAGTCCAATCATATTTTTAAGATGATTTTACTTTTTAATTATACCATTTTCCACTTTCACATAATTATAAAATTGCCATTTTAAAATTATATTGACACATTAGCATTATGGGCTCGAATGGTAAATATTAATTCGCATAATTTTATTAGACAGCACTTCTGATCTATATACTTTGAATTTGCAAAAAACTTCAGCTATTTCTTTTACGTACTAGAGAAAACGGGACAATACGGTGACAGTCCCGTATTTACAATGACAACCCTAATGATAGAGGAATTGATGAAAGACAAGGAAAAAAGGAAATGGATGATGAAGTTACAGAGAAGAAGGAAGGAGAAAGAGGAAAATTATAGAGATGAAAATGGTTAATGAAAGGATAAGATGACAGAAAAAGTATTACGGGAAGAAGAACGGAGGAGATAGCAGTAGTTTAAAGTTTTTAGTAGATTTTATAACGGCAAAAGCGTTAAATACAATACATAATAAAATAGATTGAAAAAGGTGTTATTAAGAAGTTTTATGATTATATGAATAAGCAATGTAAAAGGTAGTTATATCAGGTCATAAAATGTTGTATAGTAGATAACTTTTGATTTATTAGATAAACCTGTGATTTGTGGAATAATTATCGACAACAGATCTTTTATCAGGTCATAAAATGTTGTATAGTAGATAACTTTTGATTTATTAGATAAACCTGTGATTTGTGGAATAATTATCGACAACAGATCTTTTATCAGGTCATAAAATGTTGTATAGTAGATAACTTTTGATTTATTAGATAAACCTGTGATTTGTGGAATAATTATCGACAACAGATCTTTTATCAGGTCATAAAATGTTGTATAGTAGATAACTTTTGATTTATTAGATAAACCTGTGATTTGTGGAATAATTATCGACAACAGATCTTTTATCAGGTCATAAAATGTTGTATAGTAGATAACTTTTGATTTATTAGATAAACCTGTGATTTGTGGAATAATTATCGACAACAGATCTTTTATCAGGTCATAAAATGTTGTATAGTAGATAACTTTTGATTTATTAGATAAACCTGTGATTTGTGGAATAATTATCGACAACAGATCTTTTATCAGGTCATAAAATGTTGTATAGTAGATAACTTTTGATTTATTAGATAAACCTGTGATTTGTGGAATAATTATCGACAACAGATCTTTTATCAGGTCATAAAATGTTGTATAGTAGATAACTTTTGATTTATTAGATAAACCTGTGATTTGTGGAATAATTATCGACAACAGATCTTTTATCAGGTCATAAAATGTTGTATAGTAGATAACTTTTGATTTATTAGATAAACCTGTGATTTGTGGAATAATTATCGACAAACAGATCTTTTATCAGGTCATAAAATGTTGTATAGTAGATAACTTTTGATTTATTAGATAAACCTGTGATTTGTGGAATAATTATCGACAACAGATCTTTTATCAGGTCATAAAATGTTGTATAGTAGATAACTTTTGATTTATTAGATAAACCTGTGATTTGTGGAATAATTATCGACAACAGATCTTTTATCAGGTCATAAAATGTTGTATAGTAGATAACTTTTGATTTATTAGATAAACCTGTGATTTGTGGAATAATTATCGACAACAGATCTTTTATCAGGTCATAAAATGTTGTATAGTAGATAACTTTTGATTTATTAGATAAACCTGTGATTTGTGGAATAATTATCGACAACAGATCTTTTATCAGGTCATAAAATGTTGTATAGTAGATAACTTTTGATTTATTAGATAAACCTGTGATTTGTGGAATAATTATCGACAACAGATCTTTTATCAGGTCATAAAATGTTGTATAGTAGATAACTTTTGATTTATTAGATAAACCTGTGATTTGTGGAATAATTATCGACAACAGATCTTTTATCAGGTCATAAAATGTTGTATAGTAGATAACTTTTGATTTATTAGATAAACCTGTGATTTGTGGAATAATTATCGACAACAGATCTTTTATCAGGTCATAAAATGTTGTATAGTAGATAACTTTTGATTTATTAGATAAACCTGTGATTTGTGGAATAATTATCGACAAACAGATCTTTTATCAGGTCATAAAATGTTGTATAGTAGATAACTTTTGATTTATTAGATAAACCTGTGATTTGTGGAATAATTATCGACAACAGATCTTTTATCAGGTCATAAAATGTTGTATAGTAGATAACTTTTGATTTATTAGATAAACCTGTGATTTGTGGAATAATTATCGACAACAGATCTTTTATCAGGTCATAAAATGTTGTATAGTAGATAACTTTTGATTTATTAGATAAACCTGTGATTTGTGGAATAATTATCGACAAACAGATCTTTTATCAGGTCATAAAATGTTGTATAGTAGATAACTTTTGATTTATTAGATAAACCTGTGATTTGTGGAATAATTATCGACAACAGATCTTTTATCAGGTCATAAAATGTTGTATAGTAGATAACTTTTGATTTATTAGATAAACCTGTGATTTGTGGAATAATTATCGACAACAGATCTTTTATCAGGTCATAAAATGTTGTATAGTAGATAACTTTTGATTTATTAGATAAACCTGTGATTTGTGGAATAATTATCGACAACAGATCTTTTATCAGGTCATAAAATGTTGTATAGTAGATAACTTTTGATTTATTAGATAAACCTGTGATTTGTGGAATAATTATCGACAACAGATCTTTTATCAGGTCATAAAATGTTGTATAGTAGATAACTTTTGATTTATTAGATAAACCTGTGATTTGTGGAATAATTATCGACAACAGATCTTTTATCAGGTCATAAAATGTTGTATAGTAGATAACTTTTGATTTATTAGATAAACCTGTGATTTGTGGAATAATTATCGACAACAGATCTTTTATCAGGTCATAAAATGTTGTATAGTAGATAACTTTTGATTTATTAGATAAACCTGTGATTTGTGGAATAATTATCGACAACAGATCTTTTATCAGGTCATAAAATGTTGTATAGTAGATAACTTTTGATTTATTAGATAAACCTGTGATTTGTGGAATAATTATCGACAACAGATCTTTTATCAGGTCATAAAATGTTGTATAGTAGATAACTTTTGATTTATTAGATAAACCTGTGATTTGTGGAATAATTATCGACAAACAGATCTTTTATCAGGTCATAAAATGTTGTATAGTAGATAACTTTTGATTTATTAGATAAACCTGTGATTTGTGGAATAATTATCGACAAACAGATCTTTTATGCCGGTTTTACACCAGATAGACAGTTTCATGAAACTGCAACAAAAACTGGTTTTTTTTAAAAGTTGCATCACTGTTTACACCAACTAGACACGATTTTGTCATTTATTGCAGTTCTTTACAACACAACACGGAGTCGGTAAAGTGTAAAGATGAAAGAAACTCGGTTGCATTCGATACAAGAGAGGGGAGAAACATGAAATGAATATACTTTTATCTCTTTCTATCCAAATATGAGTATTTCTCTGAAGTATATTTGTACAGTCTGTGTATTTAATTGTTTGTGATTTATTTTGATACATTTTTATAAACATACGTTTCAATTAATCTTCTTCCGATTTGCATTTTAATATTAACAAAGCAGTTAATAATATATAAGCACGGTATGTATACAGATAAAATCTATTCCAAATATGTAGGTGCCATAACTATAATTCCTTATATCAAGTACTTATCTAGTATTAAATTATTTATTATTTCAATTTAAAAATAGAATTA
The DNA here is from genome assembly GCA_963678705.1 of Panorpa germanica. NCBI lineage: Eukaryota > Metazoa > Arthropoda > Insecta > Mecoptera > Panorpidae > Panorpa > Panorpa germanica. The sequence goes on along the minus strand of OY783206.1, from coordinate 5,765,371 downwards.
AATTTTGACATGAAATTCAAGCCACACACAAAAACAGACGTCGCTTGCGACGGGGGTAAAAGCTAGTAATAATAATTGTATTAGTGTATTAATTGATACATCAAATATATGAATTTAATAAAATACATTTTATTAAATAAATGTTTTATTTCCAAAGCCACGACATATAAAATAATAGCAAATTAATTAAACTCGCAAATATAAATTTGTTAATTTTTTTCGGCTTTCAGAAAGTACACATTAATTCGTAAACGTATACACAAAATAAAATTGCATGTTCAAACCAAGAAGAATAAAGCAACGCAACCGTGTTTCTTTTGATCTTTACCGACTCGAGATGGGACTCTGTTGTGTTGCAAGCAACTTCAATAAATTTTTTTTTTTTTTTTTTTATTTTACAATATACATAATTTACAATCTGTCCTCGAAGAACAATAATTAAATTTTGGGAATATATATAAATAAAAAATGACATGCGAGCTTGCCATCCATCGATGACTCACCCTTTGACTTAACCTATTACAATAATATTTCGTACATATGAATCCTATTCTACACCATATTTGGTAGGTCAATTGGATTTTTACGTTTCAGTCGTCTAATCGGTTTATGCTGGAAAAGTTGTACAACTGATTCATTTGGATGAACTTCTAATCTTTTTACGTATTTCTTGCTGCTATCCTTAATTGCACTTCTTATATATGGAACCCCTAGATCTTGATGTGTTAACCAGTTTGGAACGAATCGCGGTACGTTAAGGATTTGCTTTAACAGTTTATTTTGAAACCTTTGTAGAATCTCTATATTAGAATTGCTGGCACTGCCCCATAGCTCTATCCCATATGTCCATATTGGCTTCAGTATGACCTTGTACAACAGTAGTTTATTACTGATGGATAACTGAGACTTCCAGCCCAAGAGCCAGTACATATCTCTTCTTTTACCTTCTAACTGCAACCGTTTCTTCCAGATATGCGTTCTCCATGTTAGACGTCTGTCCAAGTGGATACCTAAGTATTTTACTGTCTCTGCCTGTGGAAGTTGTAAATTATTTAGTGTGACTGGGGGGCAAGAATTCTTCCTTAGTGTGAAAGTTACGTGAACTGATTTAGTTTCGTTTACTTTTATTCTCCAATCTTTTAACCAATTCTGAATCTGTAGTAGATGTTTCTGCAGTTTTGCGGAAGCAATGACGGAGTCTTCATGAAGTGCCAGAATTGCGGTATCATCAGCGTAGGTTGCTACTGTTGTTTCACGCATGGTAGGAAGGTCAGAAGTAAATAATAAATATAGTACTGGTCCGAGAACACTACCTTGAGGAACGCCCGATTCAATGTCACGTATCGTTGATTTTTCATTCTGATATTTTATCATAAACTTTCTGTTTGTGATATAAGACTTTAATATCTGGAAAAAGTCATTTGGCAGTGCAGTTTTTAGTTTAAACAGTAGTCCAGGATGCCATACCTTGTCAAACGCTTGGCTGATATCAAGAAAAACCGCTGAGCAATACTTCTTCTCCTGTAGTGCTGAATTTATAGTGCAGGCTACTCGATGTACAACTTCAATAAATGACAAAAAAGTTGCAGAAACTGTCTAGTTGGTGTAAACAGTGATGCAACTTTTAAAAAAAACCAGTTTTTGTTGCAGTGTAATGCAACTGTCTATTTGGTGTGAACGCGGTATTATGGGTCTGTTCCATGCAAATAGTCTGTTGCCGTGCAACGTGCAAAAGTGCAACTCGTTGTGTTGCACCACATTGCAACGTTGCATACAACTGCAACTGTCTATTTGGTGTGAAACCGGCATTATACGTATTGTTGTTTTGCCAAAAAAGAATTCCCTAAAATAACAAGTGTGACAATGGCGTCACCCCTTAATATCGTGTCGTGGTCTATTCTGTTTCATTATCTTAAGTGTCTTTAATAGCGGATCATCTGTTGTAATACAAATAGCTACAGATTTATCAAATACAGCGCAGCACATTCCTTTAATTCTAATGCCTCTAGTCACTTTCTCCATATACGAGTAAAGCTTCTTTTCAAAAGCTCTTTCTTATTGCTGCAAGTTATATTATAAGCAGTAGAAATAGTAGAAGTGTTTGTTAATAATTAATTTGGAGATATTAGTACACGAACCGAGCTGTTGGTGTAATTTATAGAAGTGAAGTTACTATTTTCAATTTCTTAAGTGCATTTTACTTAGCTCATCTTTTATATAATTTAAGTGTTCTTTAGTAAATTGAAATAAACGGTAAAGATTAGATACGGAACAATAAATTGGTTTTTTGTTTCAAATTAGAAAAGCAACTGCTTCTTATCCGGTGTCTACACATGCGTGTTCGCTTATTCGTGCTCTTTGACGATTGTCAGATTCGTACGCTATGATATGTGTTATGTACTGTTACTAAAGCGAAAACGATCAAGTATGGATGAATTATTGCCCAGCAAACACAAACTATATGTACGAACATCCGCATTCGTCTACGAGCAAGTATATGTGGACCTATGCGGATTAAAACGGCGTGGTCAATTTTAAAATAATTTAGCTCATATGATTTGTATTTGAACAAAGAATCTTTTTTAAAAAAATCTTGTAATAAATGCATCTAGTGAACACAATATGTGACTACCATAATAAGAGAAGAGACCTAGCTAATTTCTCTTAAATTTTGTAACATTTTAGCTGATGAAATAAATCAGACAGACATTTGTATACCGTTTTAGCCATGTGAAGCAGTTTAGCTAGGAATCTTATCGGTCTACTGTCAAGATCGTTTGGATAACAATATTCATTGCCTTCTAAGAGTTAAAAAAAAATTAATATCCTTCAAAAATAAATGTATCGTAGTATTGAAAACTTAATATACGAGTATATGAAAATATAAATTACAGTCCACAGCAAATATTTGATCGTCTACGGCAAGAATATGAAGCTGATATAAATTTAATATAGCGTTTTATGTGAACAACAGGAATGCAGTTGGGGTATTGAAGCTACGCTAGAACTTTGCTATATCACCGTCGCGTCGCTAGTAGTACTTGTGTAACTGAATTGCCACAAATTCCATGTTTTACAAAATAGGTACATTATTATCAGGCTGAGAATTTGATGGAGCAAAAAGTTGTATAAAACTTGAGCGTGTATAGAAAACGTGAAAAGCTTGTAGATAGGTAGATGTGAGTAACAAATGCAAAATATTTGGGTAATATATTAGATGGCAAATTGACTATATACGAGGGTGGATCAATAATTTCCCGTGTTTAAGGGACAAATAGCCTTGGTAAGGGACTATCGTGCATGGAAAAATATGCGTTCCTAGACATATGTCGTCTGTCTTTGCTCGTATAGAGTCTTTTAATAATAGTTGTCATTTTAAGGACGCTTCAACAAAAGTTATCATTTTAAATCAACAAAAAAAACGCAATATTTTCCTGAAAAGTGATGATATTTTTATTGTAATCCAAAGTACAAACTTTGAGGTTAGTAATGGAGCACAATACAACCCCAATGATGGTTATATCTCGACAGTTAAAAAATGGTGCGAAATTTAAAATGACAGTTCTTGTTGACAGAGCCTATGCATGGCAAAAAATAGAATGCAGCAATAACAGACAATAAATTAAAGGAGGTAATGAACGTATCAATTAACAAAGAACTACTGATTTTATTAAACAGAAAGCAAGAAGTAATCTTATGCCTGTTTCACACCAGAGAATAAAACACGAACATAAACTTGTTTTTCCGAACAAAAACACCAACGTTTACACAAAAGAGACGGTTCTTAAAACCTTTTTGTCTTTAAAAACGGTTTTAGTAAACAAAACCCATCTAGAGTCCGTAAGATCAAAGGAAAACGCGTTTGTTGTTGTTTTCTAGTCTGCTTGTTTTTTGTGAACATTTGCGCTTGTCAGTTGTTGTTTATCATGTTTATAATTTTTATGGGATACACAGAAAAACACTAAAAAAAAACAGAACTGTTTTAAAATAAAACAAAACATGATTTTGTTTTGTCTGTGATTATACTTTATGTTACTTGATATAACTATATCGTAAACTATTAAGTTAAAACTGTTCATACATTTATAGACATACTATAAGAACGATATTCGTACGATATGAAATAATTATACATTTTACACGTAAAGTCAGAACATTCACTTTTATTCCATGCTATAACACTTAGCGTGATGTCATGTGTCTGGTCTAAGCTACGAATAACTAACTACCTCGTCTAAACTGTTATACAGATGTTTATGATCATAGTTAAATATTATGCAGGTTTATTACAGAAACAGAACTTAATGGTATTTTGCAGATGTACTCGTTTTCATCACTTGATGAATATACCTACACTCTTAAAAAAGAACTTTATAAATTTTAGAAGAGATTCTAAAACATATTTTAGAATTGAAATTTATTTGTAATACATATTTTGTAATTGAATTAAGGACATGGAAGAATAAAAAGCGAAAGTGTAATGTGAAAAAACGTGGATGAACTGTCACTTGGAAAGAAGGCAAGGGAGTTTGAAAGGACAGACGTAAGGCTGAGATAAGAAAGAGAAAGAGGAGAAAGGAAGAAGAGAACGACGCGTAATACAGGAAAGTTAGATAAGAAATGATTTAGACAGGAAAGGAAAGGAGAGATAGAAACAAATTAAAAAAGAAAAGAAAAGGAATTAAACGGCTCAGAAAAAGAGAAAAGAATAAAGAACGATTTTCATTATACAGGGTGTTTGGTAGCAAGGTGCAAAGACTTAAGGGCATGATTGTTGACACCATTTAGAAAATTTTGAGCCATACATGTCTTAGCCGAAGTCTGCTTATTTATTTTTTACTGCTATTGTTATGTTATTGCTCAAACTGTTCTAAATGGTCTCAACTAGCATTCCCTTAAGGCTTTGCACCTTGCTACCAAACACCCTGTATAACTGTCATTGTATTCAGTTGTTATATTTGTTAATAAATACTATTGTACCAATATTATGTTTGGTATTCCTGACAATAAGTTGCTCAAAAAATTTCTCATCAAATTTTAAATGGTGTTAGCTGCAATAGTGAATACATTTCTTATTTCTGGAAACGATATTACACATGTTATATTTGAGAATACCCTGTAGATATAACAATAACAATAATAATCGGGTAATCTGTAAACAGGGTTCCATGTATGCTATTTGCCACCCCCACGTTTACCCACACACACACACACACTTGTATACATAACCCAACAATGACTAGGATATTTAAAGAGTATCTACATGGTGTTTGGATGAAATCAAAGCACAAAACGCGTTTTATTTTATTCATCACAACTTATTGTTATTCAGATTTGTGCTTTAGGCTTTAGGCATCCGCAGTATCCCTTCTCCTTCTCCATCCTTAACCATCACATATCTTTTTCGTTTACATTTTCCTTTTCCGGGTTTTTATTTCTAAAAGGATACATCCATAACATTATATGACTTTGTATTTTTAGATATAAATTATAGTTTTAGAATAATGCCATGAACAAAGATATATGAAACATTGAATAGGATAGGATAGTTCCAGAGAAAAGGGAAAAATATGTCAAGATCTTTAGTGTCACGTATAATACTACAATAAATTATTTAACATTAATTATTACTATCTTAAAATGTTAAACTTTTTTGAACTATTCTACGTGCTCAAGACTTTTCTTACAAGAATTGGTAATTTGTACAGATGTTCAAATGTCTACTAAACGGGGAGGATCTAAAGGAGATATTCTGGCTTGTCTTGACACAATCTATCTCCCATATAAGTCTGACAGGACGCCCTACATGAACGTACACCTGGAATATTATAAAACATAATAAAGATAATTATTTTCTAGCTACACGCATCTTTTATTAGCTTATAGTAAGCTAACAAATGTGAATTTTGCATTTCAAGACTATTTCTATATTAAAAGAAAATAATAAATCTTTGAATTAGCTTGAGGCAAACTAGAAAGTATGAATCTTACTTTGCAAGACTTTCTACCTGGAATGTAACTGAATTAATTCAAAGGTGGATTACACTAAGAAAATACTTAAAGAAAGATGAAGGTAATGTAAGAAAGTTAATTACATTGAACGTCATGTCGCTAAAGTACCATTATCCTGTCCTGTATTCCATATTTCATTTTCTGATTCCATCAAATATTGTTTTAAGATAATTACCGTGCTTTTGCTCTCTTCCTTACGGTGTGGCGTACCAAGGCACCCGGATTCATTTCCTATTTCCAAAAGACACCATCATTGAAAGTAAAAGTACGTACATCTTCCACCAATCTGCGTCTTATTTTTCATATCTGACGTCATTGAGTTATTTCAGTATTTTCTTTTTATATCTTATATACACCATCATATGGTTCAGTAATAGGCCTCGGGGGATCTATTTCATCCCGGAACAAGAATAACGTAACTCATCCCTCAGAAATTTCACATCCCTACCCCTTTAAAGAGACTCTAGTGCAGAGATGGCGAACCTATGAACCACGGAGGCTTTTTGTATGACCTACGCACTAATTTTTTAAAAATTACTAGCTAAATCCGGCCCGGTTTCTGTTAGAAAATAAAAGATCACAAAAGATGATCAACTGGAAAGAAACGTAAGAAATGAATTCGAATGCAGCGTTGTGTCAAAATACTTTTAGAGTGTAAATATACGCACCAATTTATATATATATATATATATAGATTTTTTGTAACATGCCACTTTTATTTTGTGCTTTCACTTTCAAAAGTCAAATGTGTAAAAGGAAAAGGAAGTAACCTTTTTAGAGTATTTTAAAAGTGAGACCAAAAAAAGGTCAACTGTAAGTTTTTCTGTTAACAAATTTTCAGTGTTTCCAAATTATTGGTACCCTTTCACCACACCTTTCCCTCTTTCTTCCTTGAATTTATATTCTAAAATATGTATTTTCTTTTTAGCTAGGTAATACCTTTTCAATCGGGTTTCATTATTGTTTTTTTATGCGCTCCAACAAGTATGTACTATGATTAAACCAATATTTTGTTCATTTGGTGACATTTTTCGCCTATAATTAGAATAATATGGGCCACAATGGGCTAAATCTAAAGAATACTGTTAATGTAGAAATAATTCTCAATTTTGAAGTTGCAATTACCTATCGATCGTCTAGTTCATTAGTAAGACAACTCGGAAAATATTTAGTTTTGAAATAACAAGAAAACAATATTCAAGTTATTCCAGCGGTATTCGACAAGTTCATTTGCTCTGTTTGGTTGCATTTATGAGTTATCTGCTATTGAACGAGATAGACATATAACTGCAACTGGAAGATATTATATATGTTACAATAATAAAATATGACAATATATTTTTCTTCAATTCGGCCCAATTAGTACTTTACTCTGTTCTCCTCCCTTTCCAAGGGAGTCGCTGACTTAGTGACCGACGGGCTTTAGATAAAATTAAAACAGATAATTTATAAATTTAACCCACTTATCAAAAAGGTTCGTCTTCACTGCTCCACTACAAGAGTAACATTGTACAAACCCCATTCGTAGAATGTTGAACGTGTACCATAGAAAATGAATCTCAACTTGAATTCAAAATGGTTTCAGTCAAATTACCAGGTATATTAATAACGGAAATTGCACAAATAATTTAATTACGTTGAACGTACGTTTATTTTTGAATACTTTGTAAGAGTTCATTGGGAAAGATGTTAATACAATTATAAGCAATTAATTTGGCTTTTATAATCGATTTTACCTGCCTGGAACGTATTTTAATTTGATTTCCGGGCTATGGCTGGACGGAAATGATAAAATGTATATGAAAATCACATTTAAACATCGGACTCTAGAAAATGTTTACCGTCGGCTTAGCAACCCTTGCAATTTGTTCGTTCTTTGACATTTATATGACGTATCTATGATTTCAGTTCTATCATATTCTCCAGTTGGATAATATTCGTTAAAACTATTGGCCTTACTACATACAAATATAAGTATCAGTATCTATCGGCCTGTTACTAAAAATAACGATTTTTGTTTGTGAGATACTCATAAACCCAATCCACTTTTCAAAACAATACAACGTTGAATTGACTAAATAAAGCTTTTCACTTTTATTCAAAGCACATGTCAAACACACTCGTCAATAGTGGGGTGGACGGGTAGAAGGTAGAGAAGGCGGGAGAACAGTGTTACCTGGGCTTTGTTGTTGCAATGCAATGTTCAATTCAACGAGATAGTACGAGTATTATATGTTTTAATAATGATTTGAGGATACTCTAGTTTAAAAACGGATACTTTATGTAGAGTTATTCTGAGCGATCCGAAAACTACCGGAGATTGCCGACTGTTGAATTCACGTAATTTAATTAACAGAATTGAATAGAGACATTGTTTTATAGAAAACTGATTGACATTTTAAAATGAAATAAACTGCTGTATTGAATATTGAAAATGAATTGATTTTAACAAAATATATAAATATTGGAATATATATATATTAGGCACGTTGAAAACAATGCAAGAAATGTTTTAAATCTATTTGAATGATGCATCTAAACTGCACGTGTCATTTATCACTACTGTTTAGAAAAAGCTAAAACTAACAAGTATCACAGTCTCCTATAGAATTTACACTTTGGAAATATTGCGTTTTTCTCTTGTTGAAAGATTCTATAATAGTTCTTTTGAAAGTTATAGTATGTTAAGGGTGTTGTTATTAGATTTTAGAAAGCCTGAGGTCTTTAACAATACATTGCTTAAAAAACTAAGACATTATGTAAATACATAAATGAATACCGATTTAATATAACTACGACATGAACTTTCAAAACCTTTTAAACTTTTCAATTGTCTACAATAAGAATTTCATTATGTTTTAATAAAATTATAAGTTCTTAACAAACAATATTACAGAGTGTAGTGAGAATTAGAATGTAATTTCAGATACGAACAAATAATTCCCACCCAGATAATAACATTAATGCAGCAACCCCATCTCTCCCCCTGAACGAGGGAGGATAACGACTGCGAACTTCTTACTTCGATCAGAAACACCACCTCGAACCACATGAACCGAACTTTAAACTTATGCTTTAAGTTTCCAGATGCATCTCAACTTCCTGTTTACATCACGTCTTATTAAAATATGTCTTCCTTGTCTTTCTCCCTTACCTTCCTTAGTCCCGCCCTCGCCCTCGCACTCGCGGAAGACAGGCAAGTTTAGTGCATTTCCGCTGAACTTATTTTATGAGGCAGTATTTTATGCAGTGATAGTTCCTAACCGCTTGCAGCTTCCGCATTAGTTCATTACTTTGCGGGGGGAGGGGATTCTTCACACATTATTAGGATTTAAGATTCTCATAAATTTAGACGGTTCATTATGTATTATGGAGCTTCATGAATAAAATTTGCAATTTAAAGGTGAATTAATAACATCGAATATCTTGTAAAATTATACTGCAACCATTTTCTTGTGACTTGTGATTATTTCAAGAGAGTGAAGCCGCTAAAAGTTTCTATTTTAATGTTTATTAAGGCCGTCAGTAAACGACGCGACTGGTTGCAAACCTTATCCCCGAATCTGCCCGAAGCGAATGTGATTACAACTGTGTTGTTAGTAAAAGAACGAACGTGTTTACGAGTGCTTAAACTGGTGTTGAGCATATATTCAGCGACTATATTTTTTGGTCGTAGGGCATTGTTGGTTTCATTATGACATCATCAACAGAGATGTTTACGAATACTATTGAAAAGTATTGAAATACATACATACATACAAATAAGACACAAAAAAACCCTCTGTTATGCTACTGTTAAAAATTCTATAGAGTCACGTTCGTGCCTTGTGTTTTCTCTCATTCGTATACACGTTCGTTCTCTGACTAACAACACAGTTCCATTCTCATTCAGGGCTAAGGTTTACAATCAGTCGCCTCATGTGCCTAAGTCTGAATGTCATGAAATTTTGACACATATCGTTTGAAAGTTGATATCTAAAAATGATATGGATTTGGATATTATCCTACGAAATTATTGACTGATTTGATAGGTTTATTACTTAATTGAGGGCGAAAGGGAGAGAGGGATAAACAATACAAACACACCATACAATAAACATACATACACTACAAAACATTTTACGTCATAAAGTTCATCGTTTAAATTTATTCTCCTTTCACAATCGGTGCACTTATTTTAAAAGCTAGTTGCAAACCGAGTTTGACCTGATATTCCTGCAGCCGTAGATGACGCTTTGGACGACAATCGGTGTCAGCTATTCAGTACATGTTTCAACTTGTCTCAACTCAATGCAGCATCTCACAATAAGTACAGCTGCAAGGATAATGCTTAGGTGGTGGGAGACGCACGGGTGGAAGGGGTATATCTATTATCAGTGAAGCAATCTAGATACTGCAGATATTCCAAGCAATTAAAGTTGAATACTTTTTTAAAACGGAAGTAGCTTTTCAACCGTTAAACGTAGTGCTATTTCGAATACACGTATGCATGTGTATAGGTTTTATAGGATATTTTTAGAAGGCACTTCCGATATACAAATAATTTTTAATGATTTTATATTTATATTATTGTATGGTAATGATAGTGTTATGGTTCTAATTTCTTTTATCTGTTTTGCTAGTAAAATATATTCATGTTTCAGTAAGGCGTACGCTCTAATATGTAAATGAAGATATTTTCTGTAGACATTGCACCCCTCGTGCCAATGGTGAACAGTATTCAGTTCACTTCCATATACTTCATTCTTTCCGGTTGAAGACGCTTCAGTGATCAAATTAGTTTGGGATGTTTCTCCTCACATGCAGATGCAATTTCTGGACAAACTTTGCGAGTTTAGGGTCTGTAAAGACTGGCAACGCACACCTTTAGGAGTGGAGGAAAAATCAACCAAGATTTACTGCATACAGTGTAGTGTATAACTCGTATTCTATAGGCTCTAACGATCAGTTACGATTTGGTACTGGTTCGATCTTCGGAGATAAAATAACTTTATTTCATGATTAGGTCTACAACTCTATTCTTTTGAGTCTTAGTTTTTAACAGTGTACAATGTAATAAAATCTCCAACATTTATTACTTTAACTGTTAATTAAACTGTAATTTTATCGACAAAGTTACATTACTTTAAACTTGTAGCAATATACACAGTCGTTTACTTCAAAACTGATATTTTAAATATCTTTGCAACTTTATAACTAAAGATTAAAGATTTATAGCTGGTGGAAAGACTAACGCAAATCTGAGACTCAGTTTTACTGCGTTGTATAATTCGGCTATTTAAAGCGATTAACAAAGTATTAAGAAGGCTTTGTAGACGATTTAACTGCCAGTATAGCGAGAAGAAAGATCTTGTGTGGAATAAATAGCAACACAAAACGGAAATAAATCGGAGTGGATTTTACAAGTTAAACAAAAGTGTGTTTAGACTATGAGAATTCTGGATTAGAGGAGCTCTAGATTAATGAGAAACCAATGTCTGTATATTTAGTGGATTTAGTTTAACCACAGATATTGGATCGTGATGTAAGTTTTTAATAAATTTGGTAATTCACCTAAACCTCGATTAATCCTCGACTAGGCACGTTCTAACGAAATTCGTGTTAAAATATACATGCTACACATGAAAAAGTTGTTTTTGTTCTATTTGTGCCTTTATTTTTATTAGAGATCGATTCCACAATTAATAACAATTCCAGACAAAAAGGAAACCCAATCCTAAACAAATATAATTTAATTCTCATTATTAAGCGTGATCAATTTCTACTCTATTACATTTACAAAACATCAAATTATTGTAATACATCGTAAAAATTTGAAATATTTATCACATGCTCATTTGATGACATATTTCGCTAAAATATTTGAAAACCTAAAAAATTCAGTAATTCTTTTAGTATACTACTTTTATTAAGACTGTCTAGACCGTGGAAGAAGTCTTCTTAATATAAGAACTCCTTAATAATGAGTTAGCTCTTAAAATGTCATTCGAGTTCTATTTATACTCCTAGCATCAATAAAACTGTAATTACAAGATTGGCAACTTAACACCCTCTCTTCCCTCCTCCTGCCACACTTTATTTAATGGACCCGATGAGTTTTTCCACTTGTTTTACTCTTTATGAAGCGCTCCTACTTTACTGTTTACAGAATTCAGCCTTCATACAGATTGAGTTGGTAGCGAACTCTGAGAATACTTGGATTCTGGACAACTTTGTTCTCGCTGAAGAAAGTTTTATATATTTGTAAAGGATTAATTAAAATTAACGTTCTGTAGAGTAATGAACTGTTTTTCTTTTTTGCATTTAAAGTTTTCTAGAAGTTTTATGGATGAATTTTACTAAAGTTTTAGACGTTTAACAAAAATAATTATAATTTAAAGATGGAGATAAAATGAATTTGTTTATTTGTAGTGTAACGTATTTACGTTGTCAAGGGAGTCCAGTCCCGAAGGTAGATGTAGTTATTACACGTGCGTCACGGTGGAGCTGTCAAACCTGGATCAACCATATTTCACAATTATCTTCTTGACAGATGGGAAATTAATTATAGAAAGCGTGCGATTGCAAAATAAGTGAAATAGCGGAAGATTGGAAATGCATTCCATAAAATTAGTGAGTTTTTTCTTTATTGTTTTACGCCAATTTTAACTACTACGTCATTCTCGCCGGATTTATATAAATTTGATTATTAAATATTATTGATTAATATTATAGTCTAGTTGTAACAGTTTTATGACTGTCTGATGCTAGTCAAATTGAGTGAAATTTTGAAGAGGCTCCAAGCACAGTACGATGATACAACTCTGAATAAAAAACAAGTGTTTGATTGGGTCGACATTTCGAAATAGTCGTGATAAAGTTGAAAACCAAAGCCATAACTGACGTCTGATGTCCAGCGTCAAAGAAGACGATATTATTGAGCCGGGCATGAGTTTGTGGAAGGCGGCGATCGCATTACTGTTACCAACATTGCATCATGAGGTGAAAACTGCTTGTTACAACAAAAGATGATGTTTTTCTTCTGTATAACAACGAATGCTCGCATACATCAGCTCCGACTCGTGATAGACTCACTAAACTACACTGGCAACCTCTTGAACACCCACCTTAGGCCCTCCGCACACGAGGCGACTGATTGCAAACTAGTCGAGCCGTGTTTCGTGACAGTATAGAATTTTTAACAATAGCATACTAGGGGATTTTATTGTGTCGTATTTGTATGGATGTATGTATCTACATACTTTTGAATAGTGTTTGTACACATCTCTGTTCATGATATCACCATCAAAAGTATGCAGCCACATGCAACCAAGCATTTCCTGCGACCGAGAAACATAATTCCTCAAAATGTGCTCAAAACCAGTTTAGTTTCGTTCGTGCCGTGTGTTTTCTCTCACTAACAACACAGTTCCATTCTCATTCGGTTCGGGCAGATTCGGAGCTAAAGTTCGCAATCAGTCGCCTCATGTGCGGCCGCCCTTAGAGTCTAGACTTCTTCCATGAAGGGATTAAAAAGCTTCCTATCTGATAGAAAAACTGTATTTCTATAAATCCGTATTAAAATATTCAGCTGAATAAGTTGCTGAGATGAAAAATTGTGATTTAAATGAACAGAAAATTATGTCGGAATTATAAAATGAACGAAGATGCGGTAACATTCCTACAAACAATTTTGACAAGAATCATGTAAGATTCATACGACTCAGAACGAATCGTATTAGAATCGTACAATAATCGTATTAGATTCATACAATTCTTAGAGAAATTGTTTGTAAGCATAGTTCACTAAACAAATCAACGAAAAATGTTAGTGGTCTTGTCATAGTTGGAGATATATATGTCAGTTAGATGAATACAACGAATGACTTGATTTTGCGCAATTATACAATTAAATTCCTTAAATTATATAGTGAATTTCAGTCAGCATCCCTGCCATCTAAACGGCGCGACGTACTCTGCAGAATGAACGCCGAGCATTCCATGAATGTTTTATCCCGAACGTGCACCACCACCAACGGTCGGAAAACAGGACTATGGGACGAACTACTACGGATTGGCATTGGATTTAAACCGACAGAAATATAAATTAAATACTTGATTGCGTTTAGGGTTGAAGAGGAGAGGAAGAGAGTAAGAGGGATGAGATGGAAGAGGGGTTTGTTGGAGTCTAATGTACAATGGCATATTCGTGGCTGTGGTCGTGGTTTTAAAATGAACACAATGTGCTGGAAATATTTTTAATGGATATTTAATTGAATATTTTGAATGTAGGTAATTTCATTTCAAATATAAAAAATAAATGACAAATTCATTTTATATCCATGCTCGTCTAATGGATGACTAATGGTGACTGTAATAACAGATATTAAAATTTTACGGGATAATTGCAAATGCTTGTTTGTATAAAACTGTTAATTTATTTTTAAAAGTAAACAAAGTCATAAATTACGTATTAATTATTAGAGCTAATAAATTTAAAGAGCTTGAAGCAGTGCCGTAACGAAAGTAATGCCTTTTTTTAACTGCTATACAAAATCAATTGCATCTAGTCATAATTGAACCGAGTTTTTGGAGGCTCATGTTGCGTCAGTGACTGCGACTCATCGTTTCCTTTCTTTATGTTAAACATCGGTATATAATAAAGTGTTACAACAGGATCGACTCCGAAATCGATCCGAGATGTCTTAGGTCGATTTCAAAGTGCTCTCGCCTCGCGTTGGTTTGCTTCGGATGAGTGGTCTCCCGACACAAGTCAAAGGAAACGAGAGGTGAGACCAATAGCCATGTTCATTTTCGGTACATCGACAAATCTTTTGACAAATGTCTTGCCGAGAGTGAACTGCTGATATTTAACATTTGACATTACAAATTTGATATATACAAGAAAAAATGATAGTTCTACAGTGTAGGCGATAAAATACGTAATTGTTAATATTCACCTACCTGTAGATTCACATGAATTCAACTATGAAGATGAATGAGTAGATCTCTTACCTAAAATAGAAAGAAAGCACGAATTAGTTAAATAATTAAAATTCCAATATTCATTTAGATTGCTTATTGGTATTACAATTGCAAATATACCCTTTTGAATGATTAAAAACATCAATTTCTTGTATTTTTGAATCACAAGAAAAAAACAATATAGGCTGTAGTCGAATAGTACGTATGCAACTGGCTACTGGAAAAATAGAAAGGATAGAAAAAGGATATATATATTTTTTTTTTGTAAATTACCAATAAATCTGTATTGAAATATTCCGGTTTTATATTTGAATGACCCTCGTATACGTAAGCTTAAACCACTTTAATTCAACTCGAATTCGCATGACGTCACTCGAAAGATTTATACATATATTCAGAACCATTCATAATCTTAAATAGTTAGTTCACGCTCTCTTGAGTTGAGTTTGGTTTTCTATACATTGCATTATTCATTCTTATTCTTTTTACTTATTTTTTTACTTTTTCTCGGTACTTGAGATTTAAATATTCAACTACTGAGTTCTAAGAAGTTTAATCAAATGAAGAGAGTATTTCTATCTTATTCTCATTTAATCTGCAGTTTTTTTTAAATGTAAGATATTAAATATGAGACAAGCGGTTTGAAAATGCAATGTTTTACATTTTATAAATAATGCATTTATGTATAAAGTGCTATATTAGATATTTATAAAAATTACAGAACAAAGGCTTTGTTTTCATACAAGAGCTGTGCAAGTTTTAACACGTTTATTGCCACTCTACTTGTCATCTTTTCAATTTAATTAATTTTACCTCGGTTTCGTACTAGTGGCCTCGTAATGTGCACAACTACACCGCTGCCTAATACATTTATGATTGTGCGTGTAGATAATCAATTTAACTTCATAACAACCAAACCCAAAAATACAGCAGTCATCGTCAAGCATTATTGCTCTCGCCCACTTTCCTAGGTAAATATGTCTGCTACTTTAATGTATATCAATAGACCACTGTATCGAACGTAATAAAGGTGTATATTTTATATCTTTATCGTTCTTCTCTCTCAACGATCCACTGTGCATAAAATCGTTAACACAAAAGAGGACCACGGTCATTCTATATGATGTACGAACGTATGAACTACAGAGTTCTTCGATACAGTGGTGTAATGATAAACATTAGAGTAGAAATTAGCTTCCTAGCAGAATGATAAAGCGTGATTATGTGACACAACTCCAATACACTCTACTAAAAAAATGAGAGGTCTATTCCACCGTTACAGAACCTTAAATGGGAATATGTACAACTCTTACAGCGATCTATTGTTTATAATTGTTGAAAAGAAAGAGGAGAGAGGAGAAAACGAATAGATATATAATATGTATGTTTATTTTTTTGAAGACAGTGGTGTATTGATTACATTAAAACATTAAAGTAAACCTTTCCCTTATGATGAAAGTGTAAAGGTTGGACGTACTCTGTTTATTTGTGATTCCAAAAATAACGCGATTTAAGGCGCACATTTCAGAAGTACCTTATAAAATATCCAGTACATATACATATATTATACATCTCTACTAAATCTTCGCAAACCACCATCTATCATAACAGACCCTTGTAAACCAAAAGAATAAATTCCATCTAATTCTACATTAAACAAAACAAACATTTACATCTAAAAACTCTTCTAAAAATTCCTTCACAACAATCTCGCAAGAAAAATCTTTTCAAGATGATGGAGATAAAGAGAGGGATGGAGAAAGAGTGATAACACTGATGATGGGTTCTCTCATTAAACTAACAGTAAACTTTATTTAATTAAATAAGAAAGAAAACTCTGCAAATGTATACTAGCACAAAAGGAAAATGTTTGGAAGCAAATAAAACTGAAAAAAGTATTTTATTTAAGTCCGTCAGAGCTCAGCGTCAGTGAGATACTCACTGATACTCTAGAAGCTTTTGATCTTTAGTTTCAGTTAAAACTGCGCTAACAAAGAAATGGTGCTTCAGTTTGTCCATAAGTAATGATCTAGGTCATTATTGTTCTGTAAACTATAGCATGAGATGGAACTAGGGCCCTTTGATGCATAAATAGTGAATTCGTTTTTTGAATTCTGTACGAACACTATGTGAATTTCTAATTAATAGCAGTAACTTGACATTCTATTTGTATTGGTTTATTGAGTAAACAAACTAACAATGAATAAATACTGTATTTAATATTAAAATTACTTTTGTAACGTAATAATTACACTTAATTATGTATTAGTTGTTAGCAATACCTATCAAGAAAGGAAAGGGAAGTGTAAGTGAGGTTGAGTATAGAAAGTTCTGGATGGCAGAAGAGGAATGGAGAAAGTAGAAAAATAGAAAAGTGTTGGAGAAAAGAAAAATATCAAGGAAAGAGCGCAAAAGTAGGAATAAAAAGCGAAGAGAGAATGAGTGAGAGGAAGAAGGACAAGGAAGATTAAAAAAATAAAAAAAATAAAAGATAAAGAAAATAAAGGGGAAGTAAGTTCAGCTGGAAAATAAGTTAAAGAATAAGAAAAGGTTAAAAGGAAGGAAATTTTACAAAATAATAGGGATATAAAAACCTTAGAACTATAACAAACATATTTAACAATAATGTACTTCCCGCAGAGAAAATGAAAAAGGAAATCATAAAAATAAATGAGTAGATTTGTGGGATTTAAAAAAACTTTTACGTAGATTGATTCCCTTAAAAGCTACAATTTTTATGGAATAGTAAGTAAGTACTGTCTCTCTGCTCTCATATATTACATTACTAAAAGACGGTTGTTTATTTGTATTGTGTAATACAGGCTTCTGTTTCGTATAATCAATACTAAGAGCCTATTCACTAGTACGAGTACTAGTCAATTCTTTAGGGCTATAGAGCCTTACAAAGAATTTCTCATTTCTTAGCCGCGGGAGGTTTTGCCTGTGGTTGACTCTCGCATGTTTAAATAAATGTATGCTACAATTTGAATGAGTACAGTAGCTACCTAAATTTACTTTATGTTTTCTTATTGTTGATTAAAATGCTAGAACATGACATAATTCAATTGATTTGACTTCGAGAATAACAGGGATCGAGTAAGTGGGGTAAATTATCCAAAATTGAGTAAAAATGAAAATTTACGCGTTCAAAAGTTTCGGTAATAAGAATTTTATGAAATATATTACTTCATGCTAATATTTTGTTAAAATAACTCCAGGACACCCACCCAGATACTATTGCTTCCTAAATTCGAGTAGGGCTTGTTCGCTACCCGCTTATAAAAATAAACATTTACATAAAAATGTTTTCTAAGTTTATACCTTTGGCTCGCTCAAAAAATATAAATTTAAATATTCCCTATAGCGGAAATGTTTCACTGTTTTAAAACAAAAAGGTTTTTTTTTATTAGATCTGGAAAACTCATTTTCCTAACGGAAATTTAATTACACATATGGTGATTCAACTTGCATAACTAAAATATAAATAAAAGAAGAAGAAAAAAAAGTAAATAGAGAAATATAAACAATTATAAAGCAAAATTAATTGTATTTTTGTAGTTCAAATGTTTTTCTTTTAAAACTCATTTCATGTTCAACATTTGATATTTTATAAAGTTGACCTGTTTTGACCATATGGATAGTGGAAAGGGGAAGGAGAGAATAAGAGTATAGAATGAGGGTGGTTATAAAATTTATTGGAACGGAAATTACTAAATTTCCGCTAAAATAGTTGCTGACGTAATCAATATTGTGAAAGCTAATGAAAATAAATGTCAAACTCAATATATACGGTACAGAAGCACTGAAAGGAAATCACCTTAATGAACTGTTAATTACTAAGTGGGCGGCACAATTAAATCATTAATACATTTATTAATTAGTCATATCTCCGTCATAAACTCTTTTGAGCAGTCTCATGGAACTTGCCATATATTTTTATTTTGTTTTGACTTTGTTTCCACGTCTTTTTTATATACAGTTTACAATATTATTGTTTTGCGTTATTATTATCTGTACTTTTTCCTCCGTCACCTACTGTGCTCTCTTCCTTTGTTCTATCCGGCAAATATCTCCCCGGCTAATCTTTAGGACACGTATTTGTCCACATTCTTTTCCATTGTCTCTTCCTTGTCACTACCTCCTCTTCGTTTTTCTTCTTAAACATTTTCACTTCTTCAACTTCTTCCTCTTTCAAAAACCAAATCCCTTTATTCTTATTTCCCCCTCTTTGAAATATTCTCAGTTTTGTTTTAGTCGCATTTACCTTCTACTCTCCCAACTTAATTCCCGTTCTTTTTCTGGTCTTTCTCTGCCTTTTCATTATACGCATTCTCTCTACCTCCTCTTCTTCTTCCGTTACCTGTTTCATTTTCTTCTCCTCTTCGAACACTCCTCTTTCTAAACCCTTCCACTTAAGAGAGGTAATTTCCAACGTGTTCTCCACCTACAGCGCTCCACAAACGTGACAGATGTAAGAATTTTAAAATGTTTATGGTAAATGTAACTACCGTGATCTCAATTAGTTCAAATTATCGTGTTTCTACTGTATTATATCTCTTAATAAATTACTGGAATGATTTATAAAGGGCACCACTACTTTTCTTAATAAAAAGCAATGCTTTATCAACAAACGAAATTTTTTGAAAATTTTAAAAGTAGTGTCACTAAAACTAGTGTAACTCGTGAAGAAATGGTCTGAATGTCATGAAATTTTATTGTTAGTCTAAATATGATATGGATTTGTCAATAATGGCGCCATCTATATATCATCCTACGAACTTATTGAGTAATGTTATGGAGTATATTCGTCGAGTATATTGTAATAAAAGATTCACATTAAAAAAACTGAATTGAAATCACGGTATTCACGGTTAACATGAATCTAGTGAACCGTGTTATCTCAATAAACATTCGTTATTTGTACGTTCAACAGACTCGATTCGTGTTACCGTTCGTACACGTTCGTATATCAAATAATTTAAACGTCTCACACTGCTAGCTCAGTGCTGCAACCGCGTTATGCCATCATTCACAATATTTTTACAAAGTCTGGGAAAATATTTACCTATATTCCCTCTGCATATTCAATATTTATATTAGCCGCAACCCGTTTCATCGTTTTTCTCATTTTCCACAGACTAACTCATTTTACATGATGTTTTCCCAATGAATATCTGTTCACATATTCGTAATAGCCTCCAATCGGTACTTGGGGGTTGTTTGGGGTCTCGGAAACAACTTACAGGTGTAGTATAGGGGGCTGCAGGTGGTTCGGCCCCCCAAGAGACTGTTTCGGGTCCGTTGCAGGCACTGAGTATAACTCGAACAACATATAACCACCCCCATACCCGTCTACCACCCCCATAGCACCTAGTAGCTACTTCCATATTGGTATGGTGCGGTAACTCTGACAATATGAGCTGCGCTAAAAAGTTAAGTGTATGTGGGGCGGAGGAGGGGAGGTAGAGAACGATGAACATGGTTGCATTTGCAATGTTTATGAGAATAACCTTTGAACTCGTGAACTCATTTACGTTTTAATTTATTTCAAAATGACAATATTCTGGAGTTTAATGTAGCTAATTCATTTGTACCACAGATTTTTAAACTTTCCGAGATAACACTGTCATATACACAGTTCAGAAAATGAATGTACTCTTTGTCAATATTAATGATATGTTTTTTGCTAGTAATGGTCTTATACCGCTCATCCAAAATCTTTAGTTTCAAGGAATACATAGCCATATACACTAGCAAGGCAGAAAATAGTCTTTCGGTACAAAATTCACATTACCTAGCTTGTCATTACCTAATTCCAAGGTTTATTCCCACTTCTGATTTATAATTGTCTTGCGGTGCAAGGTTCACGCATGCTAGCCTGCTATAAACCAATTCCAAGGTTTATTTTCTATCTGGGAGACATCCAGGGATTGCTTATGTTTACTAACAAGTGTATAACTGGATGTTTTATTACTTACTCCATTGTGTTATGAAGATACGAAAAAATTCATGTATTATAAAAGCACTTTATTCCCGTTGGACCGTTTTTCTTATCAATGAAAGCGAGGGGTGTTGCAATACATTCTTTATTTGCAACTTCATTCAGGTGAAGTGATTTTGCCATTTGTAGCTCATATCACTGACATTTCCCTTGAACGAGTGAAATCAAATTGAATTGTTTCATGATAAAATGATTCAATATGATGTCAAAGTGACTCCAAAATGATTGCTGGGTTATTGTCTTTCAATTGAGAGAGTCCTAACAATATTAATCTATTTGTAACACGAGTAACGAAAAATGACTCCTTCAGTACGTATATTTTGTATTTTTACTTTATAGGACTTTTATAATAGGATTCTTTTATAGGGTACACATAAAATAAATTATATGTCAAATTAAATATCGGCTGACTCACAAAGATCCGACCCCAAAGAACAAAGCAATGGACAAACAAACATATCTTATAAGAATTTAGTATGAAAGATGTTCCAAGTAATAAAATATATATCCAAAATAAAAGTAAATAAAGATCAAATTTCTCATAGCCGTATTACACTCTCGCAAGTAGTTCTATCTCTGTCTTTCTTATGTTTTTTCTTTCTTTTTTACTCCTATTAACAAAGTTTTTAGTATATCTGTATACTTTAATATTATTTCTCTCGGTCTTCGTTTCTAAAGAATTCTTATACTGTTGTGTTATATTCACAAAGGTCATTGTTTGCAAAACACTTTTCCGCTTTTCTCTGTCTCTGACATTACTCGAAGGGTACACTAAGCGCAGCATCTGATATTAAGCTTTTCTCCGGTGTCTGCTGGCTCTAGTTATACACTGTACAGGGTCAACGAAAAGTTGGAACAATTTTACAAAAGTAAAACACAGAGCTTATAATTTCATTATGAAATAGCTCTTGCTGTTTTCGTTTTATGTTTTAGGTGCAGGAATAGTATAGCATATGGAAATATGTGTAATCGTTTCCTACATAAGTTTTAATTTTAAATATATGTAAATTCCAAACTTCGCAAAACTGAAACTAAAAGCTTGGTAGTACAGTGTTCTCTTTTATCGACAATACAATTATGAAAAATGTAAAAATAAAAATAAATATAATAATTTATATTAAATAAAGTATATTACTGACTCACGATGCGTGCGCAATTCAAAATAGAAACTAAAAACAAAAACAAAAACACTATTAGAAACGTATATTCTGTAGTGTGAGTAAAACACAAAGTTAAAACTAAGTTAAATATTACAATACGTAATCAAATGCCGTTATAGAACCTTAATCTCTTTTTTTTCTTCATTATATTTACAACAAATATTTTCTATCTATTGATGTAATACACTTGTGACCTGCATCCTTAAGGTGACTGTCCGGAAAATTACACTTTCTTTTAAAGAAATTTGACGGCTTCCTAGGCACGTAGCCCCTTATCGCACCTAAAAATGTTGTGCTTTTTCTTATACTTTGTATACTCGTATTCTAATGTTTTAAGTGTATGTATATTTCTAATAGTTATGCATTTGACATTACTATATTACATTTACATTCTCAATCTGTATATATGTACAGCACTACAAGCTGTTGTGGCAATCTATAAAGTTTTCATACAGAAGGTTATTTATTTTATTCTACTGTCTTCGCGATATCAATATATATTAAGCGGGAAAACGATATTTAAACTCTAAATAGATACATCTCCAATAATATTTCAATATTTAATAAAATAAAAACGCCATTATGCATTAATTAACCTTTCTATTTCTATAAAGAATAAAAAAATCGATCTCTAAAAAATAAGTTCACAACCCAATCTTTTTTTTTTACTTTGGGAACGCAGAAAACTGTTTAATGTTCAAAAATCAACATGGAGTTAAGTTCATCTTTAACAAAAATGTGTTTTTTTTTCATTTTCGTGTAACATTTGTTACCCAGTAAACAAATTGAGCTCTATTCAAAATCATATTTATTAACATCTATGAATTTTTGCCATGAAAGAGTTTTCTTAAAGTTCAGTTGTCCATATCATAAGTTGATACAAACTACAGTAGACTTCTTGTGGGATCTAGCAAACCATTGAGGTATACAGACTCCTAAAAAAAGTGTAGAGTTAAAATTTTTATATGGACGGCTACCTAAACCTCTAATGAAAGTGAAAAAAAAACTCGGACAGCATCCTTAACTGGCTATGAAATGCACCTGCAATTTTCATGAAGAGTACATTCACAACATATATAAAAAATATACTAATTAAATGTTACAAATGTTTACAAATAAGTTTAGCAACCATTATAATCGTAACTTTCATAAAACTAGGTCAATCAATGTACATACTCGTATATACATATACATTATTAATAACTAAACACTAAATCGAAATGAAAAAAGAAATCGAACAATTATTTGGATTTACTAAATTATTAAATACATTCCGAGTCACCTTGCTTCCACTATAGTGTGCTTCGGACTGTGTAGTCACAGTATCTCCTTTAGTTCGCATCGTTGACGATGGAGGGTGGGGGTGGGCTAAACGACGGACACTAACGATTTTGTACCCTTAAGGGAGAGGAGGGGCTCGGTATATTATATGAAAGGTTCTCAAGCAGAGTAACTGATGTGTATTCACATATGATTTAGTAATAATAATAATAACAGACCTAAGCTTTATTGAATCATACGATAATAACATGGCGGTTCGGTAGACTTCTTTCTGATATAAATACGATAAAGTAACATTCTTAGGTACGTAGGTCCTTCTGATTAAAACTGAAATAGACTGGCATCAAATAATGGTTAATACAAGTTGATAAAAATATGAAAAATCATTACTACGTCACGGCACTAAAGTTAGTAAAAAGTTTCAAATTTGATCCTCGAAAGTGTTCTTACATTATCTCGAAATTAATCAAATTGATTATTTGCTGAAGAAATGTATTAATGGTGAACTCAGACATTAATTAATAACTGCTCGGTAAACACAGCTACGTATATATAATGTTCTATTAATATAAAAATGATTTCCTTTTATATAAATTCTATTCGGTTATCTTTCGATGTAAATTGTTGTTTTCAGACTGGTAAAGCAAATTCCCCATTTTAATGTAATGTATTTTTTAGTTTAAAAGAAACATTGTACTATTTTTATTATTTGTTCATTTCTTTTATGCTAATATTATATTCTTTGTTATTTAATGTAATTTCGATTTGCTCCTTTGTTTTTAAATCACTCTATTAACAGCTCTCAAGCCAGCAACAGGAGCAAATTGAATTAATTGTATTGTATTGTTATATGTATTCAATTGTGCGTGTATTATAAAAGCATTAAAAAATAAAACCAAGTACTTTTTACTAAAATCCTAATGTACCAAGTTCAGCGAAGGTATTTTTTATCAAATTAAACTTCTACAACAAAACACAGACGTTAATAAAGCTTTTATGCAGAATTAAATAATGTTACATATTAAATTAATATATTAGTAAAAGATTTTCAATGCCTTTTGCATTTATTTAATGACAATGTAATAGTATTATGTTAAACTTCGATTAAAACGAAAAAGTAATTTTAAGAAAAAAATATTACGTTAAATAATACATAAGTTTACGTTTTGTGTTGAGCGGGTAATAATATAGTAATGTGGCAGTTAAATTGTAATAAAGTATTTAAAAGAAATCACACATGACAGCCTACCTTTCAAAATCAAATACAGACTACCGAAAGACATAATTCTTTAGACACATACACACATCTTTTTCTAACATTAACCACAGCAAAGAAGGGTTTTGCGAGGAATCATAAAAGAACAAATTAAAATAAAATAATTAAGAAAAATAAACTTTTTAAAGTGTTGAGCGAATCTACCCGAACCGAATGAGAATAGAACTGTGTTGTTAGTGAGAGATCGAACGTATAGAAAACACACGGCACGAACGAAACTAAACTGGTTAGGAGTACGGTTTCAGCAACTCTATTTCTCGGTTGCATGTGGTTGCACGCTTTTGATGGTGACATCATGAACACAGATGTGCACAAATACTATTCAAAAGTATTTAAATGCATACATACATACAAATACGACACAATAAAATCCCCTGTTATGCTATTGTCAAAAATTCTATAGAGTCACGAAACACGGCTCGACTAGTTTGCAATCAGTCGACTCGTATGCGGAGAGCTTTAATCTCTCATTCGGCCGTCACCTTGAAAATTACGATGTAATCAATTTTCTTTGTTTGTATTGAAAACTATAAGTCCTATAAACATTTACTAAGTCTATTATATAGTAGGTACTACACCCTACAGTCTGTTCATTACACCACTTAATTTATGATTTATTCTTTCTTGTAACTTTTTATTACAAAAGTTATAACAAAACAGATATTAATAAAAGTTGCGGATAATATTTTTATCCTACAAATTTTTTATGGTTCTAGTTCTAGTTTTATCACTTCTAGTTTTCAGGATAAACAAAAGAAACTGAAAATTTAATTCCAGTTTTAAGTGTTTTACATGATGTAAAACAGAACAGTACTATCTGCTCAAGATGCTTGGTTCGATAATGGATATCACCGGCTAGTAGTATTTGTTTTTTTATTATTAAATCTGAACGCTTTTATTTTAGAAAATATTAATAACAGATTTTCATAAAAAAAAATACGCAATTGTCATGTCAATAAATGAAGATGAAGATTAATATCTTAGCACAACATGTTTCAAATATTCGTGAAAGTTTAGAAAACCCTGACTAAAACAATACAATGTTTGAGCTGGAAATGAGTGAGACAGATGTAGACATTTTATGAGTTGGTACACTAGTACACGGCTATGATACGACTGGGGACTCAAACAGAAACTCGAGTTGGTCGTGGACCCGGCTACGAAGATGTCAGCCTCTCAGTTTACCAGTTGCCATGATACTACGTTACGTTACTACGTATTATGACGTAAACAATTACCTTCAAAATGTCTAAAATGTAAAATAACAAAAACATGATGACTGCGTGATGCTCATTACTCATCTCTAAGTACAAGAAGTTAGGGGTTACAAGAAATACTCGTACATTGTAATAAATGTATAATTAGAAAGGAGAAACAGTGAAACATAAATCACGGAAAACACAGTTTCTATTTACTTAACATAAACAAAGTACTATTTAGGTAATATTTTTTTTATCTAAATATTCAATTGCATCTAATCGCGGTTTATTGTCGTGGACTACTCCTAAGCCGACTCCGAATGATGCGATGAACGTTAGATTCAAATGCTTACCTCCAACGAGTGAGTCGAATATTGGAAGATTGACATGGTAAGTTTCCTACTACACGGTGGAACGAATCTTTGATCCGAATGATTTATTTATTTTATTAATTTGTTGATATTATTGACACTGACATTGTTTAAAAAAAACTTTCAAGTATAAAACCTTCCTTTGTTGACCGATTCGTACAGCAGTGCATGAGATGGATCATGTGTGTGGTAGAGGTAGAAAATCCCTTTTGACGCGGGTCAAAACCGACAACAGCCCGAACTTCTTCCAACGTAAACGTTGGACACATAACATTAGACACACTTAGTTCTAGCATCGAGTAGACGATGCTTTTGATGATGACATCTACATTACGAATACTATTGAAAAATATTTAAATACATACATACTATCAAATATAACACAATAGAATCGCCCTGTTTTGCTATTGTTAAAAATTCTATAGAGTCACGATACACGACTCGACTACCAGTTTAGTTTCATTCCTGCCTTGTGTTTTCTCTGACTCGTATACACGTTCGTTCTCTCACTAACAACACAGTTCCATTCTCATTCGGTCCGGGCAGATTCGGGGTAAGGTTTGCAACCAGCCGCCCCATGTGCGGGGGGCCTAACTATCAAGCGTACAACGTTGGAAAGTGTTCGTAGCATCGTTTGGCGCCGGCATAAGCAGTACACTTTTGAGCACTTACCGCTAGTATTCGGTTCAGCTAATTTGATATACGTTTTTAAACCTCTCACAAGTAAACATTGTAGTATATTTCTCACAAAAAATAAAAGCAAATTTTATGCAAACTTTCGTTGCGTCTAGACTCTAAACATCTAAGTTTATCTGTTTACTAACGACAACAAAAAAAGAGTCTTAAAGCGGATTACAGCAAATTATATTATTTCACAACGACGACGCTAACTTTGTTTACGTACCGTGTTTCTCTGCCAAATGGTTTCGCCTTCGCTTTTACAACGCATAACACGAAATACCGGGGTTCAATATTGTGATAGTATTTAACAGCATTTACAAAAAGCTTTTAAGCTTGTCATAACAGTAATTTGTAAAAATACAACGAAGCTTTTTTAGTAACAAACTTTTTATTCAAATAGCTTTTGTAGGTTTCCTAATCTGTGGGACGTTAATCATCAAACGTATATATATATATAATATTTATAAGTTTATTTATATAAATGTTTTCATATGTGTAAAGAAATTATATTTCTTTTAGTTGGTAACATTGACCAGAGATATTATAAAATTAGATAAAAAGGAATTGAAAATTTAAATAACAAACTTTAAATGTCGTTTCTTAGATTTCAGGTAGGATAGGTTGAATTAAGTTAAAGTTATTATAAAGTATATGTAAATTACTAAAATAAAAGTCTTTGATTTTAGAAGCAACACATAAACTTGATTAAACATTTACAATTTATCCTAATAAAATTGTCTTATATATGTTTTTTTATATATATGTATGATTATATACACTAAAACAATACATTTACTTACAATTAACATTTGGAAATACGCAAGTTGTTTTGATTTTAAAAGAAATGGAAATTAACCCCTCTTAAAGAACCCTAACACAAATCTCAGCAAAGGTTAAGAGTCCAGAATGGCTACCCAAGACAATATTTGAGCTTTTGTAGACACTGTGTGGTACTCATTGTGGACCAGGAAAGTTTGGTTAAATACTAACTCAGCTTTTAACCAGAGTTGATCCGAGACTAACACAACTAGCTCCACGAGGCGAGTCAGTTAAAGTAAGTGCCTCCCTTTTGGCATAGGTGAACTTCATAAATGAATTACCATGAGTACCATTCTATTAAGTGTGTAGGAGTGCATGAGCTTTACTAAGCATTACCATCTTATGGTGACAGAATAGTTGAAAGCTTTAACATAAATGTTAACAATACTTAATTTAAACTGAAATTACCTCATCATTTATAACCATATGTAATATTTTACTTAAACGAAAACTAGTACCATTTAATTTAAAAGAATTTCAATCTTGACTCAAATTGTTTTATTATATTTGCTTAAAACTACTTTATAATCGTTAAAAAGATCTTTCTAAAATCAAAAATATTAAGTTTTATAATCCAATTATTTCGAAAAATGTGATTTTTTTATAACTTATATCTCTTTACGTAAAAGCTTACGTAATTATATAGATAGTTTATCACCACATTGAAGATTTATAGATGTTAGTTCAAAATATATTGTTTTAGTGAAGAGATATATTTACTCAATTTATTGTCTATTATCGAATCGCATCCTTTCTGTATCCTTTACACCGACAAGAGAATTGACCCACGAGAAAAAAGGTAAGTATGTTTTATATTATTCATTGAATGAATTTTTAACATACTACTAATATAATTTGGTACAGTCCACTACAAGTCGAATTGAACCCGTGAAATAAACTATTTATTAATTAAAGAAATTTCGTTTTAAATCAGATGTAATGCGTTAATATTGTCGCGGAAAACAAATCAAGTGAAAATGAAAGCGAAAATTGTAGTTTTAAGTTAAAAAATTAATTATATTAAATAAATGAGACTTTTAAACGTAAAACGCTTATGCTGCTTGATAGATAATTTGATAAAGAAGATATGGTGTAATTTTTATTAAAA
Organism: Panorpa germanica; assembly: GCA_963678705.1. Lineage (NCBI taxonomy): Eukaryota > Metazoa > Arthropoda > Insecta > Mecoptera > Panorpidae > Panorpa > Panorpa germanica. Next base: position 5,736,499 of record OY783206.1, on the reverse strand, counting down.
TTAAATGACACGTTCTTGAGATATCGTGGCGACCAATTCGAAAAATGTAGTTTAGAGATAAACGCGCAACAAAAGTACTGCCGCGCTCACTTCAAGCTGATATAACTCAAGTAATAATTAGATTATTGGCATGGATAAACTATTAAAATATTCTTAAAAGCATAGTTAATAAATCTAAGCAAAAAAAAATCGTTTTTATGAAAATGTATGGGTGGGCAAGCCCTGAAATAACAGTTTGAAACAAGCTTATTTTAAGTTATTTATTTAATTTGTTTAAAACACAGTATCCCTCTTTACCTAGTATCTATTTAAACATCAAATAATCACACTAAAGATGTAGATGAAGATCATGATCACAAAGGTGTGAATTATGTGACATTGCAAAATAAATTAAAAATCCACGTTTAATACCTACAATAAATTGTAAAATATATTTTAATTAATGTCGTAAAAGCAAGGTATAATTGTTAAGAGTATTTTATAAGAATATACTTGTATTAAAATAAGCCTAATCCGTTTTAAATGAACAAAGTTCATGGGCGTTCGCAAGGTGGCGGTAAATGGTGCGCATAATCGTAACGAGCGTAAGGTATACCGCTGGTGTATGCTGGTAACATCAATTGTGATGCTTCTTTCTGGATATCATTAAAAATTTACGCATAATACTTTTTCACTCCCTTCTAAATTTCTTTAACGACGCCTATGCATGCAAGTGTGTCATTTGATAAAAAACATTTCACAAAATCTTAATTTATCAGCAGTTTCCATTGTCAACGGTTATAAAAAAGGAGATTTAATTAATTGATAATGGGGTTTTTCAGCAGGCGTAATACATCAGCTGTAACTGGCGTCTTAAAAAGACAAAAAATGAAAAAGAATGGGAAAACCTTATGTCATTTATTTACGGCTCAAAATTAAACTGAAGAAGTTAATTAATACCGCGATAGGAAATTCAAATAAGATGATTTATACTTGCTGACGTCGGCGTTTTTGTTTGGTTACTTTTGGAAGTTTGAATAAAAAAGAAAGGAGGAAAAGTTCAGCTTTAAGGAGGCAAAGTATCAATGTATCATTGTGTAGGAATGGAAATAATCTTTACTTAATACTTTTTAAGCGGGCAGTAAATTTCCGGGTTCTTGATTGTGTAACGGGTAAATTCAGTTATCGCACACAGAACATGTACACAGAAGTATAAAAACGAGTTGAGCTTGACTGAATAAATGGGAATTCTCTATACTCAAATGAGATTACCATCTTTTGCTTTCAACGTTTAACAATTAATATCACATCACTCAATAAGTCCGTAGGATGACATATGAATAGCGCCACTTTTGATAAGTCCATTTGATTTTTAGATTTTTTGATGGTGAAAATTACTTGTTAAGCCATTACTTTGGTTGAACGGTATTTTTGCCCATTAAAAAGCACAATGTTTTTCCACAAGATTTTTCCATTGTTTTAAAAATTAGAAAAGTAGCGTCACTAAAACTATTGTAACCCGTCGGCATGTCATGAAATTTTGACAAATATCATTGTACTATCTAAAAATTATATGGATTTGTAAATAGTAGCGCCATCTATGTGGCAACTTATGAATTTATTGAGTAACGTGTTAAAATGTTGCATAAATATGGGCCTTTCTGTAAAAGCTGTCATTTTAAATTTCGCATCATTCTTTAACTGTTAACATACAACCATCAAAGCGATGACATTTGGCAGATATTGTATTCCATTACCAAGTTTTGAGTTATTTCTTTGGATTAAGGTGAACTGATACTTGGTCATTTTTGATTCGCGAAATATAGATGGCGATACTATACAGCAGGTTAAATATTATCAAAAAAACCAACATTTCTAAGGTTTGTCATAAATTTGATTACCTTTATTTATGACAAACCCGTAGAAATGTTACCAGTCATATAAAAATTGAAATTAACTACAAAATATAGCAATATTTATTTTCAAAACTTATTTTTGCGGTTTCAACTCATTAAAAGTCAGCGGAAGAAAGCTTAAAATGTAGATACGTTATTTATCTAACTAATTGCTGCTTTAGATTTTGATTCGCGTTTATAGTTACTTACATAAAACGATTTAAACATAAGAAAACATAATTAACGTGCTGTATATCTAAATTTCGCGAATCAAAAATAGTCAAGTATCGTTTCACCTTAAGATAAAAATATCGCCAATTTTCACGAAAATTTTGCGTTTTTCAGTTGATTTAAAATACACCTCTTATTGAAACATCTTTTAAATAACCGCTCTTATTAAGAGACCCTATATTTAAAATAAATTCACATTCTGTGTCTGGTGTAGTAAGTAAACTTTTGAAATTGTCTAATCAACAAAAGTAATATAATTTAAAAAAGTCCTGTCCTGTATCTAACTTTTATATCCCTGAATAAAATTTGACTGTAAAACCTGATGTAAAAGTAAAATGGCGAATATAAAGTTATATGGGTACAAAGATCCCTCAATTAGTGGATACGGTTTTTACTGCTTGGACTTATTAGATTTTATAAAATGAATTTTCACATAAAATCAAAGCTTAGTATCAAAGTACAAGACTTTATTATAAAAACGGACAAGCTATAAAAAAAATATTACATTTCTTTGATGTCTGTTGACAGCTTCTTTCACTGAAGAATATGGCAAACATGGAGGATAATGATAAACAGGGGTGGACAAATAAGTAACAATTGCTCTAATAATTCACTCAATAGTGAAATATCTTTCTTTATACATTTGTTGGAAGCACTGTAGCGAATTCAATAATTCTAAGTCGAAATTATTATGTTCATATTTTTTCAGGTCAATAACTTTTGTAAATACGAGTATATTCTTAACTTTTCAATTATTTTGTATTTTTAAAATCGTTGGAGAGGGGTGCAAGTCTTAGCTTGCGATCATAGAAAGCATGTAAGGTTAATAAAAATATAGCAGGTGTGAAAAAGAGAGTGCAGATTTGACATAATTCCAAGGCGCAGAATTACCTCGCTGGGGCAATACGTTAATATAATGTAAGATTACATAACAAAAATTATCTTGTGACATATATTTATAATTTCTGACACCGATAAAACTTTTTATGCAAAATTATATAATGTTACATATTAAATGGATATAGTAGTAAACGATTTTCAATGTCTTTTGCTTTAATTAAAGACAATTTGACAGAGTTAAACTTCTGAAAAAAATATAACGTAACGTTATGTACAGAATATTACGTCATATAAGACATTAGTTTTTGTTTCGTGTATTAATATGTCTGTATGTATATTTACTTAATATGTGCCGCTAGATTTTACATTCTTTCTTTAATAAATCTTCTTAGATTCTAATCCGTATTTTGAATCATTCTTCAATTAAATGTAAACGAATGACATTTCTTCCTTCTTATTCTTACGTCATTTCTTCTTTCTATCCTTTACTCATCCTTATCTCTCTCTTTTTTTCTTCTCTGTATCTATGCATCCACCTTTTTCCTTCTATTCCTCCTTTCAACAATTCACATTCCCTCGTCATACGATCCAGCAAAAACCCTACAGATTCTCCACTCGACTTCCCAGTATCTATTTCCCTTCTCCTCCATTACCCATATAGAATACGGTTTAATATATTTGAAAACATAACTAATATCATGTATATGTATCTAGGACTGTATCTAGATACAAAAAGAATACAAACCTGAACAAAAATATAGAAAATTAAAGCATGAAGAAATTTCATGAGTATCAAAATGTCTGTATTCTTTTTTCACTTTATTTCCGTTTGCATATTTATGAGAAATATATAAAATATAAAAAAGATACTTGTAAGTTCTGAATTGAGTTGATTTTAAACTGATTTATATATCAAGAGTAATTTATTTTGACAAAGAAGTATCCCATGCCAATCAATGCCCCAATTTATACAGTACTCTTGAAAATAAAAAATAAATTCAGTTGCTTAGATATCCGAAACGTCGAAACGTCGAACCTTTGAACCAACGGCAACCCTCGACCTTTGGCTTCTGAATATACTGAACCATACGAACAGAAACACTATGACTACTTCAAGTCTTCCGGATTTCCACAGATCAAAGTAAATAACTCTATTACATTTGAAACTATATATCCTGAGTTTTGCTCTTGTTTTTTTTTCTCTCTTTATATTGTATCACATTTCGTATCCTTTCCCCCTTCTCCTTACCAACCTTGTTCTTCCTACCACTTGTATTGAGACAGTCGGCCAAACAGACATTCATATATAGAGAGTTGTTTTGTAGAATTTTATTGATTTATCAAGGAATTGCTTCATGTCTGGCAATATTTTTCAGTGATATGTCACCACTATTTATAATAGACACTGTGGCGGTGGGAGTAAGGGAGAAGGGCAGTGTGAGTAAGTGACTATGATATATGGTAGAACTAAATCAGTAACGAACGGTTGAGGATCAGTATTGTATTTTCATCGACTTCAAATGTGCCCACTTCAACTCGAAACTAATCAGTGTAATATTGTAGAAATAACTTAATTTAATATAGAATTATAGAAATTAACTTAATAAGTCAAAAACCTGCCTGTGATCGAATCGCAGATCTTTATCTTTATACAATACTAGAGTTTACCCTCGTCGACGACTGTCTTTTGTGTGTGAATTGAATTTCTAGCCTAATTTTTACCTGTTTTTTTTTTTAATAACATATTTCATTATTAAATAATCCAAAATTTGAGTGTTCTTTAAAGTTTCCTACCGGACCCTCTAATATTCTAAACGCCCCCTTTTTCAATTTCTAATTTTCATAAAAAATTATCATTGAACACCGTAATACACATGCCAAATTTCAACTTTCTATCTTTTACAATTTAAAAGTTATAGAGCAAAAAGTAAAAATTTTCTTTTTAGTTTTTCTAAAATTACGGGTTTCCAGTAAATAGACAATTTTCAAGAAAATGCGCGGGGCCGTTTTCGAGCCACCATACGAATCGCGCAAACATATAAACAAAACAAATAAACATTCACTTGGAACATTATAATATAGAATCTAACTATAGGATTTAACCATAGATTCGCGTGTCACAAGCTAAATCGAAGATTATTTTCTACTCTCATATAGAAAATTGTAATTCACTGCAAGTTTCAACTTACTACAAACTTAAAGTGTTACATTTTATTATATTCTCTACCTGAACACATTTTAATGTTATTACAACTGCAAAATAAACTTTTCTGATTACTAGATTTTTTTAACGTCATCATTTCAAGAATTTAGAAAAGATCATTTCAATAATTTAGAAAGACAACAGTTATAAATGGTTTAAAGTATATATTAAAGTATCGGCTTATTTCTGATGTTGAGTCTTATCACCTGATACTCTGTTGGCAGTATTGGTGGTGTCATCGGATTATGATTATGTATTTGCATTACCAATTTAACTTGATAACAACCAAATTCAGATAAAATAATTCTAATACGTGTAGTCAGCATCAAGCAATACAGTTGTTAAAATTGATACATTAAATATAGGAATGGATAGAGAATTTTGTTATCCGATATCTCGTGTTCCTTTCAAACCAACATCCGATAGAAATAGTGAGCCACACAATGTAAGCCATGTTTACATTGCGTTCAATACATGTCATTGATTGCACATTTCTCAGGAAATTAATTTCAGTGCATGTACAAGACTACAATGCACTGATAGCACACATAGTACACGTTCTGACAACAGAGCACAACAAATGCCGCACTGCTGTATGCCGTATACCGTATGCCAGTCTGTACAGTGTACACATTATGAATTACCAATAATATGAAACTTGTACAACTTCAAGTTATAGATATTACCACTCTAACCACTACCCAAAATCGAAACTACCCACCCCCTCTACCTCCATGAAAAGTTTTGTCTGACGTAGCATTATAGGGTACAGCGTCTGAATGTCTGTAGGGTTGAGCGGAGCGCTATGCAACGGTGCTGAGAAAAATAACTGTTACCAACTTCACTCCGTAGCAATTTGGTCGGAATGTTTCGCTCTGTAAGCAATGCGCCTGGAATACATAATGTAGAAAATAGTTCTTAAGACAAATACCACGAGTCTGTCTACCTGCAATAGACAATTAAACTGAAACACTGAATAGTATGCTTTTTTGTCTAGTTTTATTTTAATATCTTTTTTTTTTAATTTAATTTATTTACGACTCTAGTTATATCACCAAGATCTTCTACTATATAGGCAGTATTTGTGGTTTATGATTATGTAAGTACATAATCAATTTAACTTGATAACAACTAAATCAAGAAACTATAACTCTGGTTCGGGGATCAAACCCGAAGACACGGAAGTCAACGTCTTTTTCAAAATAGTATTTTTTCAACAAAATGATCCTATTTTAATTTCAATTGCAATTAATTTAAGGTTGACCGAGGCACTTTGGGTGTCATTAAAAAGTAGATGCCTTAAGTTGATTTTATAGATAACGAAAATGCACAGAAGTACCAAATACAAAGATTATACAAGTCCGTATTACAGTTTGATAAAACTAGCACAAGTGTGACAGTAGCGCAATCATCACAAAACTATAATCCGTGTTACAAGCCATCGCTAGTAAATTAAATATTGCACATTGCTGTACAATTTCTATGTAAGAGGCAGAAAATTAACCTTGGAATAAGCTTGTAGCAAGCTACAAAGTTTGAAACTGCTCTGCAAGACAATTTTTTACCTGTGAAAAGGCAATTAATGTTGTATAGAATTATGTATGTTTCTTTAATTTAATTTATTTAACGCCTGCCTATTTGCAATGCTAAGTCGGATCATTGACAACCTCCTACTGATACAAGTGAACTAGAGCGCTACTACTATAACTTTGCTAACAACTAAAGTCAGATAATACCACGTTGATCTAAGTCATTTGTCTTATGTTATGCTAAGAATGTTTTAAAGTTAGCGGTCCTAATGAAAATTCCAAATTTGCAACCTCAGCACCTCTCTGCGCGTGCCACCATCTTGAAAAATGGCGACTAGAAACCAATTCCCCATTCAATATCTCTTTACAAGTGGGTAATAACATAAAAAAAGTTATTATCAATTGAATTTCCAATAACTTTTGTCTATAACAATTTCTTGTATGAAATTTCACCAATATAAATGGAATAATATTCCACAGTTGCGATATTCCACTATAATACTCATACAATATGTCTACCTAATGTTGCAGCTTCTTCCATGACACAGTTCAGTTCATATCAGTATCAACTTATTTGTAAAACAACTTTAAAACTTTTCAAAACATATTTAAACTTTAAAAGTAAATTTACTTTATCAATCAAAGTAACAAAAACAGCAAAAAAATCTACTTAAAATGTTGCATCATTTTTATGGCAAAGAACATCAAAAAATAAATAAAAATGTTCATGGTAGATAAAATAACCAAATTATCTATAAAATGGTGCTGGAACTGGATCTGTTGAACTCTGACAGTGGAAAAAGGTGAAAAGAGAATAAAAAAAACTTTAGAAAAGTGGATAAACTTCTTAGAATTCAAGGAGGATGACTTGGATTAGGTTTCGCGGGTGACGTGTCCTAACGTGGTTCAATGTATCTCTCCATGGAACGTGCTCTGTTGTTTTTCTTTCTCCACCAGGATGTGGTCACTCAGTGGAATAGCTTTTTAAACAGAAAGCTTCCGCAACGATGGTTTTAAACATCTTCTAAAAGGTTTACTTTTATTCTTTAGGAATTCAATTTAATCAATCTTCATTTTATTGCACAGAAATAAGGATAATTCAATATCTTTTAATCTGTTAAATTTATTGGATTTATTGGTTTCTTTAGTGTAGTTAGATCGACTATAGTTGGAAACGACGTTACATTAAATTCTGGTTGGTTCTGTAAAGTTAGGACGAAAATATAAGTTGTCAAAGCTTGACAGACGGCTCTCTTGTCAACCGATAGCATGTAGCTACAGTTGGTCGCTTATGAACTCTACGTTCATCCAACTATCGACCAGTAAATTGATCGAATAGGTTCGAGAATCAAGCTCCCTTCCTTTATTCCATCGCTCGAACCTACAAAGTTGTACATTTGGCGTCATAGAAGGTTCCAGGGCCCAGACTCCCTTCATGCACTTACAATTTTGTATCCCTTAGTGTTAGAAGCTGGGGAGGATAGCTGCAACCAACGTCAAAGTTATAACAAGATATTATTGGGCTAAATCTATGAGACGTGGAAACTACATTCTTGCGCCTTAACTCATTTATTTACATGTCATTGTACTTAATTCAATTTTGATCCTTACTAAATCTAAACATTCTCACTCCTTCCAAACGAAAAAAAATATATAAATTTATCCTCATAAAAATAAAAACAAAACTACTACTGCTATTGTTTCGCTCCTCCTGTTTCTACTCTGCTATTCCTTCTCTTTCCTCGTTCCTTTTCTCTATCTCCGTCATCCATCTCTTCCTTTCACATTCACCCTTTAATAACTGCCCAATATTTTTTTGCTTATTACCTTTTTCTCACAAGAAAACTTAATAATGTACTCCAATGTTTCTATCTCCGTTCCGCACACCATGCACATTCTTTCGTCGCTATTTGCCCAGTATCTGTTTCCTTTCTCCTCGTTTTCCAATCTAAGTCTAGCAATCTTTCCCATGTTTTTTGTGTCTTTTTCTCTTAAGTATTGTGGTATCTCTCTCCCAAATCCTTTTATATCATTTGTTGTAATTGCTCTTCTCAATTTTTTCCATTCTTTCCTTTTGTTGTATCTCCCTGCCTCTTCTCCTTAGCTCCTCTTTCACACTTGTGCCTTCTTCTTTCTGCGTCCTCTGTCGCCATTCCATTCCTTTCGTAATACTCCTTTCTCTTTTTCGGTCCTCCTCCCCTCCCTGTTTTCTACTCTCCTCCCTAATTTTTCTTAAGATTTCTCTTTCTATTTATTATAATTTTTACTGTATGTATACTAAAGCAACACATTCAAAGATTGGATCAAAATAGAACACAACATAAAACGTCTTAACTTGTCTTAAAGTTTAAATAAATTAATGAGTTGCCCCTCTCGCCCCTCGTTTAGTGCTATTACCCGCACCCACGAATGTCTCCTAAAATAATAGTTCTTATTTATCTTAGAATATTAGACAATGCTTTACTACAATACTCGTACTCCTACTCCTTCTAGTAGAACGCCCTAATTTCTTAACAAAGTTCAAAAAGTTTGACGTCAGGAGTTGAATGTATTTAATTTATAATCCGTAATTACACAGAGTAATTAACTCGCGTGTTGGTTTTGTGTTAAATGTTGAATGTTGAATCTCTTTGTTCCGGTAAATAGGAAGTTTTATATAATTCATGATGATACGAAGGAGTTTATAACGGTATAACGGTAGAACGTTTACAAGAACCACTTTAGGCAATAAGTAGATGAACAATAATGTCAAATTACACCACAGTGCTGGAGACAGTAGCGCCATTGTGCTCAATTTGTAAACTAGCGAAAGAATATGAACTTAAAAGCTTGACAAAATATTGTGATTAATAATAATAACATTTTCTTTCATTATATATTATGTGTATAAACAATACACATTCTAATTATTATATTCCGTGTAAAAGCATATTTGATTTATTATATATTAATTCAAGCGCGATTCTAATGTATTTTCGATTTAAATTCGATTTTGAACTAAACTAACTTTTTTCTTTTCATAATACTTAAAAACATTTGTGAAAAATATTAAGAATTTAGGAATAAATAATTTTTACATTATGGATATCTTCTTCTATCTATAATTAATATATTTTCTAAAGAAAATATATTTGATTAAAATCCGGAATAAGAAAACACGACTTATATTGATAATCACCTATGAGAAGATTCCCTTAATTAACAAATTAAAGATTTATAACTGTTAAGATAACGAAACTCACTAAATGAAATACATTTAAAACCTTGTTAAATAATTATTTTCCTTCAGTGTTTTGTTTCCTGGTAATTCCATTCTTATTAATCAAACTACAATTGAAATTATTTCTCTGAGACTGAGGTAGTTAGGTCGTAAAATTTAATATTGATTTCTGGTGATGGATAAATTTATTCAGGGCCGGTTTTATGGTTTTTTATTTACTTCGGGGATTATGAAACCCGGAGTTAGTTTAGTTCGGTACTTATTTTTGTAGCGGATTTTATCATTCAAATTTAATTCCGTGTTAGTTAGTAGAGACGTAAACCATATTTTATGAAATTCGAATATTTGTTTACAGTTGTAAACCCATGGGAATGCCAGATTCAGTTTAATTATTGTTTTAAAACATTTTGAAAATGACGGATTTCTCAACTTAGTACTATATTTGTATAATAGCTGATCTTCCTCATCATCTGTTATTGATAATTGATTATGGTCTCTCACAAAATTCATAATAAACAATTTAATTTAATATTATAACCTAAAATATTATAATAATGAGAGCTAAACTGGCTGAGATAGCATGATATTTTATCTCTGTTGCACTCTTATTCCGGGTTATCATATTTAAACCTTGATTTATGACGGGATATCTTACTCCACGATTTTAGTTCCGAGTTAGCGTTAATCCTTGATGATAAAACACATTTTTCGTTTAATTCGAGGGTTAGCTATTTAGTTCGGTAGTAAGACGAACCATAAAACCGGGCCTCAGTGACTTACAAAGAATTTAACTTAGTAAGTGATAAACAAATATATCAAGCAAAAATAAACAAATCTACAAAAACACACAATTATTATATTACAATTAATGCTTGCTATTGAAATCCCGGTAACGTAATAAAAAAAAATTGAAATCAAATACCTTAAAAAAAAAGGAAATATCTTAAGTTTAACTCCAATAAAATAGGGTCAATACATTTTTTATTTAAGATTGAAGAGTATCTATCTTCCGTACATGATGTTTTCTCTAAGATCCCCAGAGCCTTGTTATCGTCGAACACAATAAAGGATCAATTCCTTTAGATGTCCTTGATCAAAAAGAAAAACAAAAGAGAAATGCAAAAGTCCTACCTTTTTGCAGTGATCGAGTATATCCATTTTATCCCGTAGACATGTCGATCCCGCGGGAGGTTTGGCACTAAGATCAGCTTGCCAATGTCCATCCTCCCCTAGATGCTGCGGATGGTAGCCTTGACCTGGGTCGCATAACACCGCGACCTGGGGCTCCCAGCGGGGAGGTGTAGATGCCTGAAAATAAAAAGAAATTGACATTAAATCGATATTCAGATATGCATAAAATATTAAATAAATTGACATTATTATTAGTTAGATCTAATTTGAAATTCAAAATAGACGAGTAGAATTAGAATATCATCTCATTTTTAAAATTGCTTCATTCAAGATTCTGTTTATTGGAATGAGGATTTCATTTTTATTTAATTATATCTTGGTATATAATTAAAGAGAGAATTATCGGAGAATACTTTTGCACTAGATTTTACAACGTTCTTCTCAGGAAATGGTGAGGAATGTAACGCAGTTGGGCAAGCCTTACTAGAACTCTGGTTGACATACCCTAGTCTGACTAATCTCAGGACTACCGAACAAGGGCCTTATACGTTATTTCCTTAGTTGGACAAGTCAATCTCAGATCAGGTTATGTTTCTTGAGTTGCACAATCCTAATGAAGACTCGATTAGGACCCTATCGTTCAAGTCCTCCTGGATAACGCCAACGAATCCTGCGTATACGATTTTTTAACAGTATAAAACATAACTTTATCATAATATCAGATTGAATTACTTCTTAAAAAGTCTCACACGAAGATACAAATGTCTCAAGACAATGTTAGCTTTATTGCAGATATAACACCATATAACAAGCTGATACAACGTCATACCATATGTTCCCATAGTCCGTAATGTAATACCATAGGCTTAAGACAGTCGGCAAACACACATAATGATACAAGGCAAAAATAAAACCTAAACTTATATTGCCCATGAATTCATGAAAAAATTCATTTCGTTTTTATTTTTGTTCTTTGGCTAACATAAATTTTCGAATAATAACGTTATTATATTATTTTCGTTTCTGTTTTTAGCCCTCCAGTAAATCACATTTTTTAACCAAATATAAAAAAAAAAAAACATTGATTAATTTTCAAACAGCGTTTTTCACGTTCGCCTCTTTACATATTCAAACCGTGAAAGTTACTCAAAGTGAGAATTAGGTAATTTATTTGTAACAGAGTAAAATTAAATTCTCAAAAACCAATTATAAACATCATGTAGTCCTCTAGCGGTAATTAACTCAGTTATCTGTTAATTAAACATCCGAAGATAATAATAATAACTATATTATGATACTAGTTCAATCTAATATACACGGTTGCGAGCATTCATTCATCTATTACCGGTAAAGTTCGGGAAATGATAATGGAACTAATATATTATTGAATTTAAACACACAAGTTCATCAGGAAATATTCCATAATTAATTTATTTTTAATTAGTATTCGCAGTGCGCTACAAAACGAGACGGGCGGAGGTGGAGAGAGGCACATAGGCCTAGAGTATACGTTAATGAGTGAATACACAAGGGTGAGAGTAAGGGTAAACGGGAAGGGAGTACGATTCGTATATTTTAGTTTCAGGTCTGGATGTTTACTGCCTCAGGTAATCTGATTATTCAATTTATTAATTACTTCCAGCTATAATGTTTGGAAATGAAGGTTCTGTAATAATTAAATTATTTATTGCCATTTCCTAAGCTATGGAAAATTTATATTGTTTTATATTTTCTCTATATAAGAGAATTTTATTTAATATAATAAAATAAAGTAAAGAGCGAATATTTTATACTTTGTTGTGCCCTGAAACTGAAATATTTCAAAATTCTCTTTTGTTTATAATAATTAATGTAAAGGGTTGTATCTTGTCAGGCGAATAGGGGTGGTATAAGTCAAGTAAATGTAAGTACATTCTAAAGAAAAAATTGTATATAGAGAAATGTTTCAAGGTTGATTCAATATGAAAGTCTACATGTAAAACTGCTTAGCTGAAGCTATTGCAATGAGACAGGCTTAAACCATGTATGCATAATGTGTTACTGAGTATTTTGCCCATGATAAAGTATGCTAATACTTTACACACAACGTTAGTCGGTTCCAGTGTGAAAGACCCCTAATGCGAAACACAAATACGCTTTAAAATCGCACGCTTTGATATCGAATCGAAATTTTTTTATCGTGACGATGTTTCCTCGACCGCAGTGCAGCTGATAGTGGCCCATTTCTCTATAATAAGTAGTCCCTAGCATTGATTGGACACTGCAAACCTGATATTAATATCTAGTAAATTCCATTTATAAAAATTGTAAATAGTGTTGACCAAATGACATTTGCTAGACAAGGTGGCAGGGTGTCTGATCCCTAGAGATGGACATAGAAATGGACATAGCATTGTTTCAGAGCTTGTCAAGTTTCTAAACGATGTGGTTGGCCAGCCGTCCCGTCCAACTACTCTACGACTTTCTCCGCACACAAACCCACCGTCCGTAAATCACTGTCAACACTTGCTGTTATTGATCTCATCTCTCAACGCGTCGCTAACATTCCCTTTTATTTAACGATATGACATACTACTTGTACACACTTCATGACGTAGGTCGTTGATTACATCATACTCTTCATCAGTCACATACCGCACCTCATAGTCCTTATACATACATTATTAATCATATATACATTCCTATTCTACAAATTTATGTAATTAGTTATTAGATATAATTCAGAGAGATAGTTAGTCAAATAAAATTAATATAATTACAGAGAGTGTCCTATTACATTTTGTAGTGAGCAGATAAGTGCTTATATCTATTAATTCAATTGGTAACTGTGATTATAACGACAAATTCCTTAACTCTCAAGTATAAACCTTCTCATATTTTATTATCAGCAATAATTGGAGTTTTCCAAATAAATATTGGTGCAATGTTATTTATTGACAAATATGGAAACTGGATTGTTAGCTCCCAGAACAACCCTGAGAGCTACTCTGGCTTCAGTCTTATCTTAAAATAAACAACTCTAGAGTGCGTATGAAGTTGGAAACCAAATGACGCAATATGAACCTCGGAAAGGGTGCAACCCTTACTGCACTGCAGACGACATTCGTGATATAATCGTTGATTGAGTTAATAAATGGTATTGTATTGTAATTAGTCAATCTTAATTATTCCTGTCAGAGTCCACGATCCGAATAATGATTTTCCGTAGAAAACGAAGCGTCCTTACAATTTTCAGAATTAGTACAGCAATATCCCATCAACAAATGCAAATGATTCTCATAACCCAGGTTAATAAAACATGAGGTAAGGCGATCTAAATGCAAATGTAATAATATTATATGTTCCTTAATGATTCAATTTTCTGTAAACATGAGCTATGTTATACCCATACGTACGAATACGTAAAGGTCCGTTAAGAAGGCAAATAGCAAAGCAAGCACTACAAACGACACCTACGAGGTCCTGTCCATGGATTCCTATAGGAATGTTGTGGTGCTGGTTTGTGGTGGAGGCACCCATCCATCCATCCATTCCGTGTGAAGTATTTGTTTATATTACTATGTAAATAGAAGGCAGAGGACTATTAGTGATAACGATAAAACGAGCGTTGCGTGGAGCTGTGAAGTACTGGGTGTAAAGAGGATGTCCGTAATATTGTGTTTTAGGACGGTTGTGCACTGGAGACTGTGTTAAGACAGTTTGCACAACAAACTAGCACATTATCAACTTTTTATATTCCTTTTTATAAAATCTTTATAAGAGTGCAACTTCAACAAAAGGTTTTCCAGACTGCCACTATTAAATATCTAACTCAAATCAACTAAAAATATTGATTCACTCATTGCAAGAAATGTATATTTTAATTTATTGTCGTGAAAGTAAATGGGGAGTGATGCTGCTAACTATGACTTCTTCTTTTTTTAATTTATTTAACGTCAGCTTATTTCCGATGCGTCTTATCACCGACGACTTCTTACTATGTTAACAGTTTTTGTGATAATCAATACTATTTCTCTTAACAAACATGATAACGTAATGAAAAATGATTTCCTTGATTAAGAATACATTCTATGGTTTTTAAAAAAAATATGTTTCGCCTAGCCCTGTTCTATTGTTTACATATAATTGTAACATATTTTTGGAATATCTTCACAAAGTCTTGTTGTTGGATAATTACAAAAGCTGTAAATAAATTGCAAAAGAAAGATGAAAGAAAATTCCAACCATTAAAAATGTTGTAATAGGGGCACTGATTTTCTTTGTGTCTCGCATTGAAAACGCGACCCCCTAGGTAATCCTCAAGCTCTGGGTCGTATCAGAGGCGAATTGAACGTGTAGATATCAAAAAATCGCCATTGTATCATAAAGTAGAACGAAAACATGTAGAATGAAAGGACCAAAGTAGAACGGCTAAGAAACTTCTGGATGGGAACCCAGGGAGTACAAGAGTAAGAGAAAGACCCAAGTGCGAAGGAATTAGAAGAGGAATGCGAACAAAGAAGAATGGAGAGAAATCTTAAAAATGCTCAAGGCATTAAAGACCGAATCATATATTCATGATTATGGTTGCACATAACCAATTAAATCTGATTGTTACCAAACCCAGATAATATAACACTGGCCCGGGAATCGAACCCGGAGACATAGTAGTCAGAGTCAAGCATCAATGCTCTCGACTACTTATGTCGTCACCGTGTGTTGAGACCGAATCGTTCTCGTGAATAATAAAAGTATGACTATGAATCAATCACTTCAATCGGGCTTAAACGTAAATGTATATTGTATTTATAAAACCCTCTTAAATCTTACCGCTGACAACGCCCATATAACGTGATCCGATACTGGATAGTACTCGTATATAATATATTACATATTTCTTTTTTACTTCATTAATTATATATTTTTTCATGTAAAATATTTTTTATCTTGTCTTATACAAATAAGACTTCCGTCCGGTTTTGCTTCAGGTTCCTGTGGGTTAAACTTACCCCTGGGTATTGTGACAGCTTACCGGTTACAAACTGCACCCCATTTTTAACACCCACCTATACCATCTTAGAGTACATGGCTAAGGGAATACGAGTAATATAAGCTTGTCTAAAATCTTATAAATTAAAGTCATTTTTCTTAAGCACAGACTCCGGAGAAACGTTCTGTGTTTACATAAGATAAGTGACTGCTAGGTAAAATATGAGATAACATTTACGTCTAGGTAAACCACTAGGTAATATACGAGTACACTATTTCTTGATTTTCTTTTTTAATTTAATTTATTTAACGTCGGCCTATTTCCGATTATAAGTTCTAACACCGACGACCTACAATTTGCTTCAGTTTTCTGGACTCATATATGTAATACGCCGCCGGCTAATAAGTTTACGGTCATATATATACATAATCAATTTAATTAGATAACAACCAAACCCAGAAATATAACTCTGCTCCAGGATTCGAACATGAAGACACAGCAGTCCAACATGTGGTCGCAAGTACTTTTAATTAAAATTTAATTAATTAATTTTTCATAAACAATTTCGTACTCTTGTTTTTAAGATAAAAAATAATTCACTTCAAAGAGAGATATGTAAAGAACTTAACAAGATTGGATTGTATTTGCATTACTTTATTATTAATCTTAAAGATCCATCATTCCCACTCACTGTTATTACTTTTAATGAACTTCTGAAATCATGCATCATGCGTCAGTATTAATCATTATTTTGTAATAATTGCTATGTTTATTTAATAAAAATTATTTTATTTAATATAATTAATTTTATGTTTTCATATTTTACAAGCTGAAATTTGCATTTTAGGTTAAAACCTTAAATTAATATTAAAACTCAGTGAGTAGGAATGGGACTATAATTTATATAAATAAAAATGAAATGCTATTCGTTGGTAAGCGCATTATTGGTGTAAGCATCAATCGGCTGGACCGATTTAACTAATTTTCTTTTGAAAATGTTCGTAACACTCTGAATAACGTTTTTATGGAAAGAAACATACGAAAATATGCCTGCAAAATTTTAGAAAAAATAAAAAATGCTATTTCTGTGTGATTTTTGCAATTAATTATGTTGTGACAATAATAGTGACAAAAAATTGATTCACTTGTTTATTTTTAGTTGAACTATCAAAAAATTTATTGAAATTTTGACAGGATAACGTCTATTTGATTAGCTATTATCTATAAAAATTGTATTCTGATTGAAAAACAGATCGATGTAATAATGACGCAGTCGGATCTCGTACTAAAATTTTATAAATGTAAATTTCTTGTAAACTGGTATCTCTACGCTTCAATAGGTCGGTAAATTAATAAATCTAATTTCTACAGCACACAATTTTCCGTGTGAACACCCTATACTTTACGTAAAGCCACTGCATTTGCTTAATACATTTTTAATACGTCCTGTTTGATACTCATACGCGAAGTAATTTGTCCTACATTTCCCACTAGACTCTGCAATTTTAAAAAACATTTCAATTTGTAATATAAACATGACCTATATACAATAAAAAGAAAAACATTTTTATACAAACGAGAGGAGCCCTAACTCCTCCTTCTACTCCTGCCCCTGCTCCAGATCAACGCTTTGAAGTAATGTTTGAATAGATGTTTATGAAACAAAAAATTCAAATTAAAATTAATGTATATTTACATTTTGAAAAAATTCAAAAAAATATATGTTCTCTTTATTTATAATTGCATTTAGCATTTGCAATATGAGTACCCTTCCCCGCGCTACCCTGACCCTGCATCTGTGCCTTATTTATTTAATTCAGCTCATTTTCATGTAGTGCAATTTTATGTAATAAATGCTACAATGTATTTATTCACGGTGTAACATACACTGAGATAATTTCATTATTTAGATGAGTATCTGCAATATGTAGAAAAACATATTTGACTATTTCTGACCCAAAAAAAATTTGTTACATTTCTACATATTGTAGATACTCACGAAATACAGTTACGTGTATTCAAGGTTTATCTAACATAACGAATGATACCTAATACATAACAATGTTAACTAAAACATAACGTTTTGTGACGTATATTACCGCTTTTTGAAAATGAATCTACCTTTGAAATCATCTATTAATTACGACATAAGTAGGGATACGATAGTTTCGTGACGTCACATTTAATAAGCTCAAAAAAATTACCAATTTCTTTTTTATTTTAATCTAAGACCTGACAAATGCAACGAGATATTTGAAAACCATAAAATTTGTGTCACGTAATTTATAGATGATCTCTTTTTACGCGATTATACTTTTGTTATCAGTATAAGGGCGTCCGCACACGACGCGACTGGTTGCAAACCTTAGCCCCGAATCTACCCGAAGCGAATGTAATTACAACTGTTGCTAGTGAGAATCAAACTTGTATGCGAATGAGATAAAACACGAGGAAAAGCACACGAGTCGGCTGATTGCAAACTAAACGCGAAACGAAGTTTTCAACGAAAACGAGCACGAGCCATGTCGAGCCGTGTATCGTGACTTTTAACAATAGCAAAACAGGGGATTCTATTGTGTTATATTTGATTGTATTTAAATATTTTTAAATAGTATTCGTAAACATCTCTGTTGATGAAACCAACAATCCCCTGCGACCGAGAAATATAGTCGCTGAATATATGCTAAAATCAGTTTAGTTACGTACGTGTCGTGTGTTTTACCTCACTCGTAAACACGTTCGTTCTTTTACTAACCAGACAGTTGTAATGACATTCAGTTCGGGCAGATTCGGGGCTAAGGTTTGCGACCAGTCGCCCCGTCTGCGGACGCCCTAATCATAAGAAGACAATTTTAAGGATTATAAAATCTAAATAAGTCGTTTTTAAAGATTTAAGTGTTAAAAAGTATCATTAAATATTACTACGTTTCGCTTAAATAAAATATTACATGGATATAAGGTAGCATTCACGTTTTTTATTTAGTAGTATAATACATATTTCGCTTAAAAACAACTATTAGTTAAAAATGGAACATTTTCAGACTTTTGCAATAAAACAAAAAAAAAAAATTAATATTATAAAAGAAAATTAACGTAAATAATATTAGAATTATACATAGTTAAGGGCCCTCGGCTAATCGATGTAACTGCATAAGATTTCATGAAAATATCATTTCCGAATTAAGTAAAACATAATTGAAAATGATTAATTTCTAATATACAATGTGTCGTTAATCTCCGTAGAAGTTCGCTTATCTTCGTAATGCCCTGCTGCTTATCTCTTATAATAGAATCCGTTCCATGATGTATATTTAATGACATGCCGTGGTGGATGTGGCTATAGATGTGTATTATGAGATACCGCAGCATCCTATGCGGTATTTTCACGCTAAAACTTAGATTGCATGTAAACATGGAGAAACTATGTTCATCTAAACGTTACACTAAACACAAGTAGCAGTTTTATTAATCCCTGAAGTCTACAATGCGTTAAAAAACATATTTATTGATGATATCTCGAGTCACCTTGCTATTTAAAGTTTGCTTCCCAGTTTTCATATTAATTAATTGCATAAAAATTACAATAGACTTCAACCACGAGTATTATTTGAAAAAAAAATGTAATTTGCAAAACAAAACAGCAATTTAATTTGGAATAAACCAAAAATAGAGTTATGAACGTCAAAAACATATATGAGCGATAAGGGGTTGCAGGGAAGAGAGTGGAAAATGTACCATATGTAAATGAAATCCACTCGTACGTCCATTGCAGATTTTGATTAAATGTACATAATATTACGTTGAAAATCACGAGATTTATGTAAACGAAGCAGTTGTGAAAGTGTGTGTGTATTAGCTCACTAACGATGAAGTAACACAAGAGTAAAGTTTGTTTTATGGATTGAAACTTTGTTCATTATCATGTACCATATTGTTAATCACACTACTCATACTCAATTGGGTATACCATAGTTCAACTATATTAAATGTTCAATTATTTTATTATGTGAATCACTTGAAGTAAGAGATGTTACTCTATTCTGCCAAAAGTTATGTCATTATGTGACCCCTATTGCCGACCGTTCTATCATCCCTTTACTCCAAGCCATCTTTCGTTAACTTGTAGAAGACGACACCAAGAAATGTATGTAATTATATATTTCAAACTTTACTATCTATAGATATAAATTGTAAATGCCCTAGTCGGTCTATCGTGTAGTAGCGAGCGCCTAAAACGCTATATCTCTGACAGTTTTACTCTAATCAAATTTTTACACAATAAACTTAATATGTTGTACAATAATATAAAAAAACAAACCTTACCAAAACCGCAACCCCCCCCCCCCCCCCCTTTAAATGAAAAAACATTTCCATCCAGTATTCTCAGAGTAGTATTGGAATAGGTCCGCGTTAAATAAATAAATAATATTGTGTCTATGCTATGAATAAGAAAAAGCATCTAGCACAACGGGAAAAAAGCACAACCGTTATTTTGAAAGCTTTCCCGGTATGTTTAAAAACATATTTTAGCTTTATTTAAAAATAAATAAACTTTCCTTAATATAATATAATAAAATTTGTTATAATTTTTTATCTTTTTGGTTTATTTGAACATTCCCAAGATAGTCTCCTTTTATTACGGAAGTCTTTCGTTTATTCGCTCAGTGGTTTTTATCTACAGAGGTATTTTTTTGTGAACTTTGTATTTTTTAATTTATAAAAAGCAAAGAAAACGTCCACGTACCCGTAATAATCTTTACAACTATTAGTACGGCTTTGAATAATAAAAGATACTCGTACTTTCTTGAATCGGATACACTCACACTAATATAAAATCGTAAAATATTTTACGAGTTAAATTTTTTAGTACTTTTAGTACAAGTAGAGGTAAACTTGAAAAGAAAAATAAGAAATATGTGAAAGTCACTTATTTATAATGTATGTACAAAGTATTTCAAGAAGAGCAAGAAAACGAATTTCATTTTCTGAAAGATTGAAGATTTTAAAATATACAGTTAAAATTCCAAATCGAAACTTGTCAAATTTGAAGAGCTCTGCCGTCTATAAGGTAAACTATAAGAACTTTAAAAACGTTTAACTCGAAACTACTTTATTCAGGTTGGTATGACCCATACATTTTGAAATTCTTATCATTTTCGGCGTGTTCTAGGGCGTGGCTAAGTTTATATGAGGTTTTGAATGTCATTCTCATTTGACCCTGAACATCGTAATTTGTCCGATAACTGCCACATGTAGGCCCAAAGTAGGAGCAAAAATCCTATGTAAACGAGCTCAGAAACGGTTTCTTATAGGGCGTCAATAGGGTTAAAATTTCGACTCGGGCGAGTACATATAATTTGTATTAAAAACGACCTCCTACATTATTGGCAGTATCGTCCCGTTTATGTTTGAAAAAGGGAAAAATATAATAAAATACTCGCAAAATGTAAACTCATGTACCTCCTAGTTTTATAATTTAATCAAGATTAACATAATTCTGTTACAGTGCCATTAAATAAATATAATAGATATTAAAAATCTTTTATTACAATGCTAATTTAATAAGTAACATTATATAATTTTGCCTGAAAGGTTTATTGACGTCACTACCGCTGTTTTGAGTCATTATTAATTTTCAGTGTAGTAGTTTACTTTACAGCGATGCAACTCAATATCTATTAGATGTACAAATAAATATTGTATACACAAATTTTAGGAAATTGAGTGCTCTATCAGATTGATAATAACTATTCTTATCCTCAGACCCATTGGTAAAGAAATATTGCATAAAAAAGCCATTCTTTTAAGAGCAATGCGATAAACTTGTGATTTTCACCCTGAACTTAAAAATATATTCAAAAATTAAAACTACCGGCACGATGTTAGTTAAAAATACCCTGTGTTCCTTTAATTAGTATAATTTAAGAAATTTTCTACTTAAATATTTCTGGAAAACATTTGTCATCAGAACGAGGCGAGGTGCTGCATCTTGTTATTTTAAAAGCAAATAAAATATACAAAATAAAAAAAAATCTGTATACATTTTACTTTTAAATAAAGCTCAGTACAATCAAAATAAATGGTACAGAGATACACCATCCTGGAGAGAAAATTGAAAATACTGTGTATACAGTACAGCATGTAACTAATATTCATATTATTATCATAATGGAGCAAAAAACGTTTATGTACAAACGACTATGAGATTTCTCTGAGAATATTCATCACACTGGAAAATGCAAAGAAAACGAATAAAAAAAAGTGTTGGATTCCCCGAACAGGTCATTAATATCTTCTCTGGAAAAGGAAAAGCCTGTAGCCGAGCACGAAGAAATGTTCGTAAAGAGAACCAGTATATGGGATCTGCTGGATGAGGGAAAAGAAATTGGAGATGGCGTTGGTAGTAAAGGATTCCGAGTTCCTATGTCAGTGGTGCATTTTGGTCGGAAACGCAAGAAAAAATGTTGGGCTACCCACTAAAAATGTACAAGTAAAATAGAAATGTATATTAACCCTGTTGTGTTGTGTGTTCTTTTTTATTAGTAACCCCGAAATCAATTGTATCTAGATCCTGTTTAATAATTTTCCTAACATACCATTTTAAAAGATTTGTTTTGAAAAACTATATTAATTTTTACATGTTCAAACAAAAATTCAAAATATTGCATCTTAAAAATAAATAATATACTTAATTTTAATATGCATTTATTTGGCTATTACATTTGTATTAAACAGCTGTTTCATTATAGATGTGTAGTTCTAGAATATACCTTCCCTGCATTTGATTAATTTAGGTTTAGTAAGTGAAATAGCACTGGATTTTTTTTAAATATATTTATATTACACACACAATTAAATAATAAAATACATATATAATATAAAAGATGATTACTCTTAATTTAATTTAGTTTGCCCTTATTTTGTTGTTTTGGCTGTTGCTGATTTCAGAACTGTATTAAAAGTGATTTGAACCGGCAATAGAACGTTCAAACCTTATGAATATGAAACAACAAAGAACAAATCGAACTAAATATTTAATAACAATACATAAAAGAATGAACAAGTAATCAAAGTAATATAATATTTTAATTGAACTAAAAAATAAATTAAGGCAGGATTTTATTTTACCAATAGCATTTCGGCGAAATCAATTACATTTAGGCCCTCCGCACACGAGGCGACTGATTGCAAACTAGTCGAGCCGTGTTTCGTGACTCTATATAATTTTTAACAATAGCATAATAGAGGATTTTATTGTGTCGTATTTGTATGTATGTATGTATTTAAATACTTTTGAATAGTATTTATGCACATCTCTGTTCATGATGTCAGCATCAAAAGCATGCGACCGAAGAACAGAGTCGCTGAAAACGTGATCAAAACCAGTTTAGTTTCGTTCGTGCCGTGTGTTTTCTCTCACTCGTGTTCGTTCTCTCACTAACAACACAGTTCCATTCTCATTCGGTTCGGGCAGATTCGGGACTAAGGTTTGCAATCAGTCGCCTCATGTGCGGAGGGCCTTAGTCACAAATACCTTTCGGCGAAATGAATTTTATCTCGTAATAATTGAACTCTGAGGTATGCCCATCGGAAGCCTGTGGTTAGATCTGATGCTAGCCTATGTTGCACATTAATCTAGGCTTAATCATCTATGGTAGAATTTGAGAAAAGTCAGGAATGAGGCTACTGGTGAATAAAGGTAAACTTCTACAGGTTCGCACACCGATTGGAAGCGAATCAAAATGGAGTGATAGCATTCGAAGAAAATAAAAGGTATAGGAGAAATCGAGCACCTGTCATTTTGGTTGAATTAATAAATTTTGTTGTAGAACAAACATTTATAAAGTAGGTACATTTCTTGTATTGGAATATGTACAAGCATTATAACCATCGGCCTCAAATTCAATATTGACTTTCTCTATCAACAAAGGTGGCTTTCGAGGCGCCACGTGGACTGTTGCTGCGGCGTTCCCCACAATCCGTGGTTTGCAACAGCCGCAGTTTATGGGCAAGTACGACCTCCAGCTGCATACACGAATACCCCCCTCCTCTCCCCCCAGTCGACCAGCGGCATACAAAGTACAGACTACAAAGTATCATAGCTTATGAATAAAAAACAATTTATTAAAGCTGTTTTTTACATGAAAAGGAGTTATATGCGAGAATACTCTTTGTCCTCAGATAATTGTATACTGCATAAGTACAAATGCTTTGCAACTCTTATTGCGTTTCATCTTTTCTTATATTAATATAACCGTGAATAATATTTTTATTGCAAGTATATGTTGAAAAACATATTTGTAAATATATAACAAATAAATAAAGTGATAATGTAGGTAACAGATATTATTATTAGGGGCCATCCAAAAATTACGTCACATGCAGTGATAGTCGACCCAGTAAAACACGAATTCTTTTTTTTTTTTTTCAAAGCGACTTCCCGTTCAACACCACATTTTACATGTTAAAACATGTATAAAAGAATTTTTTTATGATATCAACGCATTAAAAATATTGGTTTATTACTAATAATTAATAAACCGCAATTAATAAGTTTACAATGCCTATTAAATCTGCAGTAAAATTAATTAAAGGAAATGAGGGCCCTCAGTAAGGATTTTGCAATAGTGAATGTTAGTTTTTAACAATATTCTGTAAAGATATATATATATATAAACTAGCCATCGTTCTTTCCCAAGGATGAATGAGAATTTTGCACCCGCTATCTATAAAACGACCCCGCTTTCAAGCTAGCAAGTACGCATACGTTCTTAACCATATATTACACTATTTGTTCTCAAAATTTTAGATTTGCTAAAAGGCTCAAAGGATCTTATTGTAAAACGAATAGCAATATACTAAATTTGACACCAAATCTATACAACTTCGATTTCTTATCCGATTCGACATCGAATAGTATCCGACACACAGCCACTCACTGTTTACGAATTGTTTATAAAATATATTGATATTTTGTGTACAAAATTGTATGTTTAAACACTAAACATAAATTCCGATTAATTCCGTAATTTAAATAACAATGCTGACCGAATATAACACACGTTCGTTATATGTTCATATGTTCGAATAATCATTTAATTTAACAATGCATTAGCCTTTGTGTAATAAAATGCATCGAGTATCGTATAGTGCATCATCAGTAATGCGATATTTATTATTATCTCCTCTATTTTTGTCCCTATTTATTTGTTTATTGGAAATTATGTTAATGTGTTTTGTTTTTAGAAAAAATATCAATTGTCTGCAACAATGATATGCATGATCATATTTACTTTATTTTTATGTACAGGGTATAATAGAATATACTTGTGATATATCAGTTAGATGAACAAGGTTATCTCCAAATTAAATAAATAGTCTAATTAATACGTTATGACCTCTATATATAAAATGAATATTTAAATTATTAAAATAAACAAAATTAATATAAAACACCACGGGAAAATTGAAATGGAAAACCAAAGTAAATATGTATGGTATACAAAAATGGGAAATTTAATGGCGCAATCTGCATGTTGTTGTCTACTCGCGGTATAAGGGTGTATTATAGGGATTGTAGCTCTTAAGGGTAGCGGTACTGCGTGTATAGAGAGATGTTGGAGGGTAGTAGTGGTTATTTAACACGAAACAGAGAGCAATGATGAAGTTAAAAAACAACAATTCAATTTTAATTATTCGTGCTGGATAAACAATTAGTGCAAACAAATGGTAATGAAACCCGACAAAAAGCAATATTAATAGATTGATGACGTAGCTGGTAGCGGCAGTGATGGTAAACCGAAGGGTTTGTTACAAAGAAAA
The DNA here is from genome assembly GCA_963678705.1 of Panorpa germanica. NCBI lineage: Eukaryota > Metazoa > Arthropoda > Insecta > Mecoptera > Panorpidae > Panorpa > Panorpa germanica. The sequence goes on along the minus strand of OY783206.1, from coordinate 5,710,680 downwards.
ATAATAAAATATAAAGAGCCTTATTCTGGCTGTATCTTGATTATAGATTGTCTATAGAGAAAAAGAACTTGGAGCATAGATTTTTAAGAACAACTTTTTAATATGGTTGCCAAAACTTAAGTATAGGGGTCAGGATAAAGTGGAAAGTGAATTATGCTTGGAAGAGTTATTGCAAAAAAAGAGGGAAGGAAGAATATGGATGACGGAGGTAAGGAGAAAGAGAAGAGAGAAGGAAGAGAAACTTTGTAAGCAGAGGGAGTCATGAGGAACGATTGTAAGAGAAGAGAAAAAAGTAGATAAGTGGTGGAACTAAGGAAGAAACAGTAGAGGAAGATAACAAGGCAGACCAACTTCTAAAAGGAAAAAGACAAAAATGTTAAAAATTTGTAAATTTTGTTTTAATTTGTTTAAATTAATTTTTTGTTTAAATTTGTTATTAAATCTAAACATTCTCACTCCTCCCAAACGAAAAAAAAATTGTCCTTATAAAAATAAAAACAAAACTGCTACTGCTACTGCATCATTCCTCCTGCTACTCTCCCTCTAGTTTCTACTCTGCCATTCCTTCTCTTTCCTCGTTCCTTTTCTCTGTCTATGCCATCCACCTCCTCCCTTCACTGCCTCCCTTTAATAACTGCCCAATATTCTTTTCGCTTATTACCTTTTTCTCACATGAAAACTTAATGTGTAACAATACAATACAATAACATTCCATTTTAAGCATATTTTTCCAGCAGTTCTTACTAAATCGACTTCCTTAAAAATAAATGTTACTTTCCAGTTACTACCTACAAAAAAATCTATAAACTAAAGTCCTATTTTGCAGTTCATTTACCCTTAAAGTGCTACCCTCTTCCCTTTTATTTCAACCACTATACTCAAGTACGAATATTTTACCCGTGTGGAGTACAATTTAGTAGAATTATTGAGTAAGAGTAAATAGAACATGAAAATATTGCTCAACAACTTGGAAAATAAATGTTATCGAGTACGTGGTGAAGTTCGAGTGCTAGGTGAGAAAACGCGCACGCAAATATGCTGTCTGTATGTCTGTCTAGAACTCTGAACGTGTAAAACTTTTTAATATGTCTGCTGACGTGTTCGACAGGTATATGAGTTTCTAGGTGTAAAAATAAAATATCACTCATAAACTAATGCGCTTATAGTACGTCACCACCAACAACACCGCCCTAACTCGGAAAGACATCTATCTATTCATCCCCTACAGAATTAAAGGGAGGTTGAATTTTATGTTTTATCGATTGGAATAACTACATAAAATATATGGAGCTAGGGGAGCAGAAGAACTTGACTTGTAATAATATATAAAGCTCTTAAAGAAATGTGATTTCGTTTCTGCTGCTTTGATGTTCAGATAATTTGTCTCCATAAGCATAAGCCGTAATTGGTGATAAAAATAGCGCAGTTCTTAGGCATTTTATGTACGGATAAGTAATCTTCTGACAGGATTGAAAGCTTTTGTAATTAGAATTTTATTGAATTAAAAAAAGACCAATTACACATTTTAGTTTTAATCAAATTTTCATAAATAAGAAAAAGCGTACGTACTTTGGTCATTCGTTAGCAACTGTATACAAATTTACAAACAATAGTGAGTACAAACAATGAGTTAGTGTTGATGTTTTAAGTGCAAATGTTAATGTAAACGTGTTTATGATAGCTTATTTAATGTTATGAAGCGGAAACCTTAGAGTCTTAAGAACCATTCAATCAAACTTTTTTAATTTTAAGTCTTTCAGTCTTAATTTTATGTTTTAACTTAATGTAGTCACTTAGCAGAATATGCGTTACTTGCAGAGTTTTAGTTTTTAATTTAATTTTGAATATGCTGGTTCAAAAAGTCGGTTCAATTATAACTAAATTTCGCGTGAGAGCTATCGAAAAAGATAATTTCGGGTTAGCTCAAAGGAAATTGTGTACAATTAATTTTCCGTGGAAGATTAAAAAGGTAACTTCAGATCGACTGGAAAACAATTGTAACTGTAATAATTAATACGTGAGAGGTACAGAAAATGTATTTTCACATAAGCTGCAAGGCTCAACATAGGCCCTAATAAACTTGGTTGAATTATGATTAGAAACAATTAATTTCGCGAGAAAGCTTTACGCTTTCAATAGTCTCGGCACGCACTGTGTACTAGTACTTTATTTAATATAAATTATTACATTTAAAATACTCGTACTTAGTTTTATTTCATTATTTTCATAAGACGAACATTAAAGAACGCGCTTTTATAAAATGAAACTAACATCTTTGCTAAATGAATGTATACGTGTCATAAGATTAATTTACTAAGGCCCGGTTTTATGGTCTTTTATTTACTTCGGGGTTACGAAACCCCGAGTTAGCTTAGTTCGATACTTATTTTTGTATCGGGTTTTATGGTCCAAATTTAATCCCGGGTTAGTTAATACTGAGAAAAATAAATAAACCGTAACGTAAACCATTCATTTTACGGCAAGTGGTACGTAGCAGAGATAATAGTACGTAGTAGATTTAAATGTTTATGAAATGGGAATATTTGTTTACATTAGTAAATGTCAGATTCAGTTTAATTATTGTTTTAAAAATGTCTGACAAGAGAACACGTACGTTTAATTTCTCTATTGAGGATTGCCAAGTTCTAATAGATGCGGTGGAAAGTTTCAAGCCAATTGTTTTAAACACGAAAACGGATGGAGTCACTTCCAGAATTAAGGTATGTACTAATTGTCTAATATTATTGCAAGTATTTCATATAAATAAAGAAAAATAATTACTAGGAGAAGGCTTGGGATGACATTACGGCTATGTTTAATACCAGAAGCGTCTTGTAGAGGTCTAAAGAAAACCTCAAACTTAAATTTAAGGCAATAAAAAAGGATGCAAGAAAATTATCAGCAGCAGATAGAAAATCAATATTTGGTACTGGAGGTGGACCGGCAACAAATCCGCAAATGAACAATGTCCTTTACAGAGTTAAAGATTTCATTAAGTTATCGGCTGAGGGTGAAGAAGGTTTATTAGATTCGGATATTATAAATTTACCAGGTATGTAATTTAACTCATGTACTCCAAACATTTATTCTCGATATGATATTTCTATGCATATAAATACGTGTAATTTTAGGTCCGATACCACATACCCAAGAGTCTCGTATGGCAACAGATGAGGGAGCATATGTTAGAGAACTAATGCAAGAAGAGGATACTGAAGGTAAAGTAAAAATATTATGTGGTTTTGAAAATGTTTACTTAAAATTATGAAGACGAATAAATAATTATTATACTTCATTATAGAGCCTGTACAGCAACATAGCTGGGATGATTATACACCAGCTATGTTGTCCATGAAGGTGCATCCTTTTTTAAAACAACGAAAATAATGTGCTGAGTCAGACTCCAATAAACGTAGAAGCGTCAACGTGAACACAGTGAAAATGAGAACAGGAGAAATGAAATACATATATTACAAAAAAAAAAATAGAAATAGAAATAGAATGTGAAAACATTAAATTAAAATTACTAAAAAAAAATCTTGAAAATAAAAAATGAAAGAATACTTTATAAAGATTATTTCAATTAAGATGATATATTATAAATTGTACAATTAATACATAATAAACTATAGTACAAAAAAAATATATATATATTTATATATTAGATAATATTATATATTAATTTAGACAATTAGGTATCCCTGTTTCTAATTCTGTCGCGAAAATAGGAAATAAATACATTTCTGCTTCCAATCTGGCTTCCATTATCTTCAACAGTAGCAGAAATATTCCCTTCGGAAATAGCTCTTGCAAGTGATACTCTTGTTTCTGAATCTTCTGGTGGCTCTTGTTCTTTCTCCATTATAGCAATATTATGCAATACTGCACATGCTACAATTATGCCTTGTACTGATGTCTTCTTTAACCGAATACCCATAGCTAAGACTGGGAATCTTCTTTTCAATACACCATATTGTCTCTCCACAACATTCCTCGTTCTAATTTGCGACTCATTAAACAACTGGTGTTCAGGTAAAGTGCAATGCCTCAGTGGTGGTATCATAAAGGGTTTGCATGCATAACCAGAATCACACAATAATACATTATTGCCAAATACTCCTAACTCAAACTGCGATTGTATCCTTGAATTTTCAAAAATTGTAGAATCATGAGTTGAGCCAGGCCATCTGGCTACAACATCTAGGATTTTCAAGGAATGATCAGATATTGTTTGTACATTGTACGAGAAATATCCCTTTCTATTCCTATATACTTCGGCATCGGCACCTCCTGGAGATTGTATTTTAACATGGGTGCAGTCTATGGCTCCTATTACCCTTGGAAAGCTGGCTATGTTGTAAAAGCCCATATTTACTGCTTGTATTTCTGAGACAGTTGTTGGCATTTTCACATACGCTGGTCTTAATTCTGCTATTGCAGTAGTGACTCGGTGAACTGTTCTAGATGCTGTTGACTTATGCACTCCAGAAAAATCTCCAACCACAATTAAAAAACTCCCTGTTGCATAATATCTCAGAGTCAATAACAACTGATTCATTGGAGATAGAGACGTAGTATCATTTCTGAAAGTGTGCATTATTTTAAGGTTATGCTTAAGTGATTTTACAGTATAAGTATATACATATAGCTGTGTTTTATATATTACCTGCTACTTGAAAATTCCAACTTGTCATTAATGAGATCTAAAATCTTCAATACAGTTGCCTTTTGGAAGCGAAATTTTTCATAGAAATGCATGTCATTTAAGTCATGCAAATAATTTGGTTTTTTTTTAATAATTTTCTTATTTCTCAACTTAATACTATATTCGTATAAGAGCTGGTCTTCCTCATCATCTGTTATTGCTAATTGATTATGGTCACTCACAAATAATAAAGAATTCATCATAAATAATTTAATTTATTAATATTATAACCTAAAATATTATAATAATGATAGCTAAACTGGCTGAGATAGCATGATATTTTATCTCTGTTGCACACACTTACTCCGGGAGTTAAGCATTTAAACATTGATTTTTGACGGGATATCTTACTCCGCGATTTTAGTTCCGAGTTAGCGTTAACCCTTGACCATAAAACTCATTTTTCGTTTAATTCGGGAGTTAGCTATTTAGTTCGGTAGTAAGACGAACCATAAAACCGGGCCTAAGTAATACTTATTACAGATATAAATAAGGCTCATCTTATAGTAATATTCGATTCACTATACAATTCCGAATCACACCTGGTGTGTTGGTTAGTATTTATAAGGTTCCACAACAATTTTTGCGTGGCATAGAATAATAAATGCACCTCTGTATCTAACAAAGAATCCACTGGCTTACATTATATTCATCAGATTCTCTAGAAATGCCGCCCACAAGCCGCCGCAACGCACACAATATTCTAGATAATTAGATTTTCCTTCCCTTTCTACAATTAATTACTTTTTGAATCCATTATACCTTATTCGGATTTCCCAACATGACTCACAAAAGCATCTGACGAATAATTTTTCTGTTTCAAAACATATTTCTAAAATTTATTACTTAGAAGTGACTTTCTTCAGAGAACAACCCTCCCTCCCTCTATAAATTAAGTCTGATTCACAAAAGTGTACAAACTTATAGAATAAAATGTATTATATGGTTTTAGTAAGCCCTAAGAGTTGTGGAGGAAAGGAAGGACAGATGTTGTTCAAGGAGTAAGACGATAGGACTCTGTGTGTGTGGGGGGTGTAGGGGTTTTCGGAAACTAGGGAGACAGGGAGTCGTGAAGGGCGGAAGGGTGTTGTAACAAATGGCGCCGCGACGTCTGTGCGTGTCCATGTCGTTCCCTCATGCTACAACGTTGCCACTACAACTAATAGCTGTAATAGAATCAATGAGTTGCCCTCATGTATAACTTGGATATAAAATATCAATGATGGTCAATGAATTCTGAAAGTAAGAGCCAAATAGTATTCTAGAAAAATTCAGGAAATTATCCATTCGTTCCAAAACGTCCGGAAAGACAATAAGCGTTGTGACATATCACATGTCACAACGCTTTACCTCTCCTACCCCCCCCCCTCCTCCTCCTCTATCTCTTGTCACATGCTGGATGGTCTTTAAAGCATTTTTTTGACTAATGTGTACTTAAGTTCCCGGAAGGGTCTGATCATATTTAAGGTAACCACAAAGAAGTGATTTCAAATTTCCTTGATAATTCCAGGTTTTCCAGTAAAGTTTTTCGTACTTTTCCCTGATCTCATTTTATCTCATTGCTTTAGTTGGTGTTTAATAACTAATTAAATACGATTTATAACTCGTTAATAAAAAGTAACTTAAATTGAATAAGTTAAAAATAAGCTAATGACTAGTATAAACTAGAACAAATTAACTCTTAATATTTAACAGATAAATTTCAGCTAAAAATTTAGCTTTCTTCGACGCCAAATTTTTCTTTCTTTAGCTTACACGTTTTCTTTTTAAGTTTTCTGATTCATTTCATTTTGAATTTTAAATGAAATATAATATACTATATATGAAATAGTTGCCGCAATTAAATTCCCTCATATTTTTTTAAATTTTCTGAAATTTTACTGAAATTCCCAGTTATTTCCATGTTGCATTAAATTCCCTGATAATTCCTGGATTTCCAGATTTTCCAGGTCTATGACCACCTAATAATGGTCCTAATAATGTTTCCCAGTATGTCCCAATACTTTCTTAAAGTAGTGCGTTTAAAATTCTAACTCATGATAAAATCAGTGACACTGGGTAAGATTGGACATCACTGAGATATAGAATGTGAAAATATCATATAGCATTAGTACTGAGGAGTCGTTTCCGGTTTAGACTGTAATTTCTCTTTATGTTGAATTGAAACAGAGAGGATTTCTAGAACGTTAGACGATCACATGAAAAGGTTCTTCAAAATGGAAGAGCTTTAAGTATTGGATCGTAACGTAATTGGTGATGAATATGCCATGTCCCAATCTGTCCCGGTGTAGATACAGGGACACACACACAAATAGACACAGGCGGAGTATTAAGGTTTCTTTATCAATTATTTATAAAGAACATTCATACGTTTTGCTAGGATAAAGTGAAACCTGTATAATGTTATTGCTTTTGTTTCGACAAGATGATTGAATAAAACTGTAAATGGAGTTACAGTAGCTCACAAAATATGAGTAAACATTTATATAAAGCTCCTCTTTATGATGCTTGAGTACTTGAACGATATTATTCAATTGACGGCATTAAATGAAGAGCTGCAATTTAGCTAAAAGATTACAAAACCGCTTTAGCACATGAGAGTGTAGTATAAAGAAACACGTAATTTGAGTCTGAGTACTTGTGAATTGCGTTAACATTCTCAAGAAGACAAGCTTTTTACTATAGTTCACATTACGAGAGCTCAGCGGTAACTCATGCTTAAAAGAGGTTGTAATAGTCGTATAAAATCGCGTTGCGATGGTGAGTTTTATCTTGTTTTTTCCTGTATCTACGGTCATTTTAAATTTCGCACCATTGTTTAACTGACAACGTACAAACCATCATTGCGATGACACTTGCCAAATATTGTGTTCCATTATTAACCTCAGAGTTTGTACTTTGGATTTAAATAAAAATATCACCACTGTTCACGAAAATATTGCGTTTCTCTGTTGATGTAAAATAACACCTCTTATTATTACATTTCATCTGTGTTCCTTATTCTATCTACTTATTCTCTCACTCCTTCCAAAAAACAGAATAAATAAACTTAAACCGCTACTACATTTCTCTTATCTTGCTACTCTCCCTCCTGTTCCTATACAGCCATTTCTTTTATTTATCTCCGCCATCCACATCTTCCCTTCAATAACTATACAAATCTTCTTTTTACTTTTTAGTCTTTGCTCACATGAATACTTAATGTGCTCCAGCGTTTCTATGTCTCTCCAGCACACTTCCGCTGCCTTTCTATTCGTTTCCCAATCTAAATCTTTCAATTCTTCTCATATTCCTTTTCTCTTTTTCTTGTATGTATTCCGGTATCTTTCTCTCTCCCAAATCCTCTTGTATCTTTCATTATATTTGCTGTTATAATTTATTTTTAATATATTTTTGGCAGAAGAGGCAGAAAGAAGAAGAAAAAAAGGCACAAATGTTGAAGAGGAGCTAAGAGACAGAGAGATACAGAAGGAGTAAAAAATGGGAAAAACACCTTTTGAAACCATACATTACAAAAAAATTAGTGAGATAGTGCTTTTTCATTGTATCTTATTTTAAGCATGATTTGCCTTTCCACGCACCTCTTTCCTTCCTTGTCTCCTCTTATCCGTTTCAATCACAGTTATATATAGTTTTTTGATTAAAAATTGAAATCACGGTATATTTCAATTACTGATTCTAAAGATACTTTAAACTACGTTAGGCGTTCGTCCATAAACACTTAATTAATTATTTAATTAACTGAAGCACTCTGTGCAATTCCAATACATGTTTTAATTACACCGCTTGTGTGTGTATGTTTCTCCAGTTCAATTATAAAATAATTTTCATCAGTTATTTACAATTCTATAGATTTTCGAAACTGTTTGATCAGTGAACTCTGTTCAAATATCAAAATGCTCGGCTATGAGAGCCATTCTCATGGCTCGTGATTAATCAAACACAACAATATGTATGTAAATTTCTTTTTGTTTATTCACTGTAATGGATTTATTATAATGACAATGCACTTTTTTATTTATCTTTGTTGATTTTTAAATTTTATTCAAATATTTATTATAATATTTGCATATGGTATGTCGTTAACAACAAAATATAATTTACAACTGGAAAATAAATGAACACAGGTAGAAAATTGTCTTTGTAATGTAAGGTTCAAACTAGCTAGCTTATTACAAGCTAATTTACTTTAAGTTGCAAGGAATCAGCTTAATCTCTATGCCGAATTAATTAAAACTTATTTTCGCTTATAAATGGAATATGCTATACATCGCATAGCTCATGAGACAGAAGATACTCAGTGCAAACTATATGAAGAATCTGGCGATGACTCGTGAACTGCACGAGAATTAACATTACCGGGACTTGCTAAAATAACATGATTGATTTAATATATAAAAAAATAAAATTATGAATAAGAAAGTGTCGTTTTATTGCAACTCTAAGTCATAATACTCTATAAGCTAGTAAAGTGCAGCAGTTCTCTTAGCCAGCAGTTACACATAACTTTTGTTAAAACACACAGGCTTTGTAGGTGATGTAAGCCTCGTTACAACATTGTGTTTCTACAAAACCACCAAAAAAAACTACGTAGTGTATAAGTGCATTCTAAGTCGGGAATCGCATTATTAATTATCAATTAAAATAAATCTTTTACTAAGTACATAACACTCGAAATTTATATCTTGTATTCTAGCCCAAAAATTATTCCATGAATTATGCATTACCTCAAAATAAAATATAAATTGCAAACATCCCCAAAAATAAACATCCCCTTACATTTACGCCATGACATTATAAACAAAGTAAAAAAAAAGAATAATGAATTGGGATTCATTAAATAAAAATCATGTCAAATGAATCTCCAATTATGTTTTCAGTGCTGGTAATTGCAGAGAAATTATGCGTGGGTGTTACTCACCAGCCAGCCTCCCCGGCATCACTCTCCCTCAATCTTCCTCCCCCACTTCCCTTTTATAATATTTTCTCATTACCCCGTGCCGGATACTATACGAACAAAGTACCATATAATTACATATTTTGTAATTAACATTATATGACGTCGTAAGAAGTAATTACTGGGATATAATTAAATACTCGGATATTTTCGCGTGCGCTCTTTATTAGTACAACGATGACACGTTTATAGTGCACCGTGTGCAATTATGTATATGCGCTGCACAAAATTGCATCTATGAGTAAAAAACGTTCTTATTAATAAGTTTGAAAAATAATTTGTTGGAAGCATTTTTAATTTTCCTTTTTAATTACATTCTATTTAAATTGACCTATATTCGATGTTCGCCAGAGGCACAAAATAGTTACCTTGTGAATGAAACGGGCAATTTTCCAAGGCCCTCAAAACAATCTTTAAGAAAAGATTTTGAAAAAAGTTCAAAAGTGAAATTTATCGTGGTATAGTAGATATTGGAAATTGTAACTTTGGTTTGGCGTCTCCATCATCAGAGCGCCCCAAAGTCAACGTTTTTAAACCATAATCTCGAATAAGAATACCTAAATTATAACTAGTAACTATGACAAAGAATCAGTACAAAATACTTCAACTTCTCTTAATACAGTTAATATTTTAACTGTGACAATTAGAGCGCCTCAGTTTGTCGTGAAATCAAAAAAGAGGATGTTTGTAACAAAAAATAGAATTCATTTTCATCGATTTTGAAGGGCCTCAAAAATATCAAATTATTTTCTCTAACAAATTGGCACCGAAAACAAAAATTTGACCTCTGCTAAAATTACATAGGTTATAAAAACAAACCGTAAAATTATGTAATATTTTACCTAAGCAAAATTTGGTAATATTTAATCTTAAGCGAAATTGTCTCCGGCCTTTAGACTAGAATTATAAATAGAAATGAAATACATGTCTTTTTTATAACTGTGCTTATATTTTTCTTCTAGTCTATTTAATGTGCAAATATACAGATTATAAATCTACTTCATTTCTTATTTGTTTTTGTTTTAGACTGATGGAAGGCCAAGAATTTCCAACACCCAGTGTTTTCCCTTTGGTATAAGGAAAACCTTTTCTTTTATAAATATATTTATTATGTATTATATATCAAAAACAAAGCCTATGTTAGGTACCCCTCAACTAGAATACCCCTTAAAAAATTGAATTGTTCATCTACTGATAACAAGTGAATTCTTTTCAGTCCATGTATTAAAATACATAAGTTTTTTGTCTAAGTATTGATCAGAAAATACTATAGTCAGTCCCCTAAAAACAGTACACCTAAAAAAGATCTACAATAAGAATAAGATCTTTTGTCCTAAAATGATTGTAAAGAAAATCTTACAAGATATTTCGGTGAAAAAAAAAATTAAATTTAAAGTCATTTGAATAACAAAGGGGTATAATTCGCCACTGTGAATGCTCCATTAACTCTAAATGAACCCCTTTAAATAAATTTTACATTATCTTCAAATTTCTTTTTTTTGTTTCCTCTGAATTTTCATTTGAAATTATTAAGGTGTTTTTTTATATAGAAAACAGAGTACTTAAGTTTGCAAAGCGTTTAGTTTCGGCATGGGGGTTGAGCGTAATAATACGAAATGGAAAATTATGATTTGCTCTTTATGGTATTTCAGTTTAGCTTTATTTCTTCTTTTAATATTTTATATGATGATAAGAGTAAAAACCTATAAAGATTATTATAACGCTCCTACAAAATATCCAACAACAAGCAGTTAACCTTTAGTACACATAGGTTACGCACAATTATGAACTCAAGTGCTAATAACTAATGCAAGTTGATGAACTCAAATAAATATTTAAAAATGCATACTATATTTTATGTCTCACTCACACTTATTTTGTTGCAAAGTGTGTGAGTGAAACAAAACATTTGCCATATACTTTCCACAATTTATTTTTTATTTTGAATGTACCTAGTTGTGCATGCGTCGTACGCCAGTAATTTAGTATTAATTATTATCTTCATTTAATATAATTATTTTTATTTATGTCAAGAATAAATATTATTACAAATTAATAGTCGTTTAAGAAGTATAAAATACTTAACATTATGCTAAAAATGACTTTACTTGGAGCTGACTTGGTCCAGAGTGAAAGACCTACCGTACCCAAGTTACAAAGGAGTCAGGTCTGGCTTCACATTGCCAGACAATTAAAATGAAACTTACATTTAAGATTAAAACATAAAATTAAAACTAAAACTCAGATCATTTATGCATGTTATATTCTTCAGAGTTAAAATAAACTCTCCCGATTGCGGAACTGGCGGAACTTGGCTCATAGGGCAGACCTTGAAATAAATAATGACATAAAGACACTCTGAAGTGGACAATCATTTCACCGTTTCACACACGAGGGCATAGAAATCTGGACACTTCGTCTGGCACAGTGCCGTTTAGCGTTTAGGATATTGATGTAAGAGAACAGAACAGGCACAGACACGCAAGGGGCGTGGCCTATGAATCATACGCAAGGCACTCGAGAGCGTGAGGACTATACGATGTTTGTTTTGGACAGGACAGCCATATTTCTCTATGGTTTGTAAAACTAAACGCGACCGTGTTACGTAATGTATACAGACAGAATGCTATTTTAGAATGATATAGGTATAAAAACTCACATTACTTTTCATGTTAAATAAATGTTTTGATGTATGACTAACGTGAACAGTTTATGGACCTAAAACGGTAGATTCAATTTTTTTGAGAGCTTTAAAAGATTCATTGCAATGTAAAAAACAGGCAATATAATCTTACTAGAGTTTAACCCCGTCGCAAGCGACGACTGTCTTTTATTTGTGAATTGAATTTTGTTTCAAATATTAATTCCATTTTTAAATTGAAATATTAAACTCATTCCATATTTATTTTACGATTTCGATTTGTAAATTAAGTACCAAAGTCAGTTCATATATAAAATTTCAACTTTCTAGCCCCATTTTTACCCTCGGCAAAAACCGCCCCCGTACCCCCAAACAATATTGTTGAATTTTTTTTTTTTTTTTTTATATTGCTAAATATTATTACAATCTGTCCTGCCTATAGGACATTCAGTGATAGGATTGTCAAAAAGAATAAATAAAATGTCTTGCGCGGGATATGCCCATCGACTTATCGCTCAATTTTAATAGATCCTAGATTCTATTTATTTATGGATTTATAGATCTGCTAGTAGGTCCTGAGGTAACTTCTTTTTCAGTCTGCGTACTGCGGAAATATTGGACATTAGACAGCTGGCCAAATTGTTTGGATTTTTGAATTTATAATTTTTTTTTCTTAGTAACATATTTCATTTTTGTAATCCAGAATTTGAGTTTTCTACACTAATTTTCAAATAAACATATAAACTTTCATTTGGAACATTATAATATAGGATTATAATTAGAGCGGGCTTTTTAAAATTACAAATTCTCGTTACTTTTTGAACACACCTTCACACATAAGCTTCATTTTAAAGAAAAAGTGGATTAATTGTGCGCATAAAGTCGACTTCTATCAGAGTGTTTCTCCTTAGTTTCAATAGCTTCGTACGGCAGGGATTTTCCAACATTTCCATTTACACCATCCAATAAAGTAAATTATTAGGGTTTCGTTCCACTTTATTAAATTGTATATTAATGTCATTTCCTTCTGCTATCTCTTACGTCACTTTGAGCAATAGTGGTGGAGAGAAAGGGGAGACAAAACGTCTTTATTGCCTAGCTGAAGCAATTCGTCATACTTCCTCATGCGTCATTCTTTCCAATTGTCACTTCCATATTTCACGCTGTCGCGTTAAATAAATTCCTCACCATCTTGAGCACCGACAACGCCAGCAGCAGCAGCATCGGTTGACTAGTGTTGAAGGCTGAACAGCGAATACAGAATTCTCAATGAGAATTTTATGGCATAATTTAAAATACGTGTTTTGTGGTTTTATAAAGCGTCGGTTCCAGATTCTCCCTGAGCTACGCTGACGGTCCCAAAGACCCGACCAGACGGTCGTTCATATCGTTTATTTTAATTACTTTTATAAAAGATTAACGGTTTGGGATAATGCTTTTTCCGGTGCCTTTGTGACGTCATAAGAATATTTAATGTCAAAAAGAATTGTACACACGTATTATAAAAAACGTGAAGAAAATTAATCAATCGTTTTTAAATTCGCGTTCACTTAATGCGTCCGCACACGACGCGACTGGTTGCAAACCTTAGCCCCAAATCTACCCGAAGCGAATGTGATTACAACTATTGTTAGTGAGAGATCGAACTTGTATGCGAGTGAGTTAAAACACGAGGAAAGGCACACGAGTCGGCTGATTGCAAACTAAGCGCGAAACGAAGTTTTCAACGAAAACGAGCACGAGCCATGTCGAGCCGTGTATCGTGGCTCTATAGAATTTTTACCAATATCAAAATAGGGGATTCTGTTGTGTTATATTTGATTAGTATTAGTATTTAAATATTTTTCAATAGTATTCGTAAACATCTCTGTTGATGAAACCGAGACCGAGAAATCTAGTCGCTGAATATATGCTCAAAACCAGTTTAAAATCAGTTTAGTTACGTTCGTGCCGTGTGTTTTATCTCACTCGTAAACACGTTCGTTCTTTTACTAAAAACACAGTTGTAATCACATTCGGTTCGAGCAGATTCGGGGCTAAGGTTTGCAACCAGTCGCGTTGTGTGCTGAGGGCTTTAATAATTTTATGTTTATCTTTTGCATATAGGTAGTTAGATTGAAGGTGTGGCAATTCTTTATGGAAAAGTTATTTTTGTATTATTTGACAATGGATGTATGCACTTCTGTGGCTTTCTCCTAAAACCTGGTGCTCCCACCTGGTCCGAAATTCTTTACAGTGAATCATTAAGAACAAGCTAATATTTAAGACGCCTAAAGCAGTGTTGTCAAATAGAGATAATTAATTCATTTCTTCACGCATATTTCATCGTTTTAATTACAAATTTCCTTAAGATTTACCACAATTTTCTGGTAAACGCACACATTTCAAATCTCAGAGGATTTGTACAGATATTATTCCAACCAACTTAATATTCCGCAAGGTGTATCATGAATATTATCCCCACCCCCAAACCCACTCGCACTCACTTCCTCCCACTACTTTTAACCCATTCTGAAACGTTATATAAATTTATAAACAAACACAAAGGAATTTATTCCGTTTATATATTTGAGAAACATTATCACACCGACTAAGATTATCAACTTTCATTAGTAAAATACCTCATCCTCCCTTGTAACCTCATATCAACCCCTTTCCCCACTCCATAATGTCTTTCTTATTAAGTATAATACATCGCTTTAAAGCCTAACGATCCAGAAATGATGTCGTTTAGCTAGAAAAGGATTATTATGACCCAGGATTTATAATACATGTATATTTCCATGCCAGTATATATACTTGTTTAAATTTGATATATACAGCGTGTTCTAAAATGCAAAATGATTTTTCAATTCCATATTTGACAATAAACCTTGACCTTGATACAATAGGAATAATTACTTTCCTAAAGACTGAATTAGTACTAAAATATCATGTATTTAATTTTCCTTAACTTAAAAACTCCTCAGTTGTTTTCTGGATATCTAGTACATATCAGTGGCTTGGCGCAAAAAGAACCTTTTCAAAATATTTTAAAACATGAAATATGGCAGCCAAAATTAAAAGACATGTTCTTTTACTTTTAATAAAGACTGAAAAATTGAAATTATTGAAATAAAAACTTCCAATTCAAACATTTGTACCACTTCATAATAATGTAGTATAATAATTTGAACTGTCAAAGCCCACACTTCTAAGTTAAGTTGGCATAGCAATTTTGGGCATGTCTAATATTACCATATTCTTAATTTGCCACTAATTAGTTGCTGTACTTGCGATTTTCTTCGCGAAAAAATACCGAGTCCGAATATCACTTGTCATGCCATTGCTTTCCTTGTATTTACAGTATTTTTCCCCCTTAAAAAGTATTGCTTTATTAATATATGAAATTCAGATTTTTCCATTGTTTTGAAAATTATAAAAGTACCGACACTTAAACCACTATAATTCATTAACTAATAATCAGAATGTCATGAAATTTTGACACATATCGTTTGAAGGTTGGTGCTATCTAAAAAAAACATATAGATTTTACATTTTTATGTCATCCTGCGATTTTATTGAGTGATGTATTTAAAAGAAATAAAAATATATATTAAAATATATTTTTAATAAAATTTTCAACACGTCTATTTCATATTGTCCCTCTTGTCAAACACCCAGTAGGTTCATATATATGAAGTAGTATAAGTTCGTCTCAACGATGACGTCATTCAACCTCATTCTTTGTTTCTTTATTTGCTTAAATACAGCAATTTGTTTTGTAGATTGAAAAATTATATCAAATTATGAAAAGAAAATATTTTTATGTTTAGGTACGGTCGATTTAATGTTTCTTTCTTTGTGTACACAAAAAACGAGCTTTTAAAATCTGGAATTCAGTATAGTGAAGTATGGCACTTAACAATCTAAAGTTAATTTTCGTTACGCAAAAAAACATTTTCACAAACAAGGCAATTAAAATATTTATAAATAAAAACAACAATTTTCAGAGTATCTGTTCAGTTATTTGGCAGTCGTATAATTCGGTCGTTACTGGTCTATTTTGTGAATTTGGTGCAAGCAGTTCTTAACTTGTCCAAACAAGGCCACATCCTCTTTCACGTAACGCTAATGACCTCGGAATCCTGCCAGGTGTGGTCGCGTGTTCAAATCCCGTGAGGGCGTTCATTATATACTACGTAACATATGGGGCAAATCCCTAGCATAAGGGCTCGCCATTTAGACCCCCACCAACCACCCACCAAAATAAAAAGTTTTTGAAGAGGGATTCGACGACTTAATTTCTTATATTCCCTAAGAGCACTTCAAAGAAGTTGATTGAATTTCAAATATTATATTTGTATAAAAATAGAAATAAGTATGTACTTGATTCTAATGGCTCATTAAAATGTTTAGATCAATAAGAGACGAGAGATGTTGACTGATATTCTTAATTCTGACGAATTGAATTGAAAGAAATCAACAACGCATTATTAGCTTGCTATATGTTTTTCATTTGATTGACATATTCAATGTATCGACATCATAATAACTACTAATATAGTAGGAGAAAAAAACAAGTCTGTCAATCAGCAATTGAAACCTGAAAATATTATATTCAGATGAAAGCATATGTTTTGGTCTTATTTATTTAGAAGAAAACGATTCTACTTTCATGTACCATAATGTAAAATCAGTTAAACCAGTTTTTCTAATTTTTCATTAAATTGCATTGCATTTAAAAAACCGGTAATTTCATTTATTGTTTTCGGTTAAAATTTGGGTAAATATTGTTATTTGTTAAACATTTTCCGGTCACTGATTTCAACAATATTTGAACTTTTTCTTATTCATTTATTTCCGATGCTGAGTTCTAATAATGACGACCCACTACAAATAATATTGACTTTTTGTGAAGGCGAAACATCACATATTTTCACTACACCACTGACTAAATATTTCACATATAATCAATTAAACGAAACAACATCGATTCCTAGAAAATATATATGTGACATAGACATCGAATTCTGGATCATAGCATCTTAGCGAACTGCCCAAAACTTGGTCAAAATGATCCAAGAAAAAGTCACGTCTGTGATAAGTTTATAGTGGACATTTTGTAAAAAAAAAGAAAAAGAAGAAGTTGAGTGTCCGAGAAAAGTAGTTATTCTTATTATCTTATTTGTCTGATTCCTAATCCTCAAACTACTGTCTCGTTTATTAGAAGGTAACGTAAACGTACTGTGCATTTAACTAGAACATTACTTCTATTTATCTATTTAAATAGAAAAATATATAACAGACAAAGAAACTAAGGATCCTATATTTACATAGCTATTATTCCATGAACCGGGAGACACAGGTCGGAATAAAAACAAATGAGATCAGTATTAATCTTAATCCGGGTAACGCTGGCCTGGAAGGGTCATTTATAAAGTAATATAATACGGATTAACTGCTGTATGAGGATTATGGAAAGCCAGACAAGACAAGTATATATGTAGAAGTAAAGCTATGTTTAGTAGAAGTAAATTGCTAACGAAACTAATTACATGCTTAAAAAGGCTTTGCCAAAAATCACTGCAATATTATTAGATTCAGTGTCTTAACTAATGTAAATAAACAGTGAGGACTGAGGTAAATATATGCAAGCATCTTTCTGCTAAAAACAACTATAAAAATATTGTATAATGCTATACAAACACTTCCTTCCTTCCTTCGGATAGACATTAACTTCATGTCTTCGATAATTATTGACTATAAAATATCAAACGTGATAATAAATATTTACGATTGAGACGTGTTGTTGTACTAAAAATTGATTCTTAACTAATTTCTCATGTCTCTAGATCACATACGTCAAATTTCAACTGTTTATATAGAACTTGTGCTCAATGGAAGCAAATTTAAAACAGTCTGTTGCTATTGATACCCTCTACAGTGTTAAATCAAGATGACGTAATATTACAGAGTGAACCAAAACCACATTATAGGGTGAGCGAGTGGTGTGGTTCTTCTAGTTACATTGACTTTCAACCCTTGACTGCAGTTTTAGCCACATATTAGCACTCCATTTTAACACTGGTGGTGCAAACACGATGCGTCATTGTTGCCTGCACACGTTCCACCGTTCTCAGAGTTCAAAGCTGCTTTTCAAAGTCCATTATGCACCTTTTAACTATTTACCGTATGCACTTTTTTTGTTGTGAACTGTGATCCCTTACAAGTGCCAAGGATTGAGTATTTTAAATACAACATAGCAACACCCCAATCACATTACATTGAACCCTCGGTGGTGTGCAGACGAATGCAGCACGCCCCTTACTGACAAATGTCCCTCATGTCCGTCTTTGTGGGATTTATAGCTGGGGAACACCGATAGATACTATGACGTAATTTTGGCAAGACAAGTTCCTTAATATTCTGCAATACAGTAGGCTCTCCTATAATGCGAGTTTCTGTAATGCGAACGCATCGCAAATATTACACAATATATGAACAATAAACACAATTTGTTTGTCCTTCCGGTTTCATTCTCTTCCATGTTTGGACTATACAACCGATGCGGTAATGACGACATGTGAATGATTTTCCATGCAGTTTATAGAATTTTCAATCGAATTCAAAATTCAGTCACACAAACCTAAACTGATTTGAAATTGATTTCGACTACGTTTTGAGCGACTATGTTTCTTGGTCGCAGGGCAATTATGCATGCTTTGCATGCTTTTCATAATGACATCAGGAGTAGAGATATGCACAAATACATACAAATAACTAATAATACGACATAAAAAAATCCCCTATTATGCTATTGTTTAAAATTCTATAGAGTCATGAAACACGGCTCGACATGGCTCGTTTTTCGTTTTCGTTTGAAACTTCGTTTGCGACTGGCTTGCAATCAGTCGACCCGTGGGCACACGGCTTCCCATTCAGGGGCAGGGGGCAACGTTCAACGACATATGTCGTTAGTAACTTCTAAAACCTAACAAACCCCTACCCCTCTTGAATGAAACACGAAACAAAAATAAACTCGTAAATGCAAGTAATATATTCAGATATTATCCAACTTTTAGTTTTTTAATATTTAGAATTTTTATCACATAAAATCTAAGCAAAGTTCAGTGTACCAACCCCTGCGGCTGCCACCCCCCCCCCCTTACTCCCGCTCTCGCCAGCTTAAAGACCGTTGCACCACCATGTCATGACTATTTTTCTTGAAGGCGTAGGGGGCGAGAAACTAGGGGGCGCCAATGTGGTGTTGAATTATAAAATAGAAGCAGGTTTGACTCATCGCCTAAAGTGCGGTGACACATCTACTTAGGGAGAGAGAGAGAGAGAGACGCGGGTAGAAGGAGAGGCAATATAGAGAACCATTTGTTATAACAGAGTATGAAAGTAGTAAAGAACAAGTGCGACTTGAGAACTAGTTAGAAATTTAGATGAATATGGTGTTTGTTCTTCTCAAGATTTTTTTTTTATTTATCTTCAGTGTTTATTTTAATATATTATTTGAATTTAAAACTTTGTAGGATTCTAAAGATGCATTTCAAGAGAAATTTCAATTTATAAAGTTGTTGCTAAACATTACAATCGCTTAAAGTTATTGATTGTATAGATAAATCCTACTAATATAAATGCTGCAATTACCTTAAAGTTTACGAATGTTAATTAGATTTTATGAGCGTCTTAGGTAGCGTAGTAGTTATTGTAACATAGCAGCAGTACTAACTTTTAAGAAAGCAGCGATATCAACATACGACAACGCAACCAGACAAACGTCGGTTCAACCTGTCTGAATTTAAAGCAATATAAAATCTTACGCATCTTCAGACTGCGTACAGAACATACGACGTTGACGCATCAACACTTAATGAGTAAAACAACAGCTCCGCAGTGCAGCAACTGTCAGACGCCGATAACAGTCCATCATCTACTAGTAACCTGCCCACAGTGGTGAACTAAAGGACAAGCTTTCAGGCAATCCAGAAGAAAATCAAGAAGTGCTCGAATTCCTAACTGATATAAACTTAATAAATCAAATTTAACTAAAATAGAATAACTTCAGGTGAACATGACCTTGTCTTTGAAAATCTCACACACTACTAAAATAGACAAATTCAACCAGCTACTGTAAACAGTCGGGTTAATCGAACTTGCTCAAATGGTACTGGCTCAAATTACTGGTATAGTAATTGAATGCACTAAAGGAAAGAATTTTTTTTATAAATATATATTATTTTAAATTGCAAATTGCCGTTGCTTTTTAAACACACCCCCGATTATATATTTAAATATTTTGATAATATTTAATAACTTTAAAAAACAGTGTTAATTCTTTGTGATACTCAAATTAATGCAGTTTAAAGTTTTTCTAATTTTTAGAACATGTGTTCACTATACGTAATGTTTACTTTTCTAAATTCTATTCTAAATATAATCTATATTTTTAAAATGTAAACCACTATAAATACAAATGATAACACTGCATTTTTGTTAGAGTACGAGCACCTCGGAGAAGCTGCGCCATCGACGACTACGGACTCCTGCAGTAAGCTTTTAGTATACTCGCTTCATAACGTTTATGGCCTCCCTTGTTTCGTCTATTTTTTCGTCGTGTAATTTTGTATTTTAAATAAATATGAAATTTTAAGATTAAAATGTCTGCAACTTGTCAAGAATGGCGTATTTCAGCATTTTTTAATTAAATATTTGAGTTCCTTAGATCCTCAGGGAAAACGGACAAATTTTATGTAACCCAATGATAGGGTAAAACCCCTAGAGATAACAGAAATAGCTTTTTTATCTTCAGGAACAAGAAAAAATATGGTTTGTTAAAAATTAATCATTAAATTTTAAGCACGTTTAATACTTTGTTGTTTATTAAAAATAAAAAGTTAAAATTCACTCACAATGTATATTATTAGCTAGTAGGGTTGCCAACTTAGTGAAGACCAAAGAAAAAGACTGTTTCTGGTCAAACATGGAATGGTAAAATGGTTTAAAATACAAAAGTAGGATACACGCGCAGTAATATTTAAACTAAAAGGATTTTAATGTTGCTTGAAATCTGTTTATTTCATGATCTAACAATGCTTCAAAATCTTTCAATTTTGTAATATGAAAAAATAAGTACAGCTCTGAATATGGGGACTAGCAGCACATCAAAAAACTAATATTAAGTAAAAAAAACATTAAAAAAAGAATAAAGCAGGTACATTTATTCTAAAAACGTACATTTTTGACTTCCTGCCACTTAAGTCACTTAACATAACAAGATAAGTACAATCTACCTCTAAAAAACAACGAATACACTTCTGTAAGAACCAAGTTGTCAACTGTGTCCCCAAATATATAGTATACATGGAAGGTTCGAAATGTATGGCTATCTCTTTCTAACCAATGGTGTTATTATGAGTGATGATGATTATTTATTAAACACAAATATTGATTGTGTAATATGTTATACCTTCAGGGGTGATGAACCAACAGCGTTTTGTAATTTTTGTGAGACCTTATGATATATTTTGTTTCTCACAATTAACGGTAGGTGAACAAGAATACGTATATGAAACATTTCAAGATTATATAACTTTTTGAGAAAAAATAAGGTGTGTTCACAAAGTAAAGAAAATTTGTAACTTGAAAAGAACCGCGATTATTTTATAAAAAAACCTTTTTTCCATAAGTAGCACTGTACTCAATAACTATACCAAATATGTGCAATTTCTTTTTTGAGTTTTCTTTGTTTTCTAGAACCTTACAACGTCCACTGTTTCTAAATTCAAAATACTAAATTTTAAAAAACTATATTTTATTGTAACTTCCAAAATGTGGCAATCTGTCAAAAGGCAGTAGGATTTATTTTTAACAAAAGTTCAATGTCAGTTTGTCAAAAAAAGAAGTAAAAACAATTTCTATTACTATTTGTTATTAAAAACAGCAATTTTATATTAATACCGATGTATCACCAACTAAATTAACTAAAATCAAATTAAAACACGAATGCCTATTCTAAAAACCTGAAATCTAAATTAAAATATTAAACAAAACAGTAAATTAAATATCAAAACGGTGAGTGGGAATGAGTCTTTAGTGGCTTATTTAGTAACTTAAATAAAGTTGACCAGTTCGAGTCAAAAACAACTATTGTACGTAAATTTTATCGTATTTTATTGACAAAGAAACTCACAGTGTCTGACAAAACAAAAAAATGCAAAACGAAGTCAATATTTTTCTTTATAGAAAGCGCTATATAATGTTACATTTTCTTCAAAGGAACTAACTAGGACAAACATTTGTTATCTGGATGGTTCTTTGATTAGATAATATCATCATCGTCTGTTTCTTTTGCTTTCAGGAGAAATACATATTTTTAAAAAATCTATGTAAGATATAGGATAAATAATAATATTTTTAAAATAGGTAATATGCCTACCGCTAACCGTTAATATGCCTCTCTACTATTTTCAAATAAAAAATAACTTTCCGTGGTAGAAAGGTTTCCCATCTCTGTATTAGACCTTAGAACACGTAGGTATAAAATAAATAGAAGAAATCATTTCTATTTATTAATTATGAACTCAAATGTGCTATAATATTATGTTTGTCCGTGTATATTTCGTTTGTTCACGCTGTGCAATGAGGTTTACGTAACAATTATTCAACTATTATTAATATAAATGAAAATGTTTAGAAAAGACACATGGCGAAGGCAATGCTCATGGATAGCTAGCTAGCTGCTGGCTGCTCAGTTCATTACGTCTCAGAAACGCCTACTCTGTTTTCCTTTATTATCTACAGTTTATACTATTAATAATGTGTATGTTTTTAAACAAAATGTTTGATTATACAGTTCATTTCAAACTTTTAACAATAATAGGAATTTTACATGAATTAAGTAATAAAATCATTTAGATCTCTTTAATGTTGAGCCCAAAACTATCATGTAATCATCAAATGTTTAGTTAATAGTCTTTAAATTAAGTGACTTATTTTGTAACTTTTTCTCTGACGTAATGCGTCATAAATTGGACTAGTGTGATATACATTTGTTTATTAATATTATCTATATCTAATATATAAAATTCTCGTGTCGCGGTGTTTGTTCCCAAACTCCTCCGAAACGGCTGAACCGATTTTGATAAAATTTTGTGTGCTTATTGGGTAAGTCTGAGAATCGGCCAACATCTATTTTTCATACCCCTAAATGTTAAGGGTGGTCAACCCCAAAATTATTTTTTTTTATTTTTTGGACAAAATTATTTGTTTTTATTTTTTCATGATTCAGCATAGAAAAATACATTTAATTCTAAATTTTCACCCTTATACGATCAACTCCTGATTTTTAATCACGATTTTTATATTATTCTGTTCCATCCACAGATCCACAAGATGGCAATCGAATATAAAAATTGTAACTTTGGACAAGGAATGCCCGCATTGTCGTGCACTTAAATTTAAAAATGAGCCAGTCGGAATGTGTTGCTCATCAGGAAAAGTGTAACTAACGGAAATTGAAACACCACCTGAACCATTGAACGGCTTACTTATCGGTACAGATCTAAAAAAATATTTCATAGAAATAACGTATATGGCAAAACAACGTTTGCCGGGTCTAGTATATATATATAACTTACAAAACGTTAAAACGTTTGTTAACCGTTTTTTCATCTTAAACGATTGGGTTAATATAATTTATAAATAATAAAAAAGGAACGTGTCTTGCGGAATAAAAACTAGTTCTGAGATACCTGGAAATGTAATAAAACAATACCTATTTGTTAAGTTGTTTTCAGATCAAGAATCGAAAATTCAGATAAAATCGTATAAAATAATAACAGATACAAGATTTAATAATTGTTAACACCTATTTTGCTTTAAAATTGTCATTAAATAAATGCCAGTAAAATTTTCTACTAATATATTAGTTTAATATGTAATATTATTTAATCTACTATAAATTTTATTTATGTAAGAAAATGTTCGAGTATGTCAGAGGGCATTTTGTTTATGTAGCACATTAAATTAACTTAAAAAAAATTATATAAAAGTTAAACTAGTTTATAATGTATTGTGCAAATGCAAATATAGTAAATTCAAGACTAAAAAAGTTTAAAAAACATGTAACTTTTTTAATTTTAAGTCATAACACCGACAACCTCTTACTACGTTGACAGTTTTATGCTGCCGTGGCCTAATGTATGAACCTGTTATAATTTTGTTATCAAATTCCCAATAAATATCAATCTATCTAAAACTACAAATAATAATGTAAATTTATATGTAAATATATAAAATTTTCACATCTTTTCCAATTTTCAATCCGACAACTTTTCCAATATAAATTCAACATATTTTCATGAAATTTGTATGCAATTTCAATATGATAAAAATCATATTTATCCTGCGATGCGATGCGCTGCAATGCTGTACGATGCCAACCCAAGCTCATATTTCTTGTACTAGTTGTAGTTGTATTTCATACATGGCACGAAGTTTTTCTTTGCATAGTTTAATATTCTCTTTGCATATACAAAACCCTGGTAAGCACACACACACATACACACTGACATTATATGTAGCAGAAAGTAACACAAAAACATTCCTCGGACCAGATGTGCTGCAGTATTATTTCCAACCCAAGGCATAAGGAAATTGCACAATTTGTTTTATAAACAAAATATATAGTATACCTTAGTAAATAAGAAAAATATTGTTTCAATATTTAGCTTTGTCTATAAATATTCAAAGTAAGTAGCCCGCAAAACACAAAACACGGCTATTACTATAAATACTGGTAACATCTAAGCTTTTATATGCATATAGGTACAGACTGAACAATATCACACTGTAGAGAAATATGTCAACGCTGTTTAATATAATGCAACCACCGTAAAATCGCATACGCGCGTATCTGCGTCGCACGACTATGCCTATCCTTTTCTAATTTTAAGAATCCAAAAAGGACCGACATAGGCGGATACGGTTCCAATGTTAGTCCAGTGACTCGTTTTTAACAGGTTATTAGCGCCGTATAAATATACAATTCGATAGTGGATGGTATCTTATACGTTCCTATACACATTATAGTAAAATTTATACGGCACAACTTGTTTTAAGCATGAGTCACCGCTGAATTCTCATAATTTGAATTATATATGTGTTTATAACAATATCGCCCGGCCCAATTTTCTTGAATTTTGCGTATTCCAAGTGCTAAACACCTTATAAATTCTTAGCAGTTCAGTTTAAAGAATCTATTTGTATGCAGAAGACAGTCATATTATGAAAACTATATATTATATAGTATAAATAAACTTTAGAAACAACAACATACAATTGTAGACAGCAGACAATATATACAAAATTAATTATATATCTTATTGTTAGTTTCATTCATTTCTAATTGAAAGATATAGAATATTAAATTAATATGCATACTAAGTTTTCCTAACCCCAAAATTTACCAAACTTAGCCGACGACTAATATAAGCGAAAGATTCCTGATCAAAATAAACAAGAGAAACAACATTAAGGACTGCTATTTGTCGACTTAAGAAATTATTTGAAATCGAAAAAAATAAGCTGTGGTATTTTTCTTAGAAATATTATCAACTAGGTAATTCAATTACCTAAGAAAATACAATTTGCGTTGCATTTATATAACAGATACATTTACCCACCTTTGGTAATTTCTACGCAACGAATATTGCAACTACATTTACCGTTATAATTTAATACAAAATTTCTAATAATCAGAAATTTAACAAGTTACGTTTAGCTGTAATTTCTACAGTAGATTTGAATACTCCATGCGATTAAATTATCTGCATTACTTAAAATAACCTGTAAATGTTTGCAGTGTAAGGGACAACTAACCGACGGCATTTGGTACACCTGTCATTTGTCGAGCTAGGTAAGGGTAAAACCGGTAATACCCTTGAAATGAATTATTAAATAACAAAACATTAAATAAAAAATTGTGTGTACGTAAAAAAGGGACATTCCTTTTAACAACAGTAATAGTATGCATTACCAAAAGCACGGATAATAAACATTTAGTTGACATAATAAAACACACAACAAAATTAATTTAATTAGTAGTATGACATGAGCATTAAGAAGCAATGTATTTCAAACGCAAACATTTTAATTTCGATAATGAAAATAGTTTATATTATTTAATAACAACATATGAAATACAAATGATATGTACTGTAAAATAAACAATTACTAAAAGTTATCATTAAGATGTTTGTTTATAGGTATTTCTGAGTGTTGACACTTGACATTCATTAGAAATAAATTGGACAACGCGTTTCAATAAAAAAGAAACAACTTAATTTAAATTTAAATTGAATGTCACTAAACAAATTATCTTCAAATAAACAAATTAAACGTACATGTGCTTATTCAAGCACCTACCTTATAATTTAAACATTAAATTAAAGTATGTAGGCGTTACATACGAGTTAAACCTTAGAACCTAACCTAAACAAATTTATACCTTTGAAGTTGAAACTTACAAGATTTGTGTTTGAATTAGGTCACGAAGTAGAAAAGTATAAGTTTGGAATGATGACAATATCAAGAGATGAATATATATGTATTTTAAGATATTCATCACTATATTATTTGTTAAAATTATTATAATAACTCCAAGTAAATGTCAATAATCTTGTATAACATAGAAATCAATATGACAAGAAGTCGTGCAAGTCAAAAATACATGTATTTTATATAAATAACAATAAATATATAAAAGATCTTACCTTTAAAGGTCCAATTAATGATAAAGCGATAATAATCGCACTAAATAAGATAGGTGGACGAGACATTTCTATATTTTTTTTAACTCGTAAAATGTCTTATAGTCACTATTGCACTCACTCACTTTTAACTGACTGTTATATGTTTTGTTTGATGCTGATATTCTCTACTCTGTATACGCCGTACTACGGTGTTACTGCACAGCGCAAGGGAGTGTCCGATAGCAGTGACACCTTACGGAGCATGCGCGAACATGTTTGTGATGGCAGCGTTCAACTGAGATATTTCTTTACCTACAATAACAGCGCGGGAGTTTCAAATCAATTTTTAAGTTTAGAATATTAGATATATAATATCTATTTCCATAAATCAAACCCAATAATGTAAAACAATTCGTTCTTATTTAATAGTAATGTTTTATATTACTATTTCAGTATTCATCCCCTAATGATTCATAAATATTTCATTTCGTTCAATATCACAGTCTATTCTCCAGGAAGTCGTAAGTAATTTATAGATAATTGAATATTTCATACGCTGATTGAATCGTTCTATGAAATATATCGATATTGGCAATTGCTGGCGTTATTTTACTGTGTGTTCCACGAAATCTACAACCCTTGTGACCTATTTCGAACACATATGTAGTTTTATTATTTTATTGTCCTCATATTTATTTATTAGCAATACCGTATTTAATACATTGCTTTTTTTACGTTTACAGAATAAAACTTATTCTCTACCGAATTCAGTGCGCAGCAAAACATTGTTATCACTTCTTGTTGCAAGTGCCTTTGTTGTTTTACTCTCATGCTTTAAGGTCTGATCACACTGAATACTGAACTGTATGTACTGTATATGTGTACTCGTATTCCACAATGCATGCACACAGTATTGAGGTACCATACCTTTTTTTTGATCTTGTGCCACTTGTAATCACGAATCTGTCCCAACTTGGATATTTGAACATTTATGAATACCCTTTCACTCTGGTTCAGTGTTCAATTCGCCTAAATATACATACTAATTGCACTCTGAACAGGAAAAGATGGTCATCCGTATTTAGTATATACAGTAGCGCATTTCAGACCATATACACAGAAGAAATATTGAGCCTTTCCACAAATTACAGGGAAAATAGAAATACAAGTTCACTTTGTTCTTTTTTTTAGCTCCAATGTCACGAAATCAATTGTGTTTTCTATAGAAATAATTTGTATCTAGTCACAATTGCCTTTCGTAGATATAAATTGTATTTAGTCAGAGTGTTATGTGGCACTGACCGTAATATACAGAAACTAAAGAGAATTAAATAGAATAATCAAGTCAAATGGGGTACTATATTGGTAATGAGATGATCCCATTTGTAATTAAAATATATTTTTAATTAAGAATCGAAACTAATTTTATCTTTTTTTACATTATTACCAAAACTGTGACAATTTTTTTTTTATTTGATAAGATTTGTTTGAAACTATGGGAATATTATTTTTTTAAATGAAATTCTCGATTCAACAAAAATTCAAGATATAATACTGTAAAAAAATAGTTCTGATACCAATTGCAGAATAGCGAATATATCTCTATTCCTAAACATGAAAGTAGAATGATCATGGTAAGTTGTGCAAATGCGACTACAACCTGCTGTAAATGCCATAGGTTGTAAGTAGTCTGTTTCAGTATTACATCACCCTTAGTAAACAACTAAATGATTGTGGGAGGCAGCCGTTTCACTCCATATGAATCCACAAACGAATCCTCACCATATATTTTCATTTTTATAAAATACATGTGTTTAAAATAAATATAAATCAAAACAGAAAACTAGGTTAATCCGAGTGAAGCCTCCCTCCTGCCCCTCCTCTACTCATACACAGTACACTAGTCCCAGGTGCATTGTATGACGTAAATATAATGATGACGTCACAATAAATCAGTAATCAGTTGTTTAAATTGATTTATTATTTACATATGTGATGTGTACTATGCATTCATTAAATAAAATTAATATATTAATTAATTAGCTTTTAAATTATTAGTTTATGTGAAATATTTCAAACAAATATGGTGACCGCGAGGGCGGCTTTGAAAAATCGTGTGAGGTTAAGGTAATGGGCTTGTGTCCTCATTTTGTAGTGGTCGATTTTTCAATTGTTGATTGAAATTGATGTTAATGTGTATTGTCGTGTCTATTTTATTAAATATCTAAATGTTGACGGAGATATAGCAACTAAAAATTTGAATTGTAGTTTTAGCGCTAGAAATAGTTGGCCATATTTTTATGACGTGTAATGCATTTTAACGTCAGTTATTTGTTGAGTAGGTCAGTGCTGTGGTAATGATTTGTAGCTGTTGGTAATCGAATTATCAAGTCAAGTCAAAGAATAATAAGTTTTTATTTTATTTAACCCTGTTACGGCAGACATAATATTGAAATTTGATTGTTCCTTGAAATAGCTATAAATAATATTTGATAATATGATATATAAATACATATAAGCAGAGATTTATGAGCTGTAAGGTTGGTAATCTATAAACTTGCCAGAGTTCTATATTAAATATGTTATCTCTTTTACGCTCTGTTGTATAAAAGAGATAGCAACTAGTGGCTGTGATGTCACATGCAGTTGGAATGTTGTCCAACGTTAAATCCCTTTCATAATTAAAGAGAAAAAATGACTTTTTTAATTGTTAATATCTCCTGAGATATACGGAGTAATTAAAAAATAATTGTACATTTGAGGTTCTAGTAACCAACTTTATCAATATATAGTACAGTTTTATAGAAATTAAGACATAGGACACAATCCCATTGTCTACAGGTTCGCTTGAAAAGCATGGCATCGAGTTGGGTCTCTCTTATACTTGAACAACCTAGCTGTGACATTAATTTTTCGTAGAGTATAGTCGGTACAGCACACTTTTATCATGAGAGGAAGTTTCTTAATAATGTTTATCAATGCTGTCTACTACGAAAATTAAATACTAAAATTAAACTCCTTTACATGATGAACAGAAAATAGCTGCCCACACAAAGTGATCGTAAGTTGGTAGAACTATCGACACATTCATGCTAAACTACACGTACACGATTTCTGTGTTTGAACGAGTAGCGGGAAAATCAAATTGTTTATTGCGGAATGAGATTAGAATACGGTGCGGCGGTCCTGCTTCCAGGTACAACATTTAATTGAAATTGAGGAGAAACCTTATCAATAATCTTTGCGGTTGGTTGTATGGGAAACCCAAACTATGAAAACCGAATAAGTTTTTTATTTATATGAATGACTCCATTAAAACTTTAGCCACGTTTCTAAAGAACCAAAGGAATTTTTATCGCACGCATTTTTTTGTTCCTGTTGACTATTCAGTTCACACACCATATGAATGAAGCTCAGGAAACCAGTGGGAGTGGGAATGGGAGTGGAACTGTGAGGGATGAATAAAGAGTGAGAGTGATGGAGACTTTTAGTAGATGAAAAGAAAGGAAATAACATTAACGGCACAGAACTTACATAATAAATAATTAGAAATAGAAATCAAAGTCGAGTGGAAATTCGAGTGAATGTAACGCGAAGTCAAACTGTAGTTGAATCAATGTAGTGGAAGGTCGTTGTAATAAATATTGTTACTTATTGATCCCAAGCCTGTAGCCTATACCATTGACATTGACTGCTATAGCACTCAAGGAAGAGATCGTTTAGTTTCACTGCTAAGGGTGAAAAAACAATTAATTAGGTATCTGAAATTCATTTATACACTTGGCCAATCTAAAGAAAACGAATACTTAAATTTTTTAAGGGGGTCCACGCCCGCAGAAGTAGCATATGTAGGTCGTGCAGTACAGGCCAATATAGCCCCTTAAAACACTGTTCAATTAGGACTACATACAATTGATTTTCAGTCGGATCTAAAAAAAGATAAGATTGACTAGTGACTAGTAGTAAAGTTACAGGTTAACAAGTAGACTGATTGTGATAGGTCCCTATATTAAGTATGTCACTGGACGCCAGTTAATTTTATGCTAGTTAACTTTACCCAAAGCCAGAGGGGGTGGCAAGCAACGCAACAACCCAAGTAGAAAAATTCATTACTATATATGTATTTGAATCTCGCTCTTTAGAAATTCCATTAGAATCACTGCGTATATCTTTTAAGGCATTCATGTGCCTTAGTTTATCATTATTAATATTTGTCGTCTTTGTGCTTGTTTACTTTTATAACACTTCTAATATAACATTTTATTTCTCGTCAATTATCATCAAAAATACTTACTTACAATTTACTTTAATTATACAAAAAAAAAGTGCCTCGCAAGGATCTGTTGCCCGAGGCCTCGCAATGGATAAGGCCGCCCCTGCTTAAAGCTAACACCTAATATTGAAGATAGTGCAAAATAAGTTATTTAATATAGTCATTTTTGAACCTTGAAGAAAACTCTAAGGCCCTATTCCTACTCAATGAGTTTTAGTGTTAATTTAAGGTGTTACCTAAAATGTAAGTTTCAGCTTGTGTAATATAAAGATATAAAACTATTTGTATTAAATACAGTAATTTATATTAAATAAACATAGTAATTATTACACAATAATGTGTATTACTGACACATGACGCATGATTTCACAAGTTTAAAATTACATTTAAGGTTAAAACCTTAAATTAAAACTAAAAACAGTGACTGAGAATGGGGAGTTTTATACCTTCTTCCCTTCTGTAAATTTCTTTTCTATTTCTATTATATAGCAAAGTGTATAAGAGTGTAACACATAAAGTTTTGATATTATAAAGGTAGTAAACAAGAATACCTAAGAATTCTAAAATACTTATTCTACAAACTTTAAAAATAATTAAATGGCAATACCCCTCACCAATTTTTTCATATTTTAGGGAATTTTACACGATCAGATACGATTCAGATAAATAGTTTGACCAAGAAAAGTTGATTATTACTTGAATCTGTGTTTGTACACACATGAATGTGACTGATTTAAACATAGTATATATAAAATATTAGCATACAAAAATGTTAAAATCCGACTTATAAAAATAAGTTCAAAAGTCATACTGAAAAGGGACTGTAATAATATTTTCTTTCTAATTGTTTATATGGTACATAAAAAAGCATTACAAAATTTAATAAATGAAAATTATGTGGTTTGTAATATGTAAAAGAAAATTAAACGAAAAAACCTCTGATTTTCTTTGCCCTATTGTTAAAGTTCATTTCAGCGAATATATGGTATCTTTTAGTTTTTGTAACAAAAGCAAATGTTTTCACAAATAATATTACTCTACTGCATATTAAAAAAACATATTTAACAAAACAAGCAAATCAAAATATCGGTTTCATAGTAAACAATACCATTAATTTCTTCCCCTCCAAAGAAACTTTTAGAACACTTAACAAAAACATACCCTAAGATATTTAAGTCAGCTTTAATTGTCTAAAAACTATTGCCTTCAGAAACTGCGATCAACGTAAACAGCCGCGGTAATGACTCACGTCTATCGTGTTTACAGTAGCGGACTGGGCCACTCTACTAAAAAAACACCCCCACTATCTCTTCTAACAAGAAATACCCTTAGAAAGAGTCCCCCACTGATCGTCTAGGTTCTAGCAATTGCCGACCGCGGCCGTAAACATACATCAATCAGTCTAATTTATTTTCGTTGGCCCCTCGTCCACCCCCTCCCCCGTCGCGGCTCTGACAGTAAATCAGTCTAATTAATCATATTCAAAACACATCGTGAATAGTTATAAATAACAGCGTGCAGTTCAATCGATAAGGGTGCAGGGTTGCAGAGGCGGGAGGGGTGGAGCAGCAGAGAAGATTATGTTACTCGTTATTCAAATACGGGTTTTATTTTATTACATACTCTTTATTAACATTGCATGTGTGTGTAGTACTTTATTTAAATTAAGTGACGTTACCAAAAAATATTCATTTTCAAATGTTACACGTTACATTTCTGGCTCTTTTTAATTCTAGTGCATATTAAAATCACTAAATATACTTGTATTTATTCAAGGTATTGTTTAACATAAACAAATTTTAATTGAATATATAATTTACTAGCTGTCCCGGCCACGCGTTGCTGTGTCTAACGTTTTTATCATATTACATTACATAGCGCCATCTATTGAATATTTACTCAATCTATATTTACTCAATCTAGTCAACAGATGTCGCCATCATCGTCGCCAGATGTCATATGTCATATACAGATAATTAATTTGCAATAAGATAATATTGCAATTATAAATTGAGATGTAAGCTATCCTATCTTTCAAGTTAGATCAAACTGCACACGGTGTACAAATTTCATTAAAATCGGTTAAGTAGTTTAGGAGTCCATCGCGGACAAACTCGGACAAACATGTGACACGTAATTTATATATATTAAGAAGATTAAGAAGATTAAGATAATCATAAAATGACATTTCGTTAGATTAAAAGAAATAAGAATAAGTATTTTCTTTTTAGATTTTTGAAATCATAAGTAGAATGAAAGAAAAAGAGAGAACGCACATCGGTTCCCATAAAGCACTAAGGTTAATAATATTGCATTTAAAAACATTTGTAATACATAATTTATAGTTTTTAAATACGAGAATGTGTATTTAAAATATAGAGGTTAAATTAGATTTATTGATGAAAGTCAACAACATTTTTTAGACATTATTAATTTTGTTTTGAATGGAAAATGACAAAACCTTTTTACCGTTTTTGTATCTTTAGAATCATCAAAGATTAAAATATAATAATGTATAAGGTAATATCCATATTTTGTGTTTAGCAGGGTTTTATTGTTTATTTATAACAATAGTTTGAACAAAAGTAAATAGGTTCCAGTATTGCATTGAAAAATAATAAATAAACAGCATACATAAAACAAATAAACGACTAATTAATTATATATAATTAATAAAGAACAAAATGAAATTTCGAAATATGATGACTAATGCAACAGAACCAACAATAGGGAACACTACACGAAAAGCAGCCGAGTTAGCTGTCAGAAATGTTTTATTTATACATTTATTATAATTCCATTGTACTAATACATTATTCACAATTTGAATAGTATCTTGTATAGTGTTTATAGCGTTTATTTTAGCTATTTCATTTTAGAATTGAACGCATACGTTAGAAATACCAGAAAATAAAGTCTATGCACATCGAGTTCTGCGCTGATCAATGGCGTTGCTAGGCAACCATTCGTACTACAGTGTTTAACAGAATGCCTATCTCCTAGGCGCTTACCACTTTCTACTACTCCTTAGTACGATTCGTACACGATCGTTCATGGAATGAATAGATGGATATTATACTAGGAACATAACAAAACTGATTCACCTCGATTCCCAAAATATGGTCTGTCTCTGTGGTATTGTATTCTCTAGATTGATTTGAAGCTCATCAAAATACGATTACAGGAAACTGTTGTATTGTAATTTGCCTAGTAGTTACGTGTAGGCTGAATATGTGTTTGTATGTTATGTAGAAATCTGCATATTACATAGTAAATCGAATAATAACATGTGTTATAGCCATACGTTATGTATTGTCACGCACATGATTTGTAGAATTTGCTATATTAAAATAAATACAAAAGATATGTGCAATTGTGGAGAAGGGGTAGCAGATCCAGAACATTTGATCTTCCAATGTACAGAAACGGAGGCCTGCAGAAATAATTTGTACAGAGTTTTGGTGAAAAATGGAGTGGAGTTGCCTACGAGTATGGAGGAAATACTAATATATCCGAGGTGGCCAGTGTGC
This sequence comes from Panorpa germanica, assembly GCA_963678705.1. Lineage (NCBI taxonomy): Eukaryota > Metazoa > Arthropoda > Insecta > Mecoptera > Panorpidae > Panorpa > Panorpa germanica. Next base: position 5,675,833 of record OY783206.1, on the reverse strand, counting down.
TTAGTCATAGACAGGTTATGGCATAAACCGGGGTTAAAAGTTTAGGTAGTAATAATAATAATAAAATGTAAATAGATAAAATGTAAATAAAATAAAGAAAGAAGGGAGAAAAAAGGACCGTGGTCCTAAGAAGCCCGTAAAGTATTAATAAATAAAAAAAAATTTAAAAAAAATACAACATCAAATTCACTGAATCGCCTTATGGGTAATTAACAGAACCCATCGCGATGCCCTGTGGGTAATTAATAGACTTTAATAAACTTTCGTAAGAATGGAAATTCAGATTCTTCAAAAATGTCATTACTTATGGAACTTAGAAATTTATGAACCAATTTGACTAATTCTTTTTAAATGTTCGTAATAGTCTGAATAAGGTTTTTAAGGAAAGAAAAATTTAAATATTTACCCAAGAAAATTTAAAAATTCAAAAGCGTATATTTTCTAAATTAGGATTCTTGTGCCCGCTCCAAGTTATGGGATTTATTTTTCGAATACTCAACTTAGCAAAGATGTAGCTATTTAAAATATGTAGCCTATTTTAGCGTCACTGGATTAGTTTTAAAATCTGTAGAATAATAAGTAGTAGATTTTATTTATTCTTGTTTATCACCTTTATAATATCAAAATTATATATGTATTTCGAGATATCTGTAGCTAGTATGGAGTTTGAGGCAATTTGAGTTAAAGTCAATGTGTAAAATTCTTCGTACTGGTTTTATTTTTGTTGTTATTCTTAAATTTTACATTTTTTGTTTTGTTTATATCTAATCAGTACTATACTATAATCATCTGGGGTGAGAGGCGGCTCTATTGTACATGGTTCTGTGAGCAAGGGAAGTGGGAGTGGGGATCGTATATCGGGCAATCGAGCAGCTAAGACACCTCCTAGGAGTAAGGTATTGGATAAGGAAAGCAGCAGAATCAAGGTACAGGAAACATGAGCCTCCGGGAGTCGGCATAGGATTCATTTCTTCTTATCAATAGGGATAGCGTAAAGGCCGCATTCCTTGTTGGCAGGAACCGCTGTATCTGTAACATAAAGAAATAAGATAAGAAATCAAATTCAGTTTAAAACGCGTTTACGACATTTTATGTGGTTTTGTTCGATTAAAAACTTAAAAATATAAAAGTTAATTGTGGTTACACCGATCACAATTATGACGTCATCTGAAACGACGAACACAAGCAAAAGTAACGCGCACAAACCCATCTGACAAATCGTATCCTGGACGTCATCTTCATGGATTGCAGAAGGGCATCGTGTCAGGAAACGAACGAATATATTTGAAGCAATCGATGAGATTAAATTCGCATCAGATCCCCGTTACCGTAACCGTAACGAGGGTGCCTGGACAACGAGGAGTGCAGGAGGCAAAGAGGGAGTGATGTTCACTCCCTACAATTTTCCCTCCCGGCATGAGGTTCACTGCTATCAATTTCAAATGTTTAATAACATAATAGGATTGTGATTTGATATAATCCTATTTTTTTTTTCTAAAAATAAAATAGAAAAGTTTCCATCCCACAATAAAAGAAAACCAAGATTATTTTATTATTAGAAATTCTATTAAATGGAAATGTGGGAAAAGAAACACAAATTGAAAATAAAGTTTAGGTAAACCTTCCTTTTCAATTTTATAATAAAGAATATTTTTAAAAGTATTAAAATTATTTAGTGTACCGTTGAAATACGGGGATTGAATTCTTACTTCAAAATTTTGAATTTTTTAATCTTCAATTTAATTTTTATATTTTAACTTTCTCAGACATATTTTTTATTTAAATCAGATAATAATTTGTATAAGTTAAGGTAACATAAAGATAAAACCTACGTGGTATAAATATAAATTCAAATTAATTCATATTAATATGTGGTATATTTCAATTCGTTAGCGTTCACAGGTCCGCGCGCTCAGCATCAAACGAATTGGATTTATCCTATCAAATGTGCACGGGAAGGAAGCGGAAGGCAAGGCATAATCTAGCGTTAGTCGTATTAATGTGTTAAATAGCATTTTAAACGAGGTTCAAGGACCTTAAATACGATTATATTACTTGCCCTGATTTTTACCGGTTAACGTAATAAAAATTACCTATTACGTAAACAATCTTACTTAATATACAACGTTTTATTATATACTTTTCGGTTTTTTGAAAAATAAGTCTATCTTTATGACCATTAACATTAAATTTGTAAGAAGACAGCTAGCTACGAGGGTAGTTTGATAATTCAGTGACTTATTTTTATAAAAAGCCTTTTATTTCTCAATAAAAGATATTTTTTTCGGCAAAAACCGCTTTATTTATCAACATAGTCTCCTTTAAGCTTGATACATTTAGTCCAGTGTTTTTCCTATTTTTTTATTCCTTCCAAATTATAGGTTTACTCAAAGCACTTAAAATAGGCATTAGTTTCAGTTATTTCAGTTAGTTCACTTTTTTATTAGACCCAAATTTTTCCCGCACAGCCATTTCTTCAGGTTTGGAAACAGGAAATAGTTGCAGTGGGATAAATCTGGAGAATATGCTGACAAACACAAACTTTAAAAAAACGCAGCTTGCTCAAAGTTTAACAGCAGTCTATTAGACAGGAGCTACGCGGGAAATTCACAGTCACTGAATTATCAAATTACCTTTGTAGATAAAAGGCTTTTAGATTAGCTTTGAAATAAGATTAAACATTACTAGGTTTTGTTTAATTAAAATATTACATGAGTGTAAAAATTCATGCTTTATGTTTAGCGGAAATATTTGTTTGACAAGACATTCGGTATTATTATTATAAAGGTTGACGTTAAGGTTACGATAATTTTATTATCTTAATATATATAAATTACGTGTCACATGTTTGTACGAGTTTGTCCGCGATGGACTCCTAAACTACTTAACCGATTTTAATCAAATTTGTACACCGTGTGCAGTTTGATCCAACTTGAAAGGTAGGATAGCTTACATCTCAATTTATGATTGCAATATTATCTTATTGCAAATTATCTGTTAGCTCCAAACGATGACATCGGGCGACGATGATGGCGACATCTGTTGACTAGATTGAGTAAATATTCTGTTGACTAGATTGAGTAAATATTCAATAGATGGCGCTATGTAATGTAATATGACAAAAACGTTAGTCACAGCAACGCGTGGCCGGGACAGCTAGTAAAATATAAAAGTTTGAAGGTTGCTGGAATATAATATGCTTATTTCATGGGCATTAAAATAAACAAAAGAAACTAAATTGAATCAGTAAAACCTATATCTCGTCAGTTTGGACGCGATCCGTTGTATCCGGCGTCAGCCTGAAACTTTCCGATGCCCTAGAGCCTTTAATGTATACTCAAACAAATTATCTGTAACTTTATTTAAATAAGTAACTTTACACACTTATCAATCAGTTTAATAAATAGTGAAATGTTAGAATTTATATAAATGTCAGTTTAATCCATTTAGTTGTTGCCTAATTTACATTTAAGAGCTTAAAGCTCCGTTAATGGATTTCGTTGGTCGTCAGGGGAGATGAAGAGCTGGTAGTGGAAAGAGGAGGGATTCGAATTACCTGTAGTAAACTTTTTAGGGTCAATTTAATAATAAGTTATATAATTTAAGCAAACTAAACGAAAACGGTCCAGAGGAATCTACTTGCAGTGCAGCTCGGACTCCAGGTCGTACATAACCCGTGAAATAGGTGAGATTCGTTGCTACAGTCTACTGGAATAGCTGTACTGAAGATAGGGTTGCCAACCTTCAAAGATACCGTAGAAAGAAGCTAGTAAAAATACTGAAAAACTAAACCACGATATAAAGAAACAAACGAAAGGACCAGGGAGTATTTAGTGGTTCTACTTCGTTGCAAGATCTACATTGTCATGATATATTGTCACGATATATTGTTACGATATATTGTCACGATATATTGTTACGATATATTGTCACGATATAAATTATATATTGCAAATGTTTTAAGTGCTAATAACTATCGAAATTTGATGCACTCAAGAATCTGAGAGAAGTTCTGCTTTCCTCAAAGTAGAACGGTTGGTAACCCTAACTGAAGTACTGGTAAATGGAATGTACTCGTAATGTAACGAAAAGTTTGCACTTAGCGGAAAATAGGGAAACTGTAATGTGTGGCACATTGGAAAATTGTTTGTGAAATTTATGTGTTTAGTCTCACCGTTGTACGAGTATAATTTAGATGCAAATCAAATGTTTTAGGGAAATTTTCTCTTTAAAATATGTTGTACCAATTTAATCAAAGATCTTTTGTAAGAATATGAAGTTCAGTTTATGTAGGATATTCAGTATAGAGTATTTTCTATATGTGATTCTAAAACACGTTAAACTTTGCTTAAGGGGTTGTGGACCATGGCTTAATAAACATAAAAGTGTACTATATATTGATAAAGTTGGCTTATAGAACCTCAAATATCCAATTGTTTAATAACTCCTTATACTTTAAAAGATATTAACATTTAAAAAACTCATTTTGTCCTTTTAATCATTAAAGGTATTCAACGTTATAGAAAATTCCAATGCATGGCGTCACATCCGACGATTTGCCATCCCTTTTATACAACAGAGACGCATGCGAGTGTGTGTGTGTGAGACGTTATTTGCTACTAACAGCTGGATGTGTATCCCATCAAGTATTATCTTACGTAGAATGTGAAAAAGGAAAAATAATATCGATTACTTATTTCTTCTGTGACGTATTTTGAATATGTAAAACATGCGGCAAAACTGAAATTTGCCACTCTTTTCGTCCTGAAAACAGAACATCATCATTATAACATTATTATATGACCCTCGCTTGATCCTAAATGAAATCATGATTCTCGTCTTATTTTAAGTCTGAGCTATTTTATTACTGTGTGAAACTGAGATGGACAAAAAGAATGTTAAGAAATGTATTTATACCTGTACGACATGGATTTTATTGTTAAGGGATGAATATGAAATAATGAGTTAGAGAGAGATAGATAGATGAAATAATGAGTTAGATAGAGATAGATAGTGTAATATTTGTCATCTTCATATGACCCTAACATCGTAATTTGTCCGATAACTGCAACATGTATGCCCAAAGAAGGTGCAAAAATTCTATGTAAAATATCCCAGAAACGGGTTCTTTTAGGTCGTCAATAGGGTCAAAACTTCGACTCGGGTATAACTCTGCAAACTTTTGAATATTTAAAAAATAATAACGCCAATATACATATATTAAAATTTAATTTAACCGAATATTAAAAAAACGACCCTTAAAAAAAAGTACACAAGCTCATTGAGTTCATTTGATTTAGGATCAGCGCCGCTTTTCAGGCCTAAAAAACTGGACGTGTAAGTTTTTAGTATACTATTATGACAGCCCCGGGTTGTTCCACCAGTGTATCTTCGAATAAAATGAACCAAGTATATCTAACTACGGGTACATCACCATAATTTAGATTTCAAATTTCCTCCAAATTGATTTTACATAAATAAATCTCTATCAGGTTATTTACAAAGTGTTCATAATTTGAAACCAGGTCAATGAACCCTCAGAAACTAATTTATTGCACAAACAATCGATTTGGAATAGGTAACACAAATAGCATAGTCGAATTCTACCCTCTACAATTTTACCGCTACTATTGATAGTCATATCAGCATAATGCTCGTACAGATATCTGTTTTATCATCTTCCGCTCTCTCAGTCTATCAAACTCACTATCAATGGAAACCTCCATTAGTCACTTTGACTGTTCTAGAATGTATAAATCGCGTTTCATCCTTGACCAAGTACAAGGTGAGGTGAAATTGAAGAGGGTGAGTGAGAGTGAGGTTATTCATGGAATTCGAGGAAGGTTGAAAAATAAGAAGTAAATCATCGAGGCATTGAGCCATTTAGAGAGAGATGGAGATGGTGGTGCCATCTATAACAATTCCTCAAGAAGGAAACAGAAGTGCCATCTTTCTTTGTATGTCAAATATACTTTGTGGGGAAATTCGGATACAATACGAAGATGATGTTCTGTTCGAATGAAACAAAAGTTTTAGACAAGGCTCACTTCAAGTTTATTTAAATTTATAACAAGCAGAGATTAGTGGGTGGAAGAGGAGGAGGGTGGATGTGCGTAGAAACCGAACAATAGGCTAAAGCTAAGAAGAGTTGATGACGTAGTCTAACAGAATGTCAAGGAAAACAACAAATAAATAGTTGAAATTATGAGAGATAGTTAGACTCTTCCTTAAAAAAAAGTTATGTTGTATCAGGCACTGTCTCACTCCTTTTACTATGATATATATTATAGCAAAAAGATATAAATTTCACTATTGTATCGGCTCTCGTTTTTTAAACATTAGTCATATCTTCAAAATAAAATGCTTAAGCAAATTAATAACGTCCCACGATATTTTTATTATGTTCACGATGGGACGAGATTTTTTTACCGTGACGAAATTTTTTTATCGCGACATGTAAAAAAAGTTGCTAGAAAGTTGAAATTTTCTATGTAGGCTAAAAAGTTGGTCAAAGAATGAATAAATTGCAAATATTTTATATTTTGTTGGAAAAAATATATTCTTTTAGTCAGTTTATATGAAAAATTATTTGTTCTTATATGTAAAATTAATATAGAACGCGAGTTAAATATTTCAATTTAAAAATGGAATTAAAATTTGAAATTAAATTCAAATCACACACAAAGGACAGTCGTCGCTTGCGACGGGGGTAAACTCTGGTTATTTATTATAGTTGTTCAGTTTGTCTAGATTAAATTTGATGCCATTTATCACAGCTACCTCATATCTCATTAACTAAAAACGTAAATACTCGTAAACTTTATGTTTATGCAAAGAAAATAAAGTAATGAAGAAACCGATCCATCTTCCAGAGTTCATATCCATTTACTCGACAAGATCCGAGCTTCTCTGGTTCACACGTCTCTGGCAACACCGACACGACGCTCATACAATGAAACAGACGCTTTCAAACGACGACTGACGTCGCATACTCGTATGCTATTCAGACCGTGTCACTGACTAATAGGTTTTCCAGGAATACAAATAACAAACGATATAAAAAAAACTTTTCTTTTACACAGTTTGATGTTGGATAACTTTTATATATTACCAGCCATTTAAAATCGATTATGAAAATATTGGAAAGTTAAATACTTATTCTTCTTCTTTGAAGTTTGTTGCAATTTATTGAATGATTGTTGGAATAGAATCAGATTAAAATAATGATGGATAATTTGCTTTTGTAGAGAACTAGCTCTCCTTCTATTGAATGCAATAATTAGATACGTAGAAATTTCAAGTGCACATTAGGTTAAGTTTTGTTTAAATAAGACTTAAGGGAATGTAAAGGAAATTAACAAGAAGCAAATATAAGAAATACATACACATTAACACGTTAATAGCTAGTACAACCCTGCTGTTACTCTGACTTCAGTCTTATCTTAACATAAACAACTCAGGAATGCGTATAAAGTCTGCATTCGAGACCACTCAAAGAAAGTGTACTGCATCTGTTCATTAGTGAGACATATTCGAAATTGAAATTTGTGTTAAGTATAAATACTCGCAACAAAAATATACAAATGTCACCCTAATTTCAGGAAAAAAAGAGTATTAAATTATTTACTATCTTAAACCGATCAAAGGGATGCTGGGTCACATGTAGTACCTACAGCGACCGTAAATTTAAACTCAGCACGAATAGAAACCAGATTGTTTGAAGAGTGCGTAGTTTTTCTCTATTTTATAAGGGTTGAGAAGTGGTTCTATAAAACAAAAAATGTTAAATCATCTGTGATGTGTCCCATCCTTCAATCGTTCGTTATTGCAACCCCTGCGCGTCACTTCCTCATCCACCTCTCACTCCCCACTCTCAGTCACCCTCTACAGCACATCAACCAACATGTCTGTCAGTGGCCGTTGAAGCGTGAATTAAAAGTGAATTTAAAATAAAATAGAATCACCCAAACTCATACGAAATACATGTACACGATTGTATATGTATAGGTTCATTTATAGGTATACGAATAAAAAGGTCCTGCAGGACATAGGATCCTGAAACAAGGATTCACGATCGTAATACCACTATGGAGAATATTTCTTGTGTTTGTGGTTTATTGGGACGCAATAAAATAAGCGTCTATTGGTCTGCATTGCCCGCATCGAACACATATTGGTTTAGTGGAGCAGTGACACATAATAAACACATAAAAGAATATGTTTAACTTCGGTAAATAATTAAACGTTACGTTAAGCCCCATTCCAACTAAGGTTTTAACCTAAAATGTAAGTTTCATCTTGTGAAAAGTAATGAAATAAAATTAACTATATTAACACAATAATTTATATTAAATAAAGATAGTAATTATTACAAAATAATGTATATTACAGACGTATGACGCATGATTTCCCAAGTTCAAAATTACATTTAAGGTTAAAACTTTAAAATAAAACTAAAAACAGTGAGTGAGAATAGGATTTTAGTTAAAAATATTACGTTAAATGGGAACTTTTAGAAATGGGTCACGACACGGGTCGACTGATAGTAAACTCGAAGTTTCCAACAAAAACGAAAAACGAGCCATGTTTTGTGACTCTATAGAATTTTTAACAATAGCATAATTGGTGCGCACGGTCTTATAATAGAAATTACATCTATTGCAAATATTTACTACATTGCAAGTGATATTAAATATAAGTGTGTAGCACTTGGACAGGTTTATACTATTTTCAAATTTATATGTATTTTGTATATGTGTCGGTACAGTGTACAGCCTGGGAATGATGCTGTGCCAGTCGACGTCTGCTCCTGCTGACGTCGGAAGATCCACGGTCCATGGCCTAAGTCTATAAGCCAAGGAGACTACTGGCAACAGGGGTATTGCACGATCCCGAGGCAACTGGCAACAGGGGTATTGCACGATCCCGAGGAACCCGGCAAAATATCGAATTTTTGCATTGTGTTTTAGAAATATATTTTAGCATTACTTTCTAAAACACTAAGTATCTTTTTTAGTATCTTATTTTTATCTTATTGTTATAATAAATACATACGTCTTTCATAAAGAAAGAAGTGTTTTAATATATCAATATTTACTATTTTACACTTCATAACAACAAAAAATCATGACGACACAGTGGGCAAGACCATCTCGATCAGAATTATATTTTCTGGGTTTGGTTATAATCAAACTTAATTGGTTGTGTGCTAACATAATCAAAAATATGAAAAAAAACATGATCACAAATGAAAAAATGCGAAAAAGAAAACATAAAGGGTTACAAAAGTAACGGAAAAAAAGAATAAACAAACCGCTTTATAAAAGGAGATGGATATATGCTAAATAGTTGAAATAATAGAAGTGCACTGGGAGGACTGAATTAAGAGTATACAACTGGACATGTGGAAAGAGATACACAATAATAAAAGAAAAATAGTAATAGAAGAAGTTCTTTCTTAAGACAAATGAATGTGTATTTCAAAAAGAAGCAAAAAGTGCAATGTGGGACATCGCAGTTATCGTGATGCAGTTATTATTAAAATAGAAACAGATGAGTCGATAAAGATACATGAATATTGAAAGAAGAGAAAGAAGTATCATAAAAATGTTTATAGAAATGTAATATATTGATTTTAGTGCTAATAACTATCAAAAGTTGATGCATAGAAATAAATATATTTAAAAAAAATCATAGAATTTGAGATTACCCTTAACCTCATTTCCTAAACCAACCTAATTAATCTACACAACTTTAGGTATTTATATTTCGTCATTATCATTTCGTCAATTTGTAGTGAAACCATTTTAATTCTTTAGTAGTGGTAAACCAACAAGTAAGAATAATAACCAGTCTTAATAGCGCTTTGCTAAGTCCTATTAAGTTAAAACAAGACAGGGTCGATGTCGGCTACTCGCTCGTAGTTGCCCCGCATCAATATTTAAAGCTGCAGAAGGAAGCTGCCCGGATCTCAGCATTCACCACCTCGTGTCGGCAGTCTACAGTCAGTACTCTTGAACCGGAAGTCCGGAAATGTAATTAATACTCCGTTATCGTAAAGAAAAGGATAATTAAATTATATAAACGGAGACCAAGAACCAAGAACTAACTGTGCATAAATGAAGCGAAGCTAGCCGTTGTCATAACCATATGGGATAACGATAAAGAGAAATGTCGTAAGGAAGCTTATTATATATGGAATTACGGTCGAAGTTATACAGAAAATAGACAGACTTTCAGAAATAACACCGACATGTCTTTACGGATATCAAGTTTATTATATGGAAAGGAAATTAAGTAAAAGTTGGGGAATTTAATTAACCTTATGAAAACCTTAATTAGATAAAGTTTGCATCTCATTAAAACATCGTAAATATAATAGGCATGGTAAATTTTTGTGAGAAACTCTCTCTTTGTCCCTGTCCCAAATTAGGTATCACATTTGTATACATTTAAAGCGATTATTGATGTGTAGGTGACAAGTGCAATTAATTTTCGGTCTACCCTTTAAACACAAAACCTAGTCTACTATTAATCTACTATTTAACGTAGTATTCTTTACCAAAAGATACAAAAGATTAAATAAATGTTAAGCGGGTTCTCCCATGTGATGAGTTCAAAAAATCGATTTCTTTTTGCATAAATTTATTCCTTAACATTTGTAGAATATGAAGGTAAAGCGATTTTTAAAAATTCGATGTCGTTATAAAGATATAGCAGTTAGAAGAAGCAGATGTTGGGAGCGCGTAGTTGAGTGGTAGGAACTTTAAACGCGTTTTTCTGAAAACTGTGTTTTTCAAAGTTTCCTCCATCATATTCCGAGAACTGTTTGACCGATTCACTTAAAATTTATAGTATAGACTCAGACCATGTAGACGCACGGAATGATCTAAAATCTTTCAAAAATTCAGAGTTTGCTTATGAAATATGAGTATATGAGTATTTCCAATTATTTGGAAACGAAAAAGTGAAAAAAAGTCATAAAATTTGAAACTTTTTTTCAGAAGTCTGCCAAAAACCCAATTTTTAATATTTTCAAATGATTCTAGTTCATTCCATGCATTTTGGTCTATAGATAACAACGCTGTTTTTTCTCTTTCTTTCTGATAAGCCAATCAACCAAAATCGTGGAGGAAGTCAGCGCTCTTTTTTTGAGGCAGCTTTCTTCAGAGTGGCACAGCATACGTTCTAATGAAAATTTTGACATAAAATTTGTTTTACATACTTTTGAAATAATAATAAATAACTGATAAAAAAAGCTCAAAGTTCTATCTTTTCATTGGACGTCAAAAAAGATTCTCAATAAATGCTTAAAAAACAGGCCGTCACACGGGAGAACCCCCTTAAAAATCTTTTACTAAAATATGAATTCAATGTTACATACATTGTATAACGAAAAGGTTTATTAACGTTAGGAAACGTAAATTTATGTAAAAAGATAACTTTTGTTACCTAATCTTACATTATATTACCCTAAAGAATATTACGTACAGTTCAAGTTACGAGAATTCGGCGGTGACTCATGCTTAACACAAGTTATAATGTATATATCTACGCTAAAATGAAAAAGCACTATCTGGCTAATTTTTTATTAATCTATAGAAAAACGAATCGAATCGTAGATTTTTTTAAATATTTATTTGATTGCATCAACATAATAAGTTATGTGCCTTATGTCGTCACAGTTACTTCTAGGATACTACTTTATCAAAGTATAAATCGCTCTTTTTTAGATGTATGTATATAAATTTCCGCTAATTGTTTTCGCAAGACCGGGCAGCGTCCCTTTATCAATTAATGAGTGTAAAATATTTCATAAGCAAACTCCGATTCGGTGAATTGAAACAGACAATTAGGAATGAATCAACAGGGCGGAACAGTTTCAGACAATGGAGACGTAATGCCAGTCGAGTCGAATTGAGTTGAATCGAGTCGAATCGTGCCGAATCGTGCATCATTGCGAATTAAATTGTCATTGTCTAAAGTGCCACTCAAATTCCCGGATTCCTGAATTCCAGGAGCCTGTTGAAAGCACTTTCTCTCTATCTCATTCTCTGGTTTGTTGCGACTTCTGACTTTACGCTTGTAGTAGAATTATTATTTATGATGTAGGAATTTAAAGGATAGGGATAGGTTGTCAAACTCAATGATAGAAAGTGTACAATATATATGTACGATATATAGCATATTACTAGATATAAAATTATTAAGCCTCTTTCCCACTCACTGTTTTGATATTTAATTTACTGTTTTTATCTAACATTTTAATCTAGATTTCAGGTTTTCAGAACAGGCATTCCTAGTCACATTCGTGTTTTTATTTGAGTTTAGTTAATTTAGTTGTTGCGCATGCGTCTTTAGTAATATAAATTTTGACAGTTCGACAGTTAGACAAAATTGAAGGTGAAGTAATTAAAATTGCTGTTTTTAATAACAATTAGTAATAGAAATTGTTTTCATTTCTTTATTTTCGACAAACTGATATTAAACTTCTTTTAAATATAACAGATTGTCACATTTTGGAGGTTATAATATAATATAGCTTTTCTTAATTTAATATTTTTAATTTTTGCTTCTAAAAAAACTAAGAAAACCTAAAACTGTTACTGTGAATGACTACGCATATTGCCATATGCTAAACAATTTAATTTAAATACAAAATTAAATTAAAGCAGTGAGTGGGAATGATACTTTAGAGTTCTATCTACTTTAAGGAGCTACAAGATCCTTACGTAAATGTTGAACATGTCGTCAAATTTAGAGCACCAAGTTAAAATTCATGCTGTCTCAAAATTTCTTCTGAAATTTTCTTCTTAGAAATGATTAAATATAGCAAATTTCCATAGACATCATAAGTTTTAGCTCAATTTCATCATATATTATAACTTTTGACTTTAAGAAAATGAAACTAGAAGTTTAATTTAACTAACGTCGGTCTATTTCCGATGCTAAATCCTATCACGAAGGATATCCCACTATTTTGGCAGTTTGGTGTGATGCCTGATAGATAACATAATCCAATTTTACTTGATAACAACCAAACCCAGAAAATATAGTTCTACACCGAGGAAGATAAAGATTCTACCGATTCTTCTTCGTTTTATAAATAATTAATAACAATAACGACTTACCAATCTGTGCAGGATATGGAAGGTTCAAATTTTCCATGATATCTACGAACTTTTCAATATCCTTGGTCAGCCGAGGGTTGAATGCCTTCTCTTCGCCAACGGTGGTCACCATGTTACCCTTATAGTCGTGTGCAGGGTACAGTTTGAAGTTATTGGGAAGTGTGAAGATCCTATCGTAGACAGATTTGTATAACGTTCTGGAATTGCCTTCTTGGAAGTCAGTTCGACCACATCCCCTGATCAGCACTGTGTCTCCAGTGAAAGCAATGCCCTGAAAATTAAATGGTAATTTTAATTGCAACTCCCAGGTTGAAATTATCTTACAGTGTAAGTTTAAAGTTGCTACAAGCTAATACCAAGAAAAAATGGGTAGTAACAATTGTTACCGATATATGTATGTGGGTTATTTTTTAAGCAGTAATTTTAAGTTAAATTATATTTAGTTTTAAGAAATAGTAGTAAGTTATCTGTAATTTAGGGTAGAGATCTTTGCTAAGAACGGGGGTATATTTAATGTTAAATAAACCAGTGACAGACACTAAAGCCGTTCACAGAAACATGCTTACCAGTTCGCTTACAGCAAACAGTCGAACGGCGTATGCTAGCTGTTCAAGATGATGAGTCATCAAGGCGTTGTCTCATGAATACACGTACAACGTGTTGTGTGCAAAAGTGTTCAATAGAAGATGGCGATAGAAGTATAATGTGTATTATATGGTTGCTATTTTTGTGTATTAAAATCATAGTTAAATTAATTACTAGGTGTAATATAATTGTTATTGTGATTTACGTTAATGTTAGTTAGACAGCAAATTTAATGTTTAGTACTAAGGTGTATTTTCATTAAGAATATTGTGTTGTTAACTATGGACAATTGTACTGCGTATTACGGGTGTAACAAACGCATAAACATTGTAAAGAACTATATTGTATTTAATCTAGTGTATTTTGTTGTGAATATAATTAAGATTGATTAACTTTATTTAGATGTAATATTGTGACTTTGATAAGTGATTAAACTATTAATAGCCAAATTATGTGTTTACTCGTTTATAAGAAACTATATTGTTGTATTGTACATCAACCTTAGGCTGATGTTATTTGTAACTTATAATTGTGGGAAAGTACCTACAAATTAGGATCTCAACAGATGGTTAGAGATATAACTTACAAATTGTGAGCTATCAACAGAGATTTAATAGTTCTAGGCTGCATAATAGAATCGCAACACGTGGTTGTAAATTCTAACCTGCAAAGCGGAGTCTGTACCGGTATGGTAATAGATTCAAAAACTACTAATGTAGACGATAAAAAGTCTACATGTATATTAATTAAAAGTAGTTTCAATGACCAATTATAAACGATATTTAGCATTCCCTTCGAAAAATACGCCTCTGTATGCACGTACTTTGCAGTAATCTGCAGGACGTCCTTAATTGCAGCAGCATCATCTCTGAAAGATGTTTCTTGTCCATTTTATAAAATGTAATTATTAGTTTTTATCAACATTGCATTAAATATTTTTCTAAAAGCTTATTAATAGCTTTTAATTTTTAAAATTAAAAAAGCTCATAATATGGTAATTAATTCAAATGTTGATGAAATTAATTTCCACTTGACATTTTATTAATTATCATTGATTTAAATTTGTCTGCATATATTTACACAAATTAATTAATTATTAAACAATACCAATAAACAAAATCTCTAATAAATTAAAATAATTTTGAATTAATTTACTAATTCATTAATAATTGTTTTAAAATTAAACTCGTATATAATTTGACGCGTTTGTTTGTTTGTATTATGTATTCATGACATTATTTTAATTTAATTAAAAGTGTACAGCCCCCCTTCTCGCTTCTCCCCACCTCTCACACAAATTGTCTATGCGTGTACTCAGATATTTATGAATATAAATATTACATTAACAATTGCATCAGAAAACAACCATTTCTTTATTGGATGTATTTAATGAAAAAGTTGAAGAGGTGGTATAAGCAGCCGAAGCAGTTAGGTCGAAAACTCTAAGACTCCTGTTTCGATCCTACCGACTTAGAGAAGCCATCTATGTTCGGTAGTTTTTACTTCGAGATATCTTCTTAAGGCGAAACATTACTTCATGGTTATATAGTTAGATATAGAGGGTAACCGTGTACTAAAATGACAATCGATTTGCAACTTTGTACTAGCACTACATGTTTTCATATATAAAAACGTTAATAACTTTGCACACGATTGAGCTATTTAAACCATATAAACTTTAGGAGTCAGATAAATGTTCAAGCTTTGTTTATAAATAGATCATTAATTAGTATATCAATTATTTAGAAATATATAGCGTGTTGAAAATCAAATTTCTATTTTCTGATCATATTTTTATTCAAGAATATGCATTTCATATTTTCCAATGGTTCCAAATTTCTTTTTACATATACACATTTAAAAATAGTTAATGTTAAAATCTACACGTGCCAATATATTCTCAACAATGTTAATTTTATAGAATTTAAGACATCGGTCATATCCCAATTATGTAAACTAAAGTAAAACCACTTGTACCTACTTGATGATATATACCAATTTAGATGAAAAACTTTTTATACATTAGAAAATAAATTGAATTCAACGATCATGCTATGCCAGACATATGCTGCCCTCTATTTAATCATCGACCACACGAATATCATTGACAAGCGAACAGAACAGAAAGCACTTCCAAATTTGGCACAACTTTCAAGTTTCGAACATCTTCAGTTTAGTACTCATACAAAAAGAACGGAGTATTAGAGATTCGGGATTCGGGATTGGGGATTGGCACTTCTCCCAAAATACTTCAGTTTTTTTATCATCCTCTTGTTCCATACGAGGATTACTGTAAAAACCGTGCTGAGCCGCTTGGAGCTTCGAGCTTTGGAACAAGGGGTGTAGGGTAAAGGGATGATAACGTTGTAAGAGAGGTGAGTAGATGTGGGGATGAAAAATAAGAGGGGGATACAACTCCCATGACACTGCTTCAGTATGCTTTACTGTCGTCGTATTGCGTATAAACAAAGTCAATATTTCTAAGGTCAAATTATCATAGTAAAATATGGAAGAAACTTTTGTAAAAATTGTTTTTGAGGGATTATCAAGTTTAAATTGGAAAATCTGTGACAAGCTGCGTAATAACAATACTAAAACAGTACAGAAATATGGATTTAGTCTAAACTGTAAATGTTAAACCAGTCTTGAAAAGCTATTACACGTTTGTGCGTCTAAATAATCTATCTGAATGAGTGAAAGAGACAATTTTTTAACTATAATTTGATAAATAAATAACCTTTTTAGGCCCTCCGCACACAAGTCGACTGGTTGCAAACTAGCCGAGCAACGAAGTTTCCAACGAAAACGAAAAACGAGCCGTGTTTCGTGACTCTATAGAATTTTTAACAATAGCATAATAGGGGATTTTATTGTGTCGTATTTGTATGCATGTATGTATTTAAATACTTTTGAATAGTATTTGTGCACATCTCTGTTCATGATGTCACCATCAAAAGCATGCAACCACATGCAACCAAGCTTGGCCCTGCGACCGAGGAACAAAGTCGATGAAAACGTGGTCAAAACCAGTTTAGCTTCGTTCGTGCCGTGTGTTTTCTATCACTCATATACACGTTCGTTCTCTCACTAACAACACAGTTCTATTCTCACTCGGTTCGGGTAGATTCGGGATTAAGGTTTGCAATCAGTCGGCTCATGTGCGAGGACCTTATTGAGAAACAGTAAAGTACATATATAGAATAAATTTCATTAGTTAAAGTTAGTTGTTCACTGGATGCATTTATGCAGGATTTTAATAAAACTTTGCTTAATTATTCTTTGATTAAATATAGATCATATGAGCCAAATTATTTCAAAATTGACTACATCGTCTTCGAAATTCTTTTGAGATTTTTTTTGTTGTTTACAATCCAAACACAATACAGAAAATTTGATATGTTATAAACATTGTAGTAACAGACCTCAAAAAAAAAAAGAAATTTATTGACCATGTCGTTAACGAGATATTATTATTTAAAATGTGAATATAGTACTAGTGATGCGGTATGTACTTCCACAAAAGCTTGGTCTAACTTATATTCAAAGTACACTAAAGTATACTATTGAATCAGATTGTCAACTCCCTTAAGACAACTTGACCACAAATATTCTTAAAAAAAGAATTCCAAAAATAGCGCAGTTTAGACGCAAGAGAGAAAAACGAAAAAACTCCGATACCGATGGCACCAACACCTAACATTTGCATCCGACAACCAGGCAGTTCTTATTTTCTCGTTTTCAACGCAGATGCTTTCATGCGGGCGTACGTCTGCGTACACGTATGCGTGAACGTGTGCGTGAGAGGGTGACCCTCCTCAAACACCCAATTTGTTTTCTTTCCCAACACAATTCACACAATCGCACATATTTTTTTCAGCCTCTGACAGTCCTGACATACTTGACCTGGTTTATTCCTATTTAAACGATTTCATCCGCACACAAAGCCTTTCAACCTCCTTCCTCCCTATTGTCCAGTCAAACTATGTATATTTATTTGTCAGACCATTTATTTCTTCAACAATTCTGTTTAATTTTCATATGGGAACGCAGATACTTGTGAGTATTTATAAATATGAGAAGGGGTGTTTGCTACAGTAATTGAATTTCATCATCATCATGTTGGTGCTACAGCTATCTGCAATATTGCAGAGCCTTGACCTGCTTTACCATTCCTTCCTATTGTCGCCATCAGCTTCCAATTCCTCACACTCTTCCACTTCTTTAATTTTCTTCCATCAGTTTCTTCTTAGCTTTTTTGTTTCCGTCCATTATTTCGACATGTCCTAACCATTGTAGTCTTTTCCTCATAATTTCAATCACTATTTCTTAATCGATTAATCGAAAACTTGATCTTTGAGGAGGAGCGATTGTGATTTCTTGCCGATTTGGAAAAGAACCATTTTATCGAAAATGTATAGGTCAATAACTGGACACGGACTGTGCAAAATAAGAACAAACGTAGGAATATTATATAGTATACTAGCTGTCCCGGCCACGCGTTGCTGTGACTAACGTTTTTGTCATATTACATTACATAGCGCCATCTATTGAATATTTACTCAATCTAGTCAACAGAATATTTACTCAATCTAGTCAACAGATGTCGCCATCATCGTCGCCAGATGTCATATGTCATATACAGATAATTAATAGACAAATAATTTGCAATAAGATAATATTGCAATCATAAATTGAGATGTAAGCTATCCTATCTTTCAAGTTGGATCAAACTGCACACGGTGTACAAATTTGATTAAAATCGGTTAAGTAGTTTAGGAGTCCATCGCGGACATACAACGTGACACGTAATTTATATATATTAAGATATTGAAAAATTGGCATTGTTATAGAAATGAGAGAGAGAAGAATACAATACTTAGGAAATGTAGAACGACTGAACCGAAATAAAAAGGCTAAGAAACTTCGGGATAAGAACTGAAGGATGCAAGACGGAGAGGAAGACCTACGACAATGCAATACATGTGATTGTCAACAAGTAGCGTTACAATACTCTTCTCCTCGCTATCCTAAAAAAACAAAACGTTAAAGAACAATTGTAGGATGTCATGACCATGACATGGAAGATGACCAGATAAAGATTACAGCTCTACGAGAGTTTCTCATTGTGGCGAATCTTACACAAACATCTCTTAATCTTACCAGTAATTCGACTGGAGTACAGCTTCGCGCTTCTACACAACATTTATCTCCCGCAAGAGGATTTACCGCTCTTGAATTTTATTCAGTAATTAGTTTAAAAAACAAAACTTCATCCAGAACTTTGTCATTCATTAACATTCTAAACAAGTTTTTTTTATGTTCAAGTTTTCATTAAAATAAGCAAGTGGCTTTTTTAAATATCATTCTTGGTTCTTAAATGAGTTTTTTTCTTTATCGTGTAAACAAGATTTTTAAGCTAAAAACGTGCTTTTATTAAATTGCTTCATTAAAAACTTTAATTTTCTTAATACATATTGTATGTAATAATTTGCTTGAATTTTGAGTTTCCATTTCGTCAAATTGAAGGTTAGTGCATTATGTAGAGAAACAGTGCTGCCACTGACGGTTGATATATGAACAAATGCTGTATGGATACCAGCCGATTTGCGGTTAAATATTCAGGAAAATCTCAATGACGGTTTCACAAGCTGATTACATTAGTTTTGGAATCAGAAGTGTGATCAGTATGAGAAGTTAATCTGCAAAGGACATTCCTACAAACAATTTGTTTAAAAATTGTACGAATTTAATACGATTCTTATACGATTCTAATACGATTCTTATACGATTATAATACGATTCGTACGAATTTAAAGCCATAAGTGTTTATAAGTTGTTATTTTATGTATTGCCAATGTTTATAAATGTGCATATTGTTTTAAGTGCTAATAACTGTCGAAAGTTGATGCACTGAAATTGAAACATTAAAGTAAATGTTTCTCTTCATGATAAAGTGTGCTAATGTGGAAAGTCGGACGTAGTAGATTCCTGTGTGAGATGGAAATTAGCAAACGTGAAATTAGTGGTCTATTGGCGACTCTACTAGTATGAACCTAAGTAAATGATAATTTAAAATGATAATTGCATAGAATAATTACTAAAGTTTGAATCTAGGTCAACTCTTTTATATGCATTTGTAAAATCAAGTATTGATTAAATTAATTTCCAATGAAAATCCAATTAATATTTGAACGAAATATCAATCAAACTTTAATTAATTTATAAAATAAATAGCTGATATCACACAATTAGTGGAGCAGCTTTGACAAAAAAACTGAATGGGTTTCCGGAAGTATATGCTATCAAATGTATATGGAAAGTATATGCTATGCTATCAAAATTAACATTCCTGTTTAAATCAGTCGCACAGTTAAATGGAAAATGGAAAATAGAAAATGTTGACCGATGTTAAACCCCCGTCAAGTTGTCAGGAGAATTTGAGCACAAACGAAATATGTCGCTTCCGGGCTTTCGTGTATCCGGGCCAAGCAGCCGAGATAAAGTGATGGACGCTGCGCTGGACCAGACATGTTACGAGAGCGCAGGCGTTGACGGTGACGCTAATTAAAATGAAATTCTTCTCCGATATTTTACTACTAATTAAACCAGAAGCTTATCTATAGTTGAAGTTTTTAAGTTTACGTACGGAAACTTTGTGAAAATGGCGACCCTGATAAATGCAATAAATTAAGAGAGAGCGTTGAGAAATATTTGAAAAATATATTAACTGAAGGTTAGATTTTGGTAGAAAGTAGGTAGACTTCTTCAGAAATAATTATATGAAACTGATGATGAAATGGACTGACCTGTTCCATGCAAATGTAGGTCATGCATCCATTGGTGTGTCCTGGGGTTGCATTCGCCTGAAGTTCGTGTCTTCCGAATACTACTGTTTCTAAATCTGAAAGATAACGATCTGCTTTAGCACCACTAGCTGAGGAAATGACACTTATTACTCCTGGGAGCAACTGCTTCAAGTGTCCGGTCCCGGTGATATGGTCTGCATGCATGTGGGTGTTCACTGCAACAAACAAAACCTTATTAAGACAAACACTAGGAGAGTAATTTGTAAATTAATAAGACCCGCGCTAAATATTTTGTAAAAGTTATTCTTTCCGAAAGTTGGTACCGATGTACTCAAGTACTAAACCAACTATAAGCAAAATCGGTCAACCCGTTGGTTTACAGCAGCTGGATGAATCAGCCCTTTCAGTGGTGATTTTTTCAATGTAAGATATTATTGAACTGAAACTCTTGCTTTAAATTTTGTATTGCAAGCAGAATTTTGTGTATTGTCTCGATGTTATAAAAGTCTAATGGCGAATCTTTTATTAATAACTTTTTGTTGTTACTTTTATAAAAAAAAAATTATAAGCTGAAATATATCTAATGTATTAATTCTGTTCATTAGATCTCTGAATAAACGAAATCCTGTGACTAGATGCAGTAAACGTGTTTTCACGAGTCAGTTTAGGACAAATCGCTGTGTCTTTCCCGTCCTCCCAGCACACTTATCAACGTCTGCCAATATTTGTTCTGTTAATTCTCTCCGTGTCACGGCATACGCCCATCCCCAAACATTTAGAGGGTGCTGTGTGCAGATGTGGGGTTGATTTGTTGATACTCGTATAGATATTTTCCTGTTAAACAACATTACCCCCCGTCCCTCATCATTTTCCTTCACCGAAGTTGACGCTTTACTTGATGACTAATTTCAACCCTGACTTCCTGACGAAGGGAATCTTGTTTACGGGGGAAGTGAGAAGGATGAGGAAGAGGAAGATAATAAACCCGTACTTGCTGAAACCTCTACCCTCGCTCTGCATGTTTAACTTTGCGGTAATGTACTAGCGTATGGCTTTGTCACAATTTTGATGATATTTCATAAGCATATTACATTATTTGTTACACTAGATTATTTCTAAAGTCTAAGGATTTAAGGGATAATACTACTGGGACAGAAAAAAATACTTTTATTCTAAGGTTTAACGCCAAGGAAAATTAAATGTAGAACTATGTTTATATATACGTTTATTTCTAACATTGTACATATTTACCCAGAAATATTACGTTAGCATAGTTCTATTCATCATTTCTCGTTAACTAAATATTAGATAGTTACTTTAATATCTAACGTGATAATAAATGTAACTTTATTTTAATTTTAACTAATTATTTTATAATCAACCAACCAATAGACACCAACAAACAACAGTTCGAGTTCGTTCGCGTTGCGTCTGCTCGTCACATAGCATGTCTAGTTCTACTTAACATCGCATCGTGGATATGGATCATTCATATTTGCAGTAAGCACTTCTCAGAAGAGTATGTAGATGGTAAGGAGTATGGAGCACCGGCACAACGAGTACTCAGTGGATAGATAGCGATCTAAATGACGGATCTGGCGCATTGAAGTATTCTAACCTCTACCACTCTAAAGTCGACAGGGTAGATCCCGATCCCGATCCCTCACGTCCTACTCTGCGATGGCACTCACTGAACATTACGTGAAACTTCACCACCATGCGAATGATAACTACTTCCTGTATTTCCCGGTTCGTTCCTACAACTACCAATTTCTGGAGTATCATAATAAGCTCTTAACCTGGTTCTAAGGTGATGGCGGCAGTGACACTGCAGTACTGAGTACGTGATTTTCAGTTTATGGAGATGTTTATTTCAATGTTACGAAATATGTATAAAAAGTTACATTTTTGATGAGCAATGGTAAGAGAATATTTCCTAAGGGCCAACTGCAAAAGTTATTAACTATAAGCTCTTAAATAAATAACTTTTGCCAATGAAAGAACTATAAGTCTATCTTATATTTCCAATATTTTCAAAATAAAATCAAAAGCAACTTACGGCGTCCGCACATGAGGCGACTGATTGCAAACTTTTGCCCCGAATCTGCCCGAACCGAATGAGAATGGAACTGTGTTGTTAGTAAGAGAACGAACGTGTATACGAGTCAGAGAAAACACACGGCACGAACGAAACTAAACTGGTTTTGAGCACATTTTGAGGGATTATGTTTCTAGGTCGCAGGGAATACTTGGTTGCATGCTTTTGATGGTAACATCATAAACAGAGATGTGCACAAATACTATTCAAAAGTATTTAGATACATACATACATACAAATACGACACAATAAAATCCACTATTATGCTATTGTTAAAAATTCTATAGTCACGAAACACGGCTCGACTAGTTTGCAAACAGTCGCCTCATGTGTGGAAAGCCTTAGCGTATTCAGAACAATCTCTTTAATATGATCTTCTATGATTCTAGGAACTTACTCTCTCCTTCTCTTTATGGCAATCGCCTTGTAAACTAATTTGTCGATCCATTTTTTATTTACTGATTAAAGTAGATTTTAATAAATGTATATTGGCTTTTTTATTTTATTAAATATCCAAATGTTGACGGAGATATAGCAATTAAAAATTTGAAATCCAGTTTTTGTGCTACAGATGTCAGCCATATTTATGACGTAACATGTCGCACCATTAAGGGATAGGTCAGTTATTTGTTATATGTATAAGAGAGTTCTTTTACACTCTGTTACATAAAATATACTTTTTTAATTGATAATATCTCCTAAAATATCAGTTTTATAGATATTAAGATACGATTCACAAGAATATTTTAACTACTGGATCCTATTCACCATTATTTGTCCTTTTTTATAACTTATTGGTTAGGTGCCTTCATTTTAAGACTTCTTTACTTATGTTTAATCAACATACAAACATATTTGTCAATAAAAAAATTAACGAGAATATACTAAAAAGTAAAAAAAAAAAAAATAGACTCGGCAAGTGGTCTAAATTTCCACGCAATGTTCTGGACATTCTCCTTAAGCTGATAAAACTACAGTAATTGGAAGAGGAGTACTTACTCGCATATAACAGAGTAAATCCCAGTTCAGTGATTAAGTTGGCATCCCTATGGGCTTGTTCCAGCACTGGGTCAATTATCACAGCCTCGTTGGTGTTGGTGTCGGCCAGCAGGTAAGTGTAAGTACTGCTGGTCGTATCGAACAGCTGGAAACAAAGACATGAGTTAATTGAACATCGTGGAAGTTAGTTTATTTGAGAACATAAAACTGAGAGATAAAAGAAACACATAAAGATTTAGTTGAATAAAATTTCGAAAGTCTGTTAAAATCAGCACCGTATTGTAGAATGGCCTACATTTCATATAGAACCAGTAGCATCGAAAAAAATTAGTCTTAGTTTCTACCCACAAAGGCAAGCATCTTTTAACAACAGAGCTAATCAAAAAATGCTAATCGAACGTCGGATATTACTTATAGAGGGAGCAAGTGGTTGGCTTTAATAACTTTTATTCATATATCAATAAGATGTGCTAAGAAACATAGTGGAAGCACCGAGGTATATTAGAAACCGTGATCTTCACCGGGAGATGGAAACTGTGGACACTACAATAAGGAAATTTGCCAAGAGTCACCAGGAAAGACTCCAACAACATGTTAACGACGAGGTAGCACACTTACTGGACAACGATGGAGAAACAAAGATTTAAAAAACAAAGGGTTTAACCTTTTGAGTTAGTTTAATTTAATAATCATGCAAAAATGAGTACATCTTTCTGTTAAATATTGCATATCATACAATAAGGTATGCTGAAGAGCAAAATCTTTAATGTTTATATTATAGTATATTAACGTTAAATTGCTTATTGCCCAGTAAACATTTGGTGAAGTGTTCCTTTTTGTGACGTTTCTATCACTATTTTACTTCAATTATAGTTCGCATCAACTTTATCTTCATTTGTATTTCGACAGGTGGAGTGGTTCCGTCATCTGTAGCCGATAAAACAGACATTTCATATGAACGATTGTGAGAAACTGAACTATAAATGAATTCTTTCATGACAAAAAAATCATACGCATCTCCAATATGATGTCAAAGTGACTCCAAAATGCTCCAAAATGTTTACTGGGTAGTCTAATAGACTAGATTGTAATAGATAACAAATATATCAACAAAAACGGATTAGAAACATGTATGTATTTATAAATACAGTCCAGTCCGTTACAGTAATGCTTTTGCTAAACAATGCACCTAACGTTATTTCTAATTCTAATTACAGTAAACCAACTCACTGTTGCGATTATTGCAATGTCGTTTGAAATCGTCTCAGCCGTAACGCAAAAATATCCTATATTATAATGTCCGAGGTGTATGTTTGTTTTCTTATATGTTTATATGTTTACGCGATTCGTATGGTAGCTCGAAAACGGCTCCATGGAAGTTTTTAAAAATTTCCTATTTCGTAGAGAAAAAAATTCTAAGACTTTTGGCGTCCCCGAATTTTCCCCTGAATTTCCTGGAAACCCGTAATTTTGGAAAAACTGGAAAAAAAGTGATCCCTTTTTTGCTGTATTACTTTCAAGTCGTAAAAGATAGAAAGTTGAAATTTTGCATGTGTATTAAGCTATTTAATGCTGACATTTCTCAAAAATTAGAATTTCAAAAATAGAAAAAGGGGGGGTTGAAGAAATTCGGGGGCCCGGTAGGGAACTTTGGAAAAAGTTCATATTCTGGATTGTAGAATAATTAAGTATATTATTAATAAAAAAAAATTCAAAATTTCAAAATTTTATTTGGGGGCACGGGGGCAGTATTTTCCGAGAGTAAAAATTGTGCTAGAAAGTTGAAATTTTGTATATAGGCTAACCTTGGTAACTTATTTACGAATCGAAAAAAAAAATCCCAAATTTTAAAAAAAAGTTGGTCAAATAACGCATAAATTGAAAATATTTTTTATTTTGATAAAAAAATAATATTTTTTTAGTCAACTTATATGTGTGTATATGTGCGCGAGTTTATTTATTATTTCAATTTAAAAATAGAACAGTTAAATATGAAATTTAATTACAAATTATTTTATTGGATTCAAATGATACACGCCAAAAAGACGTCGCATTGCGAAGGGGGTAAACTCAAGTATATTATAAAGTCCCAAGTATATATTTATATTCTTATATGTTTATGTGTTTATATGTTTGGTTCGAATTTTGTATGGCATCTCGAAAACGGCTCCAGGGAAGTTTTTAAAAATTTCCTATTTCGTAGAGAAAAAAATTCTAAGACTTTTGGCGTCCCCGGATTTTTCCCTGAATTTCCTGGAAACCCGTCATTTTGGAAAAACTGGAAAAAAAGTGATCCCTTTTTTGCTGTATTACTTTTAATTCGTATAAGATAGAAAGTTGAAATTTTGCATGTGTATTAGGGTATTCAATGCTGACATTTCTCAAAAATTAGAATTTCAAAAATTGAAAAAGGGGGGGTTAAAAAAAATTCGGGGGCCCGGTAGGGAACTTTGGAGAAAATTCATTTTCTGGATTCTAGAATAATTAAGTATATTATTAATAAAAAAAAAATTCAAAATTTTAAAATTTCATTAGGGGCACGGGGGCAGTATTTGCCGAGAGTA
Organism: Panorpa germanica; assembly: GCA_963678705.1. Classification (NCBI taxonomy): domain Eukaryota; kingdom Metazoa; phylum Arthropoda; class Insecta; order Mecoptera; family Panorpidae; genus Panorpa; species Panorpa germanica. The sequence goes on along the minus strand of OY783206.1, from coordinate 5,649,651 downwards.
AAAATTGTGCTAGAAAGTTGAAATTTTGTATATAGCCTAACCTTGGCAACTTATTTACGAATCGAAAAAGAAATCCCAAATTTTGAAAAAAAGTTGTCGCATAAATTCAAAATATTTTTTATTTTGATATAAAAAATGTATTTTCTTAGTCAGTTTGTATGAAAAATTAATTGTTATTAAATGTTAAATCAATATAGGACGAGTTTATTTATTATTTCAATTTAAAAATTAAATTTTGACTTGAAATTCAAGCCACTCACAAAAAACAAACGTCGCTTGCGACGGGGGTAAAAGCTAGTACTATATAAAACGTTAATTCATGTAATATTATTTACCCAACGTTACGTTTTATTATATTCCGAAATTTAACAAATTTCTGTAACAATTTTTTTTATAATACCATTAGATAATTGTTCCCTATTATTTATATATATAAATACAAAGGGTTATGTTTTTTTATGCTAAGAAAGACCATATATCACATTGTGAGAAATGGTATTATGTAACTTAGTAATTTTAACTGTGTATTTTTCAGAGTGTAACCAAATTTGTGGAATAACATATTTTAATATTTAATTAAATAAACAAACATGAAAAATGATCACATCAGCTTTTGATAATCAATTAAGTGATTGTGTTATCTGAATAGCGTTCATTTAACACGTTATCAGGTTATCAGTACAATACCAGCATGACACAATCTCTCCATTTGTCAGCTAGATTCCAATTGACAGAACCTATTATGATAATATCACCAGAGTGAGTAGTGCGGAGGGAGTGTCAACTGGCTTCTTCCGTTTAATTGTTGCTACGTCAGACAGCAAACAGTAGACGGCACGTAGTCCCCAAACTGTTGCAATATGAGGTAATGTAATGTTCTGACACACTAGTTCGATTCTAAAGCCAGTTCCAGACGGTGCGATGAACGTTTGATCAAATGCTTGTCTCCAACGTGTGAGTCAAATATTGGAAGATTGGCATGGCAAGTTTCCTACTACACGGTGGAACGAATGATTTATTTATTTTATTAATTTGTTGGTATTATTGACACTGACACTGTTTAACATAAACTTTCAAGTAAATAAAGAAACTTTCAAGTATAAAATCTTCCATTATTGAACGATTCGTGCAGTAGTGCTGCTTGTAGCATAATTTGGAACCGGCTTTACTTGTGATTTCCAACATTCCTTGGAACACCTCTATACATCGACATCTTTATAGTTCATACGAATTCATTGAAGCAGTTTTTTATGTTTAGAAAATAAAATAATAAAATTCAGTTTAATTCTTTACATGGTTTGGGTTCACAAGGTACATTATTTTTTAATTATTTCATTATTTCAAGCGCCACTCTCATATATCATGTACAATAATGCAAACGCAAATAATATTTTCGTTCTAATCTACAAAGGATTTCGTTTTTTACCTCGTTTTTACCCAACAAAGAAAACAATAAAAATAATTAGATGCCTCGTGGAGTTTTAAGAGTTTAGTAGATTTGAATGAATGTCACAAGTTGAAGGGCTCGGATTTAAATACAATTAAAATTCTTAATCATGTGCGCATAAATTTAACGTTTAACTAACTTATTTTTCTGGTTTTTGAAAAGTAAATCCACCTTTTTGTCCATTAACTTTTTAAATAGAACATTTTAATGATGTCCTTAATGATTAAATAATCATAAAATGTCTCTATTGAGACCTTTTTTAGATTTAATATTACCAAATTTGGTTTAAGGACGTTCTAGCGTGGTATAGTATAGTCGAAACCTAACACATATTGGAATTAAATAGAATGATATTTTAAATTATGATTATTATATGCATATTACAAAACGATAAAGTGCTATTTTTGACATTTGTTTAAAAAATATTTTTCTTTCATCATCATTTACTCTCCTAACTTTTTTCAAAATTTTATCGAAAGATTTTCGGTGTATAACAGAAGTTTTACATGCTTCAAATAGGAGTTAACCTTGAAAATTGCTTACTTTGTTATTAATTATCTCAGGTCAAAAATTCTGAAAGTTCGAGATAACGTTATTCTCAGCCTATAAACAAAAAAATTCTAATATTCAATTTTGTGTTTAGCGGGAATAATCTAATTTTGAAGAAATATTGATAAAAACAACATTAGAGAATAGAATTATGTAATAGCTACAAGTAAAATGACATGATAGCATTTAATAGGTGCATGTAATTATATTTCTGAAATTAGTAACAATTATACGAATTGTAATTGTGCAGGTGTATTGTAAATTACTTTCTTATCGCTAATGAACATAATTGTGCAATAACTGCTAATTATTGCATTTAGTCAGTACCGTCACAGGAGTTTGTCAACTCTAAAGAGGACTGAACGTTCTACTTCTTTTTTAAAATGTCTTTCTTTCTTTTTAAATATTGTAAAAACATGTGGTTAGATTGAGTACAAAATCAAGTCAATAATGTGCACTAAAGGGTTAGAAAGGGTTGGAGCAGTGATTCTTCAACGACAGTTTTATAGACCAAAGATGGTGAACCAATAGCACACGTACCATGCAAGCGTTAATTTCTTTTTTACGTATCGTAGAGTCGTCTAAAGCATTTTTTTGGACCCATTTTTTTTCGATACAGTTGTGTATTGATAAAAGTAAAAGTAAAAATTTCCAATGATGATAAAATATTATTATGCGAAGCAACTCCAATACATTATATTGCAAAAAGTGCATAAGTCTGTTCCTGTGTCAGAACTCCCTAAAACATTTAATATTACGCATGCAAATAGAAAGCATTGATATTAATCTTCTTTGAAGGTTATTTTATCACACAAAATACTCTAACAAAATGATTATTTATTTATACAAACATATTGCGGTCACAAATTACGTAAGTCAAAAATAAAATCTTTATATTTACGCTTCTAATGATTCAAAAGTAATAATTTTACATCTTATTACGTGTTATTTATTCCTAGAAATGTTTCAAACTCCTGTCAATTACATGCATTAACATAAAACACTTTCAATCACGAAAGACTCGTAGATTCATGAAACATCAAACAGCATCAATTAATCTTCCTTGTATTTATGTCAATTTCACAAATTTCGTGAAATAAATAGTTTACGTAATAATTAAGAAATGAAGTAAAATAATTTACCTGTCTGAAAAAGAAATCAGGACTTAACGGAATTTGCTCTGCTGCTGCAGCCATTTTGGTGGAGCAATGATGAAACCGTACAGAGAATTTATAAAAATTATTTACGCTAGACTGATTAGATTTGATTGCAGTTTGTTTTAAACAAACTGCTAACGCACGACCACTAGTTTTCAAAATAAAACTCATTCTAACCTCAAATATTAAACAGGTTTCTAAAGTTATAAAAAATAATTATTTTATCACAGCCTTGAACCTTATTGATTATTATATGATAACGCAAAACGACGTTACTGCTAATACTGAAAGTAACTTGATGTTCAGCATAACAATTAGAAACATTGGACAGTAATGACATGTTTATATTCGTTAATGTTTGTTCTAAAAATTCTAACCTAACTTATTTGACAAGGTCAAGTACATGGTGTGTTTGATGGGTTGCAGTACTTTGGATAAAGTTTTGTAGGCGTTAGTTATACAAGAACAGGTATGTCCAATCTGCGGTTCTTGATACAAGAGTGGTACCTGGCATAAGTTAAGAACTCAGTTCCCGACCAAAAAGTAGAGTGAGAAAAGCGTAAAATTAGGAGGAGATGACAAACTGAAAAGTATAATTTTGGGTGGATACAATTAACCTGAGAATATAACTTTACCCTGAAAACAGTCTAGTACGTTAATACTGCAATAATCATATCAATTGTAAAATAAGTTGAATAGCTTTTCTAGATTATCAAATATTTAAAACCTGTAATTTAAAGTATTTGACTTAATCTTAAAATAATAAAATGTTTCAAGCAATGTCGGATTACCTTTTTAAAGGCCCGGTGCAAGAAACCAAAAATAAGAAAAAACCACACACAAAATCTGTGAAGACTGAAGAAATAAATTGTATCCAGTCTTAATTGGTTTTCGCTGAACTTAATTGTATCTAGTTCTATTTTAAATCACCTTTTCTCTTAACCCTCCTGCTAGAAATCAGTTGTATCCTGCCACAATTACCTTTAGCTGAAATAAATTATATCCAGTCATAATTGTCTACAACGGTAGGCGCGACACAACCACGCCATGGTTTGTAAGATCCTAGTTTTAAGTGCTATCTATTTATGTATAAATAATTATGTAAGCAGCCCTTCATGTTACATGGTGAACACCTCTGCAGCAAAGTGTTTTTAAATGAGGTGGTGCCATCTATGAGTACATATATGAATTCTTTAAATAACTACCAATAGGTGGCGATTATTTTACTAAATCTAAACAGAAATAAGTATGTACAATAATGAAATATATTAAACAAAGTTTAATAAATGTTTATAAATTTATTATTGTAACAATACTTTATGCATAATTATAGGTACATTAATATTTGCTTAAGAGTTCGTAATTTTTAAAGACACTCCGTATTATTTTATAGATCTTTTACCTATAAGTCTCATTAATATTTATACGAATAATTTTAAAAAATTAATTCACGTTTCATATTTTCAAGGTATAAAAACATATTGAAATTTTTGAAACAGTGACCCATGAACATAATGAACTAAAATTACGTTTGCACAATTTTATTAATTAACGGAGTGAGCGAACGCTTTTTTTTTAAATTAGCTTTTATTTATAGATTTATTGCTTTAAATTTATTTATTTTTATAAATAGGATAACTATTTAGATTTATGTTCAAATAACGCTAATTTTACGTTTAGTAAAAAGTTTTTGACTAGGAGGATATTAAAATATTAAAAGATTAAAAATATAAATTTGAAAAAAGTGTATCCATTTTCCCATGACCACAAAATTAATGACCAAATAAAAGAACAATATAAAAAACAAAAAATGTATTTTTAGTAATTTATTACTAAAAATATTTCCAAAATTACTGTTAATTTATTTCAATAAAATATTTATAAAGTTTAATGATAAATTAAAGTTATGTATTTGAAAAAGTAAATACAGGAAATGTGAAAATCAAAATTTAAAAAAATTATAAAATTGATTGTGGGTTTGACTATAAAATTAGAAAATCATTCTAAACAATATCATCCACAAGGGAAGGGGAAGGGTTACTGCATAGCAAGCGGACAACCAAGCAGCCGGGCCCAAAGAAGGGGGGAGAGCACACTTATATGACCCGTGGTCAAAATTCAAGTAAAAAAAGAACAGGTAAGTAACTCATCTTGATTTCCTTTAAATTTTATTACACGGCAATATATGTATAAGAAAATCTACACTGTTCGATTTATTTCTGTTCTCTTTTTACTCCGCAAGAGTGTAACACTGTCACAGTTTTACATTCGTTCTGTTCTTTTTTTAACTATGAATAGGACACAGAAAGTTTACCAACTTTGTCTAAAATGGTTTGTTTCTTCGATTTTAAAAATTCAATGGAATGAAAAAGTTATTTATGTAATGCAAAATATAAAACCAAAAAGATCGTTTTATTATTTAATCAATTCAAAAAGCGTCACATTATTTTAATAGTAAATAGGTAACCGAACAATATATTTAAAGTACAAAAAAGGTCGATACAAATTACATTAACCAATAAAGCTTCCTTTTGTACAAGAGAACACAATAAATTCATTTTGCATTGGAACAGAAATAGGGGAATATTTGTATCCGAAATTTTGAAAGTGAATAACGGGGCTTCTATCCCGAGATGTATACCTAGGCTACTAAAAGTAGCATATCATCCATAGTGGAACGAGAGCCTCTGAAATGGGCTTGTGTCCTATGTCTTAATTTCTATAAAAGTGTACTATATATAGATAAAGTGGGTTACTAGAACCTCAAATGTTCAATTATTTTTTAATAACTCGTTATATGTTAGGAGATATTAACTATTAAAATAGTCGTTTTGTCTCTTTAATTATTAAAGAGATTCAACGTTGTACACATTCCAAGTGCATGTGACATCACAATCCTTGTGTAAGGTTACCAATCTTACAGCTCATAAATCTCTGCTACATGTATTTATATATCAAAATATCAAATATTATTTACAGCTATTTCAACGAACAATAAAATTTCAATATTATGTCTGCCTTAGCAGAGTTAAATAAAATAAAAACTTATTATTCTTTGACTTGACTTGATTATTTCACTACCAACAGCTACAGAACATTACCACAGCACTGACCTACTAAACAAATAACTGACGTTAAAATGCATTTCACGTCATACAAATATGGCCGACTATTTCTAGCGCTAAAACTACAATTCAAATTTTTAATTGCTATATCTCCGTCAATATTTAGATATTTAATAAAATAGACACGCTAATACACATATATTAACATCAATTCCAATCAACAATTGAAAAATCGACCACTAAAAAATGAGGACACAAGCCCATTCTTGTACTGTGTAGCGTTAAAGAGTATCAAATTTTATTATCAAAGTGACACTCAATTCAAAATGGCGGCAAATATAATATTCGTTGATATACCTATTATTAAAAATTTAAAGATGTAATGATTTCCAATAAACTTCTATTTATGTATGTAGTTCTTCTGTCAGTTACAGATTTAGGTCAAAATTGTTACTTCATTACTATTTATAACATAGAATGAGGTCAGTACATTACCTCACTTTACAAGACGCTTTTCTGACGATAAGCGTCGGTACGCTCCTAAGAACAGATTTTGTGGAATGATTTGCGTAACGCGGACGCAATATTCTGGTTTTGACAGATGAAAGGATATGGTTACTAATATGAAACTAGCAGCAGATTGTAGACAATTTATATCATATTGTACTATATATTAGATAAAATTGATAGCTGCTTTTACGACTTCCCTTTTCTATACGGTTTTATTTAGTAAAACCAATGCGTTTGGAGCAATCCATGCGACCTCGTATACGCTTACCTTAATGGTTTTAATGATTTCTTATTTATCGAGATGTAATTTCATGCACATTTGCCCTTTAATAAGTTCCCTTCAAATGGGTCTATTATTGTTTTAATAATTTTTTCACCCTAACTGTTAGAGTCATTTGTAACCATTTAGATAAAAGCAGTTGCTAAATGCACCAGCAGGTGGCAAAGCCTGCGCTGCTTAGTGGTTTCAACCGACAACATTCCTCAAAGTGCACCTTTCTAGACATAGGGGGATCGGTGAGGTGGAGTACCAGACTATCTGGTTCACCTACGCACTTATACACCAAATTAAATAATTTATTTTCGCGAAATATTCGCGCAACAAATAATTTGCTACAAGCACTTTTACGTATTCTGTTAATAAGCCTTATTACCTTTAAGATAATTTGATTTTTAAAAGTACTTTTTTAATAACATAACCTCATTGCACAATTCTTGATTTTTTTTCGGTTTTACTTTCTGCAAGTGTGGAAACTTTGAAGTGGAAGAAACTTCAAAGTTTCCACACTACATACATTTTTTTGTTAGTACCTTAACCTCCAAAATTCACCATATGGAGACCCAGTAAACAATTTGGTGAAGTGTCCTATTTGGTGAAGTTCGAGTCACTCGTACAATTCTATTCTAACGCTTTACAAGTTCTCTACCTGTCACAGATTTTGTGTTAGTTTTTCATAATAATATTCTTTCTTTTTCCAACATCATTCATTAAGTATTTCTGTTTCTTTCCCACATGGGTATATTTTTATTATCCGGTCATAAATCATAAACCTACTCCGCTTTTAATTCAGCAGTGAACCGTCGTTGCAATGTCTGTAGCTCATAAAAAGGACCTTTCCTTTGAACGACTGAATAGAAAACGAACACGTTCCAGACAAAAAATTCATGATATGTAATAGAAATTAAGTAGAATTTACTTCAAAATGTTTACTGGGGAAGTACATCTGAGTAGAGTCTGGCGATTACGGTGGCCACTTTTGCCTCTTGCGGAACTTGCGGAATGTCATTCAAGAGTTATAAACTTCATGTGGCTGTACAGCTGAAGACAGCGCGCTCATATCATGGCAAATGTCTCCTAAAGGACTTGTGAACATGTATTAATTTCTACAAAACTGTACTATATGTTGATAAAGTTGCTTACCAAAACCTAAAATTTTAAAAGATATTAACAATTAATAAAGTTTAGAGTAAGATCCAACGTTATAGAAAATTTCAATGCATGGTACGTCACATCCGACGGTAAAAATAATCTCGATTACTTATTTCTTCTGTGACGCATTATACATATCTAAAACATACGACAAAACAAAAATTCAACTTTGATATAGCTATAACTCTGAGAGCGTAGCATCTAAGTCGTACTTGAAAAGAATAATTCCAAATGGAATTTGTAAACACGTTAAAAGCGTCTGAATTATTAAATAACCGTATGCAGCGTATGTATAAGAAAGATTAATAAATAAAAATGTTGAAATACGTAAATGGTATTGCATCAAATAACTAAAAAATAATAAAACCAACACTAAGCAAAATGTTATTGTGAGTAATATAAAACAAATCGTTCCAACACCTGACGTTAATTGTTTTCATCGAATCCGCGGAAGAGAGAGCCCGTGTCAGACTCAATTGCATAATAGAAACGTCACAGATTCTTTACGCTTGGTAATGATTACATAACATTGATATAGTTACATGGACTTTGGTGTGACTTACCATCTTAGCTACTCTCTCGATATTCGGGTCCACGTACTTTTAGTTTTATTTAATTTTATCCATTGAATTGCGTTGCAGACTTTTGAAGTACATAATAAAAAGTTGTAAAAATATAAAACTACATACATATAGTAATAGATAGATCAGCTGTGTTTTGTGATTGTGCAAAACGCAAAATGTTAGCCGATGGTTAATAGTGAAAGCTTACAATTTACAGAAATACTTTACGAATATTTGACGTCAAATTGTCAGAATCATATATGGTATGTGTCGACCAGAAAGGGGGCGTCCACGTGAGATGTTTAAGGGGGGGAGCGGGTCGAGTCAAATCTCATCTAATCTTCCGTTGGAGAGAGGGGGGGTCTCGGCAAATATCACGCAATTTTTTTTCTGATTGAAACAAAAAAAAATTATACTATTTTGGTCCATTTAATCTAGATTGTACATGCTTAAGGCCTGTCTCAGTATGGGACCGTATTTAAGCGAATTTCTGCCGGACGTATACGGGCTACTACGCTTTACCTATCCGAACCATGTAAATGTAATGAGATCGCTCTGGAGCTCTCAGACTGCACGCTACAAAGCCGTTCGCACAGTAGAACCGAATAAAGGCGAATTTTATCCAAGCGTTACCACTACTACAACGATACCCTATCCGAACCTTTGTAAATGCAAAAAGCCGCCTCAGACTGGAGGGGATACCTAAGATCGCTTGTTGTTACGGTGCAATTTTTTTTTTTTACGAAGCAAATTTTTTTTTTCTTTTTACAATAACAATCCAACGCGTTTACGTAAGAAACCCACATTTTGAAAAATCTCACGTGAGATTGGGGGATGGGGGAGGGGGTTGAATAAAATCTCACGACATCTCACCAGGGGGGGAGGGAGGAACAGAAAATTTAAAAAAACACCTCACGTAATTTATGGACGCCCCCAAAGAACAGTAAATTGTAAGCAGATAAAAATGAATTAATCGCAATAGTAAAACAAATAGGTTATATTCGGCACTGTCATGAATAGAAGTATAATATTAATCGTATTAATCTTACCTGTGTTTGACATTTATTCTGTACTATTTTGGATATTTCATAACCCATTTTTATTACTAACTTTCTTCGGGACCGCATTTGTTCTATTGAAAAGGATGTCCAAAAAAATGCAAAACATGTGCAACTAAATAGAAGACACCATTGATGTAGGTTATGTAACATTTTTAAGTAATTCAATATTAAAGATTGGCACGTCAAAGAAATGGTTTACAATATTATTACACGTATTCCTAGCAAATTCGTGACTGTACCTCAAGGCTGGTGATATTTATAACGAATAGATATGTATATAGTAAATATGAGCATGTCGCAATAATCGCACAGCTGAGGCGATGTAAATAAACAAAGAACTGCTGGCAACGTACAGCGCGCTAACGCAAAAAACGTAATGCATAGGAAAGGGTTCGCTGGTGCTGCTCTAACAGCATTCAGTCGGTGAACGGCGGGCTTGACAAATACATGTCCCGCCAAATAAAAAGTTTAAACAAATTGTAAAACATATTGTTATTGTTGAATATAATAAATAGTAAATACTTTATTAACATTGTTTATTATAAAGGTACGTTGTGAATTTGTTGTAAATGACGACTTGAAACCTTGTGCACACGTTCCATTGTTAATGTAATCTGCGAATACAGGTAGAATATTTATTTGCGTTGTAGCATCTTTGTTAGATATCAAATCTAGAATGTAATTAATTCACAAAGCTTATCTTGCTTTACTGTTTTTGTATAAAATAGAACAAATTTTAATTTGTACGTACTATGAAATATTTTTTGTAAAATAAATTTCTTGTAAATTCTGAAATAGGTTTAAATTTAAATTTCCAGTTTCACAACAAATAAACCAACATTTTTAAGAATAGTGTTTTATAAAATGTTGGTTTTTATCTCCTATTACAAAATTAGTTGTTATCGACACAGAAGCGCTTTTTTTACATAATATTATATACTTATTTATATAAAAAAAAAATGTATTTCGTTTAGCGAGGTTATTTTTTTTTCTTTAAGTAGTTAATTTCATTGATTAGTGTATACTGACTTAATCTATCTCATTATTAATTATACAGAATAGTTGTTAATATAAAAACTAATATTGGGTCTTACTTGAATCTCAAGAATTAAAAAGACAAATAGCAAAAATGTGTATAGTCAGCATTTCAATTTATATATGAGTAATATGACAATGGTTCATTGTTATTTTATTTTGCAATGTTCTAACTAAGACATTTTAGATCTTGTGCTACATTTTTTTTTTTGCTCTCAAACTAATCATAAATCCATCTAATCAGAAGTTAATTAGTTCACGAAGCCCCTGATACAGAGCCTTAATTTTTTAACCTACGAATTATAACAATGGTGATGCATAAGAATTTCAACAAAATTACAATCTAATTCCAAGTACCTAAATAATAAATGTACCATTTCAGTTAAAACGAGATAAAATTATATTTATTAAACTGTGTAAGAAAGAGACAGATATCGTGATATAGATTCTACACAATATAGACATTGCAATAGAGTGAAAAATCAATAGTTGTTAAAATAACATTGAAACGTACATTTAAAGTGTGTTTTCCAAAGCTTTTAGTGAATCCATGTGACGGGGATTGTTTATTATTTTGATAACCGTAACAACAGGTAAGGTTGGGTGTTATTATTAATTCAGTTTCATTGTATATTGTTGGATTTATCTGAGTCATACTGTTGCTGTTGCCATAATCTTTATCTGGACTGTATCTATATGTTGGTTTACAGCTGGAGCTCTTTGTTTTGATCTGTACCACGTTGTCGGTTTTGCTTAATATTTTGATTTGTAAAACTCGTAATTTTCTTGTTAAGTTTTATTCATACAATATTAACTGCCAAACAAACGTTTTTATAAAAGTAAATATTAGTGTTAAGTATATATTTTAAAGTTGAATTTTATTCGAAATATATACGTTTCTGCTCTTTTTGTTATAGAATACAAAATTTCGATTTCGTGCACCAAAAATGAAGGACATGTTTTTTCCAAATACATAAACTTCTAAATTTTTAATGCAGTGTCGGATATTGGAGGTCCATAGTTTGATTACTGTGAGATCTTTTGAAATTACCTTGTGTAATTCTTTACTTTCTTTATCTCCAGTCACAATTAACTTCTTCCTCGCATATACATATCTCAGTGCATACATTTTATTTATAAGTTTTTGAAACATATATTTATTATTTTTATGTATAAAGGACTGGGTCTAAATAAATTAGATGCGAAAAAAAACAAATGGTATAAAAGAAACTCTTCAATAACTGAGGCTCAATTGCTGGCAGGCAAGGTCGTACGGTGGCCAGAAATCAAAATTATTTATTTCGTTTTCTATCCAGGCGCAAACAAATTCATTTTGTTTCTATTCTTGTATTTTGGTCAATAATGTTATTCCGCTTTGCTTTCTTTTATTACAGATGTCGTTCAACTTTTTGAAGTATTACTCCAAAAATATTTGAGTTTTCAACAATAAAGAGATAATTTTTTACACAAACTCTACAAAATGTTAACCCTGCGTGTGAATACTATATTTTTCGAGACATGGTGTGTACACTGGGTCTTTGAGGAAACAGTTGAGTTTTTCGAGTTTTCTAAGCTTTGAAAGAGTCTGAAAACATTCTGGATTACTTCTTGAAGTGTCTACTACATGGTGCAGAAGTTGCCAACGTCCAAAGTTTAAAACCGTTGTTAATAAAAATTCACAAATAGTGAAAAAAGTATAAAAAACGAAACGAAAGAATGTAGAGTCCTTGGCGTGGGCTCCAAAAAGTTGAATGACGCTGCTGGAACCTTAAGTCCCTACCACTACATAGATTTTTTAGAGGGTATAGGTGAAGCGCGCTCTGTACTCATGAGAGAGAAATAGGAGTTTAAATTTTTAACTGTTCCCTAAAAGACCCAGAGTACACACGCAGGGTTATTAATCAAAAAAATATTTTTGAAAAAAGGGTCATAAAACGTTTTATGAAATGGTAAAATCGTTTACGTAACAGGTGTCTTTTGTTATGTTAAATCAAACACGTTAATAAACATATAATTGTGTTTATATATTGCGGGCAATAACTAGCAGTTTTAAAATAATCTACTATCTGAATATACCTGTAACTTTCTAGGCTTCATAGTAAAACTATTGTGTAAAAGTTTACCAAATGTATTAACAGTGTAGATGCAATACTACATGTATACAACACAATACAAATTAAAATGGACATGGTTTCCACAGATTATTATTATTACTACATTTAAATTAAAGAGCTTTGTCTTTTTACTTAAGTGGATACGTCATGCTTGTGCAGTTAATAAACAACAGCTGGTAACAGATGGCAGCTGTGGTAGTTCAATATATGTATTAACATAACGTTTTCTTTTAACATATTATTGATTAGTACGAGAAATATTGTCACGGTTCTAAATTAGTTGTTGCTTTTGTATATTTTGGTATAACATTTATTTAATTTGATTTTGAAATTTTTGTTAAGAACACTAGCTTTATGCGTTTTAAACTAACCAAGATATTGTTTGCTGCGTTGCTGCGTTTATAAGTAAAAGAACACTTTGTTATTACCAGGTGCAGTTGTAGCTCGAACTCGTAGGTGTTGTGACACCTGGAAGTCCAGCGTTGGAACAATCATTAACACACTGACAACAGCTGATTGTATTTCGTATTGCGGAAGAATAAAATGCGTTGTGTTTCTTCAGAATTAATAAATGCGTGAAAAGTCAACTCAGGAGAGTTTCGTTTTAATGATTAAATAAAAAGAATCAGAATTGTGTAAGCAGCGAATATGAAATACATTTTATAACAAATTAAATACAACAAGCAAGACTAATTAACAAATCACAAACAATAGTTTAATGGATTATGCGTGTTTGGAAAATGTTTTCGCTTTTTCTTTTTACAATGTATTTAACGCAATCGCGTGAGTAAAAGAGTCTTATTAAACATTGATGAAAAGGCAAAAGCAAGTCTTACTCTCTCACAATACTAATGAGGAATAATTCGCGTCCTTGGACCTAATATCGGACGTCAAAAATAGCCAACGCCAATATATATCATAGCCAACGTAATTTTAATAGTATCTTAAATAAATTTTAAAATTGAATAAAAAGAATACGATAAATGTGCGATAAAGACAAAAATAACAGCACTCCGTTAAGAATACAATTAAGAGAAAAAAATAAAAACGAGAGCAACTATTTTTCGCTTTTAATAAATATGAAGCAGTAAGCGTTATAGAGCCCTGAAATAACTGGAGTACTAAAATCTTTAAATCGTAGCAGAAAATGAAATATCCTGTTAATTTCTCATTAGCAAAAGCAATTGATGCGTGCAGAATGTTTATGAAATAAATAATAGAACGACACGAAGGTCAGTTGTGTTTTAAATAAAAGCCGAGGTTAATTATGAACACATGCTGATGCCTCACTAGAAAATTAAAGCATTACTCATAATTATCAGTTGCTTTTATCAAATGGAACGATTGAAGTTAAGTTTGATGCTGAGGCTATGAATATGTTGCAACCACTAGTGCGTCGTAGGTCGGAATGAGATTAAAAATAGACACACTAGAGTTCAACTTTTAACAAAGTAGAACACATTAACTAGCAGATTGTAACCAGAGCTGGTGCGGGAAAGAGAAGCTTCTGAATTGATGGATAAATATATTTTTTATTTTCACAAAATATCTATAATAAATATAATATAGCATAAAGTTATCTGGAACTAGGAAACAATCAAATCATTATTAATCATAAATTAGGTGACACAAATAAAACGGAATGGAAACGAAAGTTTTTGTGCGGCACTGTTTAAATTCTGAACATTAGCTCATAGTACTACATTTTTGAATGCGTGCCAACCAGGTTAACATTAACCTAACATTTTGCTTTTTGTTTTAAACGCTTGTTGATTCATTTGAAACGCTTGTTGAATACAAAACCTGATATAATTTTTGAACTGATAGACTTGATTAGATAAGTTTTGTTTAATAACCTTAAAAATATACAAGCATTATCTAGAAGTAAGATAACGTTGCAAAAATGATGTTTCTTATTATCTATTTTGATTAGTTCCTCAATCAGTGATATCTATTTTGAGATTGGAATTATTTTATAAAAGAAATGAATCATTTCTAAAATATATAACGCATATTATCAAGATCTTCTTCTTTCGTTATGGTAGCTACAATCTTATTTATATAACTCCATGGTTATTCAAAGTTTCTCGTTATATAGACTGGAGTCAGTGCATTGCAGTTTTGATACCAAGACACATCAGGTAATACTTAAAATTTTACAAAGATTCCCGCTAAACGCAGGTGTATATATTTGATATTTATTTAAAATAGTATTCATATAATTATTTTGCATAAACATCTGTGGAGTATTGTCTAGGGATTGAAATTGAGTAGGGAAAACATCTAAATGGGAATATTGTACGAGTTAGCAGTTATTTCTGACACTTTTTTTTTTTAATGCAAATGACAATCTCACCATGGGATCGTCAAAATCTACATTTTTTCCAGCTCAAACTTAATTGGCTTGAGAACCATGTCTTAATTTCGTTAAAACAGTATTATATATTGATAAAGTTGGCTATCAGAAGTTCAAATGTCCAATCATCTTTTAAATAATGACAATATTGTAGAACATTAAATGTTACACTACTTGAACTGTAATGATAGTCAGAGGCGGCCTTAAGGGGTGGCAAGCAGGGCAACCGCCCGAGGCCTCGCATTCTCGCGCAACACCCCAAGTAGAAAAATTCATTACATCATTCATTCTCTTTAGAAATCCCACTTGAATCACTAGTTTACCACTATCACTAGTACCATAGTTTATCAGGATTAATATTTATCATCTTTGTGCTTGTTTACTTTTATAAAACTTCCAATATAAAATTTTATTTCTCGTTAATTATCATCAAAAATACTTACTTACATTAATTAAATGGCTAAGGTCGCACCTGCTTACAATGTATATTGCAGGTAATAGAATATGCCCTCTATATAATCCAATGATTGCTTTTTATTCAAGGGGCGCAAAAATATACATACTCGTATATTAATTAGCGATAGAATTAAAATTGAAAATATTTTTTTTCCAAAGATTTGCCACCCCGGGGCCTCGCAATAGCTAAGGCCGCCCCTGCGGATAGAAATTCAATCGCATCTATTACTTACCTCATGATATTGATATTGTATTGTTTAATTAACTACTGAACACACATACATCACCATCATTACCTGTCTACCGAGCCATGACTAGTTACGTAAAATAAAACAAACAGTCCAACAGCCGTTGAAACCCAAACACAAAGCATCTCTGAAAACAAGTTTTTGCAAAATAAAACCTGATTCAACTGGTCATGAAGGTTGCACCTAGATGCTTTGTTTTGTGATTGCTCCTAGGTGTTGCGGATTTGCGGTGGAATGTTTACCACTAGCATAGGTGGGGTAAGCTGGAGGGTGAGGTGTGTGGCGGGTGGACTTCATTTACTCATAAGTGTTCACGCGGAGTTGATTCTATTGTTTCCTCTGTGTTTTATTGAAATTGACTTTGTTGTAAAGCAATATCGTTTTGTCTTGACCCAAATTTTGTGAAATTCATACCCTCTTTTGTTTACAACTTAAGGTTAGATTTTTGTTCAGATAGTAAACATGTTTTCATCTGTGTTAGAAATTCACTTTTATATCTAAGGCTAAGTACTCATCACATTAATCTGCGACGAATTTATATAGAATGGAATTTGAGTTTTTACAGAAAACTGTACAGCTTGAAAAATATAGAATGTCCTCATTTTTTAGTGGTCGATTTTTCAATTGTTGATTGAAATTGATGTTAATAAATGTATATTGGCGTGTCTATTTTATTAAATATCTAAATGTTGACGGAGATATAGCAATTCAAAATTTGAATTGTAGCTTTAGCGCTAGAAATGGTCGGCCATATTTGTATGACGTGAAATGCATTTTAACGTCAGTTATTTGTTGAGTAGGTCAGTGCTGTGGTAATATTTTGTAGCTGTTGGTAGTCGAAATAATCAAGCCAAGTCAAAGAATAATAAGTTTTTATTTTATAATATTGGAATTTTATTGTTCCTTGAAATAGCTGTGAATAATATTTGATATTTTGATATATAAATACATATAGCAGAGATTTATGAGCTGTAAGGTTGTAAACTTGTCAGAGTTCTGTCAAGAATATATCTCTGTTACGCTCTGTTGTATAAAAGAGATAGCAACTAGCGGTTGTGATATTACATGCAATTGGAATGTTGTACAACGTTGAATCTCTTTAATAATTAAAGAGACAAAATGACTTTTGTACATTTGAGGTTCTAGTAAGCAACTTTATCAATGTATCTAGAACAATTTTATAGAACATAGGACACAAGCCCATTGTACATTTGAGGTCCTAATTAGCCAATTTTATTAATATATGGTAGTTTTATACAAATAAACATGGTTCACAACTCGATTTTAAATTTACCACCAGCGCGATATTACATGATGCTACAACACGGCATTGCCTCGACACGTATTGTTATTTACCAATGCATGTTTTACTGTTAATTGCATTACCAAGAAATGCAACTGGAAAACATTCTCTCATATCTCTTGCTAAAGGTTACTCGTTCAAGTAAAGGTTTTCAAAATAAAATAGAAACATAGAAGGACATAAGATCAACTAGCTGCAATGTAACCTTTAGCTATCTTATTAGTAAGATAATCAATTAAATTAACAGAAACTTTATGTTAATATCTAAATTCTAACACCAGCTTGTTAATAATAATGGTATTGTGTTTAATTATGGAAACTCCAAGGACGCTTTAATCATAAATTGGCAAATTGCGTCGCAGCTGTCATTCGACATGTTAAGAGTACTTTTGTAACTAAACAAAACATTGTAAACAGCGTGTCTAGCTAAAAATGTAAACAAATCGAATATTTCAAATGTAAACACATTATAATAAATTAGTCGTGGATTCCAGCGACTTCCTAGTCCACTAGTCGACTAATGAAGGTCATTTCGACGGCACTACTCGGCGCATAGCGGGTGCGAATGTTTTACGACTTGACAACTTGTCGACTCAACTTGACTCCGGTTTTTATTATTTAGTATGTGTTTCAGATTTAATTAAGTTATTGCATCATCCAGGATATAAGAGTAAATTTTACGTAAATTCAGAACTATCTTATAGTTCTTTTAGAGAAATTTAGGAATTAAATACTTGGCTGTTTTTTCTAGCGAAATATAGATGGCGATACTATACAGCAGGTTAAATATTTTCAAAAAAAAATGTTTTTTAATGTTTAAATCGTTTTCTGTAAGTAACTATAAACGCGAATCAAAATATAAAGCTGCAATTAGTTAGATGAATAACGTATCTACATTTTAAGCTTTCTTCCACTGACTTTTAATGAAGTGGAACCGCAAAAATAAATTTTGAAAATTAATATTATTATGTTTTCTAGTTAAATTCCAATTTTTATATGAAACAGATGGAATTTTCTATAACGTTGGATCCCTTTAATAATTAAAGTGAAAAAATGACTTTTTAATTGTTAATATCTCCTAAAATATAGCGAGTTATTAAAAAATAATTGAACATTTGAGGTTATGGTTAGTTTAAATGATTTCTAAGTATGTACTTGTAATTTGTGTCCTTTTTAATAACAATGAACTTGACATATTTAAGCTACTGTATTGTTTGAACATAAATCAAGTAGTATATATACATACATCTTGTTTATTTGAACAAGCTTCCCTTCACTTTGACTAGCAACTCGCGTTTCACAACCAAAATAAATACTTTTAACCAAAATATTAAGAAACATTTAATAAATGACTTCCATGATATTTCAAAGTACAAGAATTTAAAGGTTTTTACATGCTTTATTATTTCTTAACAGTCGTGAGTATAAATTGTCTCATTAAAGTACAAAATATAGAGAACTTCGAATAATAACAATTGCAAAGACAATGAAACCGAGTGCTTTAGTTGTTATTTCAAAAAGTACTCGTTTTATTTGGATAGAACTGCTAAAAATAAATAGTTTTTTCAAATATTAAAAAAACAGCAAACCTTCACATGCAACTAGGACATTTATATGTTTTGTTTGGTTAAAAATATTTGCATATTAAAAACAAAACAACAATTTCAATTATTGGAATTTATATTACAAGGTAACCTGTTTTATTACGAAATTTACAGACGCCTAAAAGGATATGCAGCCGCGTAATATTCCGATGACATTATTTAATTCGTATGACTGTCACCAGACAGTGACGTCGCGACGGCGTAGGCAGCGCCTCCGTGCACCATTCTGCCGAAGCTGAATTGTGTGTCCTGTTACTGCGATTTACTTTGCAGCAATTATAAAAACAAATCATTGTGAATCGCACGAACCTCACAGCTGATGACTGCTGAATGTTAATGTTGTAAAAGCAAATTTATTACAAGTAAAACAGTGGATTTAATAAGTTGCAGCTAATTTGTTTTCTAACATAAAGCAATTCTTCAACAATAACCTCAAATTTTCAAAATATCTTTTATACTAATTGTCTCAAGATAGTGGTTTTGGAGTTGTATAATTTAATTCTAGATGTTTAAAGATGTATATTAGTAAGGTAAATAAACCATGAATCACATGTAATTGCCTATAACAAAGCAATGTGATGTGAAGTCAGAGACCTGAGTTCATGGGTTCATAACCGTTAAAAGTTGCGTGCTTTGTTTGGTTAAAACAGCATACAGGGCAGATTGTAAAACGTAGAATGTTAAAGGTCGTCAGTAGTCAATCGGTGCACGTAGTTAGACCGAAGTCTATGCTTCGCAAACGAAGGTACACAGAACAAATCGTCTGGAGTTGTAGACAGGACGTGTGGAATATTCCAGGCGTGGGTTAAACTCTAGAACAAGGCGTACGAGTAAATTATCAATAAATTTACTTCGTCTTAAGACAAAGTTATTAACGATGTCTCTATTTGTTAAATATATTGTCTGTGATAAAAACAATATTGTTTTAAGACAGTTTTGACTTCGATATGACGTGGGGTTGCCATAATATAAACATATATATATAGACGATTGCATATTGACAGAGATCGTTGGTGTTATACGCTATTAGTACATGATCCGACTGCGTTATTACTACTGTTAAAGATACATAAGAGCGAGACAAAGTTAACGCACCACACCGTCCACCAGACAAGGATGCAGCTGTTCAATTTTAACTAAAAGTAATTACGGTCATATTTTGATATACAACACAGCTCAGAACCGTATTTCTCTAATAATAATTATCTGTCAAAATTGTATCTTGAATAAAAAAGAGATGTACATAATAGTAAAACGTAATCTGATCTTAGATTTTGAGGTTAGGTTGTCATCACGTTTACTGAGTTGTGTTTATATAGCAAAACCACACAATACATGGCCGGAAACCCAGAAATCGTGGCTAAGTTTACTAGTCAGTTCTTTTTAACGCTGTTAGGTTTATTATCGTATTAAATAATTACACACCTCATTATTCAGATTAATTCCAAATATTTAAATCATTGTCATTTTTCTGGTTTCGTTTTCATTCTGTTACTGTTTCAACATCCGCTAGAAATCACTTTTGCAAAATAGTTAGATTGTTTAGAGTAGAGGGGTGAGGGAGGCATCGAAGCGGACATGGGCACGAAGTTAGATGCGGTAATAATTACAATAAGTGCGCTGATGTGAAAGTTGTAATGATAAAAAGTATAAGCAGTTGAAATGCTCGATGCAGAGCTTCGCCGACGCGAATTATTAGAGCAGGGTAAAAAATACAGCGGTAGTAAACTATTATTTTGTGTACCGCTACTGTTCAAGTTAAAACTTACATATTTGAACCCAAGTAAAGGTTTGTTTGAATTCAGAAGTATAAACAAAATGAATAGTTTGAGAAAAGGTTAGCATGGTTACCAGAGATGTGTACAAATGCTTTTTATAAGCATTTAAATACAAAATGCATTATTTTCCTATTTCAAATACAAAATAAAAAAATAGTTTCATGTTAGTATTTAAATACAAAATACGTTTTTTAAAAATACTTTAGAGAAAATAGAATACTCGTTATGTTACTAATATAAATGTTATTTTTTTTAATAATTATGAGAATTCTCTTTGATAAAGACCGACTTCGTTTTGAAACATTCTTGTTTCATAAAAATACTACCTAGAATTTTTTAAAATAGCAAAAGTAAGCGTTTTATTAGTGTCGCATGTTTATGTCGCACTAGTCTGTACGTTCTAAGTACAACACATTTAGTACACTCATGTCTAAATAATGTCAACTTTTGAATGAAAATATATAAATGTTGGTTGTCGCATGTGGGGTAGTAGGTAAAATAATATATATTCATGTATATATATTTCAGTAAGGAATGTAGTGGAGTGATTGTCTTGATAGTAAAACAAATAATGAACGAGAAAATATAATAAACAAATTTAGGTAAACGAAAAATAGGGGGTAAAAGGAAGGATAATAAAATAATAGCCACATTTATCACTTTAAATTAGAATTATTAAGACAATTGTGCAGATACTTTTAGATCATAGATGGTGCTAATATTGTCGGGGTTTTAAGTTTATATTCAAAAAATAATATTTACTGATTAACACTATGAAGTAACAAAAATGAAAAAAGTATTTTGTATTTTCCAAATAGGAAATAGGTCTGTAAAAGTTTTCAAATAAAATATAAAATTCTATAGTCTTTAAAGATATTTAAATACAAAATAGAAAATAGGTATTTAATATTTTGTATTTGCATTTTGAGTATATGTATTTGAAAAACACACCATCTCTGACTGTATTAATAACACTGTATTGGAACATACTCGTAATTATTGATTTATGCTTTTAGAATTTTAGAATATATAAATATGCACAGTTAATATAATTACAACAATAATGTTAAAATTCATGAATTCGGCACCCGTGTAAAATGATAACACGGGCCATGACCCCCCTGGCCAGCCTGGTCACTGGTTAAAGCTTCTAGCCTATTTATTTCCCACCAGGAAGAACAATTGGCCACTGGTGGGACTGGCAACAGCGAGAGTCAAATAATTGTTCGTTTTATAACTTTCGCTACGTAATAAATAACAGTGTACCAGTATGATTCACTACAAAATGATAATTATTATTCTATCTGCATCAGAAGCCATAAACCTTTTACTAAAAAATATTTCTGTTTTATGTTTCAGAAAAATGCCTACTCTACTTCAAGCACTGGATGATAAATATGGTTCAAACGCAGAACCAATAGAGCAGGCGTCTTTGGTTGCCATATTTATTCCAAAGAAACCCCCGCGTCTATCGATCCCAGAACTTCTGGTTCTGAATGACTGTGACATAAATACAGCTGGGGATCCGGAAGAACTGAAATCAAGATGCGGAGCTGTTAAAGAACTGGATCTAGCTCAGAATAAGTTGACGGAATGGTCGGAGGTCTTTGGAATCATCGAGCACATGCCTAAAGTAGAATTCGTTAATTTAAGTTTTAACGGAATCACAGGGGAAATTAAAGATAAAGGAATACGTTTGGATAAATTAAGTAATATTGTACTAAATAGTACCAGAGTTGATTGGAAAAATATTCACCATTTATTAAACTTAGCACCACGTTTAGAAGAACTGCATCTTAGTTTAAATGAATACAAATGTATACAAATTGATTACGTGTCACAGGATCAACAAAAAGAAAATCAACCAATCAACAGCTTGCAAATCACAGAGAAATGTACCTGCTTCAATAATTCCAATACAGATTTTGAAGCAGACATCTCAAATGATCAAGTACTTCATACGATGCCGCATGAAGGAGTCAAGAAACTTCATTTTACAGGCAATCCAGTATCGGAATGGAGTGAAATTACAAAATTAGGAAGAGTCTTTCCTAAATTAGAATCACTAGTCTTGGCAGAATGTCCAATAAATACATTGGAACTTCAGGAAAATGTCGACAAAATTTATAGAAGATCAGAAAGTGAACCTGAATCTTCTGATTGCTCGAGAGAATCACCACACTCTTATTTCAGGTTAGTTTATTCTGGATTTATCAGCTCTATACCTCAACTTTTAAAACACTTTCGAATCAATTTTTTTTGTCTTTTCGATTCCGAACCGTGAAATTGTTTTGCCATTTAAACGACTTTGTGAGCAAACTCCTTCCTAGCAAAAATTCATAGATAGATTTTAATAAATATGATTTCGAATGGAGTTCATAATGGGCTTGTGTCCTATGTCTTAATTTCTATAAAAGTGTATTGATAAAGTTGGTTACTAGAACCTCAAATGTTCAATTATTTTTTAATAACTCCTTATATGTTACGAGATATTAACAATTAAAAAAGTCATTTTGTCTATTTAATTATTAAAGGGATTCAACGTTGTACAATATTCTAAATGCATGTGACCTCACAACCGGTAGTTGCTATCTCTTTTATACAACAGAACGTAAAAGAGATATATTCTTGACAGAACTCTGACAAGTTTACAGGTTACTAACCTTACAGCTCATAAATCTCTGCTATATGTATTTATATATGAAAATATCAAATATTATTCACAGCTATTTCAAGGAACAATAAAATTCCAATATTATGTCTTCCGTAATAGGGTTAAATAAAATAAAAACTTATTATTCTTTCAGTTGCCTTGATTATTTCTACTACCAACAGCTACAAAACATTACTACAGCATTGACCTACTCAACAAATAACTGACGTTAAAATGCATTTTACGTCATACAAATATGGCCGACCATTTCTAGCGCTAGAACTACAATTCAAATTTGTAATTGTTATATCTCCGTCAACATTTAGATATTTAATAAAATAGACACGCCAATACACATTTATTAACATGAATTTCAATCAACAATTGAAAAATCGACCACTAAAAATAAGGACACAAGCCCATTAGGGATAGGGCCTACTTTCCTAGAATAGATTTTCAAGGCAGCATAGCAGTTTATTGAAAACTATGTATTTTTTCAGAAATCTTACATTCTTAAACCTAAATAGTACTCTAATAGACAACTGGGATGCTATAGATCGGTTAGCACGGTTTCCAGCCTTAAAAAGTCTTCGTGTACAGGTAATGTAGTGTTCTGAATTTCTATACAATAAAATCATTTTTTTATTGAAAAATATTAATTTAATGTATTTCAATTTCTTGGCAGATTTATATTTTATTTGTAATTTTTATAGTTGATTTATTTTAGAATTGGCCGCTTTGGGAACGATGTGACATCACAGAACATGAGCGGAGACAAATGCTTCTAGCCAGATTACCACAGGTATGTTCAGGATTTTTGTATTTATATTCAATTTTGATTAGGAATTAATAACCGAAATTATTTTATTCGTTTTGGTTCGGATCTTAGATAGATTTGTTTATTTTTGATCTAACAAAAATTTTGCAATAACAAAAATTCTCATTTTAAGGTAACTACTTTAAATGGTGGAGGTGCCGTGGGAGATGAGGAACGTGAAGACGCAGAGAGGGCGTTTATTAGATATTACCAGGACCGCGCGGAAGCTGACAGACCCGAAAGGTTACTTTTATATTTTGGAAGAACATTTATAAAATACAATTATATACAAAGACAATTTTGTGATATTTTTATATGATACAGATATTCAGAACTTGTTGCTATCCACGGCAAACTGGATCCATTAGTCAACGTGGATCTACGTCCAGCGAAACGTGTCAAGGTCACCTTCACGTGTGCGGATGTAAGCGAAATCAGGAGCGTCGACGTTTACAGGTAAATCGTTTCCTAATCTGTGTTGTGTGACAACTCTAAGCGAAATTTCGGCTGCTTTTTTGAAAGGATGAAATTCTTACCGCTTACATAAGGTTTATTTAATATAAAAAAGTTTACATGTTGCATAACTTGTTTAGGTGACATAACAATTGTTATCTTGCGACATAAATTTATATTTTCTGACGTTAATAACACTTTTTATACAATAAATCTTTAATGTTACATACCAAATTGAAATATTATTAAAAGAATTGTATCTCGATATGTTTGAGCAACATTTCTACAGAACACACATTTCTTTGTTTCCTGGTCAAAACGAAGTAGACTTCATCCTTTTGAAAAGCAGTTTCTTGTATTTATTCGGTTTTTAGTTATAGATATTCTTTTAAATATTTCAGTATTACACAAATCTTAAAAAATGATTTAAAACCTATTTGAACAGCCAAGAAGAAACCGACGAGAAACGATGGATATCCAGTCTACGGGACTACTTGTATTATGTCAAAACTAAAGACCAGAAACAACCGGTTCCAATGGAAAATGCGATTCCACAATTAGCCACATTATAATGTTTATAAAAATTAACAAGGATTTGTAACATCGTTGATTTGTTCATATACTTTGTTAAATAAATGATTATATATGATTATTAACGTCGCTGGTTACTTATTGCACTTACCCAGTAAACAATTTGGTGAAGTGCCCTATTTGGTGAAGTTCGAGTCACTCGTACAATTCTATTCTAACGCTTTACAAGTTCTCTACCTGTCACAGATTTTGTGTTAGTTTTTCATAATAATATTCTTTCTTTTTCCAACATCATTCATTAAATATTTCTGTTTCTTTCCCACATGGATATATTTTTTTTAAATTCACTTTCATTTCATTTATTCCAAAGTGAGAGAGAAACGAGATGCGTTAGACAAGTAAAATATATTTTTCACCGTTACACTTGTATACTTGTATAATATTTCGTAAAAAACTAATATAACGAGTATTGTTGAAGATGAATAATATTCATTAAAAAAATCACGATCCATACTAAAGATTACATCTATTTATTTCTTCATTTAAATATTTATATTTTGCAGACTCTAAAAGGTAGAATTCCATTAAGTTTTATACTCCTGCTAGTTTCAAGTTTATAACTCCGGTCATAAATCATAAACCTACTCCGCTTTTAATTCAGCAGTGAACCGTCGTTGCAATGTCTGTAGCTCATAAAAAGGGCCTTTCCTATGAACGACTGAATAGAAAACGAACACGCTCCAGACAAAAAATTCATGATATGTAATAGAAATTAAGTAGAATTTACTCCAAAATGTTTACTGGGTAGTTAGATCACTAAACAAAGTTATGTAAATGTTATATACCCGCTACATTTATTTTTGATAAGATAGAAAGAGTACGTATGACTGAAAAATATAGGTTTCGTAAATTATGCTTTTCTTTTTAGATATACGAAGAATTCTAATAGAGCTTGTCCTTATATTACTAAATTATGAAAGAACAAATTATATGTGTTTACTTATTTAAATTTGTTGATTTTACAGAACTGTTATGGATCTTAAAACCCGATTGGAACGCATGGCCGGCATACCAGCGTCTAAGATGCGCTTATTCTATGTAGATCAAGATCTTCGCGATCTCCAAGGTCCGGAAGAAATGAAATTCCCGCACAAACGATTATACAGTTACAATATTAGTTCTGGAGATGAAATTATTATTGAAAAGAAACCTACAAAACAGAAAAATTAAATATTTATATTCAAAATATATTTATATACTTAATATAGTCTATTAACAAATATGTGTTCTGATATTTTTATAATTATATTTATAAATTAACGAAAATGTAAATAGACACTGCCTAACATAGTTTAACTTTAGTAAAGATACAAACTAGTTGATGTTTATTACAAACGTGGTCTGCATTTTTCGTCTTGCGTCAATAAATTTATTTAAATGTTAGAACACAACTTTTATATTATAAAGAAAATAATTATAAAACTAACCGAGCCCTTTGATATAAACATACTATACTGCTTTACTGAATGTTAGCAAGAATATTTACACCTTACAATGAATAATGGCGTATCGGCAATGATAAAACGGAAAATGAAACAAAAAAATTGAAATAAAAAGAGTACAGAATACCTACATTAAAAATTTCCCCTTTACCCTAACCTTCTATCAGGTTCTCGCCTGTGCATTTATTTTTTGGTAAGCACAATATTTTAGAACTAATCAGCAATATAATTCCTTAAGCTCTATATTTTCTGTTTGCTTTGTAAAAATTTATTATTTATTAAATATACCATGTATTCATAGAGACCTCAAAAAATTAATTGAAAGATTTATAATAAAAATTCTACTGATACCTCTCATAAAGTAAATTCTACTGATTTTTACTAATAATCTTTCCCATTAGATTTTACACAAAGAGAGTTATACTACCTTTACTATTCTGTACTTTTTGGTGATTTGTAGAGTAGAAATTGTAAGTTTTTGTGATTACTAGTTAAGTGATGTTATTTTTAAGAAAATATCTTGTTAATGTAGTAGTGTAATTATACAATTAGAAATTGATGATTTATTGAGATTTTAATGTATATTTTAAGCGCTTTTATGATATAGCAGCATATTTTATATACAGAGCCTTTGAACAAAGACATGGTAACATTTTAAGATCTTCTCAGAACTTGTTAAAAAAGAAGTTATAAAACTTTGCTTTTATCGCTCTTCAAGCGACAATGTGCCACTCGCAAGACTGATAGTTTACGACATGAAAACTTACAGATCAAGCAGAGTTCTTTTATACGAGAACGTTGGCCTCATTTTTGCAATTTGTATTTTCATATTTTATTAATTCAACCAAAGTTAATAAAAATTATTTTTGTACAATAACTCAGCTGTTTCTTTAGTTAATTTAGATATATTCATGTTTGTTTTCTTTATTTTATTTACGAAACGCGAACGAAATAAATTAAAAAAAACATTGATCCTAATTTTTAGTTTTAGAAGTAGATGAGATTGTTTGAATAAAATATCTACAAGATTTACTACTTGTAAAAATAATATATTACAGGAAAAGTTTATAGATTTGATATATTATATGATGATTATAAAAAGTTTATAAAAATAATATTTTTATATATAATGGGTATTTAGAAAAATAAAAACAATCTAGTCTGACTAATTGATATAGGATGTGAAATTTAATTTAACATTTATTTGTAACTATACCGTAAATAAAGAAAAATATTTAATCAAAATTAATTTCCAAGTGATTCTCATTGTTAAAAATCAGAACCTTATATAAATATGTATTCTCAATCTAATACATTTCGTATGAATTATTTTGTGAGCCTGAAACGATGCAACCATGATAACGTATTAATTCAAAACGAGGCGTACTATACTGATTATGAAAAACGTATTATGTGTGTTGAAAATATACATAGAATTATTCAAGCTAGCAATATTATAGAAATATTGACGTCCTGCAATATGCTTTATCCAAAACTTTTACGATAAAGTTGCACTTTTCACAATTTTCCAGTGTCAGTTTGATTTCTTTCAGAAAGAACGATTTTATCGAAAAAAAGACTGAGTTCCACATAAGGTTCTATTGAAACTGCCTGTTAGTCTACCTTTCTTTAGGACATTGAAAATCTAAGTTGTTATTTTTGATATTTTCTCCTTAGAGATTGTTAGCACTCATATATTAGGCTCTTATTCTTTCACTCGTTTTTAACCACAAGCTGTTGGTGTATGCACCAATTTATAACATTGGATTACCTTACAAACATGTAACATTTATAATAAGCGAAACCTTGTAATAGCAAATTTAAAAAGGTCTAAATTTTCTCCAAAATCGTTATATTTTACGATTCTGAAAAACTAATTATTAAAAATGTCTTAAGTTTCAGTAATCTAAAGAACTGATGTATTACGATTCTATTAATGCGTTAATTAAGTTATATAAAATATTTGTTTAATATTCTAATGTGAAATTTGTAAGAGTGAACCAAAATGTTCACCTTTGCCAATACATCATTATTCAAACAAAATTATAAAAATTCACACCAGATAATGAAGGTGATAATAGATTTTTAAACTAATATTTAAGAAATATTTTGTAACAAATATTTAAATTTATAAAAAATAGTTAAAAACTGAATATCCAAAATAAACATTTATTTTTTATATAGTTTTTATTTTCTTTATCGCAATCATATATATTAGAATTGTATGACATATGACAAAGTACGAATATTTAATTAAAATTATTTATAACTTATATAAACTTCAATAAAAACTGTCATACTTAAATATTTAAAAGTTATTTTAATACATATTTTCTATAATGAATAAATAATATACCTCAAATAAAGTTGAAAAACAAAAAGAATGAAATTAATTCTAGGTCTAAAATAAATGTAACTTTTTGTATGACTATCGTTTATAAAACGGACAAAAATTAATATATTTTTATTTTATATTAAATTGGTTGAAAATTCGATGGTTTCCAAGTTAATTTATCCTTGCTTGGTAGTTCGTGATGATAAAAGTTGCATTCCACCTAAAAAAAAGTATAAAATTTTAGTAATTATACATTATTCATCGTCTAAGTGTTTTACGTAAATACACTATCACCTTTCCATTTATTAAGTTATCTAATTTTCTACTATACACATTAAGAAGCCTTCTATATAGAACGAAATAGAATGACAAATATTAAGATTTATATATATATACTTGTAGAGACTATTATCAAGTTTGAAAATCTAGATTTAAAATTAGCATTCCAGCAGTTCGGGTTTAACCATTACACAAAAACACTTTCAAATCGGTGGACATTCTGTATGTTAACTTACTTTGTTGTGACAGTATTTTCCGAATCTACATAGTTTAGGATGATAAAATGTACATTGTGGATTACTGCATTGTGGATAGAATCTGCACATCGTCGGCAGAGGTGCATTACTGATTGTCTTGTAGCTCTGAACAGGTACAACGTGGGAAGCTGTAATCATTATGATATTAGTTTAAAGAATGTAATTTGACACGATATCCGTTGATATGTAACTCACCTACAACCATACTAGCAGCTGCAACCGTCGTTGCACTATGGCTAAATGGACAATCCCTTTTTGTGCAATCTGGATCATACTTACACTGCGGATGTAAGTATAAACAAGAAGTGCCAAATTTGCAATTTGGAAATGCTTTACATAATATTAGCTTACTACTTGGATGAGAAAATTCACAGGCATCACCTAATCGACAAGAAGGAAAGAATCTGCATCGTTCACGAATTTTCGGTTTTGAGATTTCAGAAGATAATGCTGAAAAAGAAAACAATATTAATTGAGATGTCTTATATTTAATATTGTTAAAGAATTGAAATCTACTATTAGCTTATACATACTTGCAGGTAAATTATCGTATTTATGAACTTCTTTTAGTTTAACAATTTTTTCTGAAGGTTTTACACATTCTACTTCATTATTATTTTGAGTTTCTTCTTTGCTACGTTGTTCAACTTTAGATTTTCCAGTATCAGAACTTTTAGACGAACTAACTTCGTTGACGTTAATCTTCTTTTTATCATTATCTTCTTCCATTTTATCGTAAACAATTGGGGTGTGTTTTCTCTTTACAACTGGAGGTTTATCTTCATCAATAGGGTCCATTATACTGTCAGTGCTAATTCTTTCTTCTCTTGTTTCTTTTGCTGGAGATGTCTCATGTCTTGCTGGTGAATCCATTTTTCTTTTTCGCGAAGGAAACATGCTAGAATCTAATCCGTGTAAAGTGACAACAAATTGTGGGGCTTCCGAATGGGATTTCGTGTCACCATTTTGCGATATTCTAGAAAAGTATAGAGATTTTAATTTCATTCATTCAACTTAAGTCATTTTAATTTCAATCATGTTAGGTTAATTAATTCATATATAGCCGCACAAAGTAACGCTAATTATAAGTACTGATAATAATGAATAAAAAATATAGTCATACTTACAAGTCGTTTGCAATTTTAGTTATTTCAAATTGATCTTCAGTATCAGATTCCTTAGCTTTGTTTACAGATGTTTCAATGGAACTTGGTATATATTCTTCCGCTTCGCTACTATCTGTAGTGACTACTGGTTCGGGAACATATTCGTTAGCATTATCAGTATTTTCATTATTGAAATCTCTCACATTGCTGCTGTTAACTGTTATTCTCATATTTGCCCGTCGGATTGGCAGCGTGACTCCGATTTTCATTTCTCGATTGTTATCTCTATACTTTTTAGTAAATAACTCTGCAGGTCTTGATCTATCTGGTCTTACTACAGCGGCTGCTATTGATTTCTGAGCATCTGCTACAGCTTTTAATAATAAATTTTTATTAGCTTGTTGATTGGCTGGAATAAGTGGACGTGGTTTCACTTTTATAACACTAGAAACCGCAAATGGTTCAAGTTCTTCAGGTGATTCAGATCTTCTAGGAGGAACTGCAATTATTTGTGAACTTATTCTATTAGCTAAGCTTTGAATAGCTTCTCGTTTTAAAACAGGACTAGATTTGATATTACGATTTCCTAAACGACTACGTATAGTCAATCGTTCTAAATTTGTCTCCACAGTTTTCACAACGCGATTTTGAAGTGTAGCCACATTCTTTTCGACTGGCCTCTCTCCTAATCTTTCTGATAAAGATTTTTTAGGTGGTGGAGTTAAAGAAATTTTATTATTTATGTCAGTTTCTAAATTAGATTTTGCAAACAAATTTCTTTGTTCGTCAATATCAATTAATTCGTCATTTTCATTAATATTAATAACATCGTCATCTGAATCCTCTGGATTTAAATTAGCCAATTCTTTTTTAGCAACTGCAATTTTTTTTTCAATTTCATTCAATTCACTTACCTCTCTTCGACCTCGCTTGATTATCTTTTTAGGTAACTGCAGTTCAATTTCTGATATTGTTGGAATATCAAACGTGTCAGAGCTTGCACCTGTGTCGACTTCAACTTTTGATAGAATTTTATCTCGATTTAATAACTTTCGGCGAGGTTCACTTGTAGACGATATTTCAGTTTCTTCAATTTTGTTTTTACTTTCTAAAGACTGCGTATTTTTCTTGACATTTTGCAATATTTTATTAGCAAATACATCTGTAATTGAATTGGTACATGGCTCAACCATTTCAACTTCAGCGTTGTTAAGTTCCAAATGACAATCATTTCGTTTTTCACTTGATTTTGCAGAGGATTTACTTGAGCTTTCATCTCGTTTGGATTTCTTTTCTTTATGTTTCTTGTCTTTTTTTTCTTTCTTGACTGGTACTTCAGATTCAGATACTCTTTTAGAAGTTGTTGCAGTAATTGCAAGTGGTGTTACTAAAACAATAAAGAATAAGATAAAGAACACATTATAACACGATAACAAAAAGTATCATAAGTATAACATACATGCACCAATGGGGGGTATTTTAACTTCTTGCAATTTTTGTAATACTTGGTGCAGCCAATCAACAAATATTTCAGTATTAGAGCCGAGAAATAATTGCAAGTCGTCCTCCATTTGGGTCCTGGATCTTTTATTTGCAACCATAACCATAACGTAATCGGGTAGTTCATCATCCACATAGCATCCTAGTTCGTTTAATTTAGCTTTTATAGCTGACTGCATACAATAAGATATTTATTAAAATATAAAAAAAACAATCTAAGGTACTGAACAAAATGGTAAATGACATTTGATAAATACTTACACGCATTTTATGTCCCACTTCGTTCGTAGGGTCCATCATTTTGAATAAAATGTTTTATTAAATTTAATTTAAAATACTTTTACACTGGCGACTAATTTTAGTAACACATCATTTGAATTAATTATTAAGACAACAATTATCTTTGCACAGGAAATATTTACAATTCTACTTTAATATATCTGCATCGATTGGTTTTATAGCTACCAACATTAGAATAAGAAACACCAAGAATATTTTTATAAACCTAAATTTAGAAGCTGCTTAATAATTTACATATGCCTCACAGTTACAAAATATAATTTTTAATTATAATTGACATTATTTATAAAACATTCATAACTTAGTATCACGCAGATCACTCTGTCACGCTCAATGAACAATCATGAAAATGCATGAAAATGTTATATTGACATATGAATAATTTGCAGAGTGAAGTTGTCATATTCTACTATCGTGTTACAGTAGATAAAGAAGTTGTCGTTATCATCTAAGAATTACACCCGTAACGAGTTCATGTTTTACATAAAAAGTTGTGTTATACAGATGTCACTGGTGTGTCACCAAGAATAATTAAAATTCGTACAGCATTCTTAAAGAATTCATCTATTGCTTCACCAAAGAACTCTAGTTCCATTTCATATTTTAGCTAGCTGATAAACTAGAAAGCTGTTAAAATGATAAATTATTTGATAAACTATATCATATTTCGAGACAGTTAAATTTATGTTACAGAAGAAATAGGAAAAGCCGTTGTTGTATTCGTATTAATTTCAGTAGTTGTCGTTGGAGGCGTTTCTGTACGCGAATCTACATACGCCATTACACTAAAGGATGATATAAAGACATTTATAATTGTCACAAGAAATATACCAATTAAAGTCAAATTATTTATATTATCTGCTTTTCTTCTTTCTTCTTCTTCTCTTACATTGTATCTGTAACAAAAATTATTGTAATAATTTATTATATTAGTTCAAGGTTATTTATTACTGGGCGAAAATCTGTTTTGAAAATCCCGCTGAGACAATGCGACTAGACGAAAGCGATTTTCATCTGTCCACGACATTTTAAATTACTGATTTTTAAAACTACTGGGCTGAAAATCTTTAAATTTCACAGTTTCATAATTTATAAATAGTATAAAGTCTCAATGAGTGGAGGGTGTGTGCAGAATGGCCTGGTCGTAAGACAACCTGGAGCCGCCATCGGTGCAGATCTTGGTGGTAGTACCAAATACATGCTTCTATCACTAATAAATTTAGCTTTTAAAGGTTTTAGAGTAACTAAATAGTAGAGTAACTAAAAGTAACAATTGTGAAGTTGGAATAAAAAAGCCTACTATTCCTACCTGCTATTCCAAATAAGTCCAATTCCGACCGCCACCTGTTAAGAGAAAAATATAGTTTACTGATATGTAAAAATATATATTATTATTATATTTTATAAATGATTAGATTACTTCCTAAATCAGCGAATCTATTTTTGCGAATGAAAATATAAATTATTTATTTAATGATTAAATTTCTTTTTATTTTTTACAGCATTATTTCTTTTACGTTGTTCAAAAAGTAAATTTAATTTTTCTTGAAATTCCAAGGTAAAATATATAACGCTTAAATTTTTTATTAGGTAATAATATTTTGCAACTGTTATGCATACCATAATATGTAAATTAGGCAGAAGTTTCTAAATTAGCTTTTAAGCACAAGTTTCTATATGAGAAGTAAAAAATAAATCTTGAAATTGTGGCAAGCAAGCAACTGAGTTTGTTTTAAATATTAAGAATGCTTTATGCAGCATACAGTAGCTAAATAGAAGCATTCCTTTTCTATAAGATGTAATGAGTATAATCAAACAAAGAAATGAGAGAAATCTGGAAATTAATGCTTAATAACTTGTTTTTGTTTTATTATATTAAAGTCAGAAGTAATTTTCCTCTAAAAAGACTATTTATAGGTACATAGCACGCCTGCGTTGATAGCAATACTAATAACACGTTATTTTCTTTCCTACAAACAGATATGCACTAAGGTTCAAAGCTTAGATTATGTTCTAATGCTGTACGTTGCAAATTGGTGTTGTTCATATGTAGATAATATCTCAATTATTTCTAAGTTATGCAGAACGATGGATAGCTATCAACCTTCAAAGAATGCAGTGTAGTATGTGTACCTGCAGAACTAAACTAACGCTGATCATTCCCAGACTCGCGTAGTAGTATGGGTGACTGACCGGGGACTCCAGGACGTATCTCAGCTGATTAGCGTTAGCAGAAAGCAACGCCAAATCCATCATCCCCTGGGCCAGCGTCTTCTTGGTTTGGTAGGTGTTCATGTCGTTGTTGCAATCAGGGGAAGGTGTTAGCGGGCACGGGGGAAGGTCCTACAAAGAAATCATTTGCATCTCTATTTCGTAACCCGTCGCCGTCAGATTAGACGGTTTTTATTGAGGCTTAACTTTGTTTAATATGGTACCGTCTAACGTCAAACGAAAGATTATAAAATGTGTGCGTTATTTTTATAACTTACTTGAGGCTGACTAGGGAGTATTTGCATGGGGGGTTGAATATTCCAGCCGGGGGTTGTAGTCGGATATATTTTATCAGTGTCTTTGCAAAACTGCGCATCCGGTAAGAGTGCTGAAACGTCAAGTATAAATATGATAATAATGCTCAAAAAACTATCTGATTAGGAAATATTTTCATAAATATAACGTATTAAATTTTTAAACTTATAAAATGGTTCACCATCTCTATTATAGAATTTCTTTAAAATACCTACGATTAAGTTCATTTCTTTGGTTTTCATTCAAAAGTCGTTTATCAAAGCCTAGAATTATGTTCGAGTTGTACAGAGATTTTTCATTCCCGTTCATCTGGTGAGGATCGTGTTCATCTTCATCAATGGTAATCGACACGTGGTCTTTCTTCCTGATGTTGTTGTCAACATTCTTCCTTCGGGAATTGTCTGGCATCTGCCTGACATTTAGAGAACTTGGAATTTGGTTCCCGACAAGAGATGCGGTCGTTTTAACTGCGTCTTGCATTAGTTTTCCTAATGCTGTATCAGATTTTGAAGGCTCCAGCAACGGTTTCAGTTCTTGTTTCATTTTACTCATTCCGGTTTCTAAAGTTTTGTCTATTTGTTGGTTTACTGAACGTAATACAGTCTGAAACATAAAACAGATTTTCAATCATTAAATATTGGATAAACATAATTGTTTATTTCTGCTCATTAAAAATCAAAGGTCTTATCTTATCTTGATTTATCTGTTTTATAACATCATTACATTTCAACAACCCTAATTCCGGTTACAGGAAAACTGATTCACTATTCAATTTATTCAGAGGCGGCTTAGGCTGACAGCTCAATTAGCGCACCACCAGTTTCAACAAAAAGTTATTGTATTTTCATTTACCGTGAAAATAATTATGTGTCATTAAATTCAAACATTTACTGTGTATTAGTAATAGCATGCTCGTTAGGCGCATTCTGCTTTTGTCTACTGGCAAAGAGATGGCGCATCTTTGTTGAAGTTTATGCTAATAATTTTTATTGTTTCAGTGGAGTTGAGGGCCATGACTTAATTCAAAGAATATATTGATAAAGCTGGCTATAAGTCGCAATATTTCAGAAGATATTAACAATTCTTGCACTCTTCTTTCCTTATGAGTTACCGTCTATTTTATATGTCAGTGGATGGATACGTCTTTTACTACTAACAGTTTGGTCGTGCATATTTGTTCACTAATAAACTGTATGACCGATACTTTCGAAATGAATGCTTTCTGAAGAATTAAGCTAAATTTTATAATCAGAGGGATGCCTTCCCCTTAAAAATTATTATAATGTACTTACATTTTGAGTGGTAGATGTTATGTTAGGAGCTGGAGCCTGTCTCTTCGCATGTGCAGGCTTTCGATTAGGCTGAACCGCAACAGGTCTAGAAGTAATAGTAGCCCATGGGGCTCCTTGCAATACTGAAGGTTTTGACATATTAAATTTAATAACTAATATTAGTTTCAATAATATTTGACAGTGTTTTCGGAATCACTAAAATTTGAACAATTTACACATAATCACAAAGTATTAAGCGACACTTTAATTCCTTCTTTTTGTACTCCAGTTAGAATAATCCAAAACAAACAAACTGTTAATTACGTCCACTCGAAACTAACCCATTAAAAGGACGTTCATGTCGTCAATATTCTTTGATTTCTACATTTATGTTTTCATACAGAGCACTAAGCTAGTTAATAATTTTATTAAAATATTTGCCTCACAGGAGTAGACAAATGCATTCCACTGGAATTAAAATATCTACGGTGAATTAGCAGCCTCGCTGTTGTTTACCTGGACACACAGATAACGCGATTTTTAAATCTTAGCAGCTAAGAGGATTAAGATAAAGAAATCATTTGGCCGCCCACCAAATACGCGATCCGCTATCTCAAATATAATTAACTACCTTTTCCCCAGTTGTTTAGCCAGTTCTATAGTCACTATAGTCATAGACTTTTTATATAATTATTATTTAAAATATCTACGCCATAGCTGTATCTTTGGGTTCGAAACCCAGACCAGAGTTATATATTCTGTTTTCTGGGTTTGGTTGTTATCAAGTTAAATTGATTATGTACAAGCATAATCATAATCTTATTTAGGCAGCGGTATGGTTCACATTTATGAAGCCACGGCATCTCAAAAACCATTATTAATTTAAATGTTTCATTAAATATTTTTTCAATTCAAGGTGTAGCGAATATAATCCGATTAAACATTGAATAAATGCATAATATTAATTATTTAAATATACGTCTGCTAACATAATAGAAACTACTCTTTCTAAGATAAAAATATAATTCATGCCCGTTGCTGATATACGTATATGCGTTAAATGGGAATATCGTAACCGTGTTATTTAGGTTGCATGTCCTCTTGGCGCAAATAAATCTGAGTATTATCTAGTGAAGAAATAATAAACTGTAAATAGTTTATTCTAAAATTATGGATTCTTAAATTCATGGCCCTTTTTCTAAAAGAAAAATTACACTTCTTAGAAATTTTTTGATGCAGTTTTGTTCGTTATGCTGTTAACTAAATAACTACTTTATTACAATTTAAATATCTGTGCGATTCTGGCTTTTATGCGACCTTTTTTATTTTCATGGAGAATTTTTTTAAAAAGAAAAAAATTCGTTATCTTAAATTTTTTTGATGCATTTATGTTCGTTAGGCTCTAAACTAAAAAACTGCATCATTACATTTTAAATATCTATGCGATTCTGGTTTTTATGCGACCTTTTTTATTTTCATGGACATTTTTTTCAAAAAGAAAAAGAATACGTTTTCTTGAAAGTTTTTGATGCAGTTATGTTCGTTAAGCTTTAAACTAAAAAACTGCATCATTACATTTTAAATATCTATGCGATTCTAGCTTTTATGCGACCTTTTTTATTTTCATGGACATTTTTTTCAAAAAGAAAAAAATACGTTTTCTTGAAAGTTTTTGATGCAGTTATGTTCGTTAAGCTTTAAACTAGAAAACTGCATCATTACATTTTAAATATCTATGCGATTCTGGCTTTTATGCGACCTTTTTTATTTTCATGGACATTTTTTTCAAAAAGAAAAAAATACGTTTTCTTGAAAGTTTTTGATGCAGTTATGTTCGCTAAGCTTTAAACTAAAAAACTGCATCATTACATTTTAAATATCTATGCGATTCTAGCTTTTATGCGACCTTTTTTATTTTCATGGACATTTTTTTCAAAAAGAAAAAAAATACGTTTTCTTGAAATTTTTTGATGTAGTTATGTTCGTTAGGCTCTAAACTAAAAAACTGCATCATTACATTTTAAATATCTATGCGATTCTAGCTTTTATGCGACCTTTTTTATTTTCATGGACATTTTTTTCAAAAAGAAAAAAATACGTTTTCTTGAAAGTTTTTGATGCAGTTATGTTCGTTAAGCTTTAAACTAGAAAACTGCATCATTACATTTTAAATATCTATGCGATTCTGGCTTTTATGCGACCTTTTTTATTTTCATGGACATTTTTTTCAAAAAGAAAAAAATACGTTTTCTTGAAAGTTTTTGATGCAGTTATGTTCGTTAAGCTTTAAACTAAAAAACTGCATCATTACATTTTAAATATCTATGCGATTCTAGCTTTTATGCGACCTTTTTTATTTTCATGGACATTTTTTTCAAAAAGAAAAAAATACGTTTTCTTGAAAGTTTTTGATGCAGTTATGTTCGTTAAGCTTTAAACTAAAAAACTGCATCATTACATTTTAAATATCTATGCGATTCTGGCTTTTATGCGACCTTTTTTATTTTCATGGACATTTTTTTCAAAAAGAAAAAAATACGTTTTCTTGAAAGTTTTTGATGCAGTTATGTTCGTTAAGCTTTAAACTAAAAAACTGCATCATTACATTTTAAATATCTATGCGATTCTAGCTTTTATGCGACCTTTTTTATTTTCATGGACATTTTTTTCAAAAAGAAAAAAATACGTTTTCTTGAAAGTTTTTGATGCAGTTATGTTCGTTAAGCTTTAAACTAAAAAACTGCATCATTACATTTTAAATATCTATGCGATTCTGTCTTTTATGCGACCTTTTTTATTTTCATGGACAATTTTTTCAAAAAGAGAAAAATACGTTTTCTTGAAATTTTTTGATGCAGTTATGTTCGTTAAGCTTTAAACTAAAAAACTGCATCATTACATTTTAAATATCTATGCGATTCTGTC
This sequence comes from Panorpa germanica, assembly GCA_963678705.1. Taxonomy (NCBI): domain Eukaryota; kingdom Metazoa; phylum Arthropoda; class Insecta; order Mecoptera; family Panorpidae; genus Panorpa; species Panorpa germanica. The sequence continues at coordinate 5,610,521 of OY783206.1, read as the reverse complement.
TTTTATGCGACCTTTTTTATTTTCATGGACAATTTTTTCAAAAAGAAAAAAATACGTTTTCTTGAAATTTTTTGATGCAGTTATGTTCGTTAGGCTCTAAACTAAAAAACTGCATCATTACATTTTAAATATCTATGCGATTCTAGCTTTTATGCGACCTTTTTTATTTTCATGGACAATTTTTTCAAAAAGAAAAAAATACGTTTTCTTGAAATTTTTTGATGCAGTTATGTTCGTTAAGCTTTAAACTAAAAAACTGCATCATTACATTTTAAATATCTATGCGATTCTAGCTTTTATGCGACCTTTTTTATTTTCATGGACATTTTTTTCAAAAAGAAAAAAATACGTTTTCTTGAAAGTTTTTGATGCAGTTATGTTCGTTAAGCTTTAAACTAAAAAACTGCATCATTACATTTTAAATATCTATGCGATTCTGTCTTTTATGCGACCTTTTTTATTTTCATGGACAATTTTTTCTAAAAGAAAAAAATTCGTTTTCTTAAATTTTTTTGATGTAGTTATGTTCGTTAGGCTCTAAACTAAAAAACTGCATCATTACATTTTACATATCTATGCGATTCTGGCTTTTATGCGACCTTTTTTATTTTCATGGACAATTTTTTCTAAAAGAAAAAAATTCGTTTTCTTAAATTTTTTTGATGCAGTTTTGTTCGCTAATCTTTAAAATAAAGAACTGCTTTATTAGATTTTAAATATCTACGCAGAAACTCAAAATATTGCATTGCTCTTAAAATCATAAAAGTGAACCTTTTCATCATTTTTAACAAGATTATAGTCTTATTTCATTGCATACTCCGATAAAGAGATTTAATATATTGGTATATCATAAACTAAAATACTTATTTATAAATTTGAAATCAGCATTCAAAATTAAGTTAAAATCCATTATAAAATGACATATATTTTTCTTAAAAATTTATGAAAAGTAAGAAGAGTATAGTCTTCTTACTTTTCATAAAAATTTAAGAAAAATAAACGTTATTTTATAATGGATTTTAACTTAATTTTGAATGCTGATTTCAAATTTATAATTCATTTTTAAATAAGTATTTCAGTTTATGATATATCAATATATTAAACCTTCATATAGAAAGAAGACTATAATCTTGTTAAAAATGATGAAAAGGTTCACTTTTATGATTTTAAGAGCAATGCAATTTTTTGAGTTTCTGCGTAGATATTTAAAATCTAATAAAGCAGTTCTTTATTTTAAAGATTAGCGAACAAAACTGCATCAAAAAAATTTAAGAAAACGAATTTTTTTCTTTTTGAAAAAAATGTACATGAAAATAAAAAAGGTCGCATAAAAGCTAGAATCGCATAGATATTTAAAATGTAATGATGCAGTTTTTTAGTTTAAAGCTTAACGAACATAACTGCATCAAAAACTTTCAAGAAAACGTATTTTTTGCTTTTTGAAAAAAATGTCCATGAAAATAAAAAAGGTCGCATAAAAGCCAGAATCGCATAGATATTTAAAATGTAATGATGCAGTTTTTTATTTTAAAGATTAGCGAACAAAACTGCATCAAAAAAATTTAAGAAAACGAATTTTTTTCTTTTTGAAAAAAATGTCCATGAAAATAAAAAAGGTCGCATAAAAGCTAGAATCGCATAGATATTTAAAATGTAATGATGCAGTTTTTTAGTTTAAAGCTTAACGAACATAACTGCATCAAAAACTTTCAAGAAAACGTATTTTTTTCTTTTTGAAAAAAATGTCCATGAAAATAAAAAAGGTCGCATAAAAGCCAGAATCGCATAGATATTTAAAATGTAATGATGCAGTTTTTTATTTTAAAGATTAGCGAACAAAACTGCATCAAAAAAATTTAAGAAAACGAATTTTTTTCTTTTTGAAAAAAATGTCCATGAAAATAAAAAAGGTCGCATAAAAGCTAGAATCGCATAGATATTTAAAATGTAATGATGCAGTTTTTTAGTTTAAAGCTTAACGAACATAACTGCATCAAAAACTTTCAAGAAAACGTATTTTTTTCTTTTTGAAAAAAATGTCCATGAAAATAAAAAAGGTCGCATAAAAGCCAGAATCGCATAGATATTTAAAATGTAATGATGCAGTTTTTTATTTTAAAGATTAGCGAACAAAACTGCATCAAAAAAATTTAAGAAAACGAATTTTTTTCTTTTTGAAAAAAATGTCCATGAAAATAAAAAAGGTCGCATAAAAGCCAGAATCGCATAGATATTTAAAATGTAATGATGCAGTTTTTTAGTTTAAAGCTTAACGAACATAACTGCATCAAAAACTTTCAAGAAAACGTATTTTTTTCTTTTTGAAAAAAATGTCCATGAAAATAAAAAAGGTCGCATAAAAGCCAGAATCGCATGGATATTTAAAATGTAATGAAGTAGTTTCTTATTTTAGAACATAACGAAGATAACTGCATCAACTTTTACGTGATACACTGCTTTGTCCCCTTAACAATAAAGGATCAGTTTTCTACCTCACAAATTTTCAATAAACCTAGATTGTAACTTAAATAAAGCCAAAAAACCCAACCTCTCTTATCTCTAAGTATTTACAGATACATTAATCTATAAATTACCTTTTTTTTATCTATTTTTAGTTCCCACGTGTCTCAGGCGATAACCAATTGCATTGCGCCTGAATTAATAGCAACACAAATAACACCTTGTTTCTATAGACCTCCAAAGTGTTAATGCGGTTCTTCACATTAACCGCGCTGTACGGGGATCTAGTGTACAATATTATTTATCATAAACTTGATAAAATGCTTTCGTATTCAATTAGATTTACAAACTACTACTGCAAAAATAGAGCCCACGGCACACACTTAGCGCACCAATGATAAAACTGTGTTCAGCATGAATGTAAATGTTTATGTTTTAATACAAATGTTGGTTTTCAGTCGCCACTCGGGAGTGGCACATCCTCGCGCATTTTTTTCTTTTTTGATAATTATTAGTATTCTTACACGGTATCTTTTTTGCGGTGTTGAGTTTATGCGTTGATCAAACAAATACGTTTAAATTAAAATCATTCGATTAGAAATCTTTGTAGAATTTTCAAATTTACGATTTCTTTGAAGTTTAGTGTAGCGCCATGAGTTTGGCGAAAGCTGTGAGTAAATTGTTCAGGAAAAATGGAAATAACTCATGCGCCGATTGCGTTATTAGGGGTAAGTCTATATGCTTGTAGTTGACTTACAAATAACCCCCTAGAGGCTACCCCTTGGATGAAGTTTCATATCACATTCATTTGTATCCAGTAATATTTAACTTTCTGTTGGTCTACTCCAGCTTGAGTAAACTAATGATGCTAAGGAAGAGGACTACGAACTAAATTGTCTAAGTTGAACATCAAAAGTTATTAGCATTTAAAACAATATATACATTTATAAACATTTACAATACATAATTTACAACTTATAGATACTTAAAATAAAGAGATTAAATTAAACTCAATGATAAAGTCAATAAGGTTTTTCAGACTTTCCCTGCTTTCAAATATCTGCCTATATTCTTTAGGCATATTACAGCCTTGTCTGTACGACGAGTACCTTGAGCATCAAAGAATAATATGCTTTACCGTTAGTGGGCTGTTAAGTTGTTCACATTTTGATTTGTATTGATGAGTAAGATTTGTAAAATCTACATATTACTACTTCCGGTCTTCTATTTAGTCCGACCGATAACTCTTGTTTGTCATAGTACTGGAACCGATAATTATTAATTAAGAAATATTGTTCTACCGGCTTGTCTATTAAAATATGGTTGCAACTACTTTTTATTAATATTTAATTATTATTTTTTTAAAACAGTTTCTTTCACTTAAATTTGAAAATAAACTATAATTCATTTCTAAGGAAGATATGTACAGAACTTAAAAAGTTTGCGTTGTCGTTTTCCACTTGGCCGCAACCTCTTGTGAACTAGACTATGTATAACACTGATTCATAAATAATCCAATATTTTTCAGATAGTTTTAGTTTTGTTACCCAATTCAATTATTTTTGTGTTCTGTTTTAACAACAAAACATTATTAATCTAAAAGGATATTATTTTATAGCTATCCTAAAAACATTTATTCCTTAAAGGTAGAAAAGAGTCGAAAAGGTAGGTTTATTTTATAAAAGAAGTATAATAGGTCACGAAACGATGTTTATTAGGTAAAAGTGTTTACGTAACAGATAACTTTTCTTAAATTAGATTAATCTTGTTGATTCTCTGAATTTTATCGTGTTCTGTTCAAGTGGTGTTTCTAATTCTAACTCTATAACAACAAACGATTCTAATAACAATCAATAAGTAAATGGACGTTATATTTAGAAAAGATTTAGATTTAAAGAAACAACATATATAAACAGTTCTCTTTCTCAATTGTAAGATTCGTACGCTCTGTGAACGCGAACTGTGTGTGCAATCATGGGTTTCTATTAAACATTCGTAATCGAACACGAATATGTAGACGTAGGTTTAAGTTAGATACGACGTTAAATTAAACAGATTTCTTCTCATTCTATTTAGGTGTTATTTTTAGTTTAATTTATTACCGCTGAAGCCTTGAGGAGAGAGACATAACGCAGATCGTAGATGTAGTAGATTTGTTCCTCTCCTTACTTCAGTGCACACCTGAAATAGTTGCTTTATCTTTATTTCACATACGATTTGATTTTACTCAGTGTAAAGTTACTACATTTCTTTTATGAGCTTTTGAAGCATCTCTCTTAATGTCAACAAAACTGTGCTATAAGTTGAGAAACATGTCTATCATAACCTCAAATGTACAATTAACAATTAATAAAGTAGTTATTAATAATTGATATAATTATACTTGTCCCTTTAATCATGAAGGAAATCGATAAAATTTACAGAAAAGCACTTTAACATTCTTCCCTTTCAAAGATAACCAGGCATGTTTGTTATACAAGTACAATAGCATGTAAGAAAGATATTAGTACTGATATAATAAATTTTATTAATGTAGATTTCAATTTTGATTCTATCGTCAAAAATTTAGCTAAAAATTAAGCGGTAAAACGTAAATTCAAATTTTAAATGGGCATATCACCATCACGGACATCTCCAAATATTGTGTTTTGAGATAACGATGAAAACAATATTCGAGTTACGTAACCATTTCAGCGATATTCGATAAGTTTTGTCCTTTCTACTCAAATTGATATATTAACATAACATGTAGGGGTAAGTTGGTAGCACTGTTTTCTATTCCTTGCTAAAATAATTTCCGTTACTTTTTTAACATGTGTCGTATATGTAAATAAAAATTCAAAGAATCCGACCATAGGAATGTAATTGACAACCCCGTTGTTGTATTCCACTAAAACAAAGATGAAAGATATAATAATGAAGTGATGTTCGTCTTGACGAACAAACGAAGTCTGGGTAAACACAAGAATGAGATTTGACAAGAGAGTGGTACCATTAACCAATTTACACTGGATAGAACGAAACCTGAAATTCTTCGTCGAATAAATGTAAATATTTTGTATTTTGATTAGTGGACTGTAATTAAAATAGAATTTTAAAAGGAAATAGGCAAAACCTTATGCTTATCAAACATTTCCGCTGTGATACATTTGATAGATAAACAGCGAAAATGTCATTTACTGATAACAAAATATGTAGCTAACGACAAACCTTGAAAAATATTTTATCAAAATAACACAAATATTTTCAATCTTATGAATAAGAATCCTGCTAACGTGTATTAAAGCCTACAAACAATTTTTCTAAATCTGGTACGAATCTTATACGATTCTAATACGATTCGCTTCAATCCGTTCGAATCTTATACGATTGTAATACGATTCACTTCAATCCGTTCGAATCTTATACGATTCTAATACGATTCACTTCAATCCGTTCGAATCTTATACGATTCTAATACGAATCTTATTCGAATCTTGTCAACATTGTTTGTAGGGAGGATATAATTTACTGTATACAAAATGTTACCCAATTTACTTAATATTAACTTCATTCAATGTTTTTAAACAATACTTAATAACTTTCAGAAGCTGAGTGGATTTCTTGGAACCTGGGCGTTTTTATCTGCGAGCGTTGTGCGCGGATTCACAAGGAACACGGAATTAGTCAAGTCGTGAATCGGGACGACGTTCAGTGGAACATGCAGGAAGTCAAAAGGCTTATGACGTTAGGCAACAATAACTCCAAAGCGTATTTAGAGAGCTGCATACCGCTGTGGTACAGGACTCCGACAGCGCTACCGGAGGAACCCGAGTAAGCCACACTGGGACAGACCACGTCCGATAGAATTCCTATTAAAATTTGTTCTATTTGTTTACAGAATTCTAGTTGAACAATGGATCATTTCGAAATATCTAAATGCACAATTTACTGAACCATGCAGAATATCGAGATTGCCCTGCAGCAAATTCGGTTACTTGATGAAACGAGGAAGAGATAATGACCGCTACCAAGCAAGGCAATTCCGTCTTAATGAAAGCAATGACAGCTTAATTTATTATGTGGATGATACTGAAACTGTAAAAGCTGCAATACCAATCTCAGACATTGAAGTGTCTTTATCACCAGAAAAAATGAACAAAAGGAATTCTATGCAAATATCTTTTCCAACGAGTTCTGGAACAAGACATATCTATGTATACCACGAATGCGCGAAAGAGATAATTGATTGGTAAGTGTTTTAAATTATTTATTCTCAGTCACACACATCAGTTTCTCTGTGTCATAGTAGTAGCATTCAGATCAGGCGCATGATTCTAGAAACGAATCTCCTTTTGTATCTACTGTTCAATAGATGGCGATCATGGTTTAAGTTTATGCTTATACTAGTAGTAAGTTTAATTATTGTTATTCTGGTCGTTAATTATTATAATTCTAGTAGTGTAACGTTATGCACAGAAAACGAAATTATCAGTAATGCAAGTAATATACTGACTTTGAGTTTATTTAATAAATAACAAATACACATATTTATATTTAGCGGTTTGGTTTACTCATTTATCATTTTTACAGGTTTATGGCCATTCGCCGTGCAAAGTTATACACCTTGAAGAAAATGTTACCTGAATTAAACGAATACTGTTTGGTGACAAAATTACCAACTGGTTACTTCAAAGAAGGAAAGTTGTCTAAAACTGGATCCAATTGCAAAGGCACCTTCAGGGAGCGATGGTTTACCTTACTTAATAAAACTTTGTTATATCACATGCAGCCGATGGATTCCAACCCGAGAGGAGAAATAGTATTAAGTAATTTGCAATACTTTATTTGATGACATTAATTGTTCCATATTAATTGACAACGTATGCTGTTTCACTTCTCTTTTGTTTCATTTATTACGAAAATTCTTTTCTTGCTTAATCTTTCTCTTTTTAAAGTTCTCCTTTTCTATCGCTTTTCTCTGTTCATTCCATAACCATGTCTCTCCTTCCACTCACATTTTCCTGTACCCAACCTCACATACCTTCTTACCTGTTTAGATAATAATTTTATTACATTTCATCTACTTTCTTATCCTTAATAGAATCATTTTTTGGTTTCACTTTTCAACTTCCACTGTCAATATTTCTCCTACCTCCAACCTTTGTTACTTTCTTTATCTTAATCATTTCTTTCAGCTCATTTCTTATCTACTTTCTCACAGTCCTCCTCTATTTGCCTACATTTTATTATTATTTTTCCTCTTACTCTTATCATATTCTTCCAGTTCTCCTCTCTTTTCACTACTTTTTTATTCCTTTCTTCTTTTTCGTTTATCTCCCACAATTATTATAACTTTTCCATTTTTCTACGAACCCATTTACTATTTAAATTAGTTTACTATCTAATTCTCCATTACCTACCCTCCTTACTTTCTCTGCATCTCCTCTATTCTCCTCTTCCTTCCCTGGGATGTTTAACATACTTTTCCTTTGATTTTTCATATCCAGCTCGATTTTGAAGGAAACATTTTTTGGTGACTACAATTTAAAAGTGAATTTTTCAGGAGGTGCAGGGGTCAGTATGGGATGCAGGGAACGGACTAGTCATCATCAAGACCTGATGTTCACAATTCGCGTTGAAAATAGAACGTATCTGCTCTTAGCAGAGACCAAAGCAGAGCGAGATGACTGGATCCATGAAATAACCATGTGTATGCAGAATTTAAATTAAGAGAATAAATAGTTCATATTAAATTTTCTACAAGATGTTGGTGGTTCTGTGGAGGAACTAATAAATAAACTAAAATTAGTGTACTTGTACAAAAACTGTAGCATAACTTCTGGTAAATCTCAAACCTTGCTAATATTTTTTGTCATAATTAATTTAATATTTCTTGCTAAACGTTACGTTTATAAAACGTATGAACAATATTGTTTACTGAAGCTTAATTTTACATAATTTGTCTTACAATATCATTAAATAAATGTATAAAATGCACCTAAAATTTTGTACTAATATATTTAATTAATATGTAGTAATATATACTCGTAATATTTAGCAAATAAATTTAATTTCCACTTTACCTTCTAAATTAGGATAATTTTCCCCACTCGGCGACAGCTTTCAGTAAACTTGAGTAGCCTAATTTAGAAAATGCATATAACTTTATGAAAAATCGACTTATCGGTATACTTGTCACCCCACATGTGATGAGCACTTGGAAATAATATAGAATTGAAAAATCCTATTGCAATCTCTTGAGATTAAACTTTAATGATAGGATCTCAATGGATCATGACACTATTAATTTTTATAAAATTATTTATTGCAAAGTAGTTGCTACTTTGAGATTATACGAATGGGCTTGTGTCCTCATTTTTTAGTGGTCGATTTTTCAATTGTTGATTGAAATTGATGTTAATAAATATGTATTGGCGTGTCTATTTTATTAAATATCTAAATGTTAACGGAGATATAGTAATTAAAAAATTGAATTGTAGTTTTAGCGCTAGAGATGATCGCCCATTTGTATGACGTGAAATGCATTTTAACGTCAGCTATTTGTTGAGTAGGTCAGTGCTGTGGTAATGTTTTGTAGCTGTTGGTAGTCGAAATAATCAAGTCAAGTCAAAGAATAATAAGTTTTTATTTTATTTAACCCTGCTAAGGCAGACATGATATTGAAATTTTATTGTTTCTTGAAATAGCTGTAAATAATATTTGATATTTTGATATATAAATACATATAGCAGAGATTTATGAGCTGTAAGGTTGGTAACCTATAAACTTGTCAGAGTTCTATCTTGAATATGCTATCTCTTTTACGCTCTGTCGTATAAAAGAGATAACAACTAGCTGTTGTGATGTCACTTGCAGTTGGAATGTTGTCCAACGTTGAATCCCTTTAATAATTAAAGAGAAAAAATGACTTTTTTAATTGTTAATATCTCCTGAAATATAAGGAGTTATTAAAAAATAATTGTTCATTTGAGGTTCTAGTAACCAACTTTATCAATATATAGTACAGTTTTATAGAAATTAAGACATAGGACACAATCCTATTAACACTGGATAGAATAACTCCTGAGTTTATCACCTGGAGATCTCGTCAGTGTTATGTCCATGTTTCGGATGCCATAATCATCAGAGGAGTTTGATTATCATAAGGTCGAAGCATAGGAAATTATAATTTTCTTCAAACACCTCTTAGATAATATTGTATAGAAATAATATAACGAGCGCATATCGCATGGTTTTGAACACTGCTAATGCTTTTGTAGCAACCAATAGATGGCACTATTGGTGGTTTCTCGCGTATTTGTGTATAAGTTGTTTAGTTGTGTTTAGTTGTATCAGCCTTCACAGAGGTCAATGCACATAAAAAATGTTAGGGCCTTGGTCTTAAAATCCTAAATTAAAAGCATTAAAATAAAATCAATTTTTGGTGTTTCAACACACAGTGGTTGTCTGATATCTTATAAATATATTATTATTTAATTTATAAATAACTTTAATTAATAAATTGTTTGTGAAACTTTTTGTGTTTATGTATTTAAATTATGTTAGAGTGACTTTTGTAATATTCATTAATTACGTATAAGTGTTTACTACTTGTTTAAAATACAAATACGTATTTATGTTTGTTTTTATACTAATAATCAAAACAATTATTTAAATAGTTATGTTAACAATTATAAATAAACTAAAATGGAAACATAAATACTATATTAATGCAATGAGTTTTTTAAATATATATATTTTGAGGTTATGTACTACATAAATAATAAGTTTATATTTAAATATTAAATTATAATCATTTTATAAAAAATAAACTGATTTGTTAACCTTTATTTTCTTGAAAATATTTAAGTGTAATTTGGTGTCATATTTTAATTCAATTAAAAACTTTAATTTAAAAAAATGACAGATCGCTACGAAAAAATTTTGATAGAATTACTTAAAAAGCCAGGAAATAGAGAATGTGCTGATTGCGGGAGTTCCAGTGAGTCCTTGCACTTTTTCTAATTAATATTATTTGTTGTTTATTTATTTCATTATTTCTATTTATTGTGTATTGCTGTTGCTTTATGTTTTAAATAAGAATTTGTAAACAGAAAAAGTAAATATTGATTATATAAATTAAAATTGTCAACATATAATTTTTTGTTATTTTATATATCTGTTTATTAATTATCAACAACAATTATTACAATTACGCACGAAAAATAATGCAGACCATGTTTTATTTAATACTTTCTAACGTATATGTGATTTTTAAATTATTTTCAGTAAGTTCTTAGAATTAATTTAAAATATGAATAGATGGTATCATGACGTCATCATAGTTTAAGGAAACAAGAATTAGTAGACATAAGTAGAGCAGTATATTTATACTTCATGCAAGTGATTAGCACAGGATACATGTTTCTATTGTGCATTGTCGTCATTTCCGGTTAATGATTCGTCTGATGTGTTGTTAAGCCAATAAAAAAGATTTACATTAGCATTGAGAACATTTGTATAAAAAATTTATTTTAAACTTATCATTATCTAAGCTATTTATATAAGAGGAAATGTATTTATGGTAACAGAGATTTTTTGTATATCAGTCTAATTTTGTATTTATAAAATAGGGAACACGAGAAAGCTAAAAAATGTTTTAACACATGCATTCAGGAAACCGTGTATGCAATTCGATTTGATAATTTTATCTTTTTACTATATTTTAACATTTATAAACGAAACTAACTTTTATTATAATAGATAAAATTGCTTTATTGTAATGTTCACTATTGCTCATTATTCGATGGTCAATTAATCAGTCAGCTAAAACCTATTATAAATTTAAAATATGATCAATAAATTAAAAACTATTAGTAGTTATACTGATTCCTACTTCTAAATTTGATTGGTTACTGCTTATATCTGGCTCCAGTATATAAACCTCCACGAAATTTTTCATACCAAGAATTTATCTTTAGATAATGACTTTTAATATGGTATTTAGTTTTCATTTAAGACACGAAATTTTAGTGAAATCCCACGACACCACCAGCTTATTTTTCTCTTCTGAAAGAAATTTTACGCCGAGCTTAAATTCACTTATGTGACCATAAAAACTTGTATTCAAAATGATGATTTAAAAAGCAAAAGAAAAAGCGATTTATGCCGTAAATTTATATTTTATCTTTTATGTTGTCTACATTAATGCGACTCCAAAATGCGACATCCAACATTTGTTGAAGAACAGCTTAACACAACCATTTAGGTTTATAAATATATCTATCTAATGTATAAGTAACCAAATAATGTAATCTAAGGTCACTATGTTGATTCACTTTAATATAGTAAAGAAATATGTGTGTATTTATTAGATTAATGCATCCTTTTCCGCAACATGTCAAATAAGGAAATTATGCATTTTTCCTATTAAATGTGATACACATTTAAAGGGATTAATTCTTTGGCTTGCTGGACTATAGCACCAGCCCTAACAGTGTGGGCCTAATGCAAGTTTATAAAAGAACCTCTTCTATTATTGGTTTTTTGGATAGTAAATAATTCTTTTACAACCAGTCATGCACTTCTCCTACTTCAATGTGGAGTTCTGCGAAAATTCTGGACCTGGAGGGGCTGCTCTATTCGCTCCTTTAAAAAGGGTCACTTCCACAGGAAAAAGTACAATTTTAATTGAATAGAAATAAATAATGATTGAGATTTAAAAAAAAAAGAATAAATAGTAAGTTTCGTATTTTATTTTTGTGTTATATAATATTTACGTTTCATGCTTAACTGGTATTTTATATAGTAAGATACATATAAATCATACCCAGTCAGACATATGATGATAAAGTAATGTAATAAAATACAGGACTGACATTGACAAATTAGAAGAAAACGGTTATTTAATTTGAAGAAATAAAGATACAACATATATTTTTTCATTGTCTATTAATTTTTTTAAATGAAAATTTTATCTTTTTATCTTTTCAGAGGAGGTTCTATAAATATGCTCATAAATTCATAACAACAAATATGATAAAATGTGTGTCGATTTTAATCCAGTAATTACTTAGTTGTTATCATACATGATCAAATCTTTAAATCTCTGTTGTTGTTTACAAGTTATTTATAGTTATCAACGACATACTGTATTCACGGGCGGCTCAGAAAAATTAGACAGAGACGTGTTAAAAATAACAACGTCACAAATTCCACTTTATCCTCTCCAAATTTCTACAGAATATATATAATAAATATTGAAAGATTATTTTGTAAGAGTATGTTCAAAAATATATATTTCAACTTTTGCAAACCTGAATATTTCTCATGTTATTCAAAAATTGGTATTTTGTGGAGGAATCTTTTCTTAAAGCTTTGGCGTTTTCGAAATTTTCTCTGAATTTTTTAGGGAGCCTTTCTTGTGGAAAAAACGAATGAGTTGTTTATTTTTAATTTGAATTTTGAACAGAAACAAACTTAAGTAAATGAAGAATTCAGAAGAACAATAAATTCAATAATTAACATTAGGCAGTAAGACTAAGTTAAGAAATAATTTTTAATTAAATAAATTTGTTATATACTAATAATTTGAAGTGTAGACTTCTAATGGACAAATCATATTTATAGATCCAGAATGGGCTTCTTACAATATAGGGATATTTCTCTGCACACGATGCGCCAGTGTGCATCGCAGTATGGGAGCACATATCAGTAAAGTTAAGCATTTGAAGCTGGACAGATGGGAAGACAGCCAACTGGAACGCATGGAGCAAGTTGGGAACGCTGCTGCTAGAGCCCGTTACGAGCAACGGGTGCCGGCGTGCTACAGAAGACCCACCGGCCACGATGACCCACAGTGAGTATTAAGAGTAATAATTTGAAGATACAATATATTTTTCGCAAATCTACCACACTATTATCTTACCTATTTTCATCAATGAGTGTTGAAATGTACCCAACCAAGATTCAAACTATTTCAAAATAATCTTGACCCACCCAGCATTAGAAAATGGAAAGTTAGAATTAATTTCTTCACTATCTCAAATAAAGTTATTTTTCCAGAATTCTGGTTGAACAATGGATACGCGGAAAATATCAACGTGAAGAGTTCTGCCATATTGACCGACAGCCGTACACCTCGGGCACTATGACTGGATTCTTAATGAAACGTGGCAAGGAAGACAGCCGCTACCAACCACGAAGATTTGTACTATCTGAAGCAGACGACACTCTCAAATATTATGTAAAAGAACGTGGTGATCCTAAAGCCGTACTACGTATCTCAGAAATTAATGTTGCCTTGGCACCTATTAAAATGAACAATCAAAACTCTATGCAATTATCCTACTTAAAAGATGGCACCACTAGACATATATTTTTATATCATGATGATCCTGAAATATTAATTAATTGGTAATTTAATTATTTTTACTATTGCACAATTTCTTTCTGAATACATGTCAGTGGAGTTTTAGTTCAATTTCTAAGTGAATATTCTGAGTCATGTGTTTTATTTTTTTTTTATGAAATTCTTGATTTTTTTTCCGTGTATGTGGTTAACACGCCGCATGCCTCTTATAAGGATCTAATTTTTTATTTAGTTATCAACAATTTCCTGTTTCATTACCATAATCCGTATGGAAGAGAAATTAATTCAATTCTATTAGTGGATGTACGGTCACACTATACAAATTTATGTGACGTAATTTATGAATGACACATAACGTAATTCTGTACTTTAAAGTCAGATTTTGTTTCAGGTACATGGCAATTCGATGTGCAAAACTTCACCGTCTTCAGATTGCGTTTCCTTCTGCGAATGATGACGAACTGACCTGTAGATTAACAAGAGATTTTCCAGCAGAAGGTTGGTTGTGGAAGACAGGGCCTCGACATACAGATGCTTTTAAAAAACGATGGTTCACCTTAGATAATCGCACATTAATGTACCATGATGATCCACTGGATGCCTACCCAAAAGGGGAAATATTCATAGGTCATAATTGTTTAATTATGTTTTAAGATATATTAACACAGTTATATAATTTAAACAGCTATATTTATTTAGAGCATTTTTTTTATCGATTAGAACAACAAAAGTTTCGGATGATATTTGCCTTTTAAACAGAAAACGTAAACTCATGTATTTAAAGTAATATTTTTTACCTAACGTTACGTTTTGTAATTTACCGAAGTTAAATATACTTTTGTTACATTGTCATTAAATACATGAAAAAGACATTAAAAATCTTTTCTTAATTATTATGTAAACTCACATTGAATGAAACTAGAAAATGTTATGTAACTGGTATATTTCTTTTATGTTAAATAGATCTTACATGTATGTAACTGTGTTTAGCGCATATATTTATGTTTTAGTGATTAAGTGCATTTATATATAGCCCTAGAAAAATAATTCAGTTATTTTAATCAATAATTATTAACGAAGTTGTTTTTTAAAGGTAACATGATGGATGGTTACAGCGTTCGTATTGGCTGCGTAGATGGAGTACACGAGCAGGGCTTCATGTTTACTCTAAGAACACCTGATAGGTGCTATAACCTTTCCGCAATGACTGAATTAGACCGCGATTTATGGATTACTGTGCTGCATCACGTCATCGAGCGGTCTGTATCGGTGCAGGACACTGCTTGTAAGTAGACACTATGGCATGTGAATATATCAAATTAATAAGAAATGTATATTTATAGCAGCAAACACATTAATTGCGTATTGTTTTTGAAGTCCTGACGCTATGCTGTTAAAAAAGTATTGAATAATCGCCGTTAAAGTTTAAGTGACTAATTATAAATATCTTTTTAAGGTTCTATAATTATGTCATTTTCAACATATTATTTTAACTGATGTTTCTGTAGATTTCAAATAAGGTATTAAATAGTCATAAGACTTATTAACAAAATAATGATTATTTTTCAGATGCTGGTCGACTTCGAAAAAGAAATACCTCTAATTCAATTAATATATTTTCTAGCAAGTAAAAACATCATTAGTATTTTAATTAGTAACGTAGATGTATAATATATACGAGTACATACTTTTATCTATTAATCATACATTAAGCAATGAAATTTAGTATTTTAGTAGATAAGAAATGATGCCACATACAAACCAAAAACAAACTATATGTATAAATGATAAATTTTCCTACATCTGTTATTAAGAAAGAATTTAATACAAATATTACATACTTGCCTTATTTTATATATAATAGAATGAAAATCATTGAACATAGTGTCGGCCCGATGTCCAGAGCATATAGAATGAGCGCTAAAGTTAGACTGTATTTGGCTATAATAAGACTCCCGCTCCACCCCGAAAACATGCTGCGGATTGGCAATGTTTGAACACATTTATGTTGTATTTACTTTCAAACGTATTTGCTACAATATAAAATATTTATTTTTATTAAAATGACTGGTAAATACATGAATTATTAAAAATTTCGTTAAACACAAAACATCATTTAAAAAAAGCAAATATTTAACATAAACATTTTTACGTTACGTTTTGTTTTAGTTTGTATGTATTCTATAATATTTTTTATGTAAAATACATATGAAATATACAAAATTGTGTTTAACGGGATACTATTTCACAAGTAAGTCATATTTTAATTTTGTTTGTAAACTAAATATTTTTATATGAGTCGTTCTTGATACGGCCTACATGTTTTAGGATAACTTAAGTAAAAAAAATATACTTTATTACATTGAATACATCATTTTAGCATATATTTAATATAACTTTATATCCATCATTTTAACAAATTACAAATGTTTTTACAATTTAATTTATTAAACGAAACCTCGAAAAAAATGTATAAGGCGAAATATAAATTAAATAATCCGATAATAATTATAAAAGCACCAATATATTAAAAGAAAACTAATTTTAAGACTAAAATATTTATGTAAATATAAAATAAAACCCTTTTATATGATTTGATTTTTTGTGTGTATATAAATATATTGTAATCACATTATTTAAAAATATATATTTTACGAATATTAATGGAATGAACATATTGGTTACTCTTTACATTTTTAATTATTTAACAGAAAGGTTTTTTAAGGGTAAGTTATTTCCTTACAAAATAAGTCTTTTAGAGTCATACGTAGGAAATCCTTGTATAATTGGAATGTTTTTGTCTATGATGTTTTTTTTATAACAAGAAGTAGATGAGCAAGTGGAGTAACCGTTTAACGCGACGAGACAAAATTGAAAATTATTTTCTGACTAAATAAAGATCGATATTCGATGAACTTTCAAGCTTAACGAAGCTTAATATTTTTTTTTACAATTAATTGTCTTACATTACACAAAAATTAAAATAAATAATTCAATAATATTAATCTTTCTTTCAATCTTAAAATGTACAACACATGCATTTTGAGGACTTATTTTATTTAGAATGTCATATTAAACGAGTACATAGAACTTTAAAGTACAAAATATACATGATATAGAAGAACAGTGGTCAACAAAAACAATGGTATATAATAATTTTTATTTTTTATTGATTCTATTATTACTTGGTTGCCTTGTAATTGTCTCATCTAGACGCATTTGCTCCAACTGAAGCTGCTTTCGAATTGCACCAAGCTGAGTTAAAATACTACTAGCTTGTGCTCTTTGCCCATTATCTGACACTGACGCTTTAGAAGCAACATGTGTCAATCGAGACGGATTCCGACTTAATTTTATCTTCTCAGAAGCGCGATCCATCTGTACCTAACATTTATGGAAAGAATTATTTAACGCTAAATAAACAAGATTCAGAAAATTCAAGTTTTTATACTAACTTCCGATCTGGATCTAGGTCGAGTTGAGTTTCCTTTATTCTTTATAGGTTTTTCTAAATATATGTCATGAACAGGTTCACTGAGACCAGAGTCAACAGATACTTCATCAAAATCTCTTACAAAATCAGTCTTCCAATCATCCACGATTTGTTTGTAATCGTTCCCAAACTGTTCAAAACTGTTTGTTTCATATGGTGGAAAAGGATCTTGTTCCACCACTTCAGACTTTTCTAAATCTCTCATTTGATCAGATAATTTACCCAAATTATTGTTCATTGATTTGGCAAATATAGAGTCGTCCTCAATGTTCATTGAAAATGGAGGTTTCCCTTTATTTCTGAAAGTTGGAATTGGTGGACTTATTGGGCGTTGTGGTATTTCAAGTAATGGCTCATCAAATGTATCGTCCATTTGTAGAGAACGTCTGTTGCCAAATTTATACGTCTTTTTATTAGATTCAGCCAGTTTGTCATATGCATTTTTTCTCTCGCAAATAGTTTCTGTATTTTTCCGTATCTGAAATAAACAAAAGCAAATACAGGATTGATTTTTTTGTCGTAGATTAGACAACCTTTCAAGCACTTTTAATAAAAGCAATTAATCTTAAGATGTATTTCGAATGTTGTAAAATACCTTTTCAAGCCTTTTCTGTTGCAACTGCATTTCTTGCTCTTTTTCTAATCTTATAGCTTTCAATTGTGCATCAAATCTTCTAGCAAGTGCTCGATCTTCTTCTTCTTCTAGAGCCTTTTGAGCTTCAATCATTTTTCGTTTTTCTGTAATTTGCTGACGGAGTTCAGCCTGATATATTTCTCTTTTATACGCTTGTTCCTAAATACAGTAATATAATTATGAATATATAATAAAACTAATAAATGTATATATTTATTTATTCTCAATTAGTATAAATTATATAAGAAAAATATCTTTTTATTTAATAAGTACCTTATTTCGAACTCTTTCTAATAAATTACTATTATTATCAAATTATTAAATTAAATAACAAATAGAAAAATAAAATTTGAATTTCAATTAAGAATAAACTTTTGGAGATTTAATATCTACACAGAAAGATATAAGAATTGAAATAAAATAATGTTAATAAAATAATATTAAAATACGAACATAGCTTTACAGAAAATACTTGTGTTTTAAATCATATGAAACTGCTGAAATAATTATAGTAAGTTATAACGCAGGTGTATCGGCCTATCATATATCTAACGAAATATTTAACCAATTTAGCTTTACCTGTGATCTTCTTAAGTTTCTCATTTCCGGTGTTTCGTAAGATTCTCCAAAGCTTGGATAATAAGTTGATTTTAACTGATTCATTAACTTAACCCGTGGAGTTTCTGTGGTGCCCCTATTGTCTACAACATTATTTTGGTTTTCAATGTTTATGTTCTCAACATAAACAGCAACCTTATCTCCACCTGGTCCTGCTTCAGATAAAGTTTGTACACCTAAAGAGCGCGGTAATTCACCATGTAGAGTAGGCCTATTATTTGTTGGCTCTGCTAAAACATCTGAATTAGTGATGTTTGGTGAATCAAATATATTTATTGTACTTGTCCCTGGCATCTAAAATAATTCAACAGATGGTTCAGTTGTGTCGTAAAAACAATTAACGCAATTTACTAACACGCGCTAAAACTAACCTGATAATTGTATGGCTCTGTTTGAACTCCTTTAGAGATTGAATCAATATCGTAAGCTACTGCAGCACTGGATGGCATTTTCAATTCTGGTCTGTCATCTAAGAATGGGTATCTCTCGGCAATTCTCTTGTGACGATAGTCTTTCGATTTTTCATCTATTATTCTTTGCTAAAAGAATATGAAATGTAAGATGGTAATACAATTTTGTAAATATATTTCTTGTGGATTTCTTCGACTATATTAAATTATACCTGTTCTACGAATTCTTTATATTCCTGTTGTCGCGCTTTTAACAGCTCTCTCTTCTTTTGCTCATATTGAGTCCCAAGAGAACTTAAACTGAGGTAATCATTCGATGGCATCTCCTTTTCCTAAGTATATAAAAAAATATATAATAAAACTGAATTCAAATAAAACCTAAATATAAATAAAACTTGTTCAAATTACATGGTTCTTTTGTAAAAATTGCGAATCGTATCAGCGGCCAACACGACGTATATTCTAATAATATAACTTATTAACAAGGATTTGACATACTTACACTCAACCCGCTGTTTGTTTCCTTTTCAATGTGTGAAGAAAATGTTCCCCGCGGTGAAATAAAAGTGTCTTTTAATTTATTTTCCAAATTAATATCAAAATTTAATTCCAAAAAATTATCACTTAAATTATTTATACCCCCATCCCTATTAGATGAATTAGAATTTCTTAATTTCGAATTTAGTAAATTTATATCAAAACATTCACCAACACTTTTTGAATTTATCAACTTTGTTCCCTTAGAGTTAGTTTTATTGTTACAATCTTCTTTTGTTTCATAATTACCCTATAACAATTTTAAAAAAACAATCACTCACGTCTATAAACAAAAGTTTTACAGTTACAAATATTTATTATGTTGATTTTACATTTTATATACATTTAAATTATTTTATTACTATCTCTGATTAATTAGGTACAGTTTACATTATATAAAAACCTCAGAAAATGGTAAAAAACAGGTGTGTTTAAAGGTGTGCTTTTAAAGAAAATAATCAATAAGGTGTTGTAAAAGCAAGGTCATTTCTAGAAATCAATTAATTTTCTCTTTGCAACATAATCAAGGCAGCTGTCCTTAACGTAAATTGCAGTTAATAGAGTGAAAAAAATATATGTTGCTTCCTTTTAGATAACAAATATAGGATTATTTGTAATTAGATTATTCCATTGGCATTCATTTACTATGTAAAGTGTATGTTTGCTCCATGAAATTTAAAAAGATTTGCACATGTTTTACAATGTAATTAATCTATTAAACTCAATCAAATGCATGTAGGAGTAATATTAAATATAAAATTATAATGTTTTAAAAAATAACCTTAACATTCTCCAAATCGTATTTTTCTAACCTTATCTTTTCAGATAATAACTTTGCTTTTTGTTCTTCTAAAAATATAGATAGCTGCTGAGTCATTTTTAAATAGAAATATTAATATTTATTAAACGTTAAATACTTAAACTTAAATCAATCACTATAAGTACTTAAATCAAACACTATACATTTCAAAACATGAAAGTTGCAAAAATTTGACAGTTAATAACGGTATACATTCAAATGGTTAATAATTGACAAGTAGTGACACATAATTTACAAATCCGGAACTAAAATTTAATACTACTTATCTGTAAGGTTTGCTTCTACACTAAATTTATCAGCAATATGTTCCGCTTGATATTCAATTTATAAATAACATAGAACACGTTTTTAATAACAAATTTATTTTCTTTCTCCATAAAATTTATACAAATAACATCTTCACTATTAACACCACTGGATAAAAAAGTTAATTAATTTCCAAGTTTGGTAACTTTAATTGTTTTGGAGATATAAACATTAATTTATCTGTCTTTACATATTAATATATTAATTTTGTACAATAATTATATTAACTTATATATTTTCTTTTGTAAATATATTTTGGCATTTTTCTTTACTTAGTATAACTTAAATTACATAACAAGAGCATAAAAACTGATTTAAATATTAAAATAGTATAAAGAAACCGCGATAAAAATATAAACTTATTGTTCAAATCACGAGAGTTCGGAGGTGACTCATGCTTAAAGAGGTTATAAGAGCCTTATAATTCTACGATACTATGGTGAATTTTATCTTAATCGTCCTTTACACATTATAAAAAAAAATTAGTGACAACAGTGGCTTTTCATTGTATCGTGTATTTATACGCTATAAATTGTTTTAAGCAAGAGTGATCGCCCAACTCTTGTAATTTGAAGTATAGATTTATTGTGTAGTTGTTTATATACCCTCTAAAGCAATTGTGTAATATGTAGTACAGAGGATAATGCAATCATTCAAATAATAAATTAAAAATGATACATAGATTATTTTGCTTAAGAACAAGTGATTAAAACTAAATTAAGACAACGCAAACATGGATTTTAAAGCACATACCCAGTAAATACAAACATGTTTGTAACATTTACTGCATAAATATTAATTTCGTGCTTGCTGAATAAGGGTTTGGCATTTTTAAATATTTATACTAATATTATTAAATCTGTTTAATTTTAAAAATCTGTATTCATTCGGGAACCTGAGTGATTTGTATAATGAAATGTCAAATTATATAAATACATAAAACTACGAAGGTAGTTAAACAGTAAGCCTATTTTTTATCGAAATAAGTATGCATTAGGCTTACTGTCACTACACTTGGTTCTTTTAAATATGAAGTTGAAGTAATAGTTAAAAAGTGTTTATAGTTTTCAACACCACCAGATATTATATATTAGCCTACAATGGTTTGGTTTGTTATCATATTTAACTGATTATGTATTTACATAATGGATGGATGGTAATTTAAAAGTTAAACGTTAAAATTATAAATAGAATAACGAATCCTGTTCTGTAATTGTTCACGTCAGCATCGCCTATCGCGCAAACTGTATTAATTGCTATATAACAGTTTAAATAATATAAAGATTCTATTCTTTCTTTTCTACACCTAAGACAATTATTCAGGGATAGGATTTACACACCAAATTAGACTGGGAAGAAACTGTTGAGAAAATAAAAGTAGTATGTAAATGAAAGTACGCTCGATCTGCCATCTATTAAGCTTAACAAAAAGTATAACTATAATGTTATTTATATCATTTTTAAAAGTTTGAATTGTTTGATTTTGAGAGACAAGTTTGTGGATAAAATTAGGTAAATAACAGTGTTTTAAGAGGGAGGTTTTAAATGGACGCAAATAATTGACAGTGACATTTCACGAAATCGCCAAAATATTTAATTGGACATCCCATGTGCTAAAACTTTCCGACAATATACAAGTTCGTAATAACGACGAATCTCATAAATGAAAGGATCTATTTAACTGACCAACACAGACTTTTATAATTAATGCCAGATTTGAATATCAAATTAAACTTTGGTTAAAGTGACTTTATATAAAATAAATACACAATATTATTATGTTATGTTACACTATTGTTTTTAAATTCATATTAACCTATTATTATTACATGGAACATTTTCATGATGATTTCCTTGTTTCTTTTTCTTTAAAATATATACACATAATTTATTATTTATTTTAAATATCCTGTCTTGATATCCAGGACGATGGTAGATTTATCTAGGAACGCTGGAACAAACAAAAATATACAAAATACATATAAGCATGATTTCCTTGTTAATTTAATATATATTGGTGTTTCTATTTGATGAAAAAAGTAAAAACTGACTGAGATATATCTATTTAAAGTTTAAATTTAGTTTGTATATCACGACATTATGAAAACTCGTTGACGTTTAATTCTCCATCTCTTTTACACTTCTCTTGTTTAACAGCGATGGCAAATATAGGCAAATTTAACGGGGAAGAAAGTAAGGAAGAAGATGCTGTTAACTAGTCAATCAATTTCATAAATTTTTACATCTTTAATGATTAAAATATGTAATATGCACTTTTGTGGCTCCTCTTTTTGTTTGGCGATAGCTGGCATTGTGTCCATCACTTACTATTGCTACGAGAAATCATCCTTTTCATTATCTTGGGGACTTTTCGCCACACAGTCCCTGATTCCATGCAGGATGACCGATACCCGTCGGTCCAGCGCTGCTAAATGGGGCTCCCATAATACAGGGGCGATGGGATCTGAAGCCATGGACCGCCGCATCAACTCGGACAAGGGATGGGGGCCGTTGTTGAATCTAAAAATGAACGAAGATTGTTAATATTTAAAACATTTTACATAAATAAGTTCGCATCTTTTTTATCCTTCATAGAACACAAAAAAACAATATATGTTCTTTAGAGTCTAAGGTAATAATTTAAAAAAAAACGATGCTAGACTGTAGAAAGTGGCATACTAAAAAATTACAAAATTTTTATAATACAATCATAAATTGCAATGTTTTTACTGAACTATACTATCATAAATTTATGAAAGAACGTACGTAAATAAAGAAATAGTAAAAACAGTTATTATTTTTAAAGATCCATTCATAAATAATCCTTTTAAAATTTAAAGTTCACGTAGTGAAATACCAAAGCGTAACCTGATTTAAATATCTTCGCATGGAGTAGTAACCTTGATGGATAGAATGAATAGAAACAGAGAGAGAGATAGCAATATAATGAATGCGTTAGTTAGAGCTAGATAGTAGTACTGTGACAGTACTATAGTGACTATCAAGTTATCTATACGATGCAAATTTATGTAATATTGTTGCTACTATGGTAGCAACTGTCACATTAACTGTCGTCGTGTTTTAGTGGCGTTACTGTCTTCTGTTAATATAATAGAGCGGCTTGCTTCATTTGAAAGGATAATTGCACAGCAAGATATCTCGTTATATGGAACCTAGTGTATACTAAAATGTTTTTCTTTAACACGACTTCATATAGCGCGTAACATATTCCCGGAGTAACCGTGTTATACGAGGGTTATTGTCTACTGTGTTCTTAATTTGTAAATCGGGTTTTTAAATTTAATAAATTTTGAAATATTAAATTATTTTTTTTTGAATATGTATATGAGTGAAGTGGGAGATGGGGGGGAGTCTTATATTTTGTCTAAAGTCCGAAGAATTCATAATACGGGGCTGACTGTACTTTTCCAAACTGTAATTCTTATCCTTGCATGACTAAACTAAACTTAAGTTTGTTCGATTCTAAAAACTTTTCTTTTTCTTGTATTCGTTGTGGGTCGAGGAAGAGAGGGGGGGGGGGGGGTACTCGACTCGTTGTAATGCGGGCGATTAAAACTAATGCCGCCAACCGGAATAAGTTTCAACAAAGTGTTGAGTTGTCCAATAAAAGAACTTACGCAACTTTTTTGGATTAGTCAAAAACTGTGTAAAAGAGTTTCAAAAGGATATTGTAAATACCGGCTATGATCCACAGAATGAAAATGGAGAAGATGCCTGCAAACAAAGGAGATTATAACGACGGAGAATTTTCCGAAAATAAAAAACGAAAGTTAATTGAAAAATAGTTTTGTTCTTAAATGAAAATATTTGGTTTCTTTGTAGAAATCACTGGTTTAAATTCATTAAATTATTCTAATAAAATCGGTGAAGCAAAAATCAATTTCCTTCGATCAGTAGTAAGTGTTATCGGTTGCATTTTATGGATACAGATGGTAATGGTAATGGATACTCAGTGGTTTAAATGAAATTTCAATTGCGCTGTTTTTCGAATCTTGTTCAAACACCAATATCCGCACGCTGCATCCTTGAAATAGATTTACTCATACTCTCTACTCTTCTAGTGTGAGTGATTTGCCTTTGCTTATAACTCTTTTATTATAAGCGTTGCAACACAAAGATATTAATAAAAGTTACAGATAATATCGTTATCTACAAAAGAGCCCTTAACAAAATATATGTGGAAGTTACAATTTTCAAGATACATGAGAAAAACCTGAAAATCGTTACCGATATTGTCAAGTTGGCACCTTCAACCCCGAAAATTTAAATTTGAATTAAGATTTGACCTATTTACATGATGTAAAAAGACTAAAAAAACACTTACTAAGTATATTATTGAAAAAATCTTAATATATATAAATTACGTGTCACTGTGTTGTCCGCTATGGACTCCTAAACTACTTAACCGATTTTAATGAAATTTGTACACCGTGTGCAGTTTGACCCAACTTGAAAGATATGATAGCTTACATCTCAATTTATTTATCTTATTGCTAATTATTTGTCTATTAATTATCTGTATATGACATATGACATCGGGCGACGATGATGGCGACATCTGTTGACTAGATTGAGTAAATATTCTGTTGAGTAAATCGAAATCTGTTGACTAGATTGAGTAAATATTCAATAGATGGCGCTATGTAATATAATATGACAAAAACGTTAGTCACAGCAACGCGCGGCCGGGACAGCTAGTTAATTATAAATTACAGTAGGAATTCGCTTGTCCGGATAAATTAGGTAGTAAGTTGAATTTTTTGGGTCTGATTTTTTAATTCTTTAGTGAAATATGGGTTTGGCGTTTCTATTTTATTAAATATAAAAAAAATGACGAAAATATATCTATTTAAAGTTTGAATTTCGTTTTACCGCTTAATATTTGTTGGTAGAAAATCGCGTGGAAGAAATTCGCAACACAAATTTTGTATCAAATCAGTAGATTTTGTGTGTACATTTATTTGATTCAATGTATTACAGAATTACGGTTTTATTACCGCGTTATTCGTTTTCGTTTGCAGTGCAGAGTTAGCTACAGAAAGAGGCGTCTAAAGCATTACTTCGATCAATTTTTTGACAGTATAGCCACAACACCTGATAGTGCTGTGACGTTTGATTCTGCATCTCTTTTACACTTCTCTTGTTTAACAGTTTTTACCCTTTTAATCATTAATAATTTCTATAATATTGCGAGTTGAATAAGTTAACTTTATCAATAAACAGATTGTTATAAATTTAGTTATGGTTCTCAACCCAATGGGATATGGGAAAGAGAGAAAAAACCTGTTCTTATTTTCATATTTATTAAAAATCGTACATGCAAGTAAAATTACGTAAAATATTAATTAAAAATAAATACCGCATGTGTCTTTACAGTAAAATGTATATATGGATGTATCATTATTACGCAGTAAGAAAATTATGAATTCTTCTATGGTCTAAAGGGTTTTTTAAAGGTCTAGACACCATAAGAAGATTCTTATTCTTATTATTGCAATTCGCCCATTATAAAATTTAAATATGTGTTAAAACGTTGTACAAATATGTGTAAAGGTTTATAAAATATTTTTCCGGATAACGCGAGTCCAGATTATCGAGTACAAGTAAGCTAAAATGAAAGAGAAGATTAAAACAAACGATGTCACAAAATGTGTAGTTTGAAAATACTTTTGCTAAAAAAGTACCCATACGATGTAAAAATATACAGCACAACTGTGGTTGTGCAGAATTGAATATTGTAGACTTTGCAACTGCAGTAAGCGAAACGCAATTCAATTTACATACTCGTATTGTACAATGTTAGAGGGATGGATACTGATAGTGTATGGTTTAGTGGGTCATAGGAGTAACAACAGAACAAGCTGCAATAGAACCTTGTATCCTCAGCCTCACGCTCACAAATATCCTATTAATTCTACATCCTGTTGCACAAGGATATAAGCAGCGTGCTTGGCATGGCCGTAGGGTTTTTCCATGGATAAGTTTCTAAAACGGATATGCATCTGATAATCGACGGAATATCTAAATAAAAAATATTTATTTACTTTTTTCTGTTTTATATTTTGATTATTAAACGCTCTATAATATTGTGACTGTTTTCAAAACATTAATATTACCTTAAATACATGAAATATGTGTAATACTTTTGGCCTGTCGTACGGTGCAACCGCATTTCAGCGGAAAAAAAAAATATTTCCGCCGCGAAAAAAATAACATTTTCAATTTTAATTCTATCGCTATTTATTAATATATGTATATTTTTTGCGCCCCTAATGACCCTTGAACAAAAAGCAATCATTGGATTATATAGAGGGCATTATTCTATTACCTGCTATATACAATGTAAGCAGGAGCGGCTTTAGCCATTTAATTATTGTAATTTGTAAGTAAGTATTTTTGATGATAATTGACGAGAAATAAAATTTTATATTGGAAATATTAATGATGATAAACTAAGGTACATTCCAGGCAGTGATTGCAGTGGGATTTCTAAAGAGCGTGACGCGAGATTCAAATAGATATATAGTAATTAATTTTTCTACTTGGGTTGTTACGCGAGAATGCGAGGTCTCGCGTGGTTACCCTGCTTGCCACCCCCTCAGGCCGCCTCTGCATGCTACAACGCTAAACCTATCCGAACCTTGTAAATGTAATCAGCTGTCTCAGAATGGAAGGGATATGAAAGGAAATGCAATAGTCTCTTTCATAACAGTGGTGTATCAATAAAAATTAAAATAAAAGTTTGCTCTCATGTTAAATTATGTTAGTGCAAAACAACTCCAATACACAAGTTTGACTTGGCGTACTGTCGTATCGGTACGTGGTATGTACGTATGTCTGTAAGGTTAAATGAAATATAATTTAGATTGCAAAGCCGAAAGGCACACAATTAATAAATATACTGTACAATACAATATAACTAGTACGAGCTGCGTATCCTAAAATGATGATAACCATGTTTAAGGGACGAACAAGTGTCAAGCACAGTTAACTGGAGCTGGGGTTTATCGGAACTGAATTATATCAGCTCTCCAGATTAGGGGGCGCCTTAAACATGTATTAAGTTGTTGTAAGGGAATCCATGCTCCCATGCTCCTATGCTCAGCTAGAGTAAACAAACCGCAAATACAAACACAAAGACGGAGACGGAGACGGAGATGGCGACTGAGGATGAGGCTGCGATATGGATATAACATTGGGTAAACACAAGAGAAATAAGCTGCACTGAATCTGCAATTATCTGGAGATTATTCAACTATTCATGGACTTCATAATAGTGCAACAACTAACTATAGTTCAAATTACGAGAGTTCGCCGGTGACTCATGCTTAACCTTTTTACTTATTTCGCAGGAAACAGGAACTAAAAACAAGTGTGATATCCCGGGAAATCCCGGGCCTCCTCTAGTTTAAAGTGTGCCACACTGACATGGAGTTAAATCATAAATTAATTAAGAAATTATAATGTATAATAAATAAACAAATACCAATTTTTGGCGGAAAAAGAGCATGAGACTTCATCAAAAGAGATTGGCTGTAACTAATATTGGTAATTAATATTTTTAGTCTGTACTATCCTGATCATCTATCTATTAATGTACGTGCTTTTGAATAATAGATTATATCGAAATATACAACTAGTGACATCTATCGGGTCCAGTGCAATCACATCAAATATGAATTATTATCGAGTACTGGTGAGGTACATCACTAATAACTAATGACTTGCCCGCTAAAACAGTTACGTGTTTTAAGGTTTATCTAACATAAATTTTGTTACCTGCTACATACAAAATGTTACTAAATATAATACGCTTTGTGACCTATTTTATTGTAATTGAAATCGTAAGATGACCGAGAAATCGACGTGGATAAAATTTTGCTAAAGGATTCCTTCTTAAAAAGTTTTATGAACACAGTTACGCGTACTTAAGATCTAGCTTAACAGAAGTTATCCGTTACGTGATTTAAACCATTTTGTGACTTATTTTAATGCTATTTGAAAAATAAAACTACCTTTATGCGCATTAGTATATGTACAAGATCTTAAAAAATGCTTTTTAAGGATTAACTCTCATTCCCACTCACTGAGTTTTAGTGTTAATTTAAGGTTTTAACCTAAAATGTAAGTTCAGCTTATGAAATATAAAAAAATAAAATTAACTATATTCAATACAATAATTTATATTAAATAAAAATAGTAATTATTACAAGATAATGCATATTACTGGCACATGACGCATGATTACACAAGTTCAAAATTGCATTTAAAGTTAAAACTAAAAACAGTGAGTGGGAATGGGGCTATAAAAGCTTTTAAATTAAATTTTACTAAGTATTGCTAAGTAAAACATTTCATGAATGTAAGGTAACATCCATGAATTGAATTTTGAAGCAGCCACTTTAGAACGAAAACAAATATGTCATTTTTCTCAAATAATAGTGGGTCTTTAATAAAATTCCAAATTTTTTTCTTTCTGGGACTTGGAGTAGTGTTCTTCTTTAAGAGAAATGTTCTAAAGGGTTTCGCATATCCAATAATTCACATATTGTGTAATAATGATAAATAATACACCTGGTTATTATTTTACTATGTTTTTATATCACCAATCAATTCAATTTCCTTATTACCAGATCATAGATTTCATTTTTCGCAATTAACAAAAGTGTTGCACTTTCTGCTACACTGCAGTAAATCGTAATCGAAGTTTTTCAAATAAAATACTTTCAAATAACGCGATTTAATGTTATGCGTTATAGAGGGGTCGCAAAAGTACCAACCGTCATTGATTAAAAACCCACCAGCGTATGTGAATTACTTAACAAGTACTCGTCCTTCAAACTGCATACCGAACCACCCCCTACCCACCACATATGGTCATCCGCGGCCTATATCTACAACACTGTTTTTCACATACAACTGATTTTCCATTTTCCATGCTTCCCAATCATAAATCATATAAAGTTTTTACATGCAGATTCCTGTAATAAATAATTATGATTACATAATTTCACGTCAATTATTACAACGTCTGACAAATGACCGGAAGTGGTTACAATTCGTTGCGTGCTAACCACGCCTATTAAAACGAATCCACCTAGCGGTCGACACGGTAAATTATGTACTCAAATTGAATAATGCATCAAAAAATTGATAATATGGAATAGAATTATAAATTTATATGTGAATAAATCAGTATACTGTTAAAGGTAAATTATAAGAGATATTTTAAAATAAATTCAAGCGTGGATATGCAGGGGTGAATTGGTCAGAGGATTACCAGGCTTTCAATTTGATTTCACTCGTTCAAGGAAATGTCAGTGATATGAACTACAAATACCAAAATCACTTCACTTGGCCTCACTACCGCACCAGTATTGAATGAAGTTGCAAATAAACCATTAAAGTGTAACAGAGACAGATATATCTTGTTTCTTTTTCTACGAAATGTGAAATGAATGTGAAATTTTGTAAGAGAGACAACAACTGTATCTCCATTTAAATGTATGATGCTGGAAAGAGGAAGAATACAATTTTCTTTTCATCCTTAAATCTTTACTGGGTACTTTAACTACAATGTAAGGCTCGCGATATGTTTTCTTGTTGTACGATATCGCACTCTCCAAGGGTCTACTATACATTTAAAAATCCGTTCAATATTAAAAATACATATAAAATTAGAACTTTATTAAGTTATTAAATAAAGATAATGAATGAACCCTTAATTATTCCAGTCTCTGTTCACCAGACACATGAAATTACAATTTAAACATTTAGTGGAATAAATAATGCACATCTGCTAACCCATTCCCTTTACCCCCTTATACACCCCTGCTCACCCGTTGCTACTCATTCAGATTGTAATGAATTTTAAATCACAACACTTTTTTAACATTTTTTCAGCACCATTTCCACTGTCTTGTCTGTGTCTTCTATACACATATGGTTATATATTTTTGAGGAGGAGGGTTCTATTACGCCACATCCAATGGCTGTCAATCTTCTTTGGAATTTTTATTAATTTTTGAACAGGGAATCAGAATCGAAATTAATTGGTTCGTTTTTGTTCAGATTAAAAAAAGATTTACTCTTTCTGTTAGTCATTAAAATAAAAACGTTTTGTTTTTATATACCATATTGAAACTCTGGTAAAAATCGTTCACGGTAAAAAGTGCTGTAAGTCTAGAGGAGATATTGCCAGAGAAGAAAGAAATTGGATTGCGGAAGTAAGAAGAAAGTAGAAAGAAAATGAAAATAAACTAGAAGCAGACATATTTTAAGTATAAATTAGGTTAAATTTGAATGATAGCAAATGAAATGAAAAGGGAAAATAAGATTACAAAGCCGGAAGGCAAAACAATTATAAAAATATATAAATATATAAAAAGTATATTTAATTTTGAGGTTAAATCAGTAGGTTGTAGTAACTTCTTGAGAAATACAACGCTATGTTACTGTAACTGTTTACTTTACTTTTAACCTTACTGTTTTACAATACAGCTTGATCCTAGATTTAGTTTTAAAGAGACCCCAAGCAAAAAAGTGTAACAGTGCCGTAATATCTGTTTTCTGAAATCTATTTATTTTCATTACTCACAATTCCTTTCTAAAATATCTAATGAGGTTTTAGGAATCTAGCTAATTGTTAGTTGTTAACTTAATAGATTCATGGTAGGCTTAGGCCGTCCGCACATGGGTCGACTGATTGCAAACCTTAGCCCGAATCTGCCCGAGCCGAATGAGAATGCAACTATGTTGTGAGTGAGAGAAGAGCACGTGTATACGAGTAAGAAACGCACACGGCACGAATGAAACAAAACTGATTTGAAATTGGTTTTGAGCGACTGTGTTACTAGGTCGCAGGCAATTATGTTGCATGCTTTTGATGGTG
Source organism: Panorpa germanica (assembly GCA_963678705.1). Classification (NCBI taxonomy): domain Eukaryota; kingdom Metazoa; phylum Arthropoda; class Insecta; order Mecoptera; family Panorpidae; genus Panorpa; species Panorpa germanica. The sequence continues at coordinate 5,578,978 of OY783206.1, read as the reverse complement.
ATCATAATAAGGAGAGATGTGCACAAATACTTTTCAAAAGTATTTAAATACATACATACATACAAATACGTCATAATACGACACAATTATTGATGCTATTGTTAAAAATTCTATAGTCACGAAACACGGCTCGACATGGCTCGTTTTTTTTGTTTTCGTTGGAAATTTCGTTGCGCGACTAGTTTGCAATCAGTCGACCCGTGTACAGACGGCCTTAACCTCCAATACCATTGATATCTATCTTCACAGTTTGAGAGTAGCTGTGCAAGTGCTTGGATTTCACATATTGAAGACTGAGGTCGCCAAGAATGACCTCTTCTTAGTATCATTTACTATGCAGGAGACTATTAATATTTATAAATATAAAACGAACATTCCTATTATTAAAAAAGTAGGAGTGCTAGAGAAAAACCTTGTTGAAAACAAAAGGAAATTTCCCTATATGACCCCGATGAACCCCCTATATGTATATAAGGGGATAATGGAAATGAAAAACTTTATGAATAGATATCGTAAAAACTAAACTGCGGAGAAGGAAAACATGGTATGAAGGAAAAATTTAATTTATTAGCTTTTCTTCTTAGACAAACATTATTTTATCACTCTTACAAACACATTTAGGTAAGGCCTTTGATTAGTTATTTATTTTACGCAATAATTATAAGCCAATATTGTTCTGTTCATTTTCGTTTACAGATACTTTAGTTTGGACTTATTCTTTTTCACTAGAAAAATTAAAAATAAATAAATTAAGCTTTTATATATGTAAAACACACTAAAAATAGAAAAATAATTAATTATTTACATTCTAAACACAAAACGTAATATTATGTATTATTTAACGTAATATTTTTTACCTAGTGTCACGTTTCGTTATTTAATTGTTATAAATAAATGCAAAATCTTTTACTAATATATTAATTTTATATACGTAACATAATATAATCTTACATTAAAGATTTTATTGACGTCAAAAAATATAAATATATGTCGAAAGATAACTTTGTTATGTAATCTTACATTATATTAACCTAAAATATTAAGCAACAGGTAAATTTTTAAAGTTAAACGAACCTTAAATGTATGTAACTGTATTTAGAGAGTAGTTAGGTAAAAAACGCGAATATTTTTATTTATATTGCATATTATTTTCTATTTTCTACATGACATGGATGTTACGTTATATTTATATAATATTTTACGAAAGCAAAGCCTAGTAATATTTAATTTAAAATGATCTTAGTTTATAACTTCAACTTAGTTTATAATTGCAAAGTTCTGACCCTATGTAATAAACAATCACCATAATCAAGTTAATTAAAAAGAAAAAATTAAAATTGTCTGTGTTACAGATAATGGGCTTGTGTCCTCATTTTGTAGTGGCCGATTTTTCAATTGTTGATTGAAATTGATGTTAATAAATGTGTATTGGCGTGTCTATTTTATTAAATATCTAAATATTGACGGAGATAGAGAAATTAAAAATTTGAATTGTAGTTTTAGCGCTAAAAATGGTCGGCCATATTTGTATGACGTGAAATGCATTTTAACGTTAATTATTCGTTGAGTAGGTCAGTGCTGTGGTAATACTTTGTAGCTGTTGATAGTCGAAATAATCAAGTCAAGTCAAAGAATAATAAGATTTTATTTTATTTAACCCTGTTACGGCAGACATAATATTGAAATTTTATTGTTCCTTGAAATAGCTGTAAATAATATTTGATATTTTAACATATAAATACATATAGCAGAGATTTATGAGCTGTAAGGTTGGTAACCTTACACAAGGATTGTGATGTCACATGCACTTGGATTGTGTACAACGTTGAATCCCTTTAATAATTAAAGAGACAAAATGACTTTTAATTGTTAATATTTCTTAACATATAAAGAGTTATTAAAAAATAATTGAAAATTTGAGCTTCACTTTTATAGAAATTAAAACATAAGACACAAGCCCATTGTGAATTGTTCTTTCCACCAGTATCCTTATAACAAAATCAAATTCATTGTGAATTAGTCTTTAATGTACTTTTATGTCTTCAAAGTGATTAGGTTAATGTATAATTTATATTCTGAAACGCGGCTAATTGAAAAATCCAATATTAGTCTTTCTTGCAGCTAGCAGCCTGTTAGGATACACTAATGCAGGATCCATAGGGCAAGGGGCTATGGGGAGGATGGAGGGTGGAATAGAAGTCCTGAAGTACTAGCCTTTAGTTTAGTGGAATCTAGAGATAATTGAAAAATGTACATGTTGTACACCTAATGGCTGGATAATTATAGAAAAGAAATCCAGGACATATCACAAAAGAAGAAAAATAAACTATTTTTAAAATGTCTTGAAAGTTTAGAGCTTTCTTATGTCCACTGTTCATAATTTAATAGACCTAGATCTAATAGTACATTAGAAAGGGTTTCTACATGAAATTGTATTTTTAATTGATTTAATAAATTATTACCCTAAACTAGAACTGAACAAAGTTGACCCGACTAGAACCCGGTAAGGCGCGCGTGAGGCAGGTGCGTTACTTTTTCTACTAGTATCTCATTTACACTAGTTTTTCTGAGTTTGATTGTTGTTTCTGTAAATTACAATTAAGGTGCAATACGTGATACAATTATCAAAAAGAAATCACTATTATTTGAAAATAAATAATTAATTAACACATATTAATTGCAAACGATGTAATTACGATATCATTTTAATTTGACTGCATCTACAACTAGCATTATATGAATGAGATAATCTCTTATACTCGTGAGAATATCTTTTAAGAAAAACATAATACAAAACACTTTTAGGTTAGTCTTTTCTTTTTAATTTTTCATTCTTTTCAGATAGGTATACTCGTATATTCCATACCAGAGTTAGTGAACCTAAGGTCAATTATAATTTGCTTAGCAGCTAGACTTCCGCTCACTAGAGTGACCATCCATTGTAAAAAGGTTTCATACCCCAGTGTACTATACTCTCCTCTAAACTAATCTCCTTGTTACGTGACAAGGTTTTCCTTTGTGCGCTCATTTCGTGTACATCTTTCGTCTTAATTTAATTCTAATCCTTGCCAGGAACGAACGCCCTTAGCTCCTTTCTATAGCTATTTTATATATCATTGCGTGCTCTTAAAAATATTAAACTGTTTCGCTGTTATAAAAATAAGAAAAGAGAATAAAACAAGAAATCTTCAGTTTGGGATTTAATAATAAGTGATTGTAATAATGACACAGGGCCAGTGCATCTTTGAAAGGTACAGTTGGTTGCTTATTTTAGCAGTCGCACAGTCAAATTTTAACGTATTATTGAACGTAATATTTTTCACGTAACGTTACGTTTTTCTGAAGTTTAACATAATTATATTACATTGTTATTAAATAAATGAAAAATACAGTTTCAATCTTTTGTTAATATATTAATTTAACGCCTTATTTTATAACTTTTTCTCTAATGTCATGCGCCATGAATTCGGCAAGTGTGAAATTTATTTGTTATTAGCATTATATAATGTCAGAAAACCTTAAGAGTAGAGAGAGAATACTGGACCTGAAAGTGCGTCCAAAATGTGTGCGAGAGAGAAAGGTATATGCTCCTATTTCTTCTCTATGTGCATGCGTCGAAAGTAACAGTTGTCAAGTCACAGCTATCTAGATACAATACGTGACTGTTGTTAAATATGACATTATATTGATGTAGAATGGGCTTGTGTCCTCATTTTTCAGTAGTCGATTTTTCAATTGTTAATTGAAGTTGATGTTAATAAATGTGTATTGGCGTGTCTATTTTATTAAATATCTAAATATTGACGGAGATATAGCAATTAAAAGTTTGAATTGTAGTTTTAGCGCTAGAAATAGTCGGCCATATTTTTAAGACGTGAAATGCATTTTAACGTCAGTTATTTCTTGAGTAAGTCAGTAGTGTGGTAATGTTTTGTAGCTGTTGGTACTCAAACAATCAAGTCAAGTCAAAGAATAATAAGTTTTTACTTTTCTTAACCCTGTTAAGGCAGACATCATATTGAATTTTTATTGTTCCTTGAAATAGCTGTAAATAATATTTGATATTTTGATATATAAATACATATAGCAGAGATTTAAGAGCTGTAAGGTTGGTAACCTTACACAAGGATTGTGATGTCACATGCAATTGGAATGTGTACAACGTTGAATCCCTTTAATAATTAAAGAGACAAAATTACTTTTTTAATTGTTAATATCTCTTAACATATAAGGAGTTATTAAAAAATAATTGTACATTTGAGGTTCTAGTAACCCACTTTATCAATATATAGTACACTTTTATAGAAATTAAGACATAGGACACAAGCCCATTATGTAGATGTGTATAAATATAAATAAACTATATATAAATATAACTAAAAACGTGAGTTCTGACACTCCAAATATCAACCATGTTGACCGTTATCGCTACAGCGCCATCTATGGCGTTCATGAGTATGTTTTTTCACTTAAGGGTCACTGTTTTACCGACAAACGAGCTTTGTACCAATTAAAGAAATATAATTTCTTTACACATTTAATATTTATTATATCTCAATAGAATATTAATATTTATTATAACTAGGCAGCTGTCACTTTCGACGCATGCGTATAGAGAAGAAATAGGAACATATACCTTTCTCTCTCGCACATATTTTGAACACACTTTTAATCTATAGGAAACATAGGCTATTCACACTCCATATATATATGCTCTAAGCTGAAAGCAGAAATTTATGTTGCAAAGTATTTTTTGTGAACTTATTCATGCTACGAGTAAATAAACTTTACATAATCGTAGTTGTATTTAGTGGGTATATATTTATAGAAAATACTAATTTTTGATTATTTATTTCACACTTTTAGCAAGTTCTTGTGCTCCCTGATTATAAAAAAAACATATGGCAACCCTTATGCCGTTACTACTATAAGAAATGAAGATAGACTTACTTGAGTAGCGTCGCAAGAGTTGAACGTCGGATGTTGCAGCATTGTAACAATGGCGCTAGGATGCTGACTTCATCGTGAAAGGGACGACCAAATCCGCGGCCGTGGTCCAAATGAAGGGTAAAAGTGTCATTACCAAATATTTTGAATGTCTCGTAGTGATGACGATCCATGTTGCCTGTCAAGAAGTCAAATATTGACATGTCCATTAAATCTAGAAGGCGACGGCCTTCGTCGTAGGGTGGAATATCTCGAACCTGTGAAAGAATAATAATAATTATTTTATTATATGCTAATGTGTTCTAAAATGTAGATCAAATACAGTGACTCGCATATCTAACTGCTTTGGACTAAGGCGTCCTTTGCTACTAGCATAATTTAATAAAGGGTCCTGCTATCAAGCTAACAAGTAGCTTTGCATATTCTTACTATATGAGTCTGTGAATTCACATGTAAACAAGTCAACACGACAGATTTTTACTCACTATGCTACAATAGTCCGCGTCAGTCTCCCACTGGGCCTTCCTACGTTTGTGATACGACCTTCTCCAGGGATGTCTCCACACCTTACGTCCTGCTTTGTCCTGACCAGGCAGGAACGCGGCAAATGAACCCTCCAGAGTGTCAGGATTTCCACAGATGGCGTGTGAAGTGTCACAGTAGTAGGAGCATTTTCCATGGAAGCACAGATTGTTTGATGGTGACACGAAGAATGTCTTCAGCAGTTGATCATCCGCCAGGGAGTAGACCTCTGTGGTGATGTTTAGAGTGCGGCCAGTTACTGGCATCGCACGACGGAAGTCCAGGAGTCTAAGAATATTACCATTTTTATATTCATTATTTAGGAAAGTATGGAATTGTTTTATATAGTGAAACTACATAATATAGTTAGGATTTTCTTCTAGCATAACTGTAGTTTTCTCTAAAAAAATGGGTTGTTTAATTCTAGTTTTGTCAAAGGCCGAGAATAGTCAACTAACGATAAATGTAACCGAGAGAATTTGATTAATTAAGCTACAGTTATGTACAACTCGAATAAAAACCAACCAAGGTTTATAATACCTCAGTTAACTGAGTAACTTTTTTTTCATTTAAGTAAAATGGTTCATGTACTTAAAGTAATAAAGTAACTTCTCTTTCATTTCCTTTCGTATTACGTCATTTACATCTCTGTTGTAAAAGAGAGACAGCAATAGACGGAGGCATAGAGTGTAGAAACGGATATGACGTCAAGCGTTGTCCTTTTAATTTTTTCTGGGTTTTTATTTTAATAATATATACTGACTAATTCAAAAATGATTTTTAAAAAACTTTATCAATGTGTAGTATATTTTTGTAGTAATTAAAAGTTCGTGCTCTACCCAATTAATGTGTAAATGGTAATTAAAATCGGCCATAAATATCACGAAAAAGAGTAGTTATACAATATATAGCCCACGCATATATTTAAAAACTTTTTAACTAACCAAAACAAATAGAAAAATGGCTAAAAATAAATTTTAGCTGGGGCTATACAATTAACTACGACGATCTACTATGCGAGAGAGAAGCCACACCTGATTAAATCATAAATAAATAGCAGAAGGATCTGCGAATTAAGGGAACTGCATTAATATTTAATCATTTAGAGCCAATTTTATAAATAACCAAAGTCATAACTTTTATCAAAAGGTAGTATAACTAAAGGAATGTAAGTAAATAATTAATTTCTTGAAACAATTTTCAATTGTTCTGTCAATTAGCTGTCGCAACAGTTAAAGAACAACTCTGAGAGAACTGTCAGGGTCAACAAAAGCAGGGGTAAAACTTTAAACCACTTAAACAGGGCTTGTAAACATGCAGGGTTTGTGCTAGAACAATAATCGTTTTTGTAATAGATTGAGTTGAGAAATTGAACTAGTATTATATTCATTTGTTTGTTAATATTAACATTTTTACTACACTTTTGTTTGCTAGAAACATATTAGAAAGAAACAGTGATAAAAATAGAAAGTTACGTCTGAATTCAGAGTGATCAGAAAAATGTAGGGGAGAAGGAATGACATTGGTAGTTGGAATAGATATAAATCGGTATAAATATATTGTAATAATAAGAGCGAAAAAAGGACCGAGAACCCAGGAGCCCTGCAAATTATGAGAAAAAGAAAATGCTATAAGAAATAGTCAATATACTCCTAATATATTATACGTATCTTAAAATGTTTGGTAAACAATACGTAAAATATTAATAGAAAATTTTACTTATAGTATTATCGTTGTTTTATGTAGTTATATGATTTGATATCAATATAACTATGCTTTGGTTGATTGTTGTTTTAATAATAAGTTTTATTCTCTTCTAAAATAAAATAATCTATTTTAATGATTAGTAGGTAGTATTTAATTAACCAATTGACCCATATTACGTTTTTTGTAGAGTAGATATTAAATATGTGCATTTCCATCTAAAGTTCTCTTCTTTTGCGAGACTATCAATAAATATTTTCAAACTTTTTAACCACTGAACTCACTTTAATCCAGGGTGGTAACTTGGTGACAGTGGGACATATGGTGTCGATATTAATTTAAGAAATCGCTTTATAAATTTATATTAACTGAAAGTACTTTTAAAAGTAAACTTTTGATAGGTATGTTGTTTTTATAAGGACAGTTTAACCATCAGGATTATTTATTTATCGTCGTTGGAGATTAAAGGATTTGTTGAAAGAAGGGAGTGTATTACATTCGATTGCTGTAAGAAATTACATCAAGTGGATAGGTTCGCAAAATTAGAAATCTCAAAACTAGCATAATTAGATTGTAGAGGCAAATGAGTGTGTTCGCTTTTGTCAATTAAAATTAAAAGGCAATCAATTAATACAGCACATCATTTACATTAATTGTCTGTGTTTGTGTAATAATATAACTTCACTACATAGACAATACTTGCAAATAAAAGGAAATAAAATTAAGAAAAGGTGTGTTACCTGTCTAAATGAAAAGCGGCTATTTCAGCCGTGTGTCTCTCGAAATCCGTGAAATAGAAATGATTGGGCAGAGTCTGCTGTTCTCGTGGAAATCTGAAAATAAAGGAAGTAAACGTTAAAACATTTCTCATTCCAGCGACATATAGCACACATACACACACACAAATTCATCCTGGTTGGAATTTCTTCGCCATATTTAACACAAACGACGCTATAACTTCAATTGCGTCGTATTTTATTCAAATTAAACAATATGTCTTTGTTTTGCGTAATATTCTCTGCCATTTCTCTGCGTGAGGAGTCATATTTGTGTCTCAGATTATTACAGGGTGTATCTGAATAGAGAGACTTCATTTTTTACCTAACCTAACTTATTCTGTAACATTTTTTTTGACGTCTTGCGTCATGAATTGGACTAGTATGATATCCATTTGTTTGTTAATATTAGCAAATCTAATTGTAGTGAAAATGCAACTTAAGTTTAAGCTGTTATTTGTCAATATTTGCAAACAAATGAATAATACAATTTATGATGCAAGACATCAGAAAATAAGTTACTAAAAATGTCCCTTAGTTTACAAATTGGTTTATAATTTTGTTTCTTAGTTATCATTTTTGTTCCAGTTGATCATCCAAAATACGAGGCGTGTTTTTTAAGTAAGTACCGTTTTGGAATTAAAAAAAGACGTGCAAAGATATCGCAATAATTTTATTTTTACATGAAAGCCTGTACCTTAATCTACTTTTCTACATAATTTCCGTGAATATTGAGGCACTTGTCATAACGTGGCACCAGTTTTTGAATACCCTTCTCATAAAATTCTGCCGCCTGACTTGTTAACCACTGTATCACAAACACTACGAGAATATTGAGGAAACCAGTCGCACATTGATGAAATTGTAAAGCGTCTGTTTTCTCTCACCTTTTCTTCCACTTTCTGCACAAAGTAGTATCGTAGTTGGGTTATATTTTTCGTTAGTTAACTATGATCGATATTTGACAAAACTAGAATTAAGAAATCTATTTTTGGTTATGTGACAATATTTGCACGATAGCTACCATTTGCCAATGTTTTCAGATTTAAAGATATTTTAAAATGATCAATACTGTTTAACAATCATTTCTTTTACATGATTTTCCTTTTAATTTAATTTGACTACAAATTTTAATTAATTCAAAATTTCATGAAAAAAATGTCACTGTTTCATTTGGTTACTACTGGCACGGATGATGGTATCAAAATTTCCGGTGAAGGTATAACATGCTGCACAATTTTGATGTATCTTGAGATATGAGGCCTTAGAAGAAGTAAAAGAAAATTGTAAATTTGATTCCATGATGAAGAATTATCCTTCGAAATAACATCGGATAAGTTTCTGCTCTTTAAGACATCCCGCTAAAATTTTACAAAGATTCCAAACTAAAACATTACGCATGATTGTAGATGCACCATGGTATATTACAAACGAAGGGCTGCCCACAATCTTGCTATACCTTCAGTAAGACAAGAAATTAAAACTCGAACAGTGAAATACAAAGACCGAGTTGTGAGCAATCCAAATACATTGGTGACCAACCTAATGGAAGACAGGACTATCTTCAGTAAGCTGAAGAGAGTATGCCTCAGGAGTTGTGTCAGTGGACATATATCGTAAAAGTTCCCGCTCTAACAAACATCACCACAATAAATTGAATATAAGTAAGACCACAAAGTGTTACATGTTTTTTTACGTCATGAATATTAGTAATCATCCTGTGTTTGATTCTAAAACAGGGCTTGGGCTGAAGGCTCAAGATCGGGATAGCAGGAATACTACACCATCGCGATCACCATCCCTCGGGAGCCATTCGGTTTCTTATAAATGTGATTTGCATACTGAAGGGTTTTTTGAGAGAGTCAGTTTGACCGAGGACCTACGAGTAAGTCAGTTTATACGACGGATGTAAGGGTTACCAAGAGCTTGTAAGAGGAGTATAAATGGGTCCAGGATGGAGTAAGGAGAGGGGGGGTTAAAGAGGGTCTTGGTTCGTAGGGTAGTCAGTAGCCACAGGCATCAAGGACTCGAGGGTATGTTATTATTATTATTACACATCCCCGGACACAGAGATGGCTTATTTTTTTCACCAAGAAATACAACCCCAACCCCCTATACTCAAAAAATGGTTTTTGGGGTGAGTGAGGAATCATAATAAAAAAATATAAATAAATTTTAAAATATTTGAGTTTACTTTATGAGAATATAATGGAAAATAATTTGATGTGGCCGCAAGCGTCGATTTAATTATTTCTGTAAATGCCGGTCCCACGCCAGCAAGCCGACTCATTTTGCAAAATCAAAATGTTTTCATCTCAATAAATATACATACATTTAAATATCACCTAACAATTGGTGCATATTTCTCGTCATAAAGTAATAAAATATTTTAATACAGTTATACATAACAATGGGGTGTAAGAAGCTTTCAACATTTTTTTAAATTTATTTATATTATTGTACAACATATTAAGTTTATTGTGTAAAAATTTGAAGTCGATTGGAGTAAAACTGTCGGAGATATAGAGTTTTAAGTCTTCACCTCTTTCATGTTACTTTGAAATTTTTAAATGCGGTTTCTCACACATAGCTTTTTCAGAGTCGGTGCCCTCTCTAGCCCAAAATCAACTTGACCGATTCTTTTGAAATTTTGCACACCCTTTCTTTACATAAATGCCGAGGTAACGTTGTCGAGTTTTTTTTAATTTTTTAATTTTAACGTATTTTAAAATAACAAAGTTTTTGATTTTCTTCATGAAAAATCGGTGTTTTATCTTTTAAGTGCTGTAAAAAATTGAAAAATCAATAAAAAAAAGAAAAACTCGATAGCGTTACCTGTAGAAATTAATCAACTAATGAAATCACTTTGATTTTTCGATTTCAGAAAATCCAGTGATGAGTTATGAGTGACACCACAATGTTACTTTTTTTTTGTGACGTCAGCGGAGATTCGCTGTCAATGCCTCATTTCTTGATATTTATTTATGAAAATTTCACAAAGTATTCTTCAAATGTCAGTTTATCATGTAGTAATTATAGAAATAATTATACATTAACTGTGTCGCCAAAAAACATTATCGAAAATATATTTCTTTTTTTCGTTTTGTCCTTACCCCCTTCCCCCCTCAATACACTACTGTTTGCGTGTAGACAACTCGTTCTTTGCTAGATTGATAGTTCTTGACAGAATATTATATTAATAACCTAAAAATATGTCGGGGCAGATTTATTCCAATTACAAAATCTGACAATATTTCTCAAATGCCATGCCATCCAGTTCTGATATGAACGAACCCCTTTTAAAAGGTCCCTATTCAAACCCTAAACGTGACCTCAATGCATCAACAGACTCGAAACTACCCAAACTACCCGTTCCAGTATAGTATTCCAGTACTGCTTGCTGGAACTGAAGCTGGATTTGATACTGGAGCTGGATTGTTCCGATTCAGAAATTCAAGATATCTGCTCCAAATAGTTGAAGTTATAAATTACTTCTGTTACAAGAAAATGTAACTCAGATATGTTTTGTGACAAAGAAAAAAGAAACCAAAGAAGCAGAGACAAACAATGTATCCGGCGACCGCCAGAGGCGCTCATAGTCTAGGTACGTGATTAGAATTGTTAAATATCATTTAAATAAAGTAAAAGACATTTTGAGAGTGCGGTTAGGCAAGGGGTGAGTGGTAAGGGTTGGGGGAGTACTGTAACAATACTCAGTAGAATATTAGGATGTTTTATGTTTGTGGTATTAGAAATGGAAACATAAAAATATAAAAAAACGCGTACTACGCTGGCCGGATGCTCTGTTATTAATAATGCAGCGGGTGGTCCATCTTGTAGCTCTGAAGAAGTTGATGATGAAAGAGAGGAGGGGAGGAGATGTAAGGCCAGAACACTTTTAATAAATTATAATTAATATTTAAAACATTTTGTCATTACTTCTTCCGCGAAGAATACGAAATCTTCATCAAGAATACCTGAGTTGGTTAGTAGATTAATTTCTGTTACATTCGTAATGAACATTTTAAAATAAAGAAATGAAATTTAAATGTTTTAAAGGTATATTAACCTTAAAGATTGTATTTGATAAAAAATTTCATCTACAATGGCATTTTTTATATATTTATTAATTTTATTAAAATATGTAAGGACCGACAGGTCATTAAAGGTTTCCTTAATTCTTTGTAGAGTTTTGCTCCTTTAATTATTATTTTTTTAAATAGCTCGAACATGTTACATTGATTTAACTCTACTAAACTCATAAAACTCTACGAAGCATCAGAGTATTTTTATTATTTTCTTTGATATAAACATTTACCGACTATGGCGCAGTAAAAGCAAAATCTTCTGCAGCCCTGCTTGCGTTTGCATTATTATACATGGTATATGAGACCGACGCTGGAAAAAATTAAATAAAAAATCTTCTTGTCATCTTTTTTCATCTAATCATCTTTTTTGTAAGCTCGAATCTAAGGCCCTCCGCACATGGGTCGACTGATTGCAAACGCGAGCCCCGAATCTGCCCGAACCGAATGAGAATGCAACTGTGTTGTTGTGAGAGAACGCAACGAGTATACAAGTAAGAGAACACACACGGCACGAACGAAACTAAACTGATTTCAAACTGGTTTTGACTTCGTTTTGAGCGACTGTCTTTCTAGGTCGCAGGGCAATTACATTGCATACTTTTGATTGTGTATCATGAGCAGAGATGTACACAAATTCTATGTAAAACATTTATCATATTCATATTTGTATACATACAAATACCTCATAATACGGGACAATAAAATCCCCTATTATGCTATTGTTAAATATTCTATAGTCACGAAACACGGCTTGTTTTTTATTTTCGTTGAAAACTTCGTTAGCGGCTAGCCTGCAGACAGAGAATTAATCTGATTTTATTACTTTTTGTTTCTAAACATATAAAATTAGTTGAATAATTTCGTGCAAACTGCAAAAGATGCCGACGGAATTTTGTGACGTGTTGTACAACTTCTTCCAACCAATGTTGGGTGTCAGACTAATGTACACGACCCATTACATGGTGTAAAACATTTGACCTCCAGACAGATATAATTGGGGTTGGGGTTTATTACGCAAAATATGACAAAACGCATTAGAATGACAAATAATAATATTGTTCATTAGTTTTATACCCTTTCCCCTATCTTTCTCTCTGCAGCGTCCAATGTTATGAGACTACACAAATAATTATGATTAAAACCTTCTCCATTCTGTCGGCACTCTGCCCACACACGCAATAAAGACCACATAGTGGTTGGATGGGAAGATCACTTGGACAACAAAGAGTACTGCAGACCGCGGACTTAATTCACTTAAAACAAAGTCATAACAATGTCCCTCGGTCCGGTTGGTTAATTGAATTTGATATTAGTATGTCTTTGACAATTTTAATACTTAAGAAATCAAAGCCAGAGACAAACAAAGAAATTATCGTTAATGTTATAGTTTAATGCATATATATGAGTATTGCTTTCATTGGCTTAGTTGTAAGGGGTCCTTGCAGGCCCGGATCTAGGAATCTGGAAGGGCAATCTATTGTTGTATTTACACGTATAGTTTTTCGCGCCTATCCAATCGTTAATCAAATGGGATAGTAACGAATTCTTAAAATAACCGTCAAACTTGCTCCGTCTTGCAACGAATAGGTTCTGCACTAATTTTTGACGCCGATTTTTACCAGAGATATGAATTTCTTATAGTAAATAAATTATACTTTTCAGTTATATTATCTGTGCAGTAATTTTTTGATTCTCTTCTGAAAAATCTGCTTCCAAATAACACTAAATAGCACGTTTAAACGAACTAAAAAATTTTCCGCAACATTTCTTCTAAAAATATACGACAGATGCCGGTTTTTCAGCGCGGAAATCTGTACGTGCAAATCCAGAATAAGACACTCGTGCAACATATTAATAAGGTTGGCTAGCAAGACATCAACTGTCCAACTATTTGCTCGTTATATTTTAGGAGATATTAACATTGCAAATAGTCATTTTTTCATTTTAATTTTACAGGGATCCAACGTTATAAAACGTCACGTACGCTAAGTTGTCATCTGCTTTATACAACAGAGCATAAAAAAGATATTATACTTAACACAGACCTCTTTTACATATAACGATTAACTGACATATCCCTTAATAGTGCGACATATTACGTCATAAATATGGCCGACATCTTTAACTCCACTATTAGCAGAATTTATATAAACAGGCAGATAATGTGAACAACAAGCGAGAGGCATTGCGTCCTCATAATAGGTTGTCCTACTCGAATCGCGCGTAAATCGCTCCATGTGAATACGGAATCAGTAACAGTATTTTCTAACGGGATATTTGCTCGTTTAATTTTCTTGTTCTTTGTCTTCTATATTTTTTATACTGCCTTCTATAATAACAAGACTAATTTAAAAATATTGATATTTTAGATTTAGAAAGGTAAGTTTAATAGGTAATTTGATATGCTTTAATCTTACAAGTCAACAACCCCGTTGCTAGCATCTAAAATAGTATTCTTGAATACTTGTTCTACTTATGGAATAAAATGGAAGACGTCAATAATTCTCTAGTAAGTAAAATAAAAATTAACTTGAGTAAAAATAAGTTTTCAATTGCTCAAGAGTTATTTGAACAACTTCTTTTGTTTAATAAAGTTTTTCTATTGAGTGTACCCTATTATATGCTATAAGTTGATAACACACGGGTTCCAAACCATTCAGTTCAACTTCTTTTTGATTTCCTCCCTTTACACCTCACCCATTATGTTATAGATGACTTGGGCGGGGTGGGGTGTTGGGGTGAGATCGTAGTACCCCTCCGAGAAAACGTGACATATCTCAGTCAGGTCTTTTATATTATTTTTAAACCACATTGCATTTTAACCTCACTCTCTGTATTAACTGGACTATACTACTCTCAGTCCTACTACCACCCACCGACGGCGACGGCGACGGAGCTGCTCCTTACTGACATGATGGTGTGCTACCGCTACTGATTGACAAATGATACGTCATGATTCATTGTCGACAATCCATTCAAAGAATAAATTTGTTTATGGACTGGAATGCAAATATCTAAAAGCGCCGCTACTTTTGTTGGAAAAACATTTACAAAGACCGTGCAATAAGTGCGGGTGACGCTATTGGTCAACCAAAAAGTGTGCGAGGTACTTTTCCATTTCGCATATGCGCTTTTTGGTAAGGCCTTGAGCTCTTCCGGTGATACGGTCTTTTTCTAATCATCGTCATTCATGTGTCTTTTCATTTTTGGGAGCAGGAATATTATAGATAGAAAATTGAAGGTAATATTCCTAATTGACCAGACGACCTTACCTTCTAGCAAAAACTTACGATGCACCACGCCACTGTTTGAACGCGGCGCGAAATTTGAAGGGCCACTTTTTTTTGAACAAATTGCATCCAACATTCACAAATTTTTATTCATAAATTGACCTTTTTTAAGACAGAAGTGATTCTTTAATCTTTAATGGTACAAACAAATATGAATTTATATAGATATATGCCATACTTAAAATTAAAACTTTACGACGCATTAAGCCTCATTCCCACTTACTGTTTTCGATATTTAATTTATTGTTTTTATCTAATATTTTAATCTAGATTTCAGGTTTTCAGAATAGGCATTCTTAGTCACATTTGTGTTTTAATTTGAGTTTAGTTAATTTAGTTGGTCCGCATGCGTCTTTAGTAATATAAATTTTGACAGTTCGACAGTTGGACAAATTGAAGGTGAAATAATTAAAATTGCTGTTTTTAATAACAATTAGTAAAAGAAATTGTTTTTATTTCTTTATTTTTGACAGACAGACAATAAATTTCTTTTAAATATAAATTCTACAGCATTTTTACAGACTGTCACATTTTGGAGGTTATAATATAATATAGTTCTTCTTAATTTGATATTTTTAATTTAAATCATTGGACCTTGTAAGGTTCTAAAAAAAACTAAGAAAACTTAAAAAATTAATTAAATTAAAATTAATACTGTGAATGACTATGCGTATTGCCATATGCTAAACAATTTAAATGAAATACAAAAATTATATTAAAGCAGTGAGTGGGAAAGATACTTTAGGGAATTTTTATTATATTGAAAAGTTTCCACTGCCTGTCGGTAAATGCATAATCATTTGTAGGCTAAAACTAATTTGTGTTATCGCACATGATATATGAAATTGAAGCTTGAGAAATGAAGATATTCGAAATACAACTTTAAAAATATTTACTAAACAAAATATAGTGATATGGGAAGAAATTCCGTTCAAACAAAGTAATGGCAAGTGTTATTCGGTCTGCGGTGTTTCTTTCCTAATAAAAAGCAATGCTTTATCAATAAACACACGAAATTCAGATTTACGATTGTTTTGAAAATTACTGAAGTAGCGTCAATAAAACTACTGTAACTCGTAAACTAATGATTGTAATGTCATGAAATTTTAACACATATCGTTTGAAGGTTAGTTCGGTCTAAAAATGGATGGTCAATAGTGGTGCCATCTATACAACTAACAACTGTGACAATTGTTACGAAATTCTGTTTCGTGCCTGTTGTAATCCACGATATGCCATGTCACGGTCGCAACGACCGTTACTAATTGATTTCGTGGACTTGTTGCATATTCCACTACTAATTATAACTTACGATAATCTAATCAAGCTACAGTTTAGTGTTAAGTGCTTACCTCATTGGTTTGAACAGCGCCTGGATGTCATTAGGATAATCGATAATTAGTTTCAGTTGAGTGCCACCATCCTTCTGCACTGTAAACAGAAAAAAAAATAAAAGATTAATTCATAACCTAAAAAACATAAAAGAAAATAATGTTCTATGTACGTCTCTTATTACGCTTGACGAGTATTAATAAAAAGGATATGATATGGCTCATAGCACAGCATGGTTTCATTGCTCTAAATTATGAAATGATGACATAAAAATAATATGTTTGTCGTAAAGTATGCTACTTATATTACTTTATGTCAGTGATAGACAAGGATTTATGAATTTAGTTCGTTTAGTTTAATGTGTTCATTATTTGTTTGTAAAGAAAACTTCTCAGTAAACAGATAGGTATTGTAGGTTATGTTTTAGGCCTGTCTCAGTATGGGACCGTATTTAAGCGACGGCGTATTCGGACGTAAATCGGCGGATTGGATGAGCTACAAAGCAAACCGCCTATGTGTATCACAGATGTCTGTAGTCGTGTATTAGGGGGTGTATTGGAGTTCTTTAGCACTTATATAATTTATCATGAGAGCAAACTTTAACTTTAATTTTTATCGATACACTACTGGTATTAAAGGGACTTTAGCATTTATTATATATCTGAGTTCTGGTGGGCGTGAATTTAAATTTAGTTCTATCGTATCGGTATCGGTATCGGTGTCCATGATTCACTGAAATGCAAACATAAACTGCATGCAGAACATACTCGTCACAAGCGATGTCGCCGATAGAACCGAAAAGATCCGTATTGCAGCGTAACAACAAGCGATCTTAGGTATCCCCTCCAGTCTGAGGCGGCTGTTTGCATTTACAAAGGTTCGGATAGAATATCGTTGTAGTAGTGGTAACGCTTGGATAAAATTCGCCTTTATACGGTTCTAATGTGCGAGGTAGTGCCGCCCGTATTCGGACGGCTTTGTAGCTTGCAGTCTGAGAGCTGCAGAGAGATCTCATTACATTTACAGGGTTCGGATAGGTAAAGCGTAGTAGCCCGTATACGTCCGGCAGAAATTCGCTTAAATACGGTGCCATACTGAGACAGGCCTTAAAGTCATAGTCATAAGGTACATCAAACATGGTAGCAGCAAATATTAGGACGCTTTGATATGTTCTATTTACCGACACTAAACCGAAAATGTTTATCTTCCTGTAGATTTGAAATGTACAACGGTGCCTACATTTACAAAAGGACCAGCAACAACACACGTGGTTGTTTGTTGAACCAACGCTCGCTGAAACGAAGTATACGAAGAAAAAAGTACGAGTAAATAAACGATGCCGCTTGCATATGACTTTCTCTCCACTTCTCTTCTCGCTTACGTTTCGTTCAATAAACGGAATGCTTTCCGTAGTGATAAGTGGACACTAAGCTTTACAGCTATGTGGAACTTTGCCTTAACAGAAATAGTAGTTCTATGTTGACCTTCGATTTAAATTTTTATAAATATATTTACATGACTATCACATGATTAGGCATATATTTTAAAAACAGTACTTATGCTAAAATATTTATGTGGTTATTACCTTATCAGCACCTTACTTGTACTTAGTTGCTTCTTATCAGTACTAACAAAGAAACATTAAAATAGTCAGTAATAAAGTTTGGTTACAAAATGGAATAAAATAATCAGTTCTAATGAATGCAGAGGTCATTTGAATTATTATGCAGTTTTAAAAGTACATAATCGCATTATCTTAAAATATTCGCACGGTTTGGTTATTAATAAACATTTCTTATGCTGGTTTGAGAATCAAACCCGAAGTATCAATACTTTCTTCCACTGTACCGTCTAGGAAATCGTTTAGAAAATAATTTGTGGAATATATTTTTGCCAAAATCTCATGATCTAGATAAGATAAATATATAACAGTATTTTGTTATATTATTATATTATATATATTAATTGTGTGTGCCTTTCGGCTTTACAATCTACAGTATTATATTTCTAATACATTTCATTCCTATATACATTCAAACTTAAAACTAAACTTAAAATATTCTAGACTTTTACTACTTCCAAAAGTGCTTTCTGCTTCTTCTTCTTTTGACCCTCTCTATTATTCTCCTGTTTTTCCTTTCCTTCTTACTATTTCCGCCATCCACCTCTTTCCTTCACTGCCTCCCTTTAATAGCTGGCCAAGTATTTTGTTATATAAAAAGTTGTGTAAAAAGTCAACGCAAAATCTATACCGCGTTATAGGAATTCGTTAATAATAACTCGCGTTGACTCGCGGAGAGTCTCGAATATTTTGCTTTCCCAAATTTTACCAATATTTTACTGTACATAACTTTAACATGATTTTTGTTTTTGTTTCCGTTTCTATTCTTATCACAAATTTGTACTTTTGAGGCCTTATTTTTGAGTTTCGTTAGCTAGTAATGTGAGTGATTCTTTTTCTTTTTTAAAAGTCATGAAATTTGGTGATAACAAGAGCAAATGAAACTCAGGAAGAAGGAGTATAAACTGCACAAGCAACCACAGACAGCAAATACGAAATAAACCTAGATTCTAACTTAAATAAACCAGAAAAACCTAGCACCACGTAATAGTCTTTCCGGAGGGAAACAAATTTCAGTAAGACTACAAATTAGCTTTTGTTTTAGGTCTCAAGTAAAAACCAATCTTATTTACGCACAATTGCTTTTCATTCTATCTGACATTATCTTATTTTTTCGATAAATTACAAATAAAACTTATCCTTTCCAGATGACAATCAAAAAACCCAGATCTGGGTTGAAATACTCAGAAGTGGGAGCACTGTGCATTTATGCACTGGGTATTTAGCATTAGCTTATCACAAAACAACGTGAAAAATGACAGCATCTGTATTACATTATAAAAATATAATAAACTATATAATTTTATTGAATATAAACCGCACCGCGTAGGTTTTAGTAGAAGTAGAAAGGTAAAGAACAAAAAATAAGTACTTATTATATAAATTGGTAGTATACTCGTAAAACCTATGAAAAGTACTGCGGAATATGTTGTGAGAGAAGAGGGATGTATAGTGTAGGGAGGGATGCAGTGGAAGGGGTGTAATTGAATTAACTGCAGAATAAAAATCTTTTTGTTGGTAGCAAAAATTAAAGTTGCATTAAATATTTTGTAGTTATATAAAAAGTACAAAGAAAAATAATTACTTATAAAAAATATTAAATGTTGAATTTGACTGATGTGATGTGCCGCAGGCAGACCGAAATATAGTCAATTGTATTTTTAGTTAACTTTACGATTTTTACTTTTTACTTTGTGCAAATTATTATCTTCACTGCGTTTTCTATATAATTTGGCTTACGTAACCACTATGTAAAATTTAAAAAGGATTGTAGCAAAAACATCTTCTCGGATACGCAGAAGCAAACTGCAGCTGAACATTAAATTTATCAAACATGGCTAGCGAATTTTTCCAATAGCCATTTCATATATTTCAGGTATATTGTATATTTATTTTTTAATGCGTGTCCCTACATTCTTCTCACACTAAATCATCAATAGTATTTCATTAATTTAACTTAAAGCTGTGTATTGGATCTAATTTAACTTGAAACAAATGACATCTCTTCCGTTTCTTCCTTATTCTGACGTCTCTTATTCCTTTACTTAACCATTTTATACACTTCGCTTTTCCTCTTTCTCCTTCCTTCTTCTTTGTATCATTGACCTCATTCGTATTGTATCCACCTCATTCGTTCCCTGTGACGTCTCCTTTTCTCGCTTGCACATTTTGCTGACCTTTCCTTCTATTTCTTCTCAATACCTGTTACTCTTCTATTCATTTCTTGTTCTAAATCTTGCTATTCTCCTCCATTTTTCTTTATACACACTGATACTTAACTCTCCCAAATTCTCTCATTGTCTTTCTCTTGTTCTATTTTCGTTATCCTTTCTTATTTCTTCTTGACCATTTTCCTCATCTCCTCTTCCACACTTTTTCATTCTTCCCTTTGCCATTCCATTCTCCTCTTCTCGTTCTCCCTTTGCTCTTACTCTTTCCTAATTTCTTTCCGTTCATATTTAACATTTTTTTAAATGTTTCACTATTGGAACCAGCTAGCCATATGCATTCATTCATAAATTTACATTAATATTCAAAATTATACATTTCCGCAAACGACCTACCGCAGAGTTGTTTGGAAGATAAATATTCACCCACGATAATTAAAGCATTTCATCTACGGGGACAGTGAAGAGGAAGGGGCATCCATTGTCTGCACTCCATACTCACAACCACCAACCCTTAACTCAATTTCTGTGTTTTATATCATTTAATTCAAACAAACAAACATATGACATTTTTTTTTTATTATTTATTTTTGTATAAAATCCAGATGGGTTAAAATCAGTGTAGTAGAAAATTAACTTTCGCAAGAACTGTACACAATGACTAAAGGAGACAAAAATAAACTACCCTTATTCCTGATGGGTTGAGACGTAGAGAGGGAGGTAATACCCGACAAACGTGCCATGCGACCCTGTCCATAAACAAACCGAAGAAAGATCACGACCCATATTAGAATGTGAAATTTTAATAATGGTTACACGATCGGGTAAGGTGTTGTTTGGAGAGGATATTAAGAAAATCGGTTTAAAGTGCGTTGATTTTTAAAGGTGATCATTGTAAAGGTGAAATTTTAAAGGGGATAGGATAGTGTTCCTGAACCTATGGTTTGAAACTTCGCTTAAACACTAAGCCTGAGACATCTATTTTGTAACTTGTAAAATAGTTGTATGTATGTTTAAAGGCGGATATAGATATTGTATTACCATGTATCAGCACGGTGGTATTATTTAATTATGATAAAAACAACAAGAACTGTTTTAATATCGTATTATCGGAAGCCCTGCGAGAGTTAGAAGGCACAAGGGTAGACAAACTATCTGACAAAGGGTAGGAGATTTAGTGGGGTGTAGTAGATAGATGCACGACAAAACTTAAAGCCGGTAAAGCCAAAACTACACTTGTTAGTGAGGATTTGCAAACGAATGGAACACTAGACAACAATGAAGCACAGAGGAATTAATAACGAACGAAAGAGAGAGAGAGAAAGAGAGATTAACGTAAAAGAGGTTTAAAACTGTTTGGTTTTATTTGACATATGCGTTGAAATCATTAGCGGTCGATTAGTAATGTGCAATTCTTTACTGGGGAGCTATCATCTTTTATTCAAGAAGGGATCAAAATGCGATGGAGAAAATATATTTCTGTTGAAGAAAACAAATCACCAATTAATCTGTATTAAAATATTACTGATTATATTTAAATGAACCTTGTGCTATACATGTGTTGTGTTTAAAAACACTTCTGACAAGAATCGAGTAAGATTCGTACTAGAATCGTATTAGATTCGTAGGATTCTTGGAAAAATTGTTTTTAGGGAACAACTTATGTTGAAATTAGTTTCTTCAGCCATGGTGTTCCACAATTCGATGCACATATGTTTAGAGCTCTATTAATTTCATTACGATTATAATTATTTAATTGATTTGTTATTACTTAATAAACATTATTTTCTAAATTAATGCTCGGATCAACAGTTTAATCATCTGTTACAGAACAAGCGAATAATTTCGTAATAGTAACTGACCCGATAGTGCAATCAGTAAGCGTTTCCGTTCGTAAACTATTATTTATTACTCCCGCTTGCCCCACTTTCCTTCTTCGACAAGTAAGCACGACCAGTTATTATTTTAAGTTAATTAATATTTATCGAAATATACTTCAAGTGATTCAAATTGATTATAGAAAATAAATCGATCTCCATAAAAGAATTACGTATTCGTATAATTTTAACAATAACTGTTATTAACAAATTCGTTTAGCAATAAATTTTACTTTATTTATATTTAAATTTTACGATAAGTTTTAGTAATGGAAAAGTTTATTGAATTTTTTTTACTACTTTAATAAATTTAAAATTGTTTTTAAGGTTTCTTGTGTAATACAATATCCAGCGACTAGCTGATCAAGCATTTAGTTTGAAGGTCCTGTAGGACAACTTCATTTCAAGGGCTTTTCTTTTAAATACTTATCAATAATAAAGATGATCCTTAATTTCGTATGTTATGTATATGTATTGGTTATGGCTAAATTGCTGATTGGTCATTAAACCAGTTGTAATTACGTAACAAAATTAAAAAAAACCTCTTCTAATTTATTTATAACTAAACTATCCTTTAAACTATGTTAAATAAATTAACTATGAAAGGTTCTTAAGTATTAAGCACCACAGCACACTCTTCTTGCACCTGTGCAACATTAAGATATTTTACAATTAGTTGTAGATCTATCTAATGTATCGTACACACCAATACGACATCCAATATTTATGTCCTGTTTGTTGCAAGAGGTTGTACAACACGTCTAAACGAAAGGAACATGTTACCGTCACATCTTTACTCAGGCAGTTTTGTATATTAATAAGAAAAGTAATAAATTAAATAATAAAACTCAAAATAGTTAATTTATTTAAAATTTCTGAACCTTAGCAAAGTAAATGCGGGATTCATTCTAGTTCACAAAGGATATATTTTCATTTACTGACAGTCATTAGAAACATTTCAATGTATTAACAATATCGTAAAGCAAGTTAAATTTAATAAAGGCAATGTAACTGGTAGAATTAATGTAAAGGAATGTATGAATAACGGCAAGAAACATTAAATAAATAAACAAAACAAAGAAATGAAAATATCCCAATGCGTCTTATAGTTTCAAAGATATCTTATACAAGTAGTCTTGGACTAACAACCGAGATAGGTTCCAATACATTGGTCGTAAGTCGAGTTTCAACAAAGAAAAAGTTCCCAAAAGGCCAAGTTAGCCAAATTCATTACATTAGTCTTGAGCAATAAAGAACTCAGACAGAGTTTTGCTTCAAAAAAATTTTCTGAAAAGGTTTAGGTCAAAATTCGAAGCGTCACAGATCGAGGAGGATGAATGTCGCATTGGTTTGAACGATAAAAGTTCTTCAAATTTAGTACGTCAACTTTTGAATGGAAATATATGAATGTTGGATGTCGCACTGGTGTGGCCGACGCGTAACAGTCACTGCTAATAAATATTATCAAACACACAATAAGTTCTCAACTGCGGTTTCCGGTTTCGTTCTTGTAATAATTTCGTTTGTAGTCCCTCCTACATAATAACTCATTAAAGCCGCTTAATGTTTGGGACCATAATTTACATTTCAGAAAACTATTAAGCATGTTTATACATTATTACTATAGTATAATTACATACACATTAATGCTTTATCAATTTTATATAATATAAAGTATAATTTACAACAATACAATTCTTCATTGTATTATACAAATACAATTTTAGATAACAAAGAAAATATATCTAGCAATCAAAAATAAAATGCATGCAAAACAAAGTCAATTTTCATAGGAGGAAAAAACTGAACAATGAATTTTAAGTCTATGATTACATATTCTCCCCATCAACATGACTGGCAGCACCATCTGCGAATAATTATAACAACTAACAATACGGTGAAAATAATTTGTTTGTAAAATCAAAATGTTAAAGCTTGAAGAATTCAATTTAGTGTAAGCTTTTGTATTGTATTATAAAAGGTAAGTCATTGTTCTCAAATTAATTTAAATATTTAATATCAAAGTAAATTAAAACAAGGATATTTTATTCAAAATATGAATGGATATTGTTAAATCATGAAAAATTAATTAAAATTTTAACAGAGTAACAAACATTGTTTTGAAAAGTGGAAATCATTTTTCTTAAGTAAACATACGATGTTTAGAGAATAGAAAATGTACGTAAATACTTAAATTTTCCTTTATTTTTATATGTTACTTAAAATAGAGTAATCTAGTGTCTGTAAGTCGAAAGGGATGCCTCTGCTAAAACACCCAACGCACTAAATCGTGACAGACGCGTTTCACACCAGTTTTATTATTTTTCTAAAATAAAAGTGTTATTTTTAATGATCAGTTATTAAAGTCATATAATTAAAATCCTAAATAATAGGTGGAATATGTCATACAGTAAACTCTCTAACAAGGCATTCCAAGTTTTCTAAGAAAATCACATCGGGCTCGCGTGGAATTAATAACAGCTTTTTAATAATTCATGTCCACGGCGAGCACGGACTTAACCAACGCGGGACGGCGACGGTGACGGACAGCGTCAGTATACAAGCAGAAGCTATGTTCGAAAATAACTCTCCTACAAGGAATTAATAATTAAAAATAAAATCACTTAAAACCACAAGTAAAAAGAATATTTTATTCTGTAATCAGCGGAGAATTTATAATCGGCTGATTAATTATTTAAAGTTACTGGTAATTTTAATTCACTGGTTACGTTGTAGGACTTCTATATTCTGATAAGTTCCAGGAGAAATTACTGATTAAAATATACAAGGTGTTAGGTATATTGATGTCGATCTTGGTATTATCAGTGGCCTTAATAAGTTTAAGATCCAAGATCAATACATTTTAATATATGGGAAGCAATGAGATATACAAATATGACGGCTGTTTTTCAATTTATAAAAGTACATAGCCGCTTAAACACAGACACATATATGTAATGTATATTTAACATAAAAATATTTACTTATTACAAAACATTTTTTAGGTAATGTAAGATTTAATAATAAAAATTATTTGGGGACGTAAATTAAAATTTTCTGACGTTAATAAAGCTTCTTATGTAAAATTATATAATGTTAGACATTTAACTAATATATTCGTAAAAGTTTTTAAGTAATGTGACGTAACATGACTTTACGTTTTAAGAATTCCAATGTCCAGAACTTTAAAGTATCATTCCCACTCACTGCTTTAATTTAATTTTGTATTTTGTATTTAGTTTGAATTGTTTAGCATTTTTAATTTAATTTATTTTTTAAGTTTTCTTAGTTTTTTTAGAACCTTACAACATTCAATGTTTTAAATTAAAAATATTAAATTAAGAAAAACTATATTATATTATAACCTCCAAAATGTGACAATCTGTCAAAATGCATTAGGATTTACTTTTAAAAGAAGTTTAAAGTCAGTTTTTGAAAAATATAGAAGCGAAAATAATTTCTATTACTAATTATGACAATTTTGTCGAACTTTTATTAACTAAACTTAAATTAAAACACAAATGTGAAAAGGAATGCTTAAACGAAAACCTGAAATCTAGATTAAAATAATAGATAAAAACAGTAAATTAAATATCAAAACAGTGAGTGGGAATGAATGGGCTTTAAGCGTTAACAAAAAAAATAGGTTTTATTTAGGTAGAATATTTTTTTAATTTAGAAAATCTATGGCACAAATCCCACTTACGAGTTTTGCATCAGGTTTCATTTATTTCCAACAATTTTCTTGTACTTATTATTACTACCCTCTATTAACCACGTTTGCAGGATACTAAACTATGAAAATTTCTTCTTATGCTAAGAAATAAACATTCTACATCGTCACTTACAAAGATTAAATTCTTTATAGGTTTCCCACAAGTTCGCTGATAACATTAGCTTATTATTTAATGAAGAGACAGAGACGCATACGACTATTACACACGAATTTCAAGATGTCTACTACTTTGATCATGTACAAGTAGAAGTACCTGAAGATAAGCTCAGCTCAGTGCTCTCAGCTTTACGAAGACACCTTAATCATAGGCGTCGGCGTCGCGGTGTTTTGTTTGATGTTAGCGCTTAATGTTAGAGAACCCAACGTACGACGACGTCCGACGTCGCATCTCTGTACCGCTCTCTTACCACCGCTGACTCTCTCTCTCCTCTGTGTGTGTCAGTTTGGATGTCGGAGTTCATACGTTACGTATGGTGTGAGGGTGGAGTAAGCATTGGGGTCAACCCAGCGGGTTTTCCTATCAATTATACACAGCACACTACCACGAGATGGTACCCGTCTAATCGTTACCAATGGTCCACGAGCTATTTTTATTTTAGTTCGTTCCGCTATAGGTGTAATACTTGGTACAATTAGAAAAGTAAAAGGTGGGGCCCCTTAAGGATAATTTGTATGAAATAAATTATTATTTAATGTGTGATTTTATAGAAATACAACTAATAGCTACTAAGAGGAAGCACCTCAAATTTTAAGTCACTTTTTTAAATTTATTTTACCACAAAAATATAAGGTTTATTTAACATAAACAGTTTGCCTATTATAACATATTGTACAACATATTAAGTTGATAAGTTTGTAAAAATTTAAAGTCGATTGGAGCAAAACTGTCGGAGATATAGAGTTTTAAGTCTTCACTTCTCTGGTCTGCTTTCGTGTTACTTTGAAACTTTTAAATTCGGTTTTTCACACAGAGCTTTTTCAGAGTTTGTGCCCTCTTTAGCTCAAAATCTACTGGACTGATTCTTTTGAAATTTTGCACACTCTTTCTTTACATAAATACTGAGGTAACGCTGTCGAGTTTTTTTAAATTTTTTTATTTTAACGTATTTTAAAATAACAAAGTTTCTGATTTTTTTCATGAAAAATCTATGAAAAAATGAAAAACTCGACGGCGTTACCTGCAGAAACTTATCAACTAATGAAATCATTTTGGTTTTTCGATTTTAGAAAACCCAGTGACGAGTTATGAGTGGCACCGCAATGATACTTTTTTTTATGACGTCAGCGGAGATTCGCTGTCAATGGCTCATTTCTTGACATTTATTTATGAAAATTTTACAAAGTATTCTTCAAATTTCATTTTATCATGTAGTAATTATAGAAATAATTATATATTAACTGTGTCGTCAAAAAACATTATCGAAAAAATGCTTCTTTCTTATCGTTTTGACCTTACTCCCCCCTTAAATAATACATAAGTTTACGATTCGTGTTTAGCGGAACAACTATCTTGCAAATTCTTTTATTGCAGTTTTGCGATAGCCTTTATATTTTACACGCCACTGGAAAACGCAATTGGTGATGGTATGAAAAGAGAAGAAAGAGACAAAGGAAGAATAAAAACTTGAATAAAATAGACTGAGTGATCTCTACGCAGTTCATATTAGGGTAATAGAGTAGTTGTAACCATATGTTGGTAACAGGGGGCGGAGGGAGGAACGAGGACGCTATTCGAGGCGTCGTGACGCGTCAGGACGGACGAGTTATGGCGTTGCGTTTGTAAAAACATTTCACGTAACTCCATATCAAAAGATATTTATGATATCATGTATCAATAAAGCGGCAGCTCGTTTAAAATGAATGAAATTGTATATATGTCAAAATAGGAACAGATTTTTGAAACAGAAATCCAAGAACCTTCGATGTTATCACAACGGATAAACGACAGAGTATAAATCAAGTTCAGAGTGAACTCTCTTTTGTTTCTTTTATATGTTTTCTCTCAATTAATGTTAATAATTATATAACATTCATTTATTAATAATCAATTTGAATCGAATTTAAGAAAGTTATCCCTAAAGCGACATCTATTGCGTTCATGAGTATACGTTTTCACAGAACGGTCACTGTTTTACCGACTGACGAGCATTGTACTAACTAAAGAAATATAATTTCGTTACATATTTAATATTTAATATATCTTAATAGAATATTAATATTTATTATATCTAGACAGTTGTCACTTTCGACGCATGCGGATAGAGAACAAATAGGAACATATACCTTTCTCTTTCGCACACATTTTGGACACACTTTTAATCTATAGGAAATATAGGCTACTCACTCTCCATATATATGCATATATGCTCTAAGGTGATTTACAAGCGAGCGTTGCACCTTCACAATGCGTTGTCCTATTAGAATCTAGTTAGATATACTAACGCCTGTGACAAACAAATTAAAAATCACACAGTTAATTTAATGAATCTATTTGCAAACAAACAAACAAACAAAATAAATAGTATTTGTACGGCTCGTATAAAGTCTGTGTGACCATCAGTAGTGACTTTTTGTGGTAACGCCAGTTTGTTTTAGTCCGGTAATCACCGTAGAGGGGCGTAGAAGCCCGTAGCATTGCTGAAACACCCTAGACCCGTAGAGACTCTACGGTCTACGGTTTGTATTGCAGTAAACCATCGATAAATGATTGTGAATTCTATCAAATGGATTGCAAATCAATCAAAACTGTTAAGCTAGTTTCCAAAGTATATCAAATGGTTGCTAAATATTACTGTTCACTTTATTTTTTTATATATTTTTGAAAATTAAGTAATTATATTTAACGATAATACAAAATCAATCCTCAGAAACGGAGGCCTGCAGAAATAATTTGTACAGAGTTTTGGTAAAAAATGGAGTGGTGTTGCTAACGAGTATGCCGGAATTAGTAAGTTATCCGAGGTGGCCAGTGTGCTTAGTGATAGACAGGACAAAACATTGCCATATAATGTATATCAAATACACACCCATTTGGGACTCCATAGGAATCAAGCATAGGAATCTGATAATCGGCAAAGAGTAGGAATATGCGAACACGCATGTGACGACATAGGATTAGAATAATTACCGTAAAACTATTAAAAGCAGAATAGGGCTCTAAATATAGCTGTGGTAACAACTAGTGGATACTGCTGGCTACGAAAATTGGTAGTGCAGTTTACTAGCACGACATTTTCTTATTAATAATTTTATATTAAGTCAATCCGACGACATTTATCAGTTATTTCAGCAAGTCCCGGTAATCTTCAGATTCTTCATATAGTTTGCACTGAGTATCGCATATTCCATAGTAATTATATTGAGCAGCTACGTGCGAATATTTCTTTGAGAGAAAATAAATTTTAAATAATTCGGCATAGAGATTAATTTGATTCCTTACAACTTCTTAAGTATATAAATTCAGAGTTTAATTGGGGTATTATATTATATTTTGTAATGTTTTTTTCTTTTTCATAAATATTTGGTAGTGTAGCTCACGAGATGGTAACTGCGATAGGGTTAAATATAACACTGATAACACTGGCTCAAAATCATGAGACGTCTTGTATGATTCTTACACTTTTTAATACTCGTTTCTCAAGGTTACTTGAATGCGAACTTTACGCGTTATTTCGAAAAAGCCCTTATTTTGATTGAATTTCTATTTTAGGTAGTGACAAATTTGCAGACATTATCTAATTGGCGCTTCGTTATGTTAAGCTTGTTACATAATAAACTGATTTGTTTTGTAGCTATTTGTGGTGACCGATATCATATATCTGACGTTTGCTAATGAAACACGCTACAAATCACAACTGGGTACGAGTATTAGTCGACATCATCATTGTGCTACTACCTACTACCACCACACCATGTTACGGGGAACAAATAAACTTCTAACACACTGACTGCTGACTGTGTGTTTACTGTATTTGAATTTAATATCAGATCATGTTACAATACAATCTACACTTTACAAAGGACTGTTTGATCGGTCAATCGCTTTTAATCAGCAATGACAAATAGACAAAGAGAAAATTAGGCGACGGTATCAATTAATCTATAATTCATTAGTCAATGAAAAGCGACAGAAAGCTTTCAGACTATTTAGAAAGATGTCATTCTATCAGACCAGAGACAAGCTATTTAAAGAAATGTATATTGACTATAAACAATTAAAGACGAGACATCTAGTGGCAGGAAATAAAAGTACGATGACAGCTTGCTATAACCTTTATAGATTTAAAGGTATTTTCTATTGTAGTTTATTTTGTATCGTTGTTATTTTTATTGGGAAAAAGTTATAATACTCAATATTTAAATATAGTATATTAGCATTTTAGATAGGCAAAGTCAAACCCGGATTTACCTATGAATTTTCGGGACTGAGGGCGCTCCAATGTGGCCGCCATTTTTTAAATAAGAGTCTTATCATTTTTATTGTTTATATTAAAAACTGTAACTCTTACAAAAATGTTGCAAAGCGCTTTCTTGTAGATAATAAAATTATCTATAATTTATGTTAATAACTTTTTGTTGTACCTTTTATAACAAAAAAGTTATAAGCAAAAATAGACCAAACAGTTTTAGATATTGTTATTATCTATTAAAATCTCATTTTTAAGATAGCGACTCAATTAAGGCGCTCCTCACTCAGGAAATTTAAATTTAAATATAAGGTTAATTCCTACACATCACGGAAAAAGAAAATTGTAGTGGTGTAGCCCACATATATGAACATAGTAGAATGTCGTCGGAGATAGGATTCAGCATTAGAAACTGAACAGAAAAAAAAATATTATGAATTAATTTTTATAGAGAAGCTGGTTTCAAAGGGTTCAATGATAATCATACTTTCATATGTCCGCTGCCTGTGAAAATATCGGGAAAATATTACCATTCAATTGGAATTTTTTTTAAAAATAAATTCTAAATCAAACAGTTTAAAAATTTTCTTCAACTGAAGCGATGAATCCATTAATCATCCCCGACCACCCCGACTAATCGTTATGGATTAAAAAAACAAAATTGAAAAACAAACAAACAAATAAACCAAAAAACAAAGGCATAAAGTTAACACGTTAAATTAAAATTGATTCTCTTTTTCGCAACGAGGAGAGCGGGGGCATGGGGTGGCATGCTGCGGCCGCTAACGGACCGTTAACGTCGTTGCATTTCAACATTCCAACATTTTTCAGTCATTTATTGGCCGTTTCGGTCGTTTAGCACTTTAAATAGGGGTGGAATCGCTTTGTTTCCAACTAGATATAATATTTAGGGTGGTTTATTGGCAAGGGGAAACGGAAATGGGACACAAGCGATGTTATTTATAACTGTATCTATTCTCAGTTCGAATAATGGATAATTTTGTACAATTTTTTGTAGGTTATATTTTTTAATAACAAATGATTTATGCATTGTTTCGACACAGCAGAATGGTTTAATGAGAATTCTGTTGATTCATGTTCGTTCATGTTCTGTTCTCGTGGTAGAGCCACCACTTTTGTAGCTACAAACGAAACAGTTTGGTTTCTGTGAATTTGCAGATTGGGGAAAAGGTTGTTGCTCTAAAAATATACCATCTAAATAAAAGTTGTTCATTACATAGTTATTAAAAATAGCAAACATTTATAAACTGGATTGGACATCTTTCTTTTTTAAACACATTGTTTCATTTTCTCCCAAACGAAGGTGTGAAATCGAGTGAAATTTTCAAGAGACTCACAGAACAGTTCGGTGATACTATTCTGAGTAATACCCAAGTGTTTGATTAGGCCCAGGGGTTTTAGGAAAACGAAAATAGTGATACTAAAATGGGAGACATGAGTGACCATTATCCTGCTACCGATTCTTTGGTGCGTTGCTCGTTTCACGTCAGCCAAATGAACAAAATTCTGCTTTATATAAGCATCACTTTCATACATATGTTACATAGATTTCCACTTCCATAAAAGACGATCAATTTTCAATGACAAGGCTCATGAGTTGTGCAAAAGTTCTGTATCATATTTGCACCGTAAGGTATATATTTCTCTTCGAATAATAAACGGCGTTAGACTTACCAACGTTCAAGATGGGCAGCGTCGCCATATCATGCAGTAACTCATTGACGGTGGGATCGTCTTTGGAGTAGAGCTCCGTCTTAGATATCGATAACTGGAAGCGTTCCAAGTTTGTTGCATTTTGGCTGGAAAATAAAAAGAAATCATATTAATAATTGATGGGATCTACTGTATTTACTTGGTAAAGTGTGAAGTTTGTTTCTTTTTCTTTATTGAGTTAATGTTTTTTGTAAGCAACAAGTTCATGTTCTGCTTTTATCTTTTATCCACCACGTCTTAACTGCCTTATGTTGGGAATATACGTAACGATTTACCGAACAGTTTTAATGAGCACCATGAATGTATGGGACAACGTACAGTTCTATCACATACTCACTCCGGTTTACCGGTAAGATGAACTGTTCCGTCAAAACTGTCCGGCAAATCGTTATGGGTATGGCCAGCATAATAGTGGGTTACTTAGAAATATCGGGCACTTGTTTAAACATAGTCGTAGGACCCCATAGCAATCGTCGTTATTTAATATAATAAAATAATCAATAAACGTTTTGATTTATGTAAAATAAGAATATAATACACATTACATTAACACGTAATAAAAAAAGTAACAGAAACTACAGATTATATTACAGTAAACTTTCGTTATAACAGACTAATTGACAAGAAAGATGATTAAAAGAATTGAGTATTAATAGAAGTTTAAAAATACAATCCTTTTAATCTTATCCAGTAAACATTTGGTGAAATAGAATGGCTAGGTGAAGTTCTAGTCACTCGTACATTTCAATTCTAACGTTTTACAAGTTGGAGCAACACACAGAAAATGAATTTTAGTATGTAGCTCATAAAAGAGACATTCCCTATAAACGATTGAATAGAAAACAAACATGTTCATGACAAAAAATTCATGAAAAGTAATAGAAATGAAATAGAATTTACTCCGAAATGTTTACTGGGTTATAGTCGAATTTTCTGACGAATCCAGTAGTTTAACAAGGACCGAAAATTTTGTTCGTTGTATCAATAATCTGTTATATAGAGGTACTATTTCTCATTTATAAATTATTCTTTTTTTTATGTCCTATGACTATAATAAGGAAAGTTCTTTTTATCTACTTTGGTTCAAAGTATTTATTTAAAAATTAACGTAATTAATTTTTACAGCGTTTTTATTACACTCTTAATTAACGAATTAAGTCGCCTTCCTACACCACTGTATTTACAACAGGACATAGAATAATCTGTAAGGTCACTTACATCTAGCTTAACTGTCTTGATCTAGATATGCACGCGTAAGCGTTCTTAATTTAACCACTTAATCTAATTAATCTGTTTGCCACACATCTGATTATGACGCAACGCAGCATCCTAAGGACCAACTCAGCCTTAGAAATACCTACTTATTCATTGGCAACATATGAGATCAATTTTGACAGTTTATAATTTGACTATGCATTATCTTTCACGTGTTTGTAATATTGCTTTGGCAAATATCAATGCTAAAAATATACATAGGTTATATAAAGGTCTGTTTACAAGATACGAACTATTTAACACTGGAAGGTATTAAATAGTTTAGTACTCTGGTATTTTCGAAGTATCCTTATTGTTATCTAAATTTCTGTAACATCAAATTCAAAGTTTTAATGTATTTGTTGTATGTGAAAATCTTGTTAACTTAAATTACCATCTACTCAAAGAAAATATTTCACATTTTTTATTACACAACATTAATTGAAATAAACATTTGAAGTGGAAAATATCAGAAGCACAATTTTATACCGAATAAAGTCATGGAAATTATCAATTTCATTTTTCATTTCCGGGTTCCGGTTGCTCCAGCCTAGTTACATCTCTGTCTGTATCTCATGAATAAGAAAAAATAAATAAATAGCAAGAAATAATGACTTTAACTTAAACACGACAAATTCTATTAATAAAGTTTAAACCAGTCTTTATCTTATTTTAAATAAATTGACCTTGTGCCAAAAATTCTTATTTTTTGTGTAAAATTGTTTATTTAAAACAATAACTGACGTTAAAAACCACGTGACAGTATTAGTTACAATGATCGCGTAAAATATTTTGTTTATTGGCAGACAACTTTCTTTGTTGATATTTCTTATTGTTTAGTTATTTATAACAATAATAACAAAAGTATAATAACTTTTGTACTTGAATCATCGTGAATATACATTCTAGAGGCGTTCAAGAGTGGTTAGTTTTTCAGATTTTTCAAAGCGATTTAATACGTTGTAAACTAGCGGAAATAGCGAAATTACAGTGCGAACGACAAGGGTTAAATTTGTATTAAATTCCAAATTACCTTTTTTAGGCAGATATGTGACATGTGAGGGGCATTTCTACGCTACTGCGTTAACCATCTGTCTCACAACAAAACTCATATGCTAATATGTGTTACATAATTCTGAGGTATTACGATGGTAGCACGAACCGTGGAGCTATAGAGCTGGGATGTTTACATGCAGATAGTATTTCACGTAAAACTATATTTTATAATAATGGACGTCGTTAAGGACTCCCTCATGTATACGCATGGGCGTCCGTAGGTAAGGGCACACAGTAAACATTTTCGACTCTCTTTCAAATCATATTGATTCATTTTGTCATGAAACAATTCAATTTGATTTCACTCGATCAAGGGAAATGTCAGTCATTCAAACTACAAATAGAAAAATCACTTCACCTGACCTTACTAACATACCAGTATTTAATTAAGTTGCAAACAAAGCATTAAAGTGTAACAGAGACAGATATATCTTGTTTCTTAATTTTTGATATTATGGTGAAATAAAAATATATTTTTGTGTCCACTCAAAATAAACATTTTCAAATGTAAAAAAGACACCAACAATGGCTCCATTTTTTGACATCTATCTGAAATCTGAGTGAAAAAGAATTGATTTGTTTACTGTGGAATCGAGCGGTTACCCCTTCTCGGCTATTAACTAGACTTACACTAAATATAATGGGCTAGAAGTTTTTTTTTTATACTTATTTGAGTGCATCAACTTTCAAAAGTTATAAACACTTAAAAGAATATATACATTTATAAACATTAACAATACATAATTTACAACTTATAGATAAGAGTATGGGTACTTAAAATAAAGAGATTAAATTAGTTTTATTGATAAAGTCAATAAGGTGATATGAAGTTTTGTTCTTCCTAGTTAAATATTCCAGGAACGCCTATGTGTATACGTATATTATATAGAAGGAAATAATTATATTTAGCACATTATGGTAAATTTATTTACTTATTTAGTTGTTACATGTTGCTATTTTACACATTAAAATGTTTTTCATTTACGAAAATTTATGTAGTTAGTTCCATCATAACAAATGTAACAAAGAGCCAAAGCGAACACAAGAACCACAAGGTTCTTTGATGTTACTGGCTTCTCCACCGAAAATGCACCGAAATAAATTGTAAATGTACTTTAAAAATAAAAGACTATGTAAGAAAGAATAAATAAAGAGTTAATTAATATTACCCGCTAAATATAGTTAGATGTATTTAAGGTAAATTTAACATAACAAAATTTACCTGTTACGTACCCAGTAAACAATTTGGTGAAGTGCCCTATTTGGTGAAGTTCGAGTCACTCGTACAATTCTATTCTAACGCTTTACAAGTTCTCTACCTGTCACAGATTTTGTGTTAGTTATTCTTTCTAGTATTCTTTCTTTTTCCAACATCATTCATTAAGTATTTCTGTTTCTTTCACACATGGATATATTTTTTTTTAAGTTCACTTTCATCTCATTTATTCCAAAGTGAGAGAGAAACGAGATGCGTTAGACAAGTAAAATATATTTTTCACCGTTACACTTGTATACTTGTATAATATTTCGTTCAGTACAGTATGCTTAAAGTATATGCTATCCTTTTTCAACAAATATTTCTTTAATGGTAATAGACAGACGCTATCTCCCTCAATCCCCGAATATAATGTATATAAACGAAGATAGAATCTAGCGATGGTAAGACAGAGGTTTTAAACCTAACGCAGACCTGCCGATCGTGGATTTTTGAATCACCAAAACAATGTAAAAAACTAATATAACGAGTATTGTTGAAGATGAATAATATTCATTAAAAAAATCAGATCCGTACTAAAGATTAAATCTATTTATTTCTTCATTTAAATATTTATATTTTGCAGACTTTAAAAAGTAGAATTCCATTAAGTTTTATATATACCCCAGCTAGTTTCAAGTTTATAACTCCGGTCATAAATCATAAACCGACTCCGCTTTTAATTCAGCAGTGAACCGTCGTTGCAATGTCTGTAGCTCATAAAAAGGGCCTTTCCTATGAACAACTGAATAGAAAACGAACACGTTCCAGACAAAAAATTCATGATATGTAAAAGAAATTAAGTAGAATTTACTCCAAAATGTTTACTGGGGTAATCGATTTTACCTAATATAAAACGCTTTAATAATACATATACAGTACACTGATACCTAATACACATCTGCGTATTTGCATACTCATAAAACTTCTAAGAGGTCAACCTACTTTGAAATTTTTTATTCAGGATTGTAAAATTTAACCACCACTTTTTAAAGATTACAAAATTAAAGAAGTTATTTTTAAGGATTAAAGGTTTATTGAATAACTATAAAATAATAAAGTAAGACTCTTTTGAGGGTAAAGAGAACGTTAAAAAAGCTTTTATACCTTCGTGTATTAAAACATTGTTTTCATTGATTTGGATCTTAACATGATTTAAACTTGTTACAGCTGATTCAAAAGCAATAAAAAGTAAAATGATTTAGTTGTGTATTACATACTAATAAAATAAGTTAAAATAAGAATTAAATATCTTTAATAACGTTATCGCATTTAACTGTAATTATATAACCTCAAAAAAACTTCTTTTAGCAGTGTTCCAATTGCGTAGATATCGATCAGTGTTTTCAGTTACACTTTTTAGTATCTAGATACAGGTTCTTAACAAATTTTGTAACTATATTATCTATATAATTTTTTAAGCCTCTTTCTAAATGATTTGCTGATTCTTAAGTAGTTAATAATTAATTAATGATAAATGTTTATAAATAACCTAAAGTGCTAACAATAAATTAGTTGTTTGTTTACAACGATCTAATAATATAAAGGGACCAGCAATCACACGGTGAATTATTAAAGATGTCTGGCTAGTAGGTCTAGGTCTAGTCAATAGTCGGACTAGCGCTAAGGTAGAAGATTAAAACCTTATGGAGTGCACTGAAACGAAAGAAACTTTACCCGAGATAAAAGCATTGCTTGAGAAAAACCAACGTACCAACGTACCAAAACAAACAAATAGAATAAAATAAGAAACATGAATAAATTCTGCATTTAACTCTATTTGCTTCTGATCGAGTCGTTTAATAAATATAAAACCATGGAAAATCCCATTCAGATTTTTATTGGTTAATATAATTTTCTCTAATATTATTTGAAATATATTTTAAATTCAAATCAGGGTAAATCCCCCTTGTTTCTATAAGGATACGCCCGCCTTACAGTAAAAAGGACTAAGGACATGGTCGGTAACCGATATTACTGTTTTACCGACCGTTCAATCAGAATTTAACAGCTCCTTTGGGAATATTTTAGGGTTTTCAAAGTTATTCATAAAAAAGGGCTTAAATATATACTCGTACTAAAGTACGACAAGTATACGGGAAAGTAGAAAACTATAAAATGAAAAATCGTTACCAAGGAAATATGAAAAATATTTATAAATTTTGGTATATGGAAGTTGATCAATATTGGAATCAAAACCTTTATGTTATATGTTTTGAAAAACACAATAATCGTTTTTATTTTCGGCATAAATCTATCTAAACAAAACGAAATACAACTATCATAAAAATCAAATCTGTTCTTCATGGTTGTAATATATTGTGTTGGAACAGGAGAACATAATCGCGGTGCTATCCCAGAACGATTCCCCCCGATCCCGACTTCTGGCGTCCCGGAGGCTGCTTTGGTTTTCTCTTGGGTTTTACATTTTCATGTTTTAGTATGGTACATTACTTTGACTCAACTCATGTTGCTGCACTACTTTAAATAAACTAGCGCTTACCTCTATAATTCGTAATTTGTTTTCAAATTTTAATTCGTTTTTTAAATCTAAATATTTGACTGGAATATAATTATGAAACGGTGATCAATATTAAAAAAAAAAAATTCATATAAACTGAGGACATATAAATTGTAACGTTATATACCGTTCTCATAACCTTATATATCGTTTTTATAACGTTATTGTAAATATACAGTTATTTATCGTTAATGACGATTATAATAGCGTTATTTATCGTTAATTACGATTATAATAACGTTATTTATCGTCAATAACGATTATAATAGCGTTATTTATCGTTAATAATGATTATAATAGCGTTATTTATCGTTAATAATGATTATAATAGCGTTATTTATCGTTAATTACGATTATAATAACGTTATTTATCGTCAATAACGATTATAATAGCGTTATTTATCGTTAATATTGATTATAACAGCGTTATTTATCGTTAATAATGATTATAATAGCGTTATTTATCGTTAATATCGATTACAATAGCGTTATTTATCGTTAATAACGATTACGATAACGTTATTTATCGTTAATAACGATTATAATAACCTTATTTATTGTTAATAACGATTATGATAACGTTACTTATCGTTAATAACGATTATGATAACGTTATTTATCGTTAATCACGTTATTTATCGTTATAATAACGTTAGCTTTTGAGACGTGCTGCCACTGCATCTGTACAATCTACATACTATAATATTTTACGAGTACATTTGTCTAATGAGAGTGATGTCGTCTTTCACTGTTACGAGTGTCTAAGTTAACAGTGAGGTCATCACCGAAGTGATTGATCTCCGTGAAGCAGGCGTCTTGCAACACGTATGGTAGTGGTAGTGGACGGACGTTGTTTACTCGCAGGTCGTTGAGACTCGCGTTAGAACTACTAACGCGTTAAGTCAATAATGACACCACTACGAAGGTGTCAATATTAACTAATTGACAACAAATTAAAAGGCTGCGTTTACAATTAATTATATTTCTTTCAAATATTTTGTTTTTTCCACAAAAACAAATTTTAGATGAACCAGCGTTTAACTATTCTTTTTGCTGTTCGTATTTAAGTCGATGGAAACCCCAGTCACAGAGAAAATTTTACTCCCTCCCCTTCCTCTCCTGTTAACCATATTTTTTTCTTTAGCTCCCACTCCGCGAAATTATTTGAATCTAATGAAAATTGCCTTCCTGCGAAATCAGTTCTATCTAGTCATAATTTCCTTTCAGCGAAATCAATTGTATCTCAGAATTTGTCACAATGTATGTGCTTGTCAGTAAAGTAGCGTGCCTTAGACGGGGACAGTATCAAAATTTGTTGGGGGGCCCAAATGATGGGTAAAGATTTTTCACAAAAAGAACAAAGACGCTCGCATTGAATTAAAATAATTATATATTGATTATACGTTATTACTTACAATTAATACTCCTAGGAACTAAGCTAAGTGCGGCCTAAGAGTTTAAGTGAGATTGTGGATAACATTTTTAGAATTTTTGCTTACACACGTTTGGGGCCCTTGTATCCCGGGGCCCCGGGATGTGGCTACGCCACTGGTCCTGGTCAGCTATAATAAACGATGCCTCAATTAAATTTCACGTCATTATTTTTCTATAAAGTTAGCAGCTCTAAAAATGTTTGAAACCATGTTATGTTCAATATATCTCACGAATCTGGTTAAAGTATCTTACAGGATGTCAAAGAATAATATAGCTGAGTATGTATTAGAAACGTATAAAATAATATAAAATAAAATGGTTAAAATAATGTAAAATTTGTAAAGTAACAATTAACTCATGCACGCAGATATGTTGTTGACTAGCATAGTAAGTTAACGTAGGTATTTGACTACACTAAATATATACTTTGAGCGCTGCGCTTTCAGTAGATGAAATGCGAATTTCACTATACAAAAATAAATTGTTCCTTTAGTTGTTTACTCGGTGAAATGAAGAGTGATTTTGTTTGAGGTACGAACCCAACGACTAATAGATTAGATTAACTGACTGACATTTTTGGTACGTGACATTTTCGTTTTTTTTTGTTTATTTTGAACCTCGATATTATCGAATTCCTCGATAAATCGAACTTTCCTCGTTTCTCTTGAGATTCGATATATCGATTACGATTTGAAAATGACAATATAATGTAATTAACACTCAATAATGAATATAGTTTAAATTACGAGAGTTCGCTGGCGACTCGTGGTTAAAACAGGTTGTGCCGTATAAATCTGCGATACAATGAAAAAGCACTTTCTCACACATTTTTTTATAATGCATATTGCAACTAATAAGACCATTTCACCATTTATGCGGCTCTGATAACCTCTTTTAGGCATAAGTCAACGCCGAACTCTCGCAATTTCGACTATAACAGACTTATTTTAAGGTAACTATTAGCCATATTATGACACTACAAATTAGGCATGCAACCATCATACGACGTGGGAAATATTTCACAACGTTTCATTGAAAACAATTTTGCTTTATCAAATAATGAACCATCTATGTAATAAAGAAAACAAAACTGGGAACTAGAAAGTGTCCATTGTCATCGTGTGAGACTCCCATAATCCCAAAGTGAATACAGGAAGCCTGGAGCAGAATCCGGACGGAGTAAAAGTAGAAGAAGACATTCCAATATGATACAATACATTGTACATGGAAAGGATTTCAAATTAAGAGATTGTTTTCTATGAATATGTATTCATTATTTTAATATTATGAGAATAATTTAATTTGACATGAATGCTGGGTGATTAGTACAGAAAAGGAGACTGCTCTGCGTAATCAAAATAATAACCTTTCATTTGTTATCTAAATTTGGAACTTTAGAATCTTTAGAGGCATGTCTTAATGCGGTACTGTACTTGAATATCTGATAGTGTTACAGAATTAGAAAAACAATTACAGAAGGAACAATTTATTTAGCACAAAATAACTAAAAAAAAGAAAAGTAAATCCGTTTCCGCGTGTCTGCAAGTGCCAAGCACCAAGTGCTGCCACCCCACGAACGTTGAAAGATTAAACAATTCAATTTAAAGTGTAAAATTACAAATTCGCGAATAGTAGACGTCACATAACATTGCAATTAACCACCACACTCCCTCCCGCAGCCCAGTCAACCCACTGCTCTCTATTTTCATGTATGCACGATTTAATTTAATACAGGCCTTGTGTATGATTTAATTAATTTCTTTACAAATAACGGCAACTACCCCATCATACCCTTACACCCCTTACTCCTTCGTGTCCTCGCATAACCTTGTTGTTTTATTTTCCCATTTTCTTCTCAATTGGAACTCATTATCCGGGCCTCCTTGGTGGCCTATTCTAACGAGTTGACGAGACTTAAACGATTCCGTTATGAGCAACTTTAACGGTTCGTTATTTCTTAAGCAAGATTTTGTAGGTTATGTTGCGAATTTAAGATTTTATTTAAGAATGTTGTTTGACACTCTTGTATACATGTACAACCCCCTCCCCTCACTCACCCTAATACAACTAAGAAATTTAAATTAGATAGAATACAATATGTGATTGTAGTGATTATAACTTGGAAATTAAGAGAGTTCGGCGGTTATTCAAGCTTAAAGAGGTTATAAGAGCTCTATAATTTTACGATACGATGATGAATTTTATTTTATTAGTTCCTATAGGCATTATAAAAAAATTAGTGAGATGGTGCTTTTTCATTGTATAACAGAATTAAGCCTGCTTCACACGTAGCGTGTTTTAACCCGCGCGGAACGTGTTTTCACCCGGACGGAACGGGACGACAATATCATTATCGATCATTATCGATAATGATATTGTCGTCCCGTTCCGTCCGGGTGAAAACACGTTCCGCGCGGGTTAAAACACGCTACGTGTGAAGCAGGCTTTATACGGCACAACTTAATTAAGCATAAGTTACTGCCGAACTCTCTTAATTTGAACTGTAACAATAGCTTAAACGTTGTATTGAGTTCAAATAACACTTGTCAAGCCATTCCTTTGCTTAAACGGTATTCTTCCTATTAATAAGCAAAGCTTTATCAATACACGAAATTCAGATTTTTCCATTGTTTTGAAAATTACAAAAATAGCGTCACTAAA
Source organism: Panorpa germanica (assembly GCA_963678705.1). NCBI lineage: Eukaryota > Metazoa > Arthropoda > Insecta > Mecoptera > Panorpidae > Panorpa > Panorpa germanica. Next base: position 5,536,596 of record OY783206.1, on the reverse strand, counting down.
ATCACTGTAATTCATAAACTAATAGTCGAAATGTCATGAAATTTTGACACGTATCGTATGAAGGTTGGTATTATCTAAAAATCATATGGATTTGTCAATAGTGACGCCATCTATATGTCATACTACGAAGTCATTGAGTGATGTGTTAGAAAATTGTTTTTCATTCATTAATAATTGCTAGCTTACTATAAGCTAAATAAAACTTTAAATTTTCTATCAGAGTTTGATTGAATGAATCTCTCTGGCATAAAAATACTTCTTTACTGTATAAATTATAACTGAATAGCATGATAATTCGCGAAATAATTCGCACAACTGTGAGCAACTTACGAAAATAAAGATTTTGATAAATTAGTTACCTTTTGAAATCACGTCATATATTTACATATTCATTTACTATTTCAGGACCATTCCTAATAACAGTACGACCTATAACCCACAAAAGGACTCAACCAAAGTAAATTGGAATTAATTGAAAACAATGTCTGTCCATTATGACGCACGTGCCAAGTTTAATCAGTAGCCGGCAGTCGGCACCTCGCGGGATCTTAATTGCTATTTGACTCTTCGAATTAATTCCCGGAGAACAATACATTTCGCCCTTCTCATTCCACTTGTACCCATCCCACCCACAGTCCACAGCCCACTTTAAGCGGGACGCTGTAAGATCGTCAACTGCGATCATGACATTAACGAACTAGGATTCGATAAAGCCGAGATGTGTCCGTCGTCGCTACGTCACGTCGACCACATCGTTTACCACCTTATACCCCACCGCACCCCACACGGGGTAAAACTACACAAATTCAATTAATTCAATATGCCGAGATTATAAGTAAAGATAGTGTAACATGCCATGCTTAGATGTCCATTAATACGAGGTTGAACTTATCTCAGAATACACCACTACTGAACAGTGCCATCTAGAAAACGAAACCTGAACGTGCGTCCCAGTTATTTAATTAAGATCGACCCGGTTTATATTAATTGTCATTATTAAATGATAACGCACACTGGACTGCTCTAGTTCTGCTTGCAGAGAATTGGTCAAAAAATTGCTTCATAAACAAAATTTTGTAATTGTTTTTCTATTTTTAAACTGTGACATTTCTGTTAGAGATAGGTTATGATAGTAATGTTATCTAGCAAGATCTTGCAGATAGATTTTAATTACAAATTAATTTAATAAAGAAAATGAACAACAATCAATTTGAAAATCAATTAAGATAGTACGAGTAACTTATCAAACAAATTATAATCAACGAATTTAACCATGTACCATGTAATAATTATCGATGCTAAATTTATTTTAAATCAAAAAGCAAATAGTAATTTCACGCGAGATTATTTCATATAGTTCTATTTGATAACAAATATACTCGTAGTAAACAATAGAAATGGTCTAATTAATTTACTGGTTGTTTATTAATTATTGAATTGAATTGTTGTACATTTGGCTATCGGTATAACGCGCTATGTGCAATAAAGTTTGCGTGGTGTTAATTAAATTTTCGAACTACGCGGCTGTATGTTTGAAATTGAGTAAAACTCGATATTTTTTAGAGATGCTTAATTATCTTTCCCTCAAAATATTGAGGTGTTTGTGATATCACTTGATAAAATAAACTTAAGATAGTAAAATCTCAAAGCCACCAGACGTACGTCACAATTTGGTTAATGTGGACTAAGACCCGATGTAATAACGCTAGTTGTATGAACGAAAAATTATTTTTACAACTTTCATAAAACGCAGGTGCATAAATTATTTTTAAATATTGCAGATATTAAAAAATGGTTTCCAGTTTTGAAATCAGCATGAAAAACTAAGCTGGAAAATATATTTAATAAATAAAATAAAAATATTTTTGTTGTTGAAAGTTTTAAAGGTTATACTCTTGTCAATTTTATAAAAATCGCACTTGTACGGCTGCATAAATTATAAAAAACTTTTGCGGATTAACAGTTACACAGTACAGTTTTTGCAAAATTACGGTTTTCCAGGAAATTCAGAGAAAAGTCATAAGTCGCCAAATGTCTTAGAATTTTTTCTCTACGGAATAGGAAATATTCAATTTTTAAAAACATTGACGGAGCCGTTTTCGATCTACTATACGAATTTTAACAACATAAGAATATAAACATACACCTGGAATATTATAATATATGATTACACTCAAAATTTCACCTTTGCTAAAACGACTGCTCAGACTCAGGCTCAGGACAATAATAAATTTTCTAATCACAAATATTACTTTTACTTTATAAACAGAAGAATTAATTTTGCGGTTGTTGATTCTTTTGAAATATACTTGACGCAGGGGTTATTGAGGTGGGTTACTGCACCAGCTCTTTGGAGTGAAGGTTTGAGGGTTATAAGAACGCCCGCAGATGCTCGTGGATGATGCAGAATTGCAGACGACTCGGGGTCTCCGTCTTGTATAATTCATATTTAATTTCCAAGTGTGCATTTAAGTCATTAGATAACAAGTACTTCCGCTGAGCTATTTCCAAGTGGGGACTAAAGAAGGAGAAAGAGAGGCAGAGGATAGGTAGTTGACTACAGATCGTGGGCGTCTTATATGCAAATATGCACGTTGTAAACTGCATATAATATGAAAATTGATGCAATACTGTTTTATGCATACGAACTATTACGCATTATTAAATATTTGCTAGATGTTGCTCGGCCTACGTCTTCAATTATTAACGTATGTCATTTTAGATTGCCAGTTGGCAGGTTTCTGATTGTACATCAGAAAGCCTAGTAATATTTCATTTAAGAAAGTACTATATATTTGCCTAAAATCATTTTTTATTATTCCAAAAAATAAAAAAAGGTACATTTACAACTGTAGTAATCCAACTTCTAAATATTGTAATCCAATCTGTAGTAATCCAATCTCCTTATAAATATTACCCAAAAAAGATTGTGTTGTAATTCTCCTTTCTTACTGATTCTAATGATTCCAATAGCAATTTCATCAGGCAACTACCAGCTTAAAATGTTCTTTATATATTTAAAAATAATATAAGCCGAATTCAATAAAGCACGATATTCAATAAATATAAAACGTAAACTCCTGTATTATTTAATATTACGTTTTGTTATTTACCTAAGTTTAACATAATTTTGTTACTAAATAAATGCAAAAGACATTCAAAATCTCTTACTAATATATTAATTTAATATAAAACATTAAATAATCTTACAAAAAAAAATAACGTCAGAAAATGTAAATTTATATCGATGTTATGTAATAGATAAACTTTTTTATATTAAATAAACGTTAAATATATGTTACTTTTTCTTCTAAAAACACTCTAGTTGCGTAATTATTAATCGAACTGACTTGATAATATCATAATCTATTGTCATATTCTCGCTTTGCTATTGCAATTTTTCGCTCAAAATTATTATTCGAATAATGACTTCTGTCTTTAAACACTCACCATTTAAATAAAACTAAATATTTTTTTAAAAGACTAGGCGTTGAAATCAATATATGAAGTAATGCAGATATTCAACATTATTTGTTTTCTATGTTAGGCACAACCAAAGATAAGAAACGGCATTTCATTATCCGAAATATAAACATTAAAAATTAAACGAAGTTTTCTTAAGATTTCAAAACATGTACTCGTATAACACTTTATTATTTGACTGCGAAAAACTATCAACATAGTAATGAAATAAATCATAATAGTAAATAAATCAAAATTAAAAATTCAAAAATACATTTCGAGTTTCTTGCGTCATTTTTTCATGTTCCATACTTGATTTTTACAAACCATCAATCAAACCCTCTACATGTAAACGCAGCTACAGCCTATAACTTTCCACTAATTCTATAATTTTTAATAATCTCAGCAAACTGCGCCTATAAATTACAAAATATCGTCATAACATCAAATCCCCCTTATTGTTTTTTGTTCGTAAAACAGAATTTTTTAACTGGGGCACAAACTTTTCTAATTCCCGCAGTTCGAGTATACACATACACCAGCATCAGGACCAGCAGCATCAACCAGCTCTAAGTACATAAGTAGCAATGTTTCTGTGAACCGCATGTCGCTAATTAGTTTGTTAATTAAATCATTTTTCTTCTTGAGGACTTAAAAGTTAATTTAAAACAGAAAAAAATTATAAAAATATCATTTATAAAATAAGGGAACAACATACACCCCCATACGAGGGTATTTGTTAATATTAAAAGTTTGAAAAAGTTACTTTTAAAAAAACTTTAAAGTTTTATAAAATGTATTTTTTTGCATGTAATTATTATTATGTTTGGTAGGGTAGTATACTGAGTTGCTTGCATAACGATGTTTGTCTTCGTCGCGATGGATATGCTGCCGTATTAACAAGACCTCAGCCTGGGAAGTTGGCGTTATTAATTACCGTTGGATATTTGTAAAGAGGAAGATCCTCAAACAGTATGTGTACACAAAAATGCAGAATTCTAATAGAAAAATTTCGTCAGGTTGTTTATTTAATATTTGGAGCAGCAGTATTCAGCACAATCGAAAATTTGGGGGGAGGGGGTGAAAGTTTTTATGAAAATGTAAATTTGAAAAAAAAAATCTGGTTTGTAAATATGTGACGTCACAAAAGGGAGCGGTGCATGCCATGACGTGACTATAAGGACAATGAGGAAGGGGTTTAAAAAACTATGAAATTTATGGATGACCATAAGTTGCCCCCCTGATAATTGCTTTTGATTATTTAACATGCATTGATATTAATACATCACAATTCTTTTTATTTTGTAATAATATGCTACGTTACAATCAGTTACATAAAGTACCTATGCTAAAAATGAAAATTAACCTAAATAAGAAATAATCGTCCAGTGACGGCTATTTCTATGAATGTCAAATAAAAAGGTTGTGGTAGCTTTAACACACTATGTCTTTTTAGTCTTTTAAAGCCAGGCGTATGTTTATCCAGTAAAGAATCCATCATAAAAAACAATTTTACATTTTTACAACAACAAAAGAGCCAGATTTAAGAACCGTAAGCTAAAGACTATGTACCCTATGGGCTCATCCATAAGCTGTTTGTGACTAGATACAATTGATTTCTCGTGAGAGCTGAAAAATTTCTTCAACACACTTTAAATCAATTTTGACATTTAATTGAGTGTTATTTAAGATAAGCTTCATCAGCCCAGTGCCCGCTGGATGATAAATACAGCACTGCTATACAAAATCAACAAATAATAAAAGTTAAAAATCTAGTAATTTATAATTACTCTCAAACACAAGTTTATTTTATCAGTGTTCTGATTTTGTACAATCTAATCTTTTTTCTTACTAATTTTCATGATTGCAAACCGAGAGGAGTTATTTTCACGACACCACACCATTAATTATCAACTTGTCACTTATAAATTATCAATATCTATGACTTACTGGAGTCCATCTTTAGCAGTAAAACACCTTCATAAATCTCTCAGTAACCGAGTCTCTGCTGCAGAAGATTTCCCATAAAAACCACGGCCCCATTTTACTGGTACTATATCTATCTACTCGAGCACCGTGATTCTGTGGAAATGAGGTACAAGCAGGGCCGCTAGACACATTCGGCGTATTTTAAGAAATTTATGCTGGGTAATAATAAGTACCCATCCAATATAATTAACATCATTATTTCATGATGTCTTTAAACATAAATAAATTCTGTACTAGAATATATCTTCTCAAATTACTTTATTTCTAAATAAAGCAGCATGAGCTAGCACTGCTAGATCTCTTGTTTACGAAGACGCATAGTTCGTGTCTATTCGGCAAACAATTGCATTCCGTACACGAAGACGTTCATTTTCGAATAGAATTGATCAAAGAGTGCGAATATTTGCTACGAAATACCATTCACGACTATGACATTAAAACATAACCTACAATGCTCAGTATGTACGTATCTATACGTTTATAACCTATAAATAACTAGCTGTCCCGGCCACGCGTTGCTGTGGCTAACGTTTTTGTCATATTACATTACATAGCGCCATCTATTGAATATTTACTCAATCTAGTCAACAGATGTCGCCATCTTTTAAAATCGTTTGGAGCTAACAGATAATTAGACAAATAATTTGCAATAAGATAATATTGCAATCATAAATTGAGATGTAAACTATTCTATCTTTCCAGTTGGATCAAACTGCACACGGTGTACAAATTTGATTAAAATCGGTTAAGTAGTTTAGGAGTCCATCGCGGACACACAACGTGACACGTAATTTATATATATTAAGATTATCTTTACCAAATATTTATGTTATAGAAACTAGAAATAAATGCTTAAAATAATAAATGTTTTTGTCATGGAACAATTCAATTTAATTTCACTCATTCAAGGAAATGTCAGTGATATGAACTACAAATGGTAAATTGACTTCATCTGGTCTCACTACCGGTCTAGTATTGACTGAAGTTGCAAACAAACCATTAAAGTGTAACAGAGACAGATATATTTTGCTTCTTTTACTACGAAACGTGAAATGAAGGTGAAATTTAATCTAAAGGTTTAATTTTACTACTTGCAAATGTAAAAGAGACAACAACTATATCTCCATTTAAATGTATGATGAAATAAAATTGATTTTTTGACTGGAACTTGGAAATGTTTATTGGGGTACTTTTTTAAGGGTTGCAGATTTAATCACAGCGGCCCTGGTTACGGGGAATACCACCGTCGATCGATGGGAATAAATACATAACGGCTGGCATCGCTGTAAGATTAAATGCAATTTGAATGCATTACGACATCCGTTATATAGCCGTAAAGTGGAACACCTGATGGACGAGCTTTACGCGATTATGGGCTGCGTTGTGTTAAATTTAGCATAACTAGGTGGGGCTGTGATGGGATAAGGAGGGACGGTTTATTAAATACCAGGATGACAGTGACAATAGAGGTAGACGTAGGCGCACTACGCCTTAATTAACATCAAAATCATTCAGGTGTCACCCTACCGCCTACCGCCAATAACACGTGCCTGAAAATCATCGATACGTTGTATTGATACGAAGTATAGTATAAAGAAAAAAGCAGTTTTATTTAAATAATGTATACTTGACAAAATACTCGGCTAACAAACCTATTTATTAGTACGTATCTTATCTTATTATCAAATCATAATCAAAATCAATATCTAATTATAATTGACGTCAAACCTATCGTGAATGTTCCAGGTGTACAACGTTATATAAATGCAATGAAAGTGTAAAACAAAAAAACTATACATTTTCTGTAATTTCACACATGGTAACACTAGATTCACTAAGAGGTTCACATACATATATTTTAACTTGTTTAAAATGTCCGTCCCTAGGAACTAATTGTACTATTAATTATGCACGCTGCTTGCATTTACTTTACTTTTGTAAGTATGATCGTATTACGGTAAGAGTTAATTGTACCGTTTGATCTTAATAGGCTTTTATTCTTAATTCATTCATTATAATATTAACTATTCTGTAATTAGTAGCAATTATATTTAACTTTACTAATCATATTGGTTTTAGTTTACGTTGTTTTACAAAATTACCGCATGTGTGATGACAGCGCTGTTATCATATAATTTGATTAAGTGTCACTACCATGCCTTTTTAAGAAATGGCCTATCGGTTATTCTCGACTGTAATCGGCTATCTGCTTCAAATCCTTGGCAAAAACTGGTTAAAAAAGCGCAGGATCTACTCGCTACCGGTCGAAGCAAGTCTAGCTGTCATTTCAAAAATGTGTTACTCTGCATGGTACCCATTTTATTTACGACCAACGCCGATTTTCCATGGAAACAAAAGGTAGAACTATAAGGGTGAAACACAAGCAGTAGGGATATCCTTGTAGTCTAAGATTTAACAAGGAAGGAAGGCGAGGTTCTGTTTATGGGCGAGGCAAGAAAGACGAAGATATGAAACTTAGGTACAGGAAAGTGTAAATGGAAGGAGATACATGGATGTGAAATAAAGAGAGAAAAAGGATAGAAAAGGAAGAGAAGAGAGGTAGGTATAAGCAATACTGAAGAGCAAAGAGAGAAGAAAAAGATGAAGTAAGAATTAGTGAGAAGAAAAAGGACAATGAAAGAGATAAAGGAAGTGAAATAATAGGGAAAAAGTAGATGAATGTAGAAGATATAGAAAAGAAGAAGAGCAAGTAGAAATGGAATAGAGAACATAAAAAAGTTGATAAGAGAAGAAGAAGGAAGTACTGCCATACCCTTTAAGTTTAAAATGGATTAGAACAAGTTAAGTTTAATATAAGACACAATTGGACGATTTTAAAGAAAGAATCCAGTACATAAATGCACGTAAAAAACAATTAGGATAAAATAATAAACATTTTGTTAACTATACATAAAACGATTTTAAGGAAATAATTTATTTTATTATAAAATCATCTAATGGTTTTTAAAACTAATTTTTAAAAAAAATATTTAAATAAATTTCTTTTTTCCTATTGTACAAACGTTGATCTTATTTACAATCTGTTATTTTTATACATAAATAATAAACAATAAATAATATAATTCAAATCATACAAAATAATGTAAAATATTTACAATTACGATTTATGCGTCACATCAGCCTAAACTATCCTATGAGTTTATTTGTTATTGTATAAATAAATTTAATTTTTGATTTTAAAATAAAATGGATCATGCTGCATGGAAGCCCTCACACTGTGGCAAATACCATCTAACGATTTAATCAACTTTTCCAGAGAACTAAGACGAGAATAGAGATAACTATATTGTTTTTGAGTATCCTGAAGGAATTCTTCGTTAATCAATCCATTTTTATCCATTTGTTTTAACTTCTTAGGATGATATTGGTTCTGAAGCATCATTCTAGAATAATCTAGACCAATTACTTCCTTAGATATCACTGATTGCAAATTAAGAAGAGTTGCAGCTTCACCTTCTTTGCTGTGATGCTTCAATTGTTGATACGTCATCACATAAAAAGGTTCTTTGCTCACGTAGCTTTGAAAGATATCTGCTTGCTTTATGAACAAATCATAGATGCACTGCCATTGGGATATCACTTTCTTGACGATTGCTATATTCGATGGAATTTCCAAATATTCCCGTTTTCTCTTTCTGCTAACTGGAGGTGTTGTACAAGAAGTTGATATAGATTCAGACATTATATTTCAGAAAACTGTTCGATTTATATAAATTGAAACAAACAGTAATTTCATTTGTTTTCACTGATGCTTTGTCACGCAAGCAAGAACTAATAGTACCAACTGAACGATCAGGCTGTTAGTTATATTAGTTAGACAGAGATAGCACCATAAATATACTGTGAATATAGATTCAGAACCTGGTTAAAATATGTAAGATAAATATTCATTTTGACATAAATACTGCGTTTTTATTCCAAAATCCTCCTAGAAAAAAACAAGAAAAACAAGAAAAAGATTTTTTTTCCAAATGCATGACGTCACAACATGTGGGTTAAGAAAACCAAGAAATTTATGTGACGCAGTTTACAAATGATTCCTCATATTTAAAGGTTGTATATAACTAGCCCGTTAAATCGTAAACACAAGGAAGATCGCGGTCGTTCTTTAGGAAGTTGTATGTTTCCAGGACGCGTAATAAATATACGACTGCATGTAGCACGCAAAGCGGCACTTTGATCTACATACGTCTGAATCATAAAATGAACATGGTTATATGAACTCAGGATTATTTCACGACAGTGGTGTAACCATCAAAGTAGAAATTTTATGTCATGAGAGTGTTAAACCGACTACATATTACTGAAGAAATCTGAGGAGGCAAGTAGTCGGCTCCATTGTGAAAGACCCTTAGAATAGAGATAAAGAATAATCTTAAAGGATAAAGAATATCCTTAAAGATATGCTCAGATTCTACCTAATGCTAATTTTAATATGTAAAATGCAATGCAAACAGCAATGTGACTAAAAATTTCAATAAAACTCTGCCCCTTAATGAAAATAGAAATATTTATTTACCTACTTTATACAAAGTGACATTAATTAATGAAATTGACATGTTTGTCTAGTAAATATAATGATGAATCCAGTTTTTCAGTAATAAGCGTAGATTAAGTTGATGGTACATTTGATTACTTTTTTGTCCTATTCCTCGATAAGTATTTCGGTAAATTCTTTGACAACTTTTTTGCCCCATTCCTCGATATCTATAGGAATCACAAAATCATACAAATCTTCAACGAGATCCACAAAATCGTGGTACTCGATTAGATGTTTTTCATGTTTTTTTTCAAAATCCGTAACTATAGACTTTACCATCTTCTGCAAAAGAGGTAACTCCTTTTTCTTATCCGGATCTGCAAAAACGTAGCGTAGTTTTCTATTTATCTCCTTCACTTTAGAATCAAGATTGTTAAGGTATTCTTCCATTTCACTAACGGAGACTTTTAAACGCTCAAAACTTTTCAGCATCTTCTCCACTAAGTCCCTCATCATTCCTGGAGTTACTTCACAATCAGTTTCATCATAAGATACCTTAACCATCGATAACAATTGCTTAATTCGCATAAATGTTAACTCGCCCAGATTTTTTGCAAAAAGTAAGGCCTCCATTTCTGGTAGCGGCACTTTGTCTTCCTTAGGGGACAAAGTCAAGGTCTGAAGAACTCGAAGAGCATCTTGATCACCTTCTTCTGCTTCACACATTATGAAATAATCGATAAATAAGACGGTACTATACGTAAAGTTTGTAATTATTCAACTTACTAACAAATACACGAAATAATCTTTGTAAAATAACAGATTTTATATAAATTAGTGTTAAAATGACATAACGTCAATGGCGGATCAAACACCGTACTGAAATTGCTAGTGAAATGAAGTAGTTACATTTTTTATTCAAAGAGGGCAATAGTGGAATTAAAATGAAGCAAATATATTTTAAAAATAAAAGATAGAAGTTCTCAATAAAAACAATATACTTTATGACCTAACTTGTATCTACTCGTCTCTGGTTAAAAATGTACATTGTACAATGGCAATACTATAAGAATGTTATCATGAAATATAGAATATATAAGGCATCAAATATTGTTATCTTTTGCTTTTAACTTTAATGGTTCAATCATGTTTGTTATATAATACTTCATTCAATTTTAAAATGCAGATTAACTTGATCCGAATATTGATTGAATATTGTTTTTGTCCTTATCTCAAAATTCAATATTGAGATATCTCATAAATGCACTGTACTCTTATAAATATGAAAGAAACATGAAAGTTAAAATATAAAAACTATTTTTATTTATTTAGATCTATACTATTAGAGCATTACACCATTCTACCTTAATAAATAACTATTGCTTAATAAATAACGCATTGCCAACTGTCAAAGTAAAATATTAAAACATTTGTTTACAAGGTGATCTGAAAAACAACATGCCGGCTCAGTTTCAGTCTTTGAAATTTTAAAATAAAATTAAGTTTTTGCCTCGACTTTTTTCAACTCGAGCGGTGATTAATTCAGAATGTAATCGTTAAAAATAAAACGATTTATACATTCGATTTATATACTACAAGTGTGCGTATCTCGAGATGAACAGTGCTTGTAAGTTGCACTATGAATTTACCCTTTTTTAAATCATATATCAATTTCTAATTACTTAATTTTCTAAACTAAACTTCATTATGAGCCACCCTGTATTTCAAAACATTTGATATTCCTATTTAATTTGGCAACATTGACGTTTTCAAGATCTCATAAAAATTCTTTTATCGTAAACTGTTGCGTTAAAAATAACTATTGAAATTCATTGCTTTGTTATTTTAAATCGCAGCTATTTATTTAATCAAACCTTATTACTACTGACTGCACTCAGCTGATATTTAAATCAAACTTTCATAAATACAGTTGTCTCTCTCTATCATATTTACGAGCCCATGGGAAATAATTTATGTCTGAACAACTTTATAATTGACGTTGACGGATGATCTCGTTATCAAGATAAACTTTTGTAGAAAAATTATTCACGATAATTATAAAGTTATTAATAAAACAAAAAATGGTTGAAAATTAAGTATCAAAAATATCTTATTAAACACATTTCACTGATAATTTACCTGCGAACTCTTTTAACTATAAATAATACAAAATTTGTAATATTTGTTTAATACCTAAATAAATAAATATTTCTATTCCAGGCACTGGTTTACGACTCATTAGTTTTATATAAATTTTACGTAATCTTATTAATAAATACACGAATTTCAATGTAAGTTTGCTATGTTTCATTACGGATATAAAAAGCGAAACGACGAAAGTGTTGTAGTAATTCTATAATTAAAAAATTACTAGAAAAACTATATGTAGCATGTAAAGAATATTACAATGTACATACCCGTTCATAATTAGACATGAATGTTACGTTACCTTCATGTAATATTTTACTTAAACAAAACCTGGTAATATTTAATCTAAAGGTGTCTGATTTTATTATTATAAAACTATTCTAAACACTTTTAATCCTTTAACAGGTGTTCATAAAATTTTATCAGTTTAAGAAGTTTTACAAACACTGGGTAAAAAATACAGATTTTTGAAAAAGCTGAAATATAAGTTATAAGACGTTGTATATTAAGTTGCAACTCTACTTTAATAGAAAATAATTCTAACCTTATCTTTATATGCATCTTGTCTCCAAGAGAGGGGTTGCTATGTTTCATCTCAGCCTTAGTTTCCCTTACGACAACATTTTGTCCGTAATCGTCATCCTTTGCTTCATCGAAATCCACAACTAATTTTTCCAAATCACGGAAATAATCGTGTTTAATAGGCTGCGCGGTCGGCATATTAGCTTCACTCGCATCCGCTCGCCCTCGATGCTGCAGGAGTGTTGTGGTCGACTCTTTTGATGAATTACTGCAACAATGAAACACAACTAATTACTGAAGCAATTAAAATGAGATACATAATAAGAAAGGGAGAGAAGAATACTATTATAACAATATTATTACATGTATTATGCATTATATTACTTTGTACTTTGTTCCAAATGAATCACTTTGATCCAAAAATGCCCACTAAACGCAAATCATCAATTTTACCTAATATTCATGTAATATTTTACATTTTTAATTGATATACTAATTAATGATCTATTTATAAACAAAGCTTGAACATTTATCTAACTTCTAAAGTTTATATGATTGAAATAGTTCAATCGTGTGCAAAGTTATTAACGTTTTTATATTGGAGTGCTAGTACAAAGTTGCAAATCGATTATCATTTTAGTACACTGTTACCATCTATATCTAACTATATAACCATGAAGTAATGTTTCACCTTAAACAACATCTAGTAAAATTTACCTTGAAAAAAAGTTTTATTTTATATTATTTAGATACTTTTAAATTTAAATTACTTTTAGTAATTTGGACTGTAGGAAAGGAATGAAGTTGCAGTAAAAAAAGCAAAGAGAAGAAGGAAGAAATGTGTAGAAGAAATTGATGGAGAGAATGGCAAAAATGGACCAGGGGAAATAGAATAAGAAGTAAAAAAAGAATATGGGAGAGGACTTAACGGTATACGTAAAGGAAAAAGACACTCAAAGCGAATAACAAAGGTTCAGAGTTGGAAATGAGTGAATGGAAAGCCCTCCCTTGCAGAATATGTAAGCGAGAAAATAAGATGATAGAAGACATAAGGGAAGAATGCGAGTTTAGAATTGATAGTGCAAAGATAAAAAAGGATTTTTTGAGAGGAGTTGGACAGCGGGCGTACAGAGAAGAAGAAAGAAGAAAAGCCTACTTCGGGATGCTGAGTCCTATAATCTCATATACGTGTAATACATTACTCCCTAATAAGTTTATGGTTATGTATGTACATAATCAATTTAACTTAATAACAGAAATATAACTCTGGTCTTACACCATTTTCAACAGTTAAAAACAGTTAAGAAAAGTTAATTCTAAGAACAAAAACAATTCTTAAAAACATGCATAAATAAAATACAATCACTAGAAGCTATTATGTTGAAAGTTGTTCTTCCAAACCCATTATTTCTTTAATTGTGAAATCAGCCGTAAAATATTTACTTAAAATAATCGAAGTATAATTGAAAACACGATGGAAATATTTCCTAAAGAAAATCAACACGGAACGAGTTCGTTCTTATTGATATCAGCTATCGGGCATTCACTGAGAGATTATTTGTATTTGCTGTTTATGTAGTTCTTACATACACTCTACAGAACAACCTGGTTATTCAGATAGTGCTTTGAGCACATTTGAAGACAAATCGTTATGTGAAAAATTATTTGAAAAATTTAACTGATTCGCCCACACCACAACTATTTTTAATCATTTGGTTTATCTAATCATATTCCCCAAGGTGCAATACCTGTTTCGTGTTAAAGGAATAATGTCGTATGTGTCCATCAAGTACAAATATGCTGTAATTATGCTCTAATGATATCAGCAAAGTTATTAGTCCGTAACCCTGGAATGCAATTATAGTTTTGCATAGATAGACGTTATCCAGTTGAAAGTTGGCGTGTGATATACTCGCTTGTAGTGTAATTAGGCCCGTTAACTTTTGACGATTTTTCGAAGGCCTATATTTTCTAAATTAGCTTGCTTAGGCCTAACCAAAGCTATCAGCCGAACTGAAATAAAGTGCTAAATAAATGCTACACGTAATAAACAAGCACAAGTAGACTAATTCAGAAAATATAGGCCTTTCAAAATTCGTCGGAAAATAACGAGCGTCCGTTAAAGAATTACACAATAGGCAGAGATGTGCACAAAATACAAAATATAAAATACAAAATGGACCAGGTTCCTAGAGTAGTTTCGGCAATGTGAACATGTCTAAGGTCCCAGATACCTGGGAGTATTTAAATAGTCATCAATATCTCTGACAATAGGTGCCTACCACAATAGTAATGTATTGTAAACTGTACCAATTTCTTTTGTAAAACACATTTTTCTTCTCCACATACTCGTACAGCACAAAAATGCTAATGATTAATAAATAATTACTTAGCTGCAAATTGTCAGACGTTTTAATAATCAATTTCGGCAAATATTATTTTATGCAAATGATAAAGAAGAAGACGTACCTTGCTTTCTGTTGAAATCGTTTCTTAAAGGTCATATAAGCCTGGTTTGTTCCATCTTCTTCATTGGTGTATTTAACTCTAGCATGCATGGGCGCCAGATGATGACCCGATAAGTCCATCTGCAGATCCACAACCAAGAGTAACGTAAATAACACCAAACTGACAGCTAAGCCCAAAACCAGCCGCTCCTTTAGTTTCATTGCGCGGAAAAACATTTTTAAAAAACAATTGAAAAACGGTACTACAGTACATACAGTTAATAAAATTGATTTTAATACATTTTTTAAAATAATTAATATACTATTATTATCACTGAATTTATCACATTCATTAGTTATTTTCTTTAAACTATTTATATTAATATTTAGATTTTTATTTGGATTTATATATTTTTGGTTTGAGTCCTTACTGCTGTCGTGCGCGTTTCGCTCGGTAATTGGTATCGCACTAATAAGCTTGTCATTTTCTGCAGTTGTGAATTTATTTGACACATCAGCTATTTTATGAATATATAAGCTGCTTTTATCCTCAGGTGGAGGGGAGAATTTTATTTTTTGTTTCAATATTTTATAATCGTTTATAACGCATGCAACTTCTTCTACTGAATCGCTATCAAATACTTTAGATCGATTTTTTAAATAGTTTTTAGAAATGCGCGTTTCCTCACATAAACTGTCACAACTTTTACTGTTCTTAATCTTTAATACGTCATCAAAGAACGTCTCATGATAGTTTGACACTTCTAAATTGTCTTCTGCATTTATTTCATCTGTTGATGCACTTTTATCAGTTACGATTTTTTTATCTCGATGATTTGTCACTAATTTTACATCTAATTCGTTGCGTTTTACATTTTGATGTCTATTTTCAAATAAATTAGTTTTTTGATCGTCTTTTAAACCTGTTTTTATTGTCCTGTATATCCGGGGGATCGGGCTCGAGTCCTGCTTCACTACTATTGAAGGACTTATTGCATTTTTTAAAGATTTTCGTAAAGAAGATTGATTGCATTGCAAATGTTTATCCAGCTTTTTACGAGTATATGTATTTATTTATGTCACTTGTTTTTGTTTGTCACTATATTGTATTCATACACTTGTTATTATTTATTTATTTTAGTTTACTGTCTGTTTAAATAAAATCTTCTGTAAAAGTAATATGTACAGTTATATTGTATTTGTAAAAACATTCGGGGTGTTATGAACATGCAGATTGTTGTTAAAATATTAAAACATTTTAGTGACAAGAAAGGAGCACTCAAATGCTGCATACGAATTCAAAAATCACAGCGTGATAATGCCCCGCTTAGTGCGTTTTGTTTTATTCAGTGCTATTGATAGCAAACCCGTGCATAATATTTAGGTTTAACGAAAAATCGAAAAAGTAGTGCGTTAGGAAACAATATTTCAAATAATGTCCATAAAAAAATTATGCAAACTATACATAACCGTCTTTAACGAGGCTGTGCTATTATATAATTAATGCTCGGAAAAATAATAATCTGCTAAACTTTCTTAAGCTATATTTTATGTATAAGTTACGTGAAAAAATTAACACAAGTAAAAATTTTCTTGAAGAAACAATTTCTTGTAACATTTTTGGTGACTGGTAAAGAATTACGCACTAAACAGGGTATCATTCGCTATAAGCGTCATATACAAATCTTTCGGTTAACAATACATTAGACAAAAAATATGTTGCATATGTCAATTATCATAAAGATAAGACTAGTTTCCAACCAAAGCCCTCATCAAAATTCTGGTTGGGGAAAATTGGGCTATGAAATGCCTTAAATATCTTAAAAACCATCAGATCATTTCCTCATAATTAGGATGACCTATCTTAAATTTAGAATACTCTATTTCAAAATCATTTGTAGCTATGGAACAACTAGATATTTTCAGTATCTATGAATCTAATACTTTATATGGATATAATAAGGCAAACTTGGTAGACTAAACTTTCTTTATACATTCAAACTTAGACAATATAATATCAATTCAAAATTTTCTTCTGCATCTGCGGTTTTAACAGAGCTAAAGTTGTGACATTCAACTCTCAAATCCAGATCAGGAGGAAAGAAACCTTTGTGCGTACTCGCACTAGACAGATGACGATAACATTCTATAATACATATTACGTGTTATAAGTATTGTTGAATCATCAGCGTATTAAATGCTCGTGCTAATTTTTATTTTTATTTTTTAATCGTCATAAGCAAAGGCTATGAACTCTATTTTTATGCTGACTCTGTATTTTTTTGCTGACGGTCAGGATATGTTTCAGAATAACCCTGAAATGCATCATCTGATTGTATTATTCAAAATTTCGAACGATTTTTAAAAAGCACTTTTATTTTTAAATAATCTATTTCTTTTTAACGTAACATTCAATACTGTTGAAATATTCGTTGAATTGTGAGTTTTGAATATAGAATTTTTTAGTTGGTTTTAAGCGCTGGAAGCTAGTACTTTTATCAAATATTTAATTCCGCAAAATTTGTGATAGAGGGAGTGGGGTAGGGGGTGTCAAATATCAGGATGACCGCTAACTGTGATCTAATTTGAAACAGAAGATTATGTTCGACTGGGTTGTAAGAAACATAAACAAAAAATATTTATTTTATATCGCGGTTTCTCTAATAGAATCTATGAAAATACATGCTCATATTTTTAAAAAGAAATTATTAATAATATAATATTCATTCATATATATTTTAATTTATTTATGTTCTTAAATATTTGACAATAATATTTACAAAATAAATAAAAATATGGAAAAAATATGTTAATATTTACACACAAATATCTCACACAAATGTGTCTATAGATATTCCCAACTTCATATTGCAAAGTCTGCTTTTACAATACAAATATTTAATTGTTTTTACTCGAGAACTATTAAAAGTGCTTTTCGAAAATGTACTACTTTTAAAATTCTCTAAATAATATGTAGAATCAATGAAACATTTCAGGGATATTCTGAAAATTTTACTCAGAAAGTCATCGCAACCTAAGAGTCGAATTGTGAGATACTACAAACAGGTATTTCGAATAATTTTTTGCCTATAATTGTCTATAATTCTACGTACTCTTCTATGATTTCAAAAATATGGCTTAAAATAAAGCAGTAAAACAGAAATTCCGTTCAAATTTTAAATAGCTATATCACCGTTGAGTATAGGATATTTAAAATCAATAGATGTATCGACCTTCTTTTCATTAGTGAGATAACTTCGAAAAATCTAAATCTGCGTTGGGTATCAATGCAGTTATATGCAAAATAGTACTCTCTATCTAACTCAATACCACTAGAATACTTGAAACTCGAATATTGCTTTGGTTACTACCCAGTAAACATTTTGGAGTCACCTTGACATCATATTGAAGATGCGAATGATTTCTTTGTCGTGAAACAATTCAATTTGATTTCACTCGTTCAAGGGAATTGTCAGTGGTATGAACTACAAATGGCAAAATCACTTCACTTGGCCTTACTACCGTACCAGTATTCAATGAAGTTGCAAACAAACCATTAAAGTGTAATAGAGACAGATATATCTTGTTTCTTTTTCTGTGATATTCTAGTAAAATTAATATGGAATTTTATATCTATTAAAATAAAAATTTTCAAATGTAAAAGAGACAACTATATCTCCAATTAATTTTATGATGTTGGAAACAGAAAGAATATTCTAATAAATAGGTTCTGACAAATTTTTTTATAGGTGACAACTATCTGAAATCTGAGTGAAAAAGAATTGATTTCTTGGCTGGAACATCACAAAAGTGTTTACTGAGTACCAATACTAAAACTGAAAATTTGCAGTTGTCTCACTAATAACCTAGAGGATCGACATTAACATATACGTCACAAGCTTAGCTAGACTAGAAAAACTAACATTTGCTGTAGTTTTCATAGATTTATATATTTTTATATTAATTATATCTATTTACTGAATTATCCAGGATTTTTACGCGGCGATGTGCGCGTCGATCCTTGACCTGGGACGTTCAAAGTTCGCGCCATTTTAACATCATCTGCAATAAAAAGAGATAAGACATTAGATACAACATTTATAAAGACATAATTAATAACTAAATATAATTAAAGCACATATACATCATTTTTATATTTCAATTACGATAATTCAGCTGAATAATTCATTTTTGTTGAAAAAAATATTTTTGCATAGGTATGTATTACATTTGACTATAATTTATGCTAATTACACATTTATCTTTAAAAATATTTTTACAATTTCATATTCCATCTCTTTCTATCATTATATTATGTTGTCTCGTTCTAGCGTGCACTTCGTTAAAAAACATAGCCAAAAAAATGTGTAATTAAAGTCTTTATCACATGATTCTCAATCATTCAATTATTATTCTAAAAAATCGTTGAACATTTAACTATTTCAAAATAGTAGCTAACACCTTGAAATCTTGTTTGCTTACTTTATTAATATTAAAAGTGTTAAATGGGCCAAATTAATTAACACATTAATTTCAAATAATATATTACTTCATGAAAAAATAGTTTTTTTAACGCTAAAATATTGTCTGTCTCTTCTAAATCCCTTTAAATTAGGAGGCGACTAAATGAGAAGAAGAAAAACTAAGGTGGAACCTCCAAAATGTGACAATCTGTCAAAATGCAGTAGGATTTATTTTTAAAAGAAGTTCAATATCAGTTTGTCAAAAATAAAAAAGTAAAAACAATTTCTATTACTAATTGTTATTTAAAACACCAATTATAATTATAACACATTAAATTTTGCCCAACTGTTGAACTGCCAAAATTTATGTTACTAACGACCTACTAAATTAACTAAACTCAAACTAAAACACGAAAGTGGCAAGGAATGCCTATGCTGAAAACTTGAAGTCTAGATTAAAATATTAAATAAATACGTTAATTAAATATCAAAACAGTTAATGGGAATGAGGCTTAAGACAATCTTGTCTCCAGTATGTAATAGTTCACTACGATGCACCATAATAACAATATTCTTCTAGTTACAATAGTCATGTGTACCAACCTACACAATATGCCTCCACAACTTTAATGTTAGTAATTATTTTTAATTCACGTGAAACTCGCAAACTATTGTTTGCATAGTGATTTACTTTTGCTATTGACTTGGTTTCAAGTCGCTGTAAGTGGGTATTTGAGAATTGACCTTTGAACCATCCATCGTTGTTAACAAACAAGTGGCTGATAACAAGCTGGCCTTATCTTTATGTCATATTGTATTATACTAGTACTATATGTCGTTGGAAGGAACGTTGATTATGAAAACGAAATATTAAATTTAAAAAAAAACGAAATTCATTATATTTTGTTGAAGAAGTTGTTCATTCTGGTGAGCTAAACACTGGAGAGTTCTTCTAAAAATAATTGCTTTATCTTCTGAAGTAAAGTGAGGAACATTTGTTTTGTCGGTTTGAAAGTTGCTGCGTCTCTCCAAAACTGAATTGTTGTAAATGAATTCGAAAATAAATGCGTTTAAAAATCAATTCTCAGTTAAACTTTAATTACGGCAACATTACGATAATGTTTTTTGACGACACAATTAATATATAATTATTTCTATAATTACTACATGGTAAAATAGCATTTAAAGAATACTTTGTGAAATTTTCATAAATAAAAATCAACAAATGAGGCAATGACAGCGAATCTTCGCAGACATCACAAAAAAAAGTTTCATTGCGGTGCCACTCATAACTCAACACTGGATTATTTGAAATCAAAAAACCAAAATGATTTCATTAGTTGATAAGTTTCTGCAGGTAACCCTGTTGAGTTTTTTTTTTATTGATTTCTCAATTTTTTATAGCACCTAGAAATCAAAATACCGATTTTTAAGGAAAATATCAGAAACTTTGTTATTAAAATTTAAAAAAGAACTCGACAGCTTTACATCTGCATTTATGTAAAGAAGGATCGGTGCAGCAGATTTGAGCAAAAGAAGACACCGATTCTTAAAAAGTGTGAGAAAAACGCGTTTAAAAATTTCGCAGAAAGACAAAACCAGACCAGAGAGATGAAAACTTAAAACTCCGACAGTTTTACTCCAATCGACTTCAAATTTCCACACAATAAAGTTAATTTGTTGTGGATTAATATAAATACATAAAAATATTGAAACCTTACCCCGTTCCCCTTAAGCTACTTCTCTGAATTACCCCTGGGAAGCCTTAGAATTATTACAATACGTACTTTTAAGTTAATCAATAAATTTTGCAGTAATTAATTGCTCCTTCCACTACAACTAATTGTTATGTTATAAATGTTTCTAATTATCCTAATTAATTGAATTACATAACAATATTAAAACCCCTCCTTCACTTAGTTCCGGTTCTGTCCACCCTACTAATACGTTCCATGTTTACGAAACAAAACGCTGAGACTTTGAATTATTACTGACTGCATAAATTACTCTCATGAGAGTTTGAACTTTTTGTGAAATTTCAGTTCATGTTGAATTCACTGTGTATGTAATTAAACACTCAGTTTAATTACATGAGATCTGATGTAAAGCTCCGGTTCCGGTTTTCGTAGACGTGTGGTTTTATCGTTTTAAAGCTCTCTTTGACCGTCGGCATCTGCTGAGCTTTTTTCTTCTTAAATATGCTTTCTAGTATAGGTTCTTATTATAATTTATTTTTATCAATAATTAATTACAGATTCTAAATAGGAAAATATCTGTTCGTTAAACACATTTAATATAATACAAGTATTTTTTACCTAACGAAGTTTGAAATAATTTTGTTTCATTTTCAATAAATAAATGCGAAACATTTTAAAAATCCTGTACTAACATATTAATTTAATATGTAACATTATATCAATAAGCATAAAAATCTTTATTAACGTCAGAAAAACATAAATTTATGTTAACATATATATTTTATTATGTAATGTAAGATACAATGTAATACCTTAAAAAATTATGTAAGATTACATAATATCACATATTAAATTAATACATTAATAACAAAAATGAAATGTCTTTTGCATTCATTTAATGACAATGTAACCGAGTTATGATATGATAATTTCGTTAAATAATAAAATATAACGTTAAATAATATACAAATTTACGTAAATGCTTCTATAATAATGGATGGATAGAATGTACCAATGCGATAAAGTCGAGAGAGCGACCTTTACGCGACCTTGTATTGTTACATCAATTCTATTGTTGATTACATTACATTTATTGATATAATCAATGTTTAATATTTTTTTAATTTATTTAATTTTTATTCCAAATTTTAGTCTGATGACATTAACCCATTATTCCAACAAAACAATTTAAGTGCTGAGGTCTTGATATTTAAAAAATATAAGCAATACAAGAAACCTTGAATATTTAAAGAAATGAATAATACATACTCGTATGGGTATAAATAATCACCATTTCCGGAATCTTATGCGACCGCATGCACGGTAGCGACAGCGACAGCAGCGCCACGCTAGTAGAACTATTTAACGTCTATTTAAGTGAATAAAAACTAAAATTACATGACAATGAATATATTAAATGCTGGAGAATATTCGCTTCATTGTTTCAACATACAATCAAAATACAGCAGCGGTCAAGGATATGTATTGGACGGTCACAAAACCGAAATTCGTTGGTAAATTATATTTTACTTCCTATAAGAAAGTGACAATTATTATGAGACAACATTTTGATACCGTATACAATGTTTAATTCGCTATTATGATACAAAATATATTTTGAAAATTAAAAACATTTTACATCAGTATACTAAAGGATATATTTTCAGACAATACAGAAAAAATCCAAAAAGTGCTGGAATTCCTCAATGACATAAATAATATAAACCAAATTTAATTAAAATAAATTCATGTTAATATTCATTAATTAAAATAAACTTCAAGCGAATATGACCTTGTTATTGGAATCGCCTCAAATTCTAATATAAAAGAAAAATATTTTTCAAAAATGTTGGAACTTGAACCCTATCTTCACCAACAGCGATTAATTTATTCATGGAAAATGAATAATGATTTTATACATTATTCAGATATTTACGAATAAATTGACAAGTATTATTTCAATAAAAATAATTATAACAGCTAACCGCAGTTGCTCATACGAATATTTTTCGTTCTCCACCTAAAAATTAGAATTTAACTAGAAAATGTAGAAATATTAATTTTCAAAAGTTATTTTTGCGGTTCCAACTCATTAAAGGTAAGTGGAAGAAAGCGTAAAATGTAGATACGTTATTCATCTAACTAATTGCAGCTTTAGATTGTGATTCGCGTTTATAGTTACTTACATAAAACGATTTAAACATTAAAAAACATGGTTTTTTTGATAATATGTAACCTGCTGTATAGTATCGCCATCTATATTTCGCGAGAAAAAATGGCCAAGTATCGTTTCACCTTAAGTCATTTATGTAATATTTGACTAAAAAAAATATTTCTGCCAGAAAAGTTCCAATTGCCTAAAACGCGTTCGATATGACCTACCGTATATTTTGTCCAGTTGCAATTTTATTAAATAACAATATAAAACAGTTCCGCAATTATTATTGTGCTAATGTTTGGTAAATAGCGGAATTTTGAAACCGTTTTTAATATCTCTTTAAAAGTTCCTCTATAGGTTGCAAGGAACACTCGGGCTTGCACTTTCATATGCGGTACCGCAAAGTGTGACCTAATTGTTACGTAATTATTACGGATTATAATGTCTTATACACAAACGCGAGCCAATAGTTTAATTCTACTTTATTACCATTTATATTTAGACCACACACAACAAAAATTCAAATATTTAAAGTTTAAAATTAGTCCCTGTCATACCAAATTATATCATTATCTAATTCAACCGTCGTCTAATTAATTTTGAACTGAACATTTCATTTCAATCCTCATAATTATGTAATTTTCATAACCGTATTTTGTTTAACTTCCACCTGGTCCATTAAATAATGAGAACTCGAGACGTTTCATTGTCAACCTGACGTCCGCCGTCTGACGTCGACTGTCCGAGGCTGTGTCTCATTCTGACGTCTATTTAATCGTCAATTGACTTTGCTTATGCGTTTGTGTGTGTCACTGTATCATGTTTCTGCTTCTACATTATTGAATACAGTCATGCATCAAGTATCGCGTAAATCTCTATGTATTGTAAAATAATGTCATGTTGTCATGTTGACAGTAGTGTACTACGGTATGAACGCAGCGGCTGGCTGAAGTAATCAGTGTGCCGTAATCAACGATCCGTGAACCATGTGTGATTCCAGTGGCAGCCATGTTGGGGTCTGGATCAACATATGCATGAGAATACTAATACACTAAGGCTGTCCCCACACGAGTCGTCTGATTGTAAACTCGAGGTTTCCAACAAAAACTAAAAACGAGCCATGTCGAGTCGTGTTTCGTGACAATGTAGAATTTTCAACAATAGTATAGGGGATTTATTGCGTCGTATAATACTTTCAAAAAGTATTTGTGCACATCTATGCTCATGATGTCATCATCAATAGCATGCAACGTCATTGCTTGCGACCTAGAAACACAGTCGCTCAAAACCAATTTGAAATCAGCTTTTTCATTCGAGCTTGTGCGTTCTCTCACTAACAACACAGTTGCATTCTCATTCGGTTCGGGTAGATTCGGGGCTCGCGTTTGCAATCAGTCGACCTATATGCGGACGGCCTAATACTAATATTTTGTACAATAAATAACAGACTCTGAACGTTATCCCGCCATCTAGACTGGTTATACGATACCACCATCTAGAATGAGATTCCTGCAGTCACGTTGGAATGGTTTCCAAAGTGATCAGAGGATTATCGATAGCCCCTGTAACTCACCTTTAAAGCAGGTCACAATGCAGTGCAATGCATCATTCATGTATGAATAGCGTCAACTATTGAATGAAAATATATGAATGTTGGATGTCGCATGTTGGAGTCGCACTAGTGCTAATCTGAAAATTAACGACAAAAGCGGAGGAGTAAAATAGCTATTATCAATCTGATAGGAACTCATTTTTCTGCAATTATAGAACAAAAATTGCGGCTAAATTCTAAGATTGCATTTCATAATATTCATAAAATTTTCATAATATTTACTTGCAAATACCTGTTTATACAATTAAATGAATTTATTTGTAAATTTAATATCGTCTAAAATACATATTTAAAAACCATCGGCTATGCAGAAAAATCGGCGATAAAAAATAGTGCACAAGTTTCTTATGACGGACCAAGGAAATCTCTTACAAAAATTCGTTTTAATCTGATCTAATTTAATAATTTATTAATCTAATCTAATCTAATTTCTCTATTCTAATTATTCGAAGGTATATTTAATTTTTGGAAAAGATTTTTCCTTTTTGTGGTCACTGCATATACGTTCCTTTTCTTCCATGTTTGGTACGATAAATTCAATGCGTTTAATGGGAGTCATGTTGCAGGAGCGAATACGTTATCACAGAATTTCGATAAATTAAAATTCTGTGATGTTTCCTTCATTGACGGTCATCAAATTCAGAATAATTTGGTAGATTTATTTTTGCCAACCTACTGAACGTGTCCAGTGTGTCGCACCCCTTTCTTTCATACATTTTAAATGTCTCTATTCATAGCAGAAACTCGATATGAGAAATTACATGCTATAACCTCTAACAACTCAATCTAATTAATCAAGTCATACAGCTATATTTACATACGTATATCTATATCCGATCAAATCATTACATAATTATGTTTGTTTTTCATTTAACGGCTAGTTTATAAAATACAGTCTGTAAATAAAACAGGGATACCTAAAATTAGCGTGCGTAAACCTATAATAAAAACACATGACGTAGTTTTTAAAATCCACCTGTTGAATGTTTATTTAAGATACGTTTTAAAAATAGCGTACGGTACTGTAGTGAGATCGTTGTTTGCTTGTGTTGGTAATATATGTATACTCGTATGTTATGTACATGTGCGTGTGAGTGTGGTTTAATATTAGACATACGTCATCATTTATAATGTGTAGATTGTGGGGTTATAATTTAGTATCCAGTAAGGTCATTTTAAACGATACAAAAAGGGCTGAGTGACATTTTATTGTTATCTATATGAATTTTAAGAACTGAAAGCGACATTGTGTGTCGAACACATTGAATTTATCGTATCAAACGTTTAAGGGAAAGATCGCAGAAGGAAAGGCGTACGCACAACAACAGCTGAAGTCGTCAGTTACCCTAATGACGCCATCGGCATGCAAGAATTGCTCTCCGAAGCAACCTCGTTGGTAATGTCGACTATAGCACATTCGTATGGCAATCCATACAGGTAATACTACGCTGCTTATGCTTCCTCACTCTGTCTCTTTTGATAATGATAATTTACAATAATTAGAACCACAAAGAACCAATTTGTGACTAATGTAACAGCCCTTCAACATAGAAACATAATTCTTCAATATTCTTAAGTATTTATCTCATCGAAATTTTAAACAAATATTTGACAGCCGATAAGATCTTCAAATTGAAATTAATTGATTGCTTGGAACAAAATTATTTAATATTCTTATTGTAAATTATTTCTCAATGATTTTTTTAAATGTACATATGTATATATAAGTAATCCAAATAAAGAACTCGATGTCTTTCACAGACGTTGGTGTCCTTAGCTAAGTCCTTAGCACACTGATGTTATTTATGAGAATTTGTAAAGGTGATGCATCAGATAAGTACAGCACTGTATTTGAGAATTTAAAAATTGCACAATACTGTCATTATTATCAGTAAAAAAACAAATATTTGTCATAAATTAAGATATAAAAATTCCTAAAGTAATCTTTCCTCATCTACTGGCATTGAGCAAATCATTGCAAATATACGATATATGTATTTATTGCCTTTCGACTTTCTATCGCTACTTTTTTCCCTTTTTCTTCTTCCAATCTTCGTTACTTTCTCTCTTTTTTCTTTTCTGTTCTTTCGATCTGTCCTACTTCTCCTCTTTCCTTACCTTTTCCCCACTTAGAACTTCCTCTATCATCTACTCTGCTCTGTTATTTCTTCTCTATCTATTAACCACTCGTATCCATTCTTTTCCTTTTATCTGCTACTTTACGTACCCTATTTTAAAGACAATTATATCTCTCTCGCTGTTCTCTAGCTATTCATCGTATTTCTCCACACCCCTCTCCTTCAGTTGTCATTCTCTATCACGTATGTGCCTCCTCAAACATTGTTAAACATTCTCACTTCTTCGATATCCTCCACTTCCAAAAAAAAACATTTCCCTTTATACTTTTTAGAACGCTTTGTAAATTTAAAAGAATATTTAACAGAGTATAGAATATAATTCTAAAATACACCCACATTTATTTCATATTTATTGTATAAAAGTTCTCTTTTCGACTGTGTCATATATTTCATTTCACGAACTAACGAATGTTTTTCTCACCCCTTGAAAAATACAGTCGTAACCGAATATCTTTTGTGTCTTCTTATAACGCGATTT
Source organism: Panorpa germanica (assembly GCA_963678705.1). Classification (NCBI taxonomy): domain Eukaryota; kingdom Metazoa; phylum Arthropoda; class Insecta; order Mecoptera; family Panorpidae; genus Panorpa; species Panorpa germanica. The sequence goes on along the minus strand of OY783206.1, from coordinate 5,508,981 downwards.
TGAGCTACGCTTAACGAGTTAACCGAGTTATAGATTGGTCTACTGTAATCAACTAACCATTAGCAATATCGTCTTTTACTCACCAGTCTATTTCACTCACTAATTAGTACAGAATATTCGTATTTAATATTTATTAATCATCACAAACAAGAAAATGTATTTGAATACTAATTTGCAATGCATTGCAATTGTTGAACGTCAATATCAGTGGTTGTGTGCTCACTGAACGATGAATAATGCAAATAAATATTTCATTATCTGTCGTGGACATTATCTAACCCAACTAGTTTACGTTTACAGATAAGAAAAATATCTAAGTAAATGACAGAACTATTTTAAACAATGTACATTACTATATTCAACCTAGTGCAATGATTCTCAACATTCTTGTTTATAAAGAATTTGTATGATAAACTGATTGAGTACATATATAAGTCTATTCTCATGAGGCTCTCTCACACAAGGTCAGTAGGGTGTATTATACTTTAGATTATATTTTAATGAAACTAAAGGTTTTATTTTGTAACTGCTTACCTGACGTCTGCTAACTTTTGACGATTTTTCAAAGGCCTATATTTTCTATATTAAGCTATGTAAGTTAACACAAAACTATCAGAAGACCTTAAATAAAGAGCAAAATGGATCCCATACCTTGGAACTGGCATAAGTAACCTAATTTGTAATTTATAGGTCTTTGAAAAGTCGTCAGAAGTTAACAGACGTGAGGTAAGCAGTTACAAAATAGGAGCCTATGTCTAAGTCTATTACTTCTTCTCAATATCCTTTCTGACCAAAGCGGATTAAGAAAGAACAATTCTTTGGTACCGCACCTAGTCAGAATTTGCCTAGCCTAGCAGGCATTTGCCTAGACGAGCAGTGGTTGCCGTACAATGAATATAGGCCCAGATTTCTAACGAAGTCCCCGAGGGGGAAGAGTTTCTGATGGCTCCACTGATAACCGATGAAAGAGAGGGATAAAAAAAGTAAAATTCTACGAACAAATCACAATACCAGATCAGTTATAGCCGAAAAGAATGCCGTAATACCTAAAAAACAGATAGGTAAAGAAAAGAAAATGTTCCCAAGGTTTGGAATAGGGAATAAAGAAAAGGACAATTGATACTGTGGAGCAGAGGAAGAGAAAGTATGTAGGATGTAGGACAAGGAAATAGAATATTTAAACATTAATAATAGAAGTAGGGAGAAGTTAGAAAGTGAAGTAAATCTGATAGAGATCTTACAGCGGAAGAAGGGTGAATTAAGTTAGCAGTAAGCGAAAAGAAATAAAGGACAAGGAAGATGAACTTGATATGTAGTTTTAAATATGTTAAATAGGCCTAACGGCACATACGTTAAATTAATAAATACAATACAAATACTAACAAAATATTTTCTATAAATTGTAAAGAAGATAACATTTTTATTTAAAGTTTAAATTAAAACATAAGTATCCACTGGAGAAAAAATGTATAAATATGTATTAAAAAATAAAAAATGTATTATATAGTCATGTGTGTGTGTGTGTCTTGCATAACGCAATGCATCTAAATCACCCGTTAATTCACAAGATCGCAACTTCTGTTTACAACTTCGAAACAAACAAGGTCTGAATAATAAAATTTAAGCCGAGGACTTCTAAAAGAGAGCATGGATGTAATGCACAAGCATCTGCTGCATATAAAATGAAGTTGACTTCACTTTAATTTAACTAAGATGAAATATACAAGGCAGGTTCTTATTAAAATTATATTAGACGTAACACTGGGTGAAAACATTGATGATTAACGCTAGATTGCTGTCTTCCAATCCAGCGCTATATTTGCGCTAAGTCTGGTTTTTACTAAAGTTTAATTTATGATGTAATTATATAATGGGCTTATGTCCTATGTCCTAATTTCTATAAAACTGTACTATATATTGATAAAGTGGGTTACTAGAACCTCAAATGTTCAATTATTTTTTAATAACTCCTTATATGTTAAGAGATATTAACAATTAAAAAAGTCATTTTGTCTCTTTAATTATTAAAGGAATTATACGTTGTACAAATTCCAAATGCATGTGACATCACAATCGCTGCCAACCTTACAGCTCATAAATCTCTGTTATATGTATTTATATATCAAAATATCAAATATTATTTACAACTGTTTCAAGGAACAATAAAATTTCAATATTATGTCTACCTTAGCAGGGTTAAATAAAATAAAAACCTATTATTCTTTGATTTGACTTGATTATTTACAAAACATTACCACAGCACTGACCTACTCAACAAATAACTGACGTTAAAATGCATTTCACGTCATACAAATATGGCCGACCATTTCTAGCGCTAAAACTACAATTCAAACTTTTAATTGCTATATCTCCGTCAACATTTAGATATTTAATAAAATAGACACGCCAATACACATTTATTAACATCAATTTCAATCAAAAATTGAAAAATCGACCACTAAAAAATGAGGACACAAGCCCATTGTTAACATATTAGGCAGTGATGTAGTTCGCATGATACCACAACAACTACCGTTAACTAGAACCACTTATTCACTGCAGTCCACGCATATAATACATTTAAATTAGCAACTTTATACGCTGGAAAACCGAAGCAAAAACTACGAAGGTCTGCAATACTTATATTTTTACTACTTATAATTAACCAATACTATTACGAATTTTAAAAAAATACTTAGCATTACTTTTAGTAATTCATTGGTTTCTATACCACAATATTTTCTACACGAAGATATTTTAAGAAACTCGTATTTCGATATATTTCTCTGGTCGTCTGGTGACTTGTCAGTTTGCTTGTTGACCTAGCTCTCAATTTTAAAACACAGCTATTATTATAAAAATAGAAATACAACAAGTCTTTAACAAAAATAATATAGAAGTTGACACATTATTTTATCAAATTTTAGAAGTCTTATCAGTGAACGAACTGAACTGATAACGATTCTGATGGTTTTAATGTTTTAATAACGCACTGGACTATGAAAATAGAATTGATTTTTTAGATATAAGTATTTGATGGTCTCTCAAAAATTATTTATCCATGTCGACATTGTAATCGTTTATTCTTAGAGATAAAATGGTTTATCAATATTTCATAACAAAAGTCAGTTAAAAGGAAGAGATTATTATATGTTACATCCAAATTTAAGTAAGAAAAGATGGCTTAGAAATAAGTCCCGCAAAATTATATCAACTATAATCAGAATCAAAAGTAATCATTGTAAAACTCCAGCTCACCTGTACAAAATTAATATTAAATCCGACGATAGATGTCAATGTGGTGAAGAAGGAACTTTGGATCATAATATATTTGAATGCATAAATTATAGTTTAGAAAGATCAAAATTCAATAGTGAAATACTAGATGTGGTTAAAACTTTTCCTGTTAATACTAAATTTTTGTTAAGTGATTCAAAATTAATTAGTGAATTATTTAAATATTTAGAAATTTGTAATATAGAATTATAAAATGTGAAATATGTAAAAAAATGTTTTATGGTGGCTATGACGAATAAAAGTCAAGGCAAATAAATAAATAAATAAAAAAAAAACAATATTTCATATGTATAGGTTATAGGAAACTTGAAAAAATGGTGACAAAAAAGAGTCTATTTTTCAAAGCTCCTTGCTAGTGTGATAGAAGATTCAATTTTATACAATTCTTGTATAGTTCAAATTACGAGAGATTGGCAGTAACTTATGCTTGAAATAGGTTCTAAGAGCTATATAAATCTACGAAAACCATTGCTTTGTAAAAGAAAACAATAGCGTTCAAGCAAAGCAATGGCTTGACAATTGTTATACGAACTCGGTATTTTTCCGATTAAAAAGCAATGCAGTACCAACACACGAAATACAGATATCTTAATTGTTTTGCAAATTAGAAAAGTAGCGTCACTAAAATCTTATTAACTCGTAAACTAATGGTCGAAATGTCATGAAATTTTAACACATATCGTTTGAAGGTTGGTATTATTTAAAACCCAGTAAACAATTTGGTGAAGTGCCCTATTTGGTGAAGTTCGAGTCACTCGTACAATTCTATTCTAACGCTTTACAAGTTCTCTACCTGTCACAGATTTTGTGTTAGTTATTCTTTCTTTTTCCAACATCATTCATTAAGTATTTCTGTTTCTTTCCCACATGGATATATTTTTTTTAAGTTCACTTTCATCTCATTTATTCCAAAGTGAGAGAGAAACGAGATGTTAGACAAGTAAAATATATTTTTCACCGTTACACTTGTATAATATTTCGTTCAGTACAGATGTTTAAAGTATATGCTATCCATTTTCAACAAATATTTCTTTAATGGTAATAGACAGACGCTATCTCCCTCAATCCCCGAATAGAATGTATATAAACAAAGATAGTACCTAGCGATGGTAAGACAGAGGTTTTAAACCTAACGCAGACCTACCGATCGTGGATTTTTGAATCACCAAAACAATGTAAAAAACTAATATAACGAGTATTGTTGAAGATGAATAATATTCATTAAAAAAATCACGATCCGTACTAAAGATTACATCTATTTATTTCTTCATTTAAATATTTATATTTTGCAGACTTGGTCATAAAAAGGGCCTTTCCTATGAACGACTGAATAGAAAACGAACACGTTCCAGACAAAAAACTCATGATATGTAATAGAAATTAAGTAGAATTTACTCCAAAATGTTTACTGGGAAACCATTTTGTTAATAGTGGCGCCATCTATATGTCATCTGCAGGATTATAATCTGCAAAAACAACACAAACGTTTAGCAAGCTCTGGTAACTAACATGACATCCATACCCGGAAAATAATTATGTATAACTATAGGTCATTTAAATACGTAATTTAAATTGAAATAACCGGAAAAATCATTATAATTCATCGTTCATTAGAAATAAATCAAAAAACACAAACAACAACAGCTGAAACAGCCGTTGTGTTCAAACAGAACAATTATTTGGTGTCCATTGTTATGATAAAATACGATTCGATTATTAGCAGCTACCTACCACACCCGAGTTGCACAATGCACTTGTTTTAATGTTATTTGAATTAATTAATATTCCCAATAATAATTATGTCAGCTGAAGGCACCAATAGTTATATAACGGATTCCTTTTTATCTCGTTTCGCGTTTCCTGTTCCGAGTTATCATTCCTGATCATTTTTTAATTATTCTTGTTCATTAATATTAATTATTTTTACTGATAGCGAACAATGATCATGTTGAACACGTTGTCAATCAGTTCCAGAGATCAATTAATTAACGAAATTAATTTAATCAATTAAATTAAATGAAGATAATTTTATCTATATCTGTTACGTAAATAAATAAAACAGTTTTATAAATAATTCTTTTATTCCTGTGTTCACGCCGTTTATGACCGTTCCACTTTGGGTTTTATTAAGAGTAGCATCACCAAAGTGTGCTTGGAGTCTCTTTAAAATTTCACGCGTTTTCACACCTTCATTGGCGAAAATACGAATAATAATGCGTTGCTGTTCCTTTCTGTGCACTGTTAGTGATTGTGAGGGTTATCTGCATGATTTCCCGTTCACTACGTGAGTCAAATGAACAAAATTGCAGTTTATATTTGAATGTTTACTATTTTGCGAGTTGCCTTTCCGGTTGGAAGTTACATTATGTATTAAAACTGTTATAAAAGTCATTATTTATCAATATTTACGAAGCATGTACATTCGATTACACCGTGAAGTTTTCATGTATTACATATATTTAAATGTTGCGCAATAATACGACTACTAAACATTTACAGTATGTAATGTTTGATGTCGATGTGAATTATTTGTCTATGTTTGTCAGCAGTCACACGTTAAGGCCCTCAGCACACGACGCGACTGGTTGCAAACCTTAGCCCCGAATCTGCCCGGACCGAATGTCATTACAACTGTGTTGTTAGTAAAAGAATGAAAGTGTTTACGAGTGAGATAAAACACACGGCACTAACGTAACTAAACTGATTTTAAACTGGTTTTGAGCATATATTCAGCGACTATATTTCTCGGTCGCAGGGCACTGTTGGTTTCATGATGACATCATCAACAGAGATGTTTAAGAAAAGTATTTAAATACATAAATACAATCAAATATAACACAATAGAATCCTCTGTTTTGCTATTGTTAAAAATTCTATAGAGTCACGATACACGGCTCGACATGGCTCGTGCTCGTTTTCGTTGAGAATTTCGTTTCGCGTTTAGTTTGCAATCAGCCGACTCGTGTGCCTTTCTCGTGTTTTATCTTACCTAATCTCTCACTAACAGTTGTAATCACATTCGGGTAGATTCGGAGCTAAGGTTTGCAACCAGTCGCCTCGTGTGCAGAGGGCCTAAGTCGACAACTTATTAGGAATAGAATTATAAAAAAACAAGTTTATAAACGACTACAGTTTAACAATTAACATTGAAACAGTCAAAGGTAACCACAGATTCTAAAACTATGTATTATTATTCAACTCAGCTACACAAATACTAAATGTAACACTTAAATGAAGCTTGAAGTAAGCTAGTTTATTTTATTTATTCAGGTTTTCTGATATACTATGTACGATAATGCAAACGCAATTAATATTTTCGTTCTGGTCTAGAAACAATTTTGATTTTTACCGCTGCAGAGTTTGTAAATGGATATAACAATGAAAATAATACAAAATACCCTGATTCCTCTTGAAGTTTTATGAGTTTAGAAGAGTTAAATGAATGTCGCATGTTAAAGTCGTATACCACTCTGTATAATACGATTGATTTAATATTTTCAAATCAAAATTATCAACTTATTTCAACTTTAAGTAACTGATAAAAGATATTAACTACAGATAAGTCCGTTGAGCTAGAACAAATATAACGCACAGATAAAATTAATGAACTGAAAACTAAACAGAAGGAAATAATACATAAACTATAACAAGAAACGATTTGACCTTAGAGGTCACAGCGTTTGTCAATGTCTTGTCTGTGAGTTGAGACATATTCTCAAGAATAAAGAAGTTCATAAGGTTAATTGCAAAGAGCAAGTGCGCATCTTTTTATATGTACTAGTTGATTTGCCGCATGTATAACATGAACTACCGGTTTTCAAGTCAAAAAACTCGTAAAAATGTTGGGAAAGTAAAACAATACTCGTCTAAGTAATGGACACACGTTCAATTGTGAAATTAGTTTACGTAACTCAACATGAATTAAAGAGAGATATGGTATGTAAACAGGGCCGATCCGAGATAAATTTATTGTAGATTTGGGGCACATCTCGCTCTATTTCAAACATTCGCTTCTTAGTATAGAATTGTGAAATGAATTTAGAATAGGCGCTCTTATCTCTGACCGGCCCTGAGTATCATCGCTAATTAAACCATGGTAGAAATAAGGTACTTCTAATATTTGTAAGCTTATACAACTAAACCTAAGATAGCGCCCGTCATATTTGCGCCCCATGCGAACTTACAACCGATGGTGACATATTCTTTATTTATGAACGATTCGTTCAATTCGAACGAACCAAAACTTCAACAGAATCAAAATTTTATGAGTAACGATAACGATGACTTCAAATAGGGAAGTTAATTTAATCAATCAAATAATAATAAAATAAAAAATAAAATGTATAATAAAAAAAATGTGAAAATCAAATTAAAATTGGTCTAGTGTAAAACATATAAAATAAATAATTGAATAATAATAGCTTGAGAATAATGTAGTTGAGCAGTTTGATAAGAACATAAATCAATAAAACAAATTGTATAAGAAAGTAAAAATTTAAAAGTTTATTTAACGGTAGTTTGAAAGTGAGAGCTATAAATATCAATATTCAAATATCGAATATATTGAGTAGGCGAGTATTTTGAGGCATCCATAATTAAATAAATGTACAGTCGTTGTCAAATTATGTGATTAAAATTAATATAATGTAAATTACCTATCTCAACCTTAATATGTTATTGTATCAGAGACTTATTAAACTCACATTTAAAGAATTCGTTTATTTATTACTTTTTCTTAAACGTTCAAATTCGTAAGAACGAATTCGTAAATCAAAAAACAAAGTTTCACTAATTTTCTTACAATGTATATATGTAATATGTAATGTATATAAGAATACGGCTCTTTTTAAAGCATGAGTAACCTCCGAACTCTCGTAATTTGAACTATAACTGGAGTATACTCAAGCGGGAATCAAAAAGAGCAGAATATGTAAATACACTTTTGAAGATTGGGATTTTTATTTAAAAAACATGTGTCGTCTTACATTTTTGTGTTATAAAAATAATACACAGCATTAATAATATAATATTTATTATATCATAAACCAACATATCACCATTACATGGTAAGCGCTATAAAACAACCAGTTGCATAAAATATAACGCGGCGGAAAGTCGTGGGTTTCTCATACAAACTACTTCACGAAGAAGAAGTGCGGTGCATGCATGTTAAAAGCAGTGACGCACTCAAATTAATTAAAGAAGGTACAGGTGGATAGGGAAGGGAACCATTGGGGCAAGTGAAATATTTATAAGTTGCGTTGTGATTAGTATAAAGCCTCAATCAGTAGGAGGGTGCGGTGGTGTGCACAGAAGGGTCTGGTAGTGAGGCTGCCATCGGTGCAGTCTTGGTGGTAATAAAAAATGCTGCTTATGTGAAAGGTTAGCTTAGAATTAGTTTAAGTTTGATTCCGATTTGAGTTTAGTTTTAGTACTCTTCAGATTTCCGGAGCTCGGTCGTTTATACGATTCGATTCATTATATATACATGAACGAAGACTGTCTCATTCCACTAGTCTTAGCTTGACAGTTGTACTTATACACTGAAGTATACAATCATCAAGAGACGTATCAGTGTTTGTTTAAACAGCTGATATTTTATTAGCTATATATCATTTCTAAAATCCGATTGAAAACAAAAATCGGACGGTAGGGTCTTTCTATCTCCGTTCAGATTTTAGTGTTTACAAACACAATAAACTGACAGTTCGTCTGAATCAAAATCTGATATAATATGTGTAAAAAGATCATAACAATTACTTCCTAGACTTCTTTTAATTTCTAAGATTTGCTTTTCGGACTTTATAAGCATAGTAAATTGAAGAATTATGAATTACGTCATCACTAACGCCTTTTTTAAACATATTTTTCTTGCGATCTGTCATATTAACATTTAACAATTGGTTTATAAATGTAAAACTCAACATTTACGGCATGCGTCCAGTAACACAGCCGTCTTTATTAATTATTTCATTTAATTAAGTCCTGAGGCGCCCTCCTCTTCAGTCTGCTGAAGGTAGTCCTGTCTTTCATTAGGTTGGTCATTAATGTATTTGGATGGTTCACAACTCTGTCTTTATATTTTACCATTCGAGTTTTAATTTCTTGTCTCATTGTAGGCATGGCAAGATCGTGGTGCAGTCTTTCGTTTGTAATATACCGTGGTGTATCTACAATCATGGGTAATGTTTTTGATTGTGATCTCAATGATTGACTTAGTTGATGTACCCCATAGTTTCTTTTTTATTAATAATTTATGGGCTTCCTTGGGCCACGGTCATTTTTTCGCCCTGGTTAATACATTTCATTTACAATTTACCTATTCACAATTTATTTATTATTAAACCTATACTTTTAAACCCACTATATTCCATATCCTGTCTATTACCTCGGATATCTAGTAGTTCCTGCATATTCGTTGACAACACCTATCTATTTTCTACCATAACTCTGTATAAATTATTTCTGCAGGCCACCGTTTCTCTACATTGGAAGATCAAATGATACCCCATAGTTGTAACCTATAAGTCCATACAGTAGAGTCTGTTTAATTCCTATCAACTTATATAAATATATAAAAAGTACCGCTTGAATTAGTGAGTAAGTTGAATTCTGCACACTGCGTTACAATTTCCTACCCGGGTGTAGATTAAGGGATAACGAAATAGTTTTTACTGATGCAGCCCCACCTGTACAAATTATGATGTGCCGACACTGGTAGAAACACATCACTAATAAAAGCAGATGCACGATGAACGTGAACAGGTATAAGTATTTGTTCAGCAGTTCTATTTCAATTACACCTCATAAAATGAAGAGATAACAAAGACGCATGCATACGAATATATCAGTTATCAGCTATCAGCTATCAGCTAGCCCTGCGGTGTCTAACGTTACGTTACGTAGTCCCCTAGCCGGTACTACTTGTCAGTACTCGGTTCTAACAAATGATAACATTCCGTGATATTGAACAAAACTAGTTGTAAATTATCATTTCATTTACGCGGAATGTACTTTCGTAAATTTATCAACATTGAATGTAAATAATTTGATATGTCATCCAAAATATTCAAAATACAGAAAATATTTGTGGGTGTTTAAGAATGACATGTATTTATTTATTCTAATACTTATAAATAATCTTAAAAATGATTAATATGTATTAGTTTATTGTATAAATACCATATAAAGAATGCGAAGTTATTCAGCATGCGAAAATATTTTTACAACAAAACAATAATCATACAAAAATAAGACGAAATTTTTGAAATCATTTTTTATATGGTATTATGTCTGAAATAGATATAAATTCAATCTTGTTATAACAAAAGCTATTTCAGTAGCTTTAGATTCTTTTTTCTTTGAAGAATGATTTTATTTTTGTATTTTATTTCGTTTAGAATAAAATTTTTGAATATAAATTTAGAATTATGAATTTTTCTGAATTTAAAATTAGAGTGAAGTAAGTACAAATAGTTCTAAAAGTTACAGATACCAATAGCGCTGAGGTATGAAGCGTCTAACATGCACCACCCTGTAACTAACCCTATAATGACCACCTCTCACATTTTTATTTGCTCAAATCAGCTTTTAAGTTAGAGACGCTTTTACTACACAAAAGAATCTGAGAAATTTAATTAATTTCTTAAAACAAACAAAATTAGTAACATTATTTTATTTTTTTTTTAAATGTAGAATAAAATCAATTGATTATGTAGAAATTTATACATAAATATTTGAAAAGTTAATGTGGCACAATAAATAATCTAAGGTATAACATTCGTGTATTGTGTTTTGTGATCTATGGAATGATATTTGGAATTTGGAATTAAGGTCGCATAATAATTTGGGTAAACTTAAACTAATTGTTTCAGAAATAAGCACTTAAAATCTGCAAAATTGGGGTCACCAGATCGCTTTTCTATTCTAGATTAAGCAGGGTTTATTATAAACCTTCGATCACATTTTTTTTCAAGTTGAACATAACTGTAGCTTTTAGGAATAGGAAACCAATTTCTAAGGTTAACCTTCAGTTATCCCACAACTTTTTGATCGAACACTTGTTCGCACTTGAAAATAATATACAAATTTTATAAAAGTAATTTAGTTTAACATGATTAAAAAGTGGATAACAAAATCACAAATATAAACAAATTTGGAAAACATTAAATTACATTTAATGGTATTTGAAATTATTTATACTTCCATATATATACTTTATCGATAAATTTTCAATTTAAACAACACAATAGAATACAAAACTTAATTCAAATCGTTCCAGATAAATCACGGATATATTATTTATTTATTTATGCAGTAAAACTCATACAACACTTGGCTCTTTTGCAATACGTTTTATCTCTAGACTATTATACGTGCTATTAACGCTATTCTTATCACATTAATTTTTCGTAATACTTTTAATTATATTAGTTTTATCTTTATGGTGTTACTAATTTCATTTTAGCATATGGTTAACCACCGACTGGTTAACCGTAGTAGGGTGTTGTGGAGTGGACTGGCCACATTCAAATTGAGAGTACCACTCAATTGTATCTAGTAACCATTGGTTCTTGGTTGACGCTATATCTAGGGAACGTTTAATCATGCGAAATAATGCATTAAATGAAATTTGTAGAGAATTTTATACTTTACAACTTTACTAATAACTCTGAATGTCATTCAAAGCAAAGGAAACAACATATTTACAAAAAACAAGACTTGCATACATGTGATTCTATGAGATTTTTGAGAGAACTTATAAAATGTCATAACAAAGATTTATACAAGTTTTTAGCTAATATATATTTCATTTCGAGAATTATCCCTTTTTGATTAAATGAGTTTGATTTCCTGGAATCTAAGAAAAAACCCAAAAAATCGACACCTACGGTAAACCTTTACTTTATCAAATGGAAATACCTAGGTTCTATACTCGTAATACAGATTTTAGGCTGAATTAACAACATGGACTTTTTTTAAAATAATTTTGGGGAACTTTGCTATATTGCTTTGAGCAGCACTTACAAAATATCTATGTAACAGATACGTTAAGAAGTTAATGTAACTTAAATATTATATAACCGTATTTACCGGGAATACATATGCATATCGCAAGCCAATGCAAATTAAGTTACGAGTATTATTATATGTTAATTGAGAGATTGTTTACACAGCCATGCAGTAAACTTGCATAAATTAATTAAATAGTGTGATTGTTCTCAAACCTGTCGTGTAATCTTAATTTCGAAATATTAATCCTATTTTTCTATTAATTTTTTATTTTTATTTATTATCGTGAGCTTGTTTTCGGAGCTGAGTCCTATCACAATCGACCGAATACTGTGTTACCAATTTTGTACTATCATTTTTTTTATTAAAGAATAAGATAAGGCAATTCCTCTATGAAGAAACTGAGCAATATTCATGTAATGTAGAATAGGCTTGTACGGTGTATGTCCAATGACTTATCCGATAGTCAAAGAATACAATAATTACATTAGACTAATTATGTCTTGTGGAGTTTTTCCTTTTAGTTTATGAAATATTTTCTTAGGATTCATTAAGCCTGAAGCTAGCTGCTTTGGATGGTTTTCAATCCGTTTCTTCTTGGTTTCAATTCGAGATTTCATCTCTGCCTTAATGATTGGGATTTCTAAATCCTAATACAGGCCCGTTTTCTATATTCATAGTTTACGCAACAGTTAGTTAACTTTGACAGTAAATCGTTCTACCAACCTTGTAGCAGAAACTGAATCGGCTAAACGATTTACTGTTCTTTCTTTACGATAAGTAAAAGTACAACAAACTGCCCAAAGTATTTATTCTAAACTATATATACAAATCTATCTATAAAAATAAAAATTAAATGCTGTTCGTTGGCAAGCGAATCACTTGAGAACGGTTGGCCCGATTTGTCTAAGATGCCCGATCTGAATAAGATTTTTAGAGAAAGAAAAATTAGAAAATTTGCCCAAAAAATTGGAAAAACTGAAAGTGCTTTTACTATGAGATTTTTACTACTATATGTGCGCAAATGTTTTTGCCAGCTTATTGTCAAATTATGAATCAAGCTAATACTGACTTAAAATTGATGTTTGATGAAGAATTATGGAATTTATTGAAATTTACACAGGACAACGTTTGTCGGATCAGTTAGTTTTATATAATTATAAATCTTAGAGTTATCTAAAAGTAAAGAAATATTTCAAAGTTTTCTTTTTACTTTTATAAGTACAAACATACTCGTACAGTGTTTATTCTCTAGCACGGCTAAACTGACTCGATTTCTACTCTGAACTATTTCTGTTTTTCCATCAGACTGTCGTAGTGCACCGTAGTGAAAAACAAACCAAAGCATATTTATGTGTAAACTGAGAAACGAGAAACGCGAATCGCGAAACACGAAACGAGAGCGCATGGGAAAAATAAACAAAATATTTCACTAAAACTTTTAACGAGTGAAATTCATATACTCGTTCATATTTAATTATCAACTAATTAAAAAAAATAAAATTTTAACTTTTATTTAACTGAAACTGTCGAAAATACCTATGACATTTCTGTTTTATTTATTTTTACTTGAACTTTTAGTATAGCATTATTATTTTGATACTTTTTACCCGTTAAATACAAAATATAGATACACTGTAAAAAAAAGTTGGCCGAAACATTGCTTTAGACGCCTCTTTCTTAGGGTAAGGCTGCACTGCGAAAAGGAATAGCCCCAGAAATAATAATAATAATTTCCGTGCGACTTTTAAATCAGCAAAGTGCGTGTACATTTATTTTATTCAATATATTTAAGAATCACGAATTTATTTCCGCTCTATTTTTGTTCTCAGTGCAGCCTTAGCCTAAGAAAGAGACTAGACGCATTCTTTGAACCATTTTTTATATTAAAATGTTTTATTTAACCTGTTGATATTGTATAACTCTTCTAATCATTAAAAAGATTATCTAAACACGGTGATTTAACGTAATATATTTTATCTAAAGTTACGTTTTATTATTTACCGAAATTTAACATAATTCTGTTACATTCTCATTAAATAAATGTTATAGACATTAAAAGTCTATAAAAAGCATTACTAATGTCAAAAAATGTAAACTTTTGTCAAAAGATAACTTTGGTTAAGTAATCTTTTTATTAACATAAAAACAATTATGTAAAAGGTAAAATAATTATGTTAAATACTCCTTACATAAATGTAACAATGTTTAGCAGGAAATAGGTAACTAAACAACATTCTTTTTACGTAAAATGTAACTTATTTATGTTAAATAAAATTGAAATACATGTAACAGTGTTTAACGAGTAAACAAATAAATAAAAGTTAACAAAATGTCTTTAAAAATAAAGTATAATGCATACAAATATATAAGCATGTTTTTATTAAACTGATAAACTTACCTATTTTTTAGTTACTGTCACATATTGTTCAATATTTATTTCGTGTATAACATTTATTTATATTATTTAATAAAACAAACGTAATGCATATTATTTAAATTAATAATATTAGTAAATTAATAATTAAATAAACATTAATCAAACAAACAATAAACGCGAAATCAAAAAACCTATAAATATAATTGATGTATATATTTATTTTAAACACTTTATGTGTAACACATAATATTATTAATAATAAAAAGGAAACATGAATCAAAAGCTTATTATTTATATTTTTTTATTTATAAACACGAGACGAGACGAATCAAAACTTCAATCAAAGAAACCGAATGCTGAAAGTCAGAGTTCTAACGTTGCACTGTCGACCGTAATATACCTTCACGAAATTACAATGTGCTGCGAATCGTGCATGTTCGGTGATGATACGAACCAACGACACGATCAACGACAACGAAACGATGAGCAACGGAGCTACGCTACGGCTAGTGACGTTATATGTGTCCTACAGTGTCCTACGACTACGATCGTAGCAGTAACGTAGGTAGGTAGGTTTATACAATGAAAATTATTTCAGCATTTTATAATGGTTACTTCATTAAGGTGGTTGGATTCAGTCAAGAATACCCAGTTGAAATATTATGAAGTAATGGGCTTATGTACTCCTTTTTTAGGGGTTGTTTTAATTGTTTATTGAAATAGATGTTAATAAATGTATATTACCGTTTTTATTTTATTAAATATCTAAATGTTGACGGAGATATAGCAATTAAAAATTCGAATTGAAGTTTTAGCGCTCTAGATGTCGGCCATATTTATGACGTAACATGTCTGCAATATTATTTTGGTATGGATAAGAGTTCTGTGTTGAATATGCTATCTCTTTTACACTCTGTTGTATAAACATATGTCACATGTCTTGGAATGTTCTATAACGTTTAATAATTAAAGTGACAAAATAACTTTTTTATTATTAATCTCATCTACTGATATCTTGCAAAATACTAGTATACTATCTAAGAAAAAATATCAACATTTTTAGTCTCTTAAAAGTAATGTGTTTTTATCAAATAAATACACTCCCAGATTATAGAAATTAAGTCATGGTTCACAAGCCCATTTTACATCAACTATCTTCTTAAAGAAGGGGACAGTATTAGAAGAAATTATCATCAAATTTGTTATTTGTATTTCGATGATTATTTAAGTAAATACAGATTCAGGTAAAACTTGTATTAATGACAAGCAAAGAAGAGAAAGCCTTGGTCAATAAATCGTTTTAATATTTACATATTGAAACTGAAAACATCATTACAAATTTCTTCCAAATTATGGTAATTTGTTAAAGCAGCTCATTAGCATTAACGACATTGGTAACGGATAATGAACTGATATTTTTGCGGGAGTAAAAGCTGTTTAATGAGTTTTTAATTGCGCATATTTTTGGAATTGAACAAAGAACGTTTTTTGGAAATATTTTTTTTTTCTTTTATAAAAACGTAACAATATCAAAGCCAGCTCTACGTATTGGAGATACCTCCTCCCCCTCACAGGCTGTAAAATAGTGATACAATAAAATGAAAATTGGAGAGGGGAAGTATAATGAGAGGTACAAGGTGGTGGAGGGAGTTATCGGAATACATATTGGACACAAGACATACAAAGAGAGTAGCGACGTTTAGGGACTTATTTTGTGACGTTTTGTTAACTTCTAACGATTTGTAAAGGTCTATATATATTCTGAATTTGTCTACTTAATTTTACCGAACTGACCTTAAATAAATAGCCTACTTTAGAAAATATAAACTTTCGAAAAATCGTCAGACGATAATCAGTTAAACAGTTACAAAATAGGGGTTTTAGAGTCAGAAGACAATCAGAAGAAGGAAAATAGATATTGGGAAGCAAAGGAGGGGAAGATCTGTAGAATGTGTAAGGAAGAAGACGACTCATTGGAACATATGAATAAAAGGAATGCAAATTTAAAATAGAGGAATTCTTTAGAGGAGACAGCGAAAGAAAGAGGTAGACGGTGGAAGTACAGAGAATACCGAAGAAAGAAGAAGAAGAGGGGCCAAATACGAAGGAGTAGTGTACAAGAAGATTAATAAAGTCCATCACGCGGATAATTTAAGGCCAGTCCTCTGCAGTAATTATATGATCGTAAATTTCAATTAAATAATTTAATAATATTCGGAACAAGTTTATTTTTGACGACATGACTCACTAACACGTTGCTGTTGTCTATGTCTGGTCCAGTTGATTAGATTCTCCAGCAGTAACCAGCATCCAGTTATCATTGATCAGTCATAACTCATTAAATTGCTTCCAGTGTTACAGTGTGCCATCGCTTCACGATTCCGGAGAAGATCAAGTTACATCATATATTACTGTTAATATATATCGAATCGAGTTCGAGATAATATAGCAGCAGCTCTAACCAAGAGGAAAATATTCGTATTCAATATTACCAGAGAGTACACTAGGCATTGCAAGGGTTGACCAAACAAATAGGCTTGCGAACTCATTTTCTTAGGGGTGCTTTTTTTTATTCTTGAATCAAATAAAGGTTAGATATACGAGTATATTAGCGTTTTTATTTTTTTAAATATCCCAATGTTTACGTAGTTATAGCTATATCAAATTTCGAATTTCAGTTTTGCTGGATATTTTGTAAGAAATAAGTAGTAATAAGTAATAGAGATTATTTTTCCTTGTTGACAACCTTCGTTATATAATACTTCATGGATGAGATGGCAAATTTGGTACATAAAACATACCATGTATTGGATTTATCTACAACGTTGAATCCCGTTAATAATTAAAAGGCAAAAATGATTTTTTAATTGTTAATATCTGCCAAAATATATAAGGAGTTATTAAAAAATAATTGTACATTTGAGATTCTGGTAACCAACTTTATAAATATAGATAAATTAAGACAATTCCATTAAGACAAGTTATGAGCCACTTTTTTTATTGGTTGTTTATATCTTTATTAAAATATTTAATAGTTAAATTTAAAAGTGTGCAAAAATATATTTAAGTTTTATGATCATTTTGTGGCCGACATAAGTCTGACGTCATTCGCAGAAAATGCATAGAATATGTATGTTATTTGTTTACTATTACTACAAGTATGGTTAAAATGTTACTTTCCGAAATAAATACATTTAACATTTCATAGCAACGACGATTACCCAACCCTGTACACACGTTCGGTTATCTACGATGTGTGATTCTCTACAAATCACTGTCAAAAGTGATTTTAAACATAAATATTTGAAAGATAAAAATAATCATTGGGTTATTAGTGTACTGGTTATCTACTTACTTAAAAGTAAGTTTACATTTCAATATTAACTCTAATTTTATTACTGTAGTAACATTATGTTCACTTAAATATATTACGTGTAAATAAATAACAGTGTAGCATTTATCTCAATTTGTAACAGATATTATTGCGAAATTGTTCGGCTGATTGATCTAAGAAGTAAACCTAAATATTAACTTGCTGTAGCAACTAGGGCACTATATATTTAGTCGGCAAAATTCGTCATTAATCGTGCATTTTGGATAGGCGACAAATTTCTTTTTTTTAATATCTAAAATTATGACGTCACCTTTCAACTCAAGCCGGAACCTGCTTTATTACTCTACTATATTTCTCTGTACTTATTCTTATAAGTTGGATCTTCTAATTTTCTATGAACAGACTATACCGTTATAGTCTTACACTTACTAACTAGCTTTTGAGTAGTGCAGTAGCTTGCAAAACACGTCCCACTTTTACAATGGACTTGTGTCCTCATTTTTTAGTGGTCGATTTTTCAATTGTTGATTGAAATTGATGTTAATAAATGTGTATTGGCGTGTCTATTTTATTAAATATCTAAATGTTGACGGAGATATAGCAATTAAATGTTTCAATTGTAGTTTTAGCGCTAGAAATGGTCGGCCATATTTGTATAACGTAAAATGCATTTTAACGTCAGTTATTTGTTGTGTAGGTCAGTGCTGTGGTAATGTTCTGTAGCTGTTGGTAGTCAAATAATCAAGTCAAGTCAAAGAATAATAAGTTTTTATTTTATTTAACCCTGCTAAGGTAGACATAATATTGAAATTTTATTGTTCCTTGAAATAGCTGTAAATAATATTTGATATATAAATACATATAGCAGAGATTTTTGAGCTGTAAGCTTGATAGCGGTTATGATGTTACATGCATTTGGAATGTGTACAACGTTGAATCCCTTTAATAATTAAAGAGACAAAATGACTTTTTTAATTGATTTTAATTAATATAAGGAGTTATTAAAAAATAATTGAACATTTGAGGTTCTAGTAACTTACTTTATCAATATATAGTACACTTTTATAGAAATTAAGACATAGGACACAAGCCCATTGAAATTTGTTTTGAAACTTACAAAAGTGCCTTCACTAAAACCACTGTAAGTCATAAACTAATGGTCGGAATGTCCTGAAATTTTGACACATATCGTTTGAAGGTACTATCTAAAAATAATAAGGATTTGGCAATAGTGTCGCTATCAGTATGTCATTCTAGGAACTTAATTATGTAAATAAAGTTAAAAAAATTGTTCAATAATAATTCGACATATACTTTGCAGAAGTATACATTTATTAATAGATTTAACAAATATTTTCTACTTCTTGTCAAAATGTTGAGTATAAATTATATCATACTTTCCAAGGTTAAAATAATTATTTATATCCAATAACAACAATGTTTTATAATAATTATTAGTATATTATCGTTGCAAAAATTATCCTCGTATTTGAATTTAACTTGAAATAACAAACAAATTACTGGTAAACTATTTTTAATTAACTATTCATAAAACAAATATAGAAAATTACACGGTGACCAACATTGTAAATAGAAATAAAAACCGCAATCACTCTACCAGTAATTGCAGATCCAATAACAATAAAGTAATAAAATATAATTAGAATACCAGTGGCGAACTGCTTAGGATACCCTTTGATAAACCCCACTGAATATCGTCAGCATGTTTTTGTGTTACTAAGATGTTCATCATTTTGACATTAAAACATAACCTCTAATGCTCTGTATGAACGTATCAGAACGTTTATTACCCGTAATTAGGAATTTGTCCAATATTTGAGTTATAGTAAACAAGCAACCCAGTAAACAATTTGGTGAAGTGCCCTATTTGGTGAAGTTCGAGTCACTCGTACAATTCTATTCTAACGCTTTACAAGTTCTCTACTTGTCACAGATTTTGTGTTAGTTTTTCATAATAATATTCTTTCTTTTTCCAACATCATTCATTAAGTATTTCTGTTTCTTTCCCACATGGATATATTTTTGTTTAAGTTCACTTTCATCTCATTTATTCCAAAGTGAGAGAGAAACGAGATGCGGTTAGACAAGTAAAATATATTTTTCACCGTTACACTTGTATACTTGTATAGTATTTTGTTCAGTACAATATGCTTAAAGTATATGCTATCCTTTTTCAACAAATATTTCTTTAATGGTAATAGACAGACGCTATCTCCCCCAATCCCCGAATATAATGTATATACACGAAGATAGAATCTAGCGAAGGTAAGACAGAGGTTTTAAACCTAACGCAGACCTGCCGATCGTGGATTTTTGAATCACCAAAACAATGTAAAAAACTAATATAACGAGTATTGTTGAAGATGAATAATATTCATTAAAAAAATCACGATCCGTACTAAAGATTACATCTATTTATTTCTTCATTTAAATATTTATATTTTGCAGAGTCTAAAAAGTAGAATTCCATTAAGTTTTATACCCCTGCTGGTGTCAAGTTTATAACTCCGGTCATAAATCATAAACCAACTCCGCTTTTAATTCAGCAGTGAACCGTCGTTGCGATCTCTGTAGGTCATAAAAAGGGCCTTTCCTATGAACGACTGAATAGAAAACGAACGCGTTCTAGACAAAAAACTCATGATATGTAATAGAAATTAAGTAGAATTTACTCCAAAATGTTTACTGGGAGACGACACTGTGGCGAAAACATTAATAATTGACAGTTCAATTAACCAACTTTATCTATGTATAGCATAGTTTTATAGAAATTAAGACATGGACACATGGTTCACAAGCCTATTAGAAGTTAGACGAGTCAAAAAACAACAGTAGATAACAACAAAGCAGAGCAAACGTCTATTTACTCATAGTTCCAAATGTCAAAAGCAAACAATCACTAAATGAGGATGTACAATAGAGAACATTTCTTTTATAATAAATCTAATAAGTTACCACTAGGTGGTAGTGGCAGGCCAAACGCCGGATGTTAGTTACAATGACATTATTGTTTCAAACTTCCGGTTAGTTTTCCCCCTCTATTATTAATTCGTGTTAGAACAAAATAATGTAATGTCACAGCTTGTGCATTTGTTTTCATTTTGATTAAAAAGTAGGTTATTATAGTGATTAGTGAATATTGCTATAGGAAATTGTTTTTAAACGTTAAATTTGCAAAATATTGTAGATAATTCAGCAAGTTACCTCTAAAGTAAACAATGTTACCTAAAATACAATGATTTGTGACATGTTTTAATGATTTTTTGAAAAGTAAATCTTTTTGCTCATTAACATAATCATAAATCTTCTAAGAGTTAAAAATCGTAGTCACAGACCTCATAATAAAAGAAAGGAAATTATTGACCACGTGGTTATCGAGATATTATTATTTAAAACAAGCTCCAGTCCAAATTTCAATAAATTTTATCACAATTCAACTGGAAATAAACAACTGAATCAATTTTTCGTCACTATTATCTTGAATCACGATTTGACAAACAGCTGCCAAACGACATTTGCGCAAAAATCACATAAAAAAGGCACTTCCGGGCAAATTTTTCATTTTCTTTTTTCGTAAAAACCTGTTTCAGACTATTACGAACATTTGCAAAAGAAAATTAGCCAATTTTTTAATTATATAGATGTGATTTTTTCAATTAATTTGAGAGATGAATGGAACAAGTATACTTCTACAAAAATAAAATTTGTATTATTAAAATCACTGTTTGAATAAACATTTAAGGCGTCCAGGTTATTGCCTAAATTTGTTCAACTTGTCAATGAATTCAGTGTCCTCTTGTGTCCTTTACCTATGAACTCTGAGCATGCACCCGCCTAAAAATAATCTTGCCGGCGACCATGCAACAAATAATTAATCTCTAAAAGAATTTCTGTATAATAATTCAACTCATGCACAAAATATTCTAATATCAGATAACCTTACGTTCAAAACAAACACAGAGTATTGTAAGATAAAGTTTAGTCATTAAATGGAATTATTTTGACACAAATGTCAGTCAGTTTGTAACTTTTGATGGGGAGGCAACAAAAACAGGAACAAGAATAGAAAGCGGTAGCACATCTGAATCTGATTCTATATCTCAGTAAAACTACAAAAGTTTCTGTATTTGACAGAATACAAGTAGACATTGTTAAGAACAACAACTGAAACTTGCTCTGAAATGAACCGACGCTTGTTTCATACGTTAATGTTGCACTCGCTGAACGTTTTCACCTTTCCTGACACTAATAATCAAGATACGGATTTTGGTGAGATGGTTTAAAATGTTAGAGCTAGATTTTACAACGCTGAGACTTCGTTTAGAGTTCGATATGTCTTATGCCTCGATAATTATGTATGAACATAATCAATTTCATTTGGTCGCACTATTCGCACTATTAGCACTATTCGCATTATTCGCACTTTTCGCACTGTTCGCACTGTTCGCACTTTTCGCACTGTTCGCACTATTCGCATTATTCGCACTATTCGCACTATTCGCGCTTTTCGCACTATTTGCACGTTTCGCACTATTCGCGCTTTTCGCACTATTCGCACTTTTTGCACTATTCGCACTTTTAGCACTATTCGCACTTTTTGCACTACTCGCACTATTTGCACTTTTTGTACTTTTCGCACAATTCGCACTATTCGCACTATTCGCACTTTTCGCACAATTCGGACTATTCGCACTTTTCGCACTATTCGCACTATGTGTACTGTTCGCTCTGTTTTGTATCTCTATGTTTTGTTACATAATTACGAAATTTTAAGAAACATTGACAGAGCTGTTTTCGAGCTACCATACAAAATTCAGTACCAAACATATAAACAAGTCAGATACACCTGGAACATTAAGGGCACATACGTCTATTTTGATATCAGCTCGATAAACAATACTTCTCCAGGCCCTCAAACTGCTCCTACTTGTTTTAACAGTTTCGTTCAAATAAATTTCAGTTAATTCATTTTGGTTTACGTAATTTTATTATTTCAACATATTTCTTTATTTGTTTTGCTTACGAAGTTTACTTTTTGGACACATTTGTCTGTTTTCACAAATTGTTTTCTTTATTATTTTTGTAAATAAGAGAGAATCGCTGCAATAGTTAAGAGAAAGAGAATGACAGAGTGAGATAGAGAGTTAGAGAACATCGTAAATGCTTTTCCGAATGCCGAACCGTAAGAAAAATATTGAAATAAAATATAAAAATCTCAAGTATTTGAATAAAATACTTGTGCTGAATGTTAAGTTTGTTATTTTAATATTTATATTCGTTGTAAAAACTATTTTAGCGCTGACAAAATACTGGCTTTATGGCTTCTAGAGCGGATGCGGTATTTCGATTAATGGATGCTGCAACTCGGAAATAAAACGTTCGATTTTCATCATCATTTGATATAACTCGTAAACATCACATTTTTATGAATTGGTATTTAAGTTAATAAACCTGTAAAGTTTTACATTTAAGCCTCATTCTCACTCACTGTTTTGATATTTAATTTACTGTTTTTATTTAATATAGTAATCTAGATTTTAGGTTCTTGTTTAAGCATTCCTTTTCACATTTGTGTTTTAATTTAAGTTTAGTTAATTTAGTTGGTGCGTATGCATCGTTAGTAATATAAATTTTGACAGTTCGACAAAATTGTATGTGAAATAATTAAAATTTCTATTTTTAATAACAATTACTAATAGAAGTTGTTTTCACTTTTATATTTTTCAAAAACTGACATTAAACTTCTTTTAAAAGTAAATCCTACTGCATTTTGACAGATTGTCACATTTTGGAGATTATATTATAATATAGTTTTATTTAATTTCATATATTTAATTTAAAACATTGGACCTTGTAAGGTTCTAAAAAAACTAAGAAAACTTAAAAAATAAATTAAATTAAATGGTACTGTGAATGACTACGCGTATTGCCATATGCTAAACAATTTAAAAAAAAGTACAAAATTAAATTAAAGCAGTGAGTGGGAATGATACTTTAAGGTTAAAACCTTAAATTAAAAATAGGGCTTTACACTACAATTTAAATATTATTAATAGATATTACTGATTTATTTTTCTGTCATTTTTTTAAATTATCATTTTATTTTATTTGATATTTAAAAATATGAAAATAATAATAATAGGCACACTAGGCTATTCTCTTTTTTGTTCAGTTTCCTATATTTGGAAGTTTTTCCTATAAAGTATTACAAATATAAACAATATATTGAAGGAGAACCACAGTGCACTATCATCTAACAAAGAATGTGTACGTAAAGTTTGAGCCCGATATAAACTCTTTGCCTACAACGAAAAGCAACCGCCATAAGCGAGGTAAATAAACACTTATAAAAAGGAAAAGAGTTTGCCTAAAGCAAGTTATTCATTTAGTATACGAATATACGTATATACGTGTGTCTAAAACAATGCGAATTATACACAAAAAAAGTTAATATAAGAACGGAAATTCAGCATTTTGCTTTTACTTTGGTGGGTCTTATCATATGTCAGAATTAAGTTTGTGAGCAGTAAGCAGTAAGCAGAATATATGAGTTTTAATAGATATCCATTAGCCGTTGGATGGGCATACCGCATGGGTGATGGCCTGATGGGTATCTCAATGTTTTCAGATGCTGTACAAAAAGAACAAATAAAGACATAACCGTAAGAGTTTCCGAGTCACCCCTGCTGGGAAACAGCTACGAGAGGGTGTTTTTGGGGTGCTCGTTATGTGTGTTCATCATTATTAAAGAGGCGGAATGACGAAGATGGGTCTAGATATTAGAAGATATTACAACATACAGGACTTAAATGCACAAAAATTAATTAATACCACTAATGGTGCTAGTATTTATTGTAATTGGTACAGTGTCAAGTTAAGAATCTCAGAAATTTAGTGAACTTTTTCTCTTCTATGTATATATATTATTATTAAAATATTTATTAACTAATTTTGTAATATTGTAAGCCAAAGCCTTAATAAATATAATAGTCCAAGATTCCAGGACCGGCATACATCACTTATTTTCTGATGAACAAAATGTGTAAGATTGAGTAGTGTTAGTATGTACAATGATCGTATGCCTACCTGCTAACTTGACCAGGCGGTCATTTTCCAGGTATCAGGTAATCAAGGTTTATGTCTCACTCACTCTCATGCGCACGGATAATGCCCTCTCGCTCCTACTCATAGCGAAATTAAAATTGGGTCTAGGGGATGTTTGGCCCCTTGCATCGGTCTATCCTCTTGTAAAACGTTTTAAAACAATCGATCATATGGTGTTACTACAGAACTGGAAGGGCTGTGTAAAATTACATGGAAAACGTGATGAGTTTGATCATGACCATCAGCGGCGGTATGGCACAAACTACAGTTAAATTTCTCAACAATAGTAACATTAATATAAAGTTTTTTACTGTCAATATATAACCGTCATTGCGGTGACATTTAGTAGATATTGTGTTCCATTATACCAACCTCAGATTTTATATTTTGGAGTAAAATAAAAATATCACCGCTTTTCACGAAAATATTGCGTTTTTTTATTGATTAGAATATGACACCTCTTGTTGAAAGACCCTATATATATAGTTTCTATATTTTTTTTAATTTAACGTCGGCCTATTTAAGATGCTGAATCTTATCACCGATGACCTACTATATGATTGTGTACTATGCAATTGTGACTAGCTACAATTGCTTTCGGCGAACGGCAATTGAGACTAGCTACAATTTATTTACATACAATTTATTGAATACTTTATTGAATAAAACGTGGATGAGAAAAAAGCAAGAGAGAATAATTAATTAGTCGGGGTAAATTCATGTTAATCATCTTTACTACACGCAGAATCCTCTATTGGTGAAATCCAAAACGAATACGAAAGGTTTTGTCATTACGCTTTTCGCAGGAGTAAAATTGTATTTGATAATGTACAGTGGTGAGCTTCAGTGAGAATGTAGTACATACAATTATTTTCGATATAACCTTAAAATATATATTAATAATTTATACATATTATTTGCTGTTAATAATACTTGTCAAATAGTTATCTCTGATTGTTAGCTCAAAGCTGCATCAGAGTGAATAAATAATGTGTAGTTTTATATAAATAAATTTGTTATTAGTGTTGTTACTGATACTGCGTTCAACTTGATTATAAAAATGTCACTCCTATTAAAAAATTTGAGGGACCGTGAAATTGGGCGCGAGTTTAATAAACAAACGTCTAGTTTGAAAATACAAGCAGAATCCTATTTTTTAAAAAAAGATGAATTTATCGAATCTGTAAGTTAAATATTAAAGTATATAATTGCATATTTTAATTATGTTATTGTTATAATATACGTAATCGGTTCAGGAATGAATAACATGTACATATTTAACGTATTGTGCCAATACCATAACGCTTCGTAGATAATTATGATTTAGATATGTTGACATTTATTGAATGTATAAACAAATAATATTTATTGTTTTTAGGAGGTCGACTTCGATCGTGATGTTCGCACTACGTTCATCACAGAAATAAGTCCTGACGGGTAATTCGTCGATTAATTTTCAATAAAAAAAAGTAATAAATTGCTAGTGTTGCTAAATTACTAACCTACGCAAAAAAATATTTATAGGTATAAGAATTTACAGAGATGTATTTGTAACTGTGTATTTATTACAGCCACAGTATCGCTTGCTCTCACGGAGATCATACCATAAGTATTGTTTCACTTCGTACACTGAAAGTACGACGAATTCTTCAGGGACACGAAAGGAGCCCGTGGACTATTTCTTGGGGTCCCAAAACATCTGAAAATGAGTATATTATTGCTACCGGCTGTTTAGGGGGCAAGGTTTCCATTTGGTTTGATAATGTAATATCACTCCGCATTTGTAATTACGTCCTTTTTCAAAAAGATGTTCAATAAAAATTGTTTTTAGGGTACTTGTATGCATTGGTTTTGTGGAAGACAGACTGCGATTGCTTCAATCTCTTTTCATCCAACGAAATTAATGGTTGTCTTTTGTTTTTCATCGATAATCAAAGTTTGGGACTTACGGTGTTCAAGACCTAATACTGTGCTGCATTATGAAAGGATAATCAGGTATTATTTTAGTTACATAGTGAGTACTATTAACTTTAATATAGCAAACACTTTTAGTAAAGGAATACACAAAAGAAACTATATTATTCTCTAAACAAACTTACGTGTATCTAAGGCCACTAACAAATATATTTAAATTACACTTATATGTTATAATAAAAATTGTATTTTCTTATAAGCAGATATGTGGGATTTGATAATTATGGAAGTCGAATAATGGCTGGAATCAAAAGATTGGAAGACACAGCTCAAGATTTGTATCATTTATTAATCTGGGATTTCAAAAGACCTGACAAGCGATTTAAGCTTGGTAAGTCTCTAGAACTTTATTATTTTATAAATATTTTTAAATCATAATAGCTTAATATTGGCGATTTAAATGTTTCAGACGACGGAAAACTGGTCGCTTCATACTGTAAACTACATAACGATTCTCTAGTAGCAATAAATAGTGACTACACTCTAGTTGCTGCATTAATTATTCCGGAAAATTCTAATCCTTTAAAACAACCAAAATTAGTTGGTAAGTTTTAAAATATATTCTTCTTAGTTTATACTATATAAGTTATTACTCTATGAAAGAATGTGTTTTTTGGAATTTTCAGGAATTTTTAGTTTGGCTAAAGAAAATCTTGGCGAACAAATTCACTGTCTGCAGCTATTTACTTTTGGAGCCGTTAGTTTAAGTTTTAGTCCTAGTAGTAAATACTTTTTAATCAGTTTCAATATGGTTTCCGGTTCCTTTACACAAATATTTGATATTAAGAAAGTATGTCACATGAATTCATATCCTAACCGGTGTATACAATACACAAAAACTCCAGAATGTACTGCGGAATTTTATAAATTTTTAATTCAACATGAAATGCGTTCATTTTTAGTAAAAAATTGTAATGTCAGAGATTATATATGCATTTGTAATAAAAAGGAAAAATATCTTGAAAATCCTGAAATAATTACGTGTCGATATTATCCTAATTTGTTGACAAAAGTTATTACACATCTTCGAGAATTAAATTTAGGTATTATATTACCAGATCCTTTAAAAGATATTAAATTGAGTGATATAGATGGACCATGTTCAGAAAACTGTGATAGACCAAAAACTGATAATTTAAGAATACGAAAATATATTACTTTATGTTCTTGTTTGGATAATGCTTTATCTAATTTTCAGTTCCAAGAGACTGATGTTAAAGTTAATTGTGTTCGATGGGCCAAGCATATTGAATACGGTATATTGATTGCCACTAGTACTGGACCATTAATGAGGTTATATTGAATTATAAACTATAACTAAGCATTCATCATATGCTCGCTTTAATAATATTCATAAATTGGTTAGCAATTTTAACATTTACTTATAAATGCTTTATCCTTTCATTCAAATCAATCTTTTCAGAGAGAATTGACTGTTGACTGAAGTTTTCGACAATTATTGGGTTTTATTATCAATTTATATTACCATTATATCTATGATATAAGTAACACATTTGCCACTGCACGTGGTTACTTTACTAATATACTACTTTAAAAATTCAAAATTTTTAAAGGTATAAAATATGTACTATCAAATAGTATAACTGTTTTTTTGTGATTTAGGAATATATTACTTATTAAGAAAATTTATCCATTATTTAATTAATATTACGAAGGTCTGCAATATATATTACAGACGATTTAGATATATAGTTGAAACTGTCTGAATTATATTCTTTAGTTTCTGTTTCTTGGCTGTTATTATAGGTTCTTTTACAGGACTAGAATTCCTTATTAGAAGCGAAAACTGTAGGAATTCATTTAAGTTCATTGATATTTTGCATTTAGCGAACCTAGATAAGAAATGAAAGCAGGCCCTTTGTAATAAAATAAATTACTTTATACTTAAAATAGTTAAGTAAATATAATTATTTATATATAAGAAAATTATTTAAATTGGACTGTTATTGTATAACGAGCAAAAGACTAATGATCAGGATCTCTCAATTAAATTTTTGTCTGTAAAACTTAATGTTTAAGATACTATCATATTGTAGCTAGAGATTTAACGGGTAATATTAGGAAAAGTTTATTTTTATGTATGGCTCATTTGTTTCTTGCAGACTATTCTAATTTTTAACAAATTATATAAATGAATATTTCTTAACAATTCTATTTTAAATACTCATTCTAATTTAAAACATATAATCATTCTTTAAATAATTATTTATTTTTTATAAATTAGTTTTAACCAACTTAAAATCAAAATTTTTCCTATGATATTGCTCGTTAAAAATGTTGCTTTGGTATATTAATTATATGTTTTATAAGATAAAATATATTATACTTTTACTAATTATTGAGTTTGTTTGTATATATCCCATTTTATGCTTAATTAACCTGTAGCGTTTTAAATTTAAGATATTGCCGCCAAATCAGAAAGCGACACATCTTCTTTTTTTTTCATTTATCAAAATTTTGTACAAATCAATTTAATTTAATTAGTTAGTTTTTTTACATAAAAAATTTCAAGTTTTTAACAGAAGTTAGCCTCGGCAAAAACCACTGTGCCCTCAAATAAAATATTTTAATTTTATTTTATTTTTTAGATTCAATTACTACACAACTCAAAATTTGAACTTCAATGTTGCCCAACAAGCACCCTAATGATGTTTTATGTTTAATTTTAGTGAAAATGAAATTTTCTGCATTTCTTGAGCTGAAAGAAAATTGGAAAAGGAAATAAGGAACAGAGATTTTGAAATATTTTTAACAAAGAAATGTTCGTAAGTTTGTCAGCTTAGTAAGTTTTTAATGTATTAAATCTCTATTAATTTGTTAATAGATATTATTAATAATTTTCCTAAAAGTAATTTCTATTAAACAGTAAATATAACCAAGAAAGTTAATGATTTGTTTCGTAGATAGCACTATTCGTTTATAAATTACAACGCTTGATCAGTATGCAAACACATATACTTCTATTTGTGTAATTATAGTTGCATGATAATCAGGCGTTAGAAATACGATTTTTTTGCATTTCTTGATATAAAAGAAGGAAACTGATAAATATGCAGTATTTTTAATTTTGGCAAAAGATTTGCATTGAGATTTTCTACATTTTTTGAAATAAAAGAAAGTTTAAATAGATAGTACTTCAACCTTTGTATTACTCTTATAGTTTTAAGAAGGGCATGTTTTATATATAGATAGGGAATCATTTTTCTTTCTACATCTTCGTAACAAGAGTAAAAGCGCAAAGCGTGACTTGGTTGTTCCAGGATATAGATGGTAGGTTTATAACTGCGGTAGTTAGTTCGGTGCCACTAGTTGAAGAAGGAATACAGCGTGCTCCTTTCTGTGTTAAACAATTTATTTATTTATTTCTCTTTAAATTATTGTGTTAATAATATATTATACATCAATATGTATTTCATTATAATTTCAACAATATTTACGTTATTGGTGAAAGTTAAGTAGAACATTTTATTTAAATAAACAATTTCCATTCCAATAACAAAAATCATTTCGTGAAATTTCTTGTTTGCGATGCAGTTCGTTTATTCATTTTTATTCAAATTCTCTACGAACTGCAATGTGAAAATTAACCTCAAATTAAATCCAATGGCGTTTTTGCATAATGCATGAACGTTTCAATGAAACGAATCGCATAAGATTGGTATGAGATTTATATAATATGTAAACCGTAAAATGAAAATATAATATTTAGATTCTTTGATTTATTACTATCTCAAGTTCGTTGTTTAAATTCATTACGAAATCCATACGAATTCAAATTCGGTAAAGTCTTTAAGTGTCAGTGGTCGGATAACTGAGCTATTTCTGTTTCTAACTCGATTATTTTATTTCTTCACAAACGCGAATCTTTTCTCTGTAGTAATAGAAACATTTGTGCTTCGTGTACCTTTATTCACTTTTGCCATTCGAACACGAATGTATGGTCTCTGTATGTGTGTTAATCCAGAATTCATTGTTTACTAGTGGTTATACAGTAGTCCCTACCCTACAAACAATTTTTCTAAATCTCGTTCGAATCTTATACCATTTTAATACGATTCGCTTCAATCCGTTCGAATCTTATACTATTCTAACACGAATCTTGTCAACATTGTTTGTATGGTACCTTCAATGTGACTGTAATGACTCACGAGTTTGAGGTGTCACTGGAACTCTTTCGTTTCACATGATCAATTACATGTAACTTTATATCAGTGAGTATCTCGTATTTTTTAAAGTTTGGTAAACCTACCTCTACATCATATTCTACTTCCTATTCTGTACATGGTACGTATAGATTACCAGTGACGTAGGTAAGGTGAGCCCTGGTTGCTCAAGGGCTCATCACTTGGACTTGTGTCCCCATTTTTAGTGGTCGATTTTTCAATTGTTGATTGAAATTGATGTTAATAAATGTGTATTCGCGTTCTATTTTATTAAATATTTAAATGTAGACGGAGATATAGCAATTAAAAGTTTGAATTGTAGTTTTGGCGCTAAAGATGGTCGGCCATGTTTTGCAGCTGTTTGTAGTCAAAATAACACAATGTTAAAGAATAATAAATTTTTATCTTATTTAACCCTGTTACGGCAGATATAATATTGAAATTTTATTGTTCCTTGAAATAGCTGTAAATAATATTTGATATTTTGATATATAAATACATAGAGCAGAGATATGACCTGTAAGGTTGGTAACCTTACACAAGGATTGTGATGTGACATGCATTTGGAATGTGTACAACGTTGAATCCCTTTAACAATTAAAGTGAAAAAATGAATTTTTTAATTGTTAATATCTCTTAACATATAAGGAGTTATTAAAAAATAATTGAACATTTGAGGTTCTAGTAACCCACTTTATCAATATATAAGACAGTTTTATAGAAATTAAGACATAGGACACAAGCCCATATTAACTGACTGTGTGTTCTGACCTTTTATTAATATTCATTTTTTCAAATCATTCAATGTGTTTACATACATATACATTTTTATTTTCTCTTATGTATTAAATATATTTTGCAAAAATTATTTTTTGTTTGTATTCTCTAGTTCGAATAAGTAAAATAAGGGGAGGGGAGGGATTGTAATCGCACCGTGCTTGCTTAAGGGTACGATATTTCTTGCAACGCCACTGAAGAGTATATAGTATAGACACCCGCGATTTTAATGTACCAGGTCTGTTCAAACTACGGCTCTTACTTTGATAACGTATGTAATACTTTACCGTAAGAAATTTTCTTATGCAATTACATAGTAGGTTCATAGAGGTTTTTTTTGGGAGTGGATTAAAATGAAGCAACATATCAATGATTCTACAATATTGTTTTAATGAACTATTTTAATTTAATATTACTTATTAAATTAATTAGTAAAGTTGTTTATTACATTAAATATTACATAAGTTTACGTTATGTTTTAAAGGGTTACTTCAGTAAAAAGCAATCTAAGAGTGACCTATCGTAAGATAAATTGGACATAACTGACATTTGGCAGCGATAGGTCATGTTTTTCACTGCTTGTTCTAATCCGTGCTTGACATGCTCGCTGTTCACTTGTTTTCTATTTTGTCGACTTCGCAAAAAGACGAGTGCTCTTTTAGGGTTAAAACCGGAATTGCGTATTGTCGTTGTCTGTTATTAAATGCAGCTCTCGTGTTCTCGTGTCAACGTTGGAATCGTTGGACTTTGGAGGGTTGTTAAGTCTACTACACGTAGTTCTAGTTCTGTGCATTGTTCAAGAAATGAACGTGTCTGTTGAATACATTGTAATTAAAAAACTGTGCGCACTAAAGAGCGGTTCTACTTCAGAGTGACAGTAATTAATAAATGACGTGTACGTTTGTTGACATAAATACTAGAATGCAAACTACGTCTATCGTCTTCTCTTTCATAAATTCTCTTCCATCTCTTTTATTTAACAGATTATGAAAGAGTTCCTTGGTGTCTCTAATATAGAAGAGAGACGGCAATAGTATGTGGGGTGCGTGACGTTAATTGTAAAAATGATTTTTTATTAAATTTTGTATTTTTAATAATTAAGGAATTAAATGATAAAGGATTTTTGATGGATGGAAAGAGAATTTTTTTTTTTTGTTACTAAAGATTATTACAATCTGTCCTGTTTATAGGACATTCAGTGATAGGTATGTCAAAATAAAAATAAAATGTCTTGCGCGGGATATGCCCATCGACTCATCCCTTAATTTTAATAGATCCTAGATTCTGTTTATTTGGCTAGTAGGTCCTGAGGTACCTTCTTTTTCAGTCTGCGTACTGTGGATATATTGGACATTAGACAGCTGGCCAAATTGTTTGGATGTTCTGTTATTCTCTCCTTGTATACTTTGGTTCTAAGCACTATTTCTTCTTTTACTGTAGGTATATCCAGGTCTCGATGTAGTATGTGATTAGGTATAAACCATGGTGCATTCGTGACAATCCTTAGCGAAGAGAAAAAAATCCTTAGGAAAGAGAAATGGAAAATTCCATTTTAACAACAAACTTGATTTATAATTACAAACCTTAACGCTAATTTAAATTTTCTATTTTAGGTTTCAACTCAAAAATTCTGAATTATTGTCCGGAATTAACAACTCCATCTACAATAGGTGAGAATTCTGAATATTATTGTATTGGAGATCGAGATACAAAGCTTTTAAGTGGTCGGTTTTTCAATTGTTTATACAAATTGATGTTAATAAATGTGTATTGGCGTGTCTATTTTATTAAATATCTAAATGTTGACGGAGATATCAATTAAAAGTTTGAATTGTAGCTTTAGCGTTAAAAATGGTCGGCCATATTTGTATGACGTGAAATGCATTTTAACGTCAGTTATTTGTTGAGTAGGTCAGTGCTGTGGTAATATTTTGTAGCTGTTGGTAGTCAAATAATCAAGTCAAGTCAACGAATAATAAGTTTTTATTTTATTTAACCCTGCAGACATAATATTGGATTTTATTGTTCCTTGAAACAGCTGTAAATAATATTTGATATTTTGATATATAAATACATATAGCAGAGATTTATGAGCTGTAAGGTTGGCAGCGGTTGTGATGTCACATGCATTTGGAATGTGTACAACGTTGAATCCCTTTAATAATAAAAGAGACAAAATGACTTTTTTAATTGTTAATATCTCTTAACATATAAGGAGTTATTAAAAATAATTGGACATGTGAGGTTCTAGTAACCCATTTTATCGATATATAGTACACATTTTAAGACATAGGACACAAGCCAATTTCAAAAATGTTGTTTTTATTTTTGTATGCCAGATACCAACACATCACTGCATTTACCTAATGTCGTAGTTCCACGCTTTGCTGTAAGAGGGCAATCTATTATTTTACAATGTCCTTATGAATTACAAGGCTCCATGTTGTATTCCGTTAAATGGTATAAAGACAATGAAGAATTTTACAACTTCCTGCTAAGAGCTACACCACAAATCCAGAGTTATCCAGTAGCAGGGGTAGAAGTTAATGTAAGTTCATTTTCTGTTATAAAAAATATATTTAAAATATATAATGTTCCAAAAAAAAATTCAAACCTCAAAAATTTTATTTGGTGGCACGGGGGCGGTTTTTGTCGAGAGCAAAAATTGTGCTAGAAGGTTAAAATTTTGTATATGGGCTAACTTTGGTACCTAATTTATGAATCGAAAAAAAAAATTTTGAATTTTGAAAAAAAGTTGGTCAAATTCCGAATAAATTGAAAATATTTTTTATTTTGTTGAAAAAAATATATTTTTTTAGTCAGTTTATATGAAAAATTATTTGTTATTATATGTAAAATTAATATAGAACGAGTTAAATATTTCAATTTAAAAATGGAATTAAATTTTGAAATGAAATGCAATTCACCGATAAAAGACAGTCGTCGCTTGCGACAGTGGTAAACTCTAGTATATTTAAAATTATCTTCACACTACTTGTTTCACGTTTTTTAATCAAAGCCAATTTTATATTTTATTTTAGCACAAAATATCGAACAGTAGCCAAGTGGAACTAAAATCAATATCGCTTAAATCCACTGGACTTTATAAATGTGAAGTATCTGCGGAAGCACCTGCTTTTACATCCGCCCAAAGTGAAGACTTTATGGAAGTCATATGTAACAATCAAATCAGACATTTTACAAAAAAGATACTTCAAATTTTTTCAATCATGTCTTTTAATTTGCTTTTTTCTAATCTGCTTTTAATGTTAACAGATCCAGCTCAAGACGGTCCATATATTAAAACCATTCGAAAACAAAATGGCATTCATGATATCATTAATGCTAACTGCACTTCCGGGAAATCATTTCCTGCATCCACATTACGATGGTTTATTAACTCGCAACAAGTAAAGTTACATGAAGGCTTTATTACATTATATTCTGTTAGACAATATGTAAATGTTTATTCTTACTAAATTTGTTTTTAGGTTTTCAACAATGACAGCTTGCTGGAGTACCACCACATTCACGATCGGGACGGCTTAGTGACAACTATATTAAGTATTCAGTTGGTTTTAACAGCGGAATATGTTGTAGATGGCAAAATATCACTTCGCTGCATTGCATTGTACTCCAGTAACAACGAGGAGGACTCCAGTCTAAGTGAACACACTAAAACCTTGGAGCAGCATTTAAAACATCAACGCGAAGCTGACTTACATAGTAAGATCATTTTCTATTATTTATTTCAGTGCATTAACGTTGATTAGTTATTAGGAAAAATCTGTAGTTTATAATCCAAAAGTTTGAACCAATATTAAATCTTTAATTAAGTGAACTAATGAACTGTAGTGGTGTACTGTTATAGGACAAGAGTATTCTTCTTAATAAGTTTATACTCAGGCAAAGGCTTATGAAACTTTTAAAATTAAATAAGAACAGTTTAACATTATTTTTATAATATTTTTAAATTTCAGTTTCCTCAGTAGCGGTATGGTCTACAACGGCAAATATTGGATTGATAGTAACGATCGCTGCAGTGTTCACAAAAAGAAATTACTTTGTTAATTTATTTCTTAATTGTTAATGGGCTTGTGTCCTATGTCTTAATT
The DNA here is from genome assembly GCA_963678705.1 of Panorpa germanica. NCBI lineage: Eukaryota > Metazoa > Arthropoda > Insecta > Mecoptera > Panorpidae > Panorpa > Panorpa germanica. The sequence goes on along the minus strand of OY783206.1, from coordinate 5,472,783 downwards.
TCTATAAAAGTGTACTATATATTGATAAAGTGGGTTACTAGAACCTCAAATGTTCAATTATTTTTTAATAACTCCTTATATGTTAGGAGATATTAACAATTAAAAAAGTCATTTTGTCTCTTTAATTATTAAAGGGATTCAACGTTGTACAAACTCCAAATGCATGTGACATCACAATCCTTGTGTAAGGTTACCAACCTTACAGATCATAAATCTCTGCTATATGTATTTATATATCAAAATATCAAATTTTATTTACAGTTATTTCAAGGAACAATAAAATTTCAATATTATGTCTGCCTTAACAGGGTTAAATAAAGTAAAAACTTATTATTCTTTGACTTGACTGGATTGTTTGAGTACCAACAGCTACAAAACATTACCACAACACTGACCTACTCAACAAATAACTGACGTTAAAATGCATTTCATGTCATACAAATATGGGCGACCATTTCTAGCGCTAAAACTACAATTCAAATTTTTAATTGCTATATCTCCGTCAATATTTAGATATTTAATAAAATAGACACGCCAATACACATTTATTAACATCAATTTCAATCAACAATTGAAAAATCGACCACTAAAAAATGAGGACACAAGCCCATTATAAACTTAAATTGTAATATATAAAATAAAGACAGCTATTTATTTAAGATGTTATTTGTGTTATGTTTTTATTTAAACAAGTATATCCAAATTCTGTTCAAAATCCGTCAAAATAGAGACTCTAGTTGCAGACAGGTCACTGCAGTGTTTCAAAGCGCCTGATCCTGACGCTAATACTATAACACATACAACATTTACATAATGTGTATTTCAAAATAACGAATTGCTTCATTTCAATTTTATTTCGTTTCTATAGTTTATGACTTTATGGTCATTTTTTGATGCAGTTATGTTCGTCATGCTATAAAATAAATAATTGCGTCATTTTATTTTATATATCTATATTTTCTTGCATTTATGCGACCTTTTATAAAGTCATGGACATTTTTTCTAAAAGAAAATTTACATTTCTTTGATATTTTTGGATGCAGTTTGGATCGTTATACTATAAAAGAAATAACTGCTTCATTACATATTAAATATCTACGCAATTTTGGGTTTTATGCGACCTTTTTTATTTTCATGGACATTTTGAAAAAGAAAATTAAATTCATATTCTTGAAAAGTTTTGATGCAGTTATGTTCCTTATGTTCTAAAATAAAAAACTGCTTCATTACTTTTTAAATATCCACGCGATTCTGACTTTTATACGAAATTTTTTAAATTCATGGACTTTTTTTTCTAAAAATCCTTTTTTGGATTTCTTGAAATTTTTTGATGCAGTTATGTTCACTAGGCTGTAAAGTAAAAAACTGCTTCATTACATTTTAAATATCCACGCGATTCTGACTTTTATGCGACCTTTTTTAAATTCATGGACATTTTTTTCTATAAATTTTTTTTGGATTTCTTGAAATTTTTTGATGTAGTTATGTTCACTAGGCTATAAAGTAAAAAACTGCTTCATTACATTTTAAATATCCACGCGATTCTGACTTTTATGCGACCTTTTTTAAATTCATGGACATTTTTTTCTATAAATTTTTTTTGGATTTCTTGAAATTTTTTGATGCAGTTGTGTTCACTAGGCTATAGAGTAAAAAACTGCTTCATTACATTTTAAATATCCACGCGATTCTGACTTTTATGCGACCCTTTTTAAATTCATGGACTTTTTTTTCTAAAAATTTTTTTTTTGATTTCTTGAAATTTTTTTATGCAGTTATGTTCACTAGGCTGTAAAGTAAAAAACTGCTTCATTACATTTTAAATATCCACGCGATTCTGACTTTTATGCGATCTTTTTTAAATTCATGGACATTTTTTTCTATAAATTTTTTTTGGATTTCTTGAAATTTTTTGATGCAGTTATGTTCACTAGGCTATAAAGTAAAAAACTGCTTCATTACATTTTAAATATCCACGCGATTCTGACTTTTATGCGACCTTTTTTAAATTCATGGACATTTTTTTCTATAAATTTTTTTTGGATTTCTTGAAATTTTTTGATGCAGTTATGTTCACTAGGCTATAAAGTAAAAAAACTGCTTCATTACATTTTAAATATCCACGCGATTCTGACTTTTATGCGACCCTTTTTAAATTCATGGACTTTTTTTTCTAAAAATTTTTTTTTTGATTTCTTGAAATTTTTTTATGCAGTTATGTTCACTAGGCTGTAAAGTAAATAACTGCTTCATTACATTTTAAATATCCACGCGATTCTGGCTTTTATGCGACCTTTTTTAAATTCATGGACTTTTTTTTCTATAAATTTTTTTTGGATTTCTTGAAATTTTTTGATGCAGTTATGTTCACTAGGCTATAAAGTAAAAAACTGCTTCATTACATTTTAAATATCCACGCGATTCTGACTTTTATGCGACCCTTTTTAAATTCATGGACTTTTTTTTCTAAAATTTTTTTTTTTGATTTCTTGAAATTTTTTTATGCAGTTATGTTCACTAGGCTGTAAAGTAAAAAACTGCTTCATTACATTTTAAATATCCACGCGATTCTGGCTTTTATGCGACCTTTTTTAAATTCATGGACTTTTTTTTCTATAAATTTTTTTTGGATTTCTTGAAATTTTTTGATGCAGTTATGTTCACTAGGCTATAAAGTAAAAAACTGCTTCATTACATTTTAAATATCCACGCGATTCTGACTTTTATGCGACCCTTTTTAAATTCATGGACTTTTTTTTCTAAAATTTTTTTTTTTGATTTCTTGAAATTTTTTTATGCAGTTATGTTCACTAGGCTGTAAAGTAAAAAACTGCTTCATTACATTTTAAATATCCACGCGATTCTGACTTTTATGCGATCTTTTTTAAATTCATGGACATTTTCTTTCTAAATTTTTTTTTTGATTTCTTGAAATTTTTTGATGCAGTTATGTTCACAAGGCTTTAAAGTAAATAACTGCATCATTACATTTTAAATATCTACGTGATTCTAGCTTTTATGCGACCTTTTCTAAATTCATGGACATTTTTTTTCTAAAATTTTTTTTGGATATATTAATTTTTTTTTGATGCAGTTATGTTCGCTATACTTTAAAATAAAGAACTGCTTCATTAGATTTTAAATATCTACGCAGAAACTCAAAAAATTGCATTGCTCTTAAAATCATAAAATTGAACCTTTTCATCATTTTTAACAAGATTATAGTCTTCTTTCATTGCATAGGCTTATATTGATATATCATAAACGAAAATACTTATTTAAAAATGAATTATAAAAATGAAATCAGCATTCAAAATTAAGTTAAAATCCGTTATAAAATGACATATATTTTTCTTAAATTTTTATGAAAAGTAAGAAGAGTATAGTCTTCTTACTTTTCATAAAAATTGTTCGACTTTTTATGCCCATATCTCGTAAACCAAAAGACATCTAAAAGTTAATTACAAATTTGAAATCAGCATTCAAAACTATATAAAAAACCGTTATAAAAATAACATATTTTCTTCTTTAGTTTTTCAATGAAAGAAGACAATAATCTTGTTAAAAATGATGAAAAGGTTCACTTTTATGATTTTAAGAGCAATGCATTTTTTTGAGTTTCTGCGTAGATATTTAAAATCTAATGAAGCAGTTCTTTATTTTAAAGCATAGCGAACATAACTGCATCAAAAAATTTCAAGAAATAAAAAAAAAAAAATAGAAAAAAAATGTCCATGAATTTAGAAAAGGTCGCATAAAAACTAGAATCGCGTGGATATTTAAAATCTAATGATGCAGTTATTTACTTTACAGCCTAGTGAACATAACTGCATCAAAAAATTTCAAGAAATCCAAAAAAAATTTATAGAAAAAAATGTCCATGAATTTAAAAGAAGTCGCATAAAAGCCAGAATCGCGTGAATATTTAAAATGTAATGAAGCAGTTATTTACTTTAAAGCATAGTGAACATAACTGCATCAAAAAATTTCAAGAAATCCAAAAAAAATTTTTAGAAGAAAAGGTCCATGAATTTAAAAAGGGTCGCATAAAAGCCAGAATCGCGTGGATATTTAAAATGTAATGAAGCAGTTATTTACTTTACAGCCTAGTAAACATAACTGCATCAAAAAATTTCGAGAAATCCAAAAAAAAAAATTTAGAAAAGAAAGTCCATGAATTTAAAAAAGGTCGCATAAAAGCCAGAATCGCGTGAATATTTAAAATGTAATGAAACAGTTATTTACTTTAAAGCATAGTGAACATAACTGCATCAAAAAATTTCAAGAAATCCAAAAAAAAATTTTTAGAAAAATAAGTCCATGAATTTAAAAAAGGTCGCATAAAAGCCAGAATCGCGTGGATATTTAAAATGTAATGAAGCAGTTATTTACTTTACAGCCTAGTGAACATAACTGCATCAAAAAAATTAAAGAAAATGTAATTTTTTCTTTTTGAAGAAAATGTCCATGAAAATAAAAAATGTCGCTTAAAAGCCAGAATCGCGTAGGTATTTAAAATGTAATGATGCAGTTTCTTATTTTATAGCATAACAAACATAACTGCATCAAATTATTCCAAAGAATCAGAAAAAAAAATTAGAAAAAAAATGCCCATGAAAATACAAAAAGTCGCATAAAACCCAAAATTGCGTAATTATTTAAAATGTAATGAAGCAGTTTTTTATTTTAGAGCATAACGAACATAACTGCATCAAATTATTCCAAAGAATCAAATAAAATTTTTAGAAAAAAAATGTCCATGAAAATAAAAAAGATCGCATAAAACCCAAAATTGCGTAGGTATTTAAAATCTAATGATGCAGTTTTTTATTTTAGAACATAAGGAACATAACTGCATCTACAATTTTCAAGGAAATGGATTTTAATCTTTTTTTAAAAATGTCCATAAAAATAAAAAAGGTCGTATAAAAGCCAAAATCGCGTAGATATTAAAAATTTAATGATGCAGTTTTTTATTTTAGAGCATAAGGAACATAACTGTATCAAAATATTTAAAAGAATGAAAAAAAAAATTAGAAAAAAATGTCCATGAATTTAATAAAACTTAGACATCATTGCGCCTGACAGGGCGGCTACTTACGAGTAAAATGTACAGTACAAGAAAATCATGTAGTTTGCTATTATTTTCTGACAATATTTACAGACTAAATGTAACAATTAGTTAGGCGGAAGAAATATTACATTCTTATACGTTTTTTATTCACCAATTAGCAATTAAATTTAACCGTTTTTGTTAAAATTAATTAAGAGTTATACAGCTAAAAGTAACAAAATCTTTTTTAGTTTTTCTAAAATTCCGGGTTTCCAGGAAATTCAGGGAAAAATGCGAGGATGCCAAAAGTGTTACAATTTCTTTCTCTACGAAATTTTCAAAAAGAGGCATGCATGGTACAGTTTTCGAGCCTCCATACGAATCGCGTAAACATATAAAGATATAAACGTTCACTTGGAACATTATAATATAGGTTATATGAATTTGAATCTCGCGCCTCGCACTTGAATCACTGTGTATATCTTCTAAGGCACTCATGTAGCTTAGTTTATCATTATTAATATTTGTGTTTATTAACTTTTATAACTCTACATTTATTTAGTTATAACTTGTGCTTTTCTCGTCAATCATCATCAAAAATTCTTACTTAAAAATATAAAAATTTAACTTTTAGATAAAAATTAAATAGCGTAATTTAGGTTGCCTTCTCTTCAGGCTTAAAAATTTTAACCTAATGCGCCATCTATTAAGCAGTGGTACATATTGGAATAGATTATGATTTGTTTAAAAGATGGCAGCAAATATAAAATACTGACCAGCCCCGTATATTAGTTGATTACTGTTACAATTTATAAAATACTAGCTTTTACCCCCGTCGCAAGCGACGTCTGTCTTTTGTGTGTGGCTTGAACTTCATGTAAAAATTTAAATTCCACTTGAGTTTACCACCGTCGCAAAGCGAAGACTTTTTGGCGTGTATGATTTGAATTCAATAAAATAATTCGTAATTAAATTTCATATTTAACTGTTCTATTTTTAAATTGAAATAATAAATAAACTCGCGCACATATACACACATATAAATTGACTAAAAAAATATTATTTTTTTATCAAAATAAAAAATATTTTCAATTTATGCGTTATTTGACCAACTTTTTTTCAAAATTTGGGATTTTTTTTTTCGATTCGTAAATAAGTTACCAAGATTAGCCTATATACAAAATTTCAACTTTCTGGCACAATTTTTACTCTCGGCAAATACTGCCCCCGTGCCCCCAAATAAAATTTTGGAATTTTGAATTTTTTTTTATTAATAATATACTTAATTATTCTAGAATCCAGAATTTGAACTTTCTCCAAAGTTCCCTACCGGGCCCTCGAATTTCTTTAACCCCCCCTTTTTCAATTTTTGAATTTCTAATTTTTGAGAAATGTGAGCATTAAGTACCTTAATACACATGCAAAATTTCAACTTTCTATCTTATACTAATTAAAAGTAATACAGCAAAAAAGGGATCACTTTTTTTCCAGTTTTTCCAAAATTACGGGTTTCCAGGAAATTCAGGGAAAAATCCGGGGACGCCAAAAGTCTTAGAATTTTTTTCTCTACGAAATAGGAAATTTTTAAAAACTTCCCTGGAGCCGTTTTCGCGCTGCCATACAAAATTCAGTACCAAACATATAAGATCATAAGAATATAAGAATAGATTCAAACAGTTGGAACATTATAATATAGGACAGTTTATACTCATAAAGTTTCTCAGGACCACCTGTTATTTTCGTAATGTAGAAATACTTCATTATTAATATTTTTTTTTAAATAACGCAAATTTCAGAGAGTAATAATAAGTGATTGTGAAAACCGAAATGAATTATAACGAGACCCTGGTTCACTGCTATATTTTTGGGCTAATAAGTTACAGGATTAAAAACCATAAGATTCATTGACAAATAGCTTTTTTAACCAACAAGGAAAGCCAACAAAGTAATCTAGAATAAACGAGAAGCGCCTACAATTTAAGACTATAACAACACTAGTAACGTATTTTCTTCAAATAACATGTAAACTATTTTTTTGATAGAGAATGATAAACTTTATGTAGTTTGCTAGATAAAGAAAACAATATATTTTAGTTCTTACTGCAATTTTATTTATTCTATAAATTTTTTTTATATTACATCAATTTCATTTTCTGATCATAAACATTTACTTATTTATTTTTAATTCATAATTTAACGGAGTGTATGTACAACAATCTGAATCACTGTCTGTATCAGTCTCTGAAGTTAAGTCCGAGTGAATTTGATCAGATTCTGCTTCTGATTCATAGTATCCACAAACTTTTCCTCGAGATGACGAGTGAACTAGGCATCTCGGCTGTCCCAGTGTACTATTCTTTCGACATACTTTCTGCAACAGAACCAGAAATTATTATATGAAAATCGGAGCAGACCCTTTAATACAACTAACTGCATTTCTTGAGATTAAAGAAGATTATAATACGCTTGTTAAATTTCATAAATATGTTGTAACTTTAATTTTAGAGGAATAAAAGATTTTCTGCATTTCTTCAACTGAAAGTAGTTTTTTTTTATTACTTATATGTTTTATTAATTATTGTTACACAATACAAAATTTGAACTGTCTCCAAAGTTCCCCTACCGGCACGCTTCCCCCCTAATTTTCTAAACGTTCTTTTAATTAATTTTTAATTTCTAAATTTCGAAATAAGTTGACATTTAATAGCACTAATACATATGATAATTTTCAACTTTCTATCTTTTACTGATTAAAAAATATACAACAAACAGTGCCAATAACTTTCCTCTGTATTTTCAAAATTACAAGTTTCCAGAAAATTTAAAGAAAATTCTAAAGACACCAAAAGTTTTAGTTTTTTTCTCTACAAATTGGAATTTTTCAAAAAGGCATTTTCGAGCCGGAAGATTAACATAGGATGATTAAATATCGCTAAAAAGGCGCTATTTTTAAAAAAAGAAAAAGAAAACTTACTGTAACATTAGTAAATCCCGGAAATCCGGACCTCTTCAGTCTATTTTTGATTATTTCGGGATCAGTATTTTTGTAATGGCCTAACTCTTCTATAAACAACATAAAGTCTGGGAAAGAAATTTTTGAAGACCTAAAATAAAATACTTTTTTAATGAGGTACTAAAAAGGGCTTGTGCACTCATTTTTTAGGGGTAGGTTTTTCAATTGTTATTGAAATTGATATTAATAAATGTATATTGAAGTTTTTATTTTAATAAAAATTTAAATTTTGACGGAGATATAGCAATTAAAAATTCGTAGTTTTAGCGCTATAGATGTCGGCCATATTTATGACGTAACATGTCTGCACTATTAAAGATAGGTCAGTTATTTCAGTTGAATATGCTATGTGATGCTATGTCTTATATAAAAGAGATAGCAACTTAGCGGACGTGATGACACATATCTTGGAATATTCTATAACGTTGAATATCTTTAGTAATTAAAAGGACAAAATGACTTTTTAATTGTTATTTTTTTCTAACATATAATGAGTTATTAAAAAATAATTAGACATTTGAGGTTCTAGTAACCAACTTTATCAATAAAGTACAGTTTTATAGAAATTAAGAGATAAAACATAAGCCCATAATATTTCACCAAATTATTTGCTATGTTTAAACATTTCAAAATAAACCAGATTATTCTAAATAGAATTCAAATTTAGCGAACTGGAATTCATATGAAGTTCGTAATGAGTTTATAATAAATTCAGTCTTGATACGTTACAGTTCATAAAATCACGTTCCACTACATTTTATAGTTAACTGAGTTAATATTAAATGCATGTATACCTAACGCCATAATCGAACTTAAATTTTTTAAATACAATGCAGGTGTCAACCGTGGTAAAGCGTTTGGCGTCGATAACCCGCGCTTGCTTAAACCACCTGTCCATCTGCATCAAATTAATAAGTTTCCCGTCTCCTCTGATATCGCCAACCCGAGCAAATGACGAAAACAGTAAAGGCAGAGGTTTTCCAGTACTTTTTATAAATTTTGGGTCCATGTTAATAGTTTATTGATACGTATTATAATTTGGTTACTGTGTGAAAATTTACTACTGATTTAATATATAACTAATAAAATTTACATTTTGTCGTTTTACATTTTATTTTAAAACACACTGATCAAATATATATAAACATTCAAAGCGCACTGAGAATTTAAGGTTTTTTCTTTCTTTTTTTTAATTAACTAGCTGCCTAACCAGCTTAGTTATTGCTATCTTTTCGGTGTCATTTTTTTAAATTCAAAACAATATTAAAAATGGAAGTGGAAGTAAACATCTCTATTCTAACTCTATTTAAGTCGTATCCTTGTCTCTGGTTTGGTTTAACTTACGAACAAATCACCTTGGGCTTACGGACATGGACCAAAATATGTTTGACCATGTTTGACGTTTTGACATTCAACCCAAACGTAAATAACATTTTTTTCTAGTCGGGAATATAAACATCTACTTTTTATTTGACTAATACTGTCTGAAATACAATAAACAATGGAATTTCACGAAAATATAAGTGGCGCAAATTCTATTGATGATATATGTAGAACTTGTTTAATTTCATCAGTGAAAATGTTTCCCATTTTTAATATACCTGAAGAATCATCTAATTTATTGCATAAAATAAGAACCTGTACATCTATTACAGTAAAAAGAATATTTATCCTATTTCAACATTAAATAAAGCTTAAGTATTTGATTCATAATAAACATAACTTCAACATATATTTATACTTTCAGATATTCGAATCTGATGGACTTCCACAAAATGTATGTGAACGTTGTATTCAGGCTATCAACATTGCATTCAATTTACGTAAACAAAGTAGTGAAGCTGATATAATACTAAGGCAGCGTATCACGCAACTTCCACAAAATGAAGACGTCGAAAAAGTAGATGTATTAGGCAATGACCTATTCTCTGAAACAGAGCAAGATATAAATCGTAGTAAAAGAAAACGAACACGTAAAATATATCATGACTATTTAGAGCACGATGAAACTTTTGAAGATGATAAAAACACTTCTGTTGATACAATTAATGTTCAAGAAAATCGTACCTGTAATATTTGTGGTAAGGTCCGTAAGAAGATATTTGTTGATATGTAACGAAATTATATTTTACGTAGATTTTCTTAATTTAGGTTTCTGTTAGTTATCGAGGACACTGCATACACATGGCAAAACATAATGGAACAAGAGGAAATTATTGCCCTGTCTGTGATAAAACATTCCCATCAGGAATCTCTGCGCATATGAGAATACACACAGGTAAAGAATAAGAATTTTAAGTAAAATGCTCATACTACGTATTTTTAAACAATTATTTGATTTTAGGCGAAAAACCGTTCAAATGCACAGACTGTGATAAGTCGTTTAGAAAATCAAGCACCTTGAAGGATCATCAGAGAAGTCACCTAGGAATTAAACCCCACATATGTAGCACCTGTGGAAGAGGATTTGGTATGGATAAAACATAAATAAGTAGTGTTAATTATGTAGTTGGAATAATCAAAGAACGTGTTAATTAATTTGTTTTTTCTACTTAGGAACTAAACGTCAAATGGAGGTGCATACGAGAATTCATACTGGCATAAAACCACATTTATGTAATGTCTGTGGAAAGAAATTTTCTCAATTAAGTTCTTTATCTGGACATCTAAGAATTCACACCGGTAATTACCATTGATGTTATCCAGTAAACATTAATAAAAAAACATTACCTTCTTTTAACGTTGAGCCTGATTATCTTTGACTCAATTATTTTTCTATTTAAAATATATTTCACTATCAAAGACTTATTAGTTAAATATATCAGGATGAGCGATCGTATTAAATGTTAGTTTTATTTTAGGGGAAAGGCCTTATAAGTGCAATATCTGTTCTAAAGTATACTCCACATCATCAGCTCTAACCCAACATCGCTCTCAACATGCTTTAGATCCGGACGATACATCAACTATAGGATCTAGAGCAAAAGCACTTTGTAATATTTGTGGAAAGCATTATAGAAGTTCAACAGCTCTACTGCAACATATGACGAAACACACAGGACTTACAAAATATAATTGCAATATTTGTGGTACCTACACTTATTTTTTTATCTGTTATTTATTGCACATAAGTATTCGTACTCGTATAAGACTCTAATAACCACGTTTAAGCAGTCCAACTCTTGTTACCGTACTAAAAATTGAATAAAGAAATCTACACTGGGGGCAACATTCTTTTCTGAATAGAATACGCAACTACTCAGAGCTGAATACTTATGTTGCAAATATTATTTTTAATAATGTATTAATCTTTTATTAAATCTAACATTACAGATTTAATTAAAAATTGTGAAATTTACTAATAAGAGAAACATAATTTTAATTTATTCAAGGACGTGGTTTTGCTCGTGAAGACCATCTTCGTGTACATACTCGAATTCACACTGGAGAACGTCCTTTTGCATGTACTATCTGCAACAAAACATTTACGCAATCAAATGTTTTGCGTACTCATATGGCCCTCCACACTGGAAAAACTATTTCCTGTCACCTTTGTGGCTCTACTTTTGCTAGGCCAGCACTGTTAAGACGTCATCTAAAATTGCACTCAGGTAAATATTTATTAAATATTACTTTGAAGCATCGTTGGCAGAACACCATACCAATTAACGAATAGAATAGTTTAGGAAATGATACTCTTATATGTATATGTTGAATTCATCACTGCATACTTATATATAATATATTAATTTTATAAAAAAAAATCATTTGCAGAACAAAAGTCATTCCAATGTAGAGAATGTGACAAAAGTTTCTTAGAAAAATGTCAACTAACAGAGCACTCCAAACTACACACAGGTAATATCTTATAATTTAAAAGCAAATTGTTTTAGATTATCATAAATCAAAGATGGATTAAATAATGGAAGTACAGTCAGATGCTGAAGACTGAGTGTAACTGGATATAATTGAATTTTACGTGAGATCAAAAACAAAGAAAAATGTTTCAAGAGTAATTTCAACACTCTTAATGTTCCAACCACAAATAATTAATTGCAATGATTTAAACAGCAATTTGATTCATGTTTGACTAAAGTAACCATAACATTTTTTGTTTAAGCTGGAAGAAATAACACCGCCCTTGCAATGAGATCAAACATTACAGACCTCGGAACATTCGAACAACCTGAGAAGTAAGCAAGCATACTTATTAATACTTTTTTTTTCAATTAATATTTGCCTAATTATTATCATTACTTTCAGACTCACCAAACATAAAGCAATAACACATTCTACAACATTTCAAGATATATCTAGTGAATTAAATATAAACTATGACGATGAAGAAGATGAACAAGAGGCTCCTTCAAATAATGGAAATATAATAGTAATTAAAGCTATCAGTAATCCTAATTGTACGGCAGTAATAAATATGCAAAATCATCCAAATTTACAACCAAATAATGAGTTGTGTACGATTGAAATTATCACTAAAAATGAGGATGAATATGTTAGTGACTTGATTGAATCTCACGAAGAAACGTAAGCATTGTTATATGCAGATTTTCAGTATTTATAGTCACCATATCTGTTTGAAATTCATTAAGATTTATATTATGTTTATACACTGTTATAATATTCCTTTATTTTAATAAATTTTAGTTTTCCATATATGCTTTGTATTAAATTAGACTTACTTAGATGCAGTACAAGGAACAATTTAGGATGTTTAACTACCCCTAATGAAAATCTTGTAGCTATTAACACTACATAATATTTTTACAATTACATTTATTTTGTCTTATCTATTTTTGTTTTCAAAGTTCATTTTAGTAATAAAATTTCATTTCGTAATTCAATAAACTATAATCATTAAAAAAGAATAAGCCGTATTACCCCATAGACATTTAAATAGAAACCATAGAAAAATTTAACTGGATAGAATGGAGCCGGATAAAATTTATAATGCATTGAACGGAATGAAATCACTAGATTTTGTTTTTAAAAGTGAGCACTAATAATTAATTCTAATGTACAATTATTATAAAGTTGTAAAGGGATCGGTGCTGAACTCTTACATATTCAGAGTACACATGAAGAGTAAAATAAACCGTTTGATAGATTTAATTAGATACTCAGTATACAAATCTTCTTGACGGTGTAATGAAGCAAGATACAAAAGGTGTTTCTCTATTTCTATTTAATATGTCTAGCCTTTTAATAAAAATCTGGGAAGTTCACCGCAACTTATAAAAACACAAATAACAAAAAAAAAAAATTGTTTAGATTTTTATAAGAATTTTATTTTCAGAATAATTTTAGTTACTTATAAAACGAGTGGGCCAGTAGATGTATCCTTACGGGCACGTGATTTGGCCTTGATTTGAGCAGCAATTCTGTCCAAATCTCTGCGTCCTGAAACTGATAATACGCGTCCACCATCTGCGTGTTTCTCTATTAACTTAACTCCTTCCAAGGACTGGAGAGCCTTACGGGCGATTCCTCCGGATGAACGGCAGAAATGAGATGGAGTTACTCCATTACGTTTTCTTCCACCAAAAATTTTAGTTACGCTTCCAACACCAACTGGTGAACGAATGTAAATATGTCTCACTAGAGCGGCGCAACGAACGTAATACCAGTCTGGGTCGTATGGTGCCAATTCCTTGAAACGTGCACTTTTAACTAAGTCCATGTGTTCAGGAACCTTCAATTTGCCGGACCTGAAACATATATATAAAATCAATAAAATGTTACACTATGTAAGTCCTTGTAGCAGATTTAAAATCTTTAAAGGCTTTCTAAATATACTGCATATATATAAACATCAATATAAATAAGATATAAACATTATTTTAAATTGCACAGATATTTTTAGAAGCCTAAGTTTTAGGTTATGGTAATTTCTTTAAGTCACTTACTTCTTCAAGAAGACGGCGATGGCCTTAACCATCTTATCTTGTTCAACATCCTTTAAGGTAATTGACGGCATCTAGAAATAAATAAAAGCCAGTTAAAACACTGTATTTACCACTATAAACTTAAAATAAATATGGCGTAGAATCATCCACATGTAAAAAAAATTAAACGCAGCAAATATTTATCATTATTATAATTAAACTATTAATTCATTATATAAAAATATAATACACTCACTCTACTTTAAATAAATAACAAACTAGACTTAAAGTAACAATAAATTATTATCTAAAGGAATATATTATTAACACGAGGAACGAAATACACTACCTTAACAGCGTTTTAAACGGAAAGAGAGTGGAAGCCAGCGAAGGTAGTTTACAGAGTTTAGCTCAGGGTTACCATACACAATAAAACAACCGATTGCAGTAGCAGGTTCGACAACACTAGAATCAATCTATCTTCATACTAATAAATATTTCAAATTATAGCGATATTTTGTTACATTACATATAGCATATGTTTATTTCTCTTTTCTTAAGAATACATTGTTTTAATAAAAACTCCTACAACAAAGTGAAATCAAAATTGTATTTTTTTGTTACGTGAAAATTAAATTATCACCCTTGGCTTCCGCAGATAATTTGGAAGGAAAAATGCAATACTTATTCGTTCTAATTTATATTTATCACAGATTGTTGCCTTCTATCCAGTGTAAATTTGTCAAAGATTATATATGCTGATGTATGCTGGATATGCTGTGTAAATTGGTTAGTGACTTAAAGTTAACACCTCTGTATATATCTCAATCTCTTTTTTATATATGTTTAGAAAAACCTGAAAAGATTATAGAAGAACAACGAATTACTTAAACAATAATAAAAAGTTTACAAATTAATAATGAAAATAACATTAACAATAATGAACAATAATTTGAGAAACGAAAGATAATTGAATATAAATTTGAAAAATGCACATATTTAGTCTCATAGCAAACAATGTAAGATTATTTGCTGGTTTATATTATAAGTAAAATGGTATAATTTTATGTTGTTTACAAAAATTGACAAAAGCCAATATACATAAAATCACATAAAATGATATAAAAAGTAGAATTATGTATTTGTAACATTTTTGTTTCCTTAAAAAAAGGGAAAATGGCTATATTATCATTATCAGAAGAAATCATTTTAAATAAACTATCGGAGTGCGAAATATCTAAAATTTGCAGGTCTTGTTTAACAGATGTAGGTGAAATGCAATCAGTATTTTCTACCAATTTACAAATTAATAAGGAAAACAATTGTAACGACAATAATTATAATGATATAGATTTATTAATAGAAAAAATGATTTATCAGTGCACCAAAATACAAGTATGCCCATATGTTAATAAGAATATTGACAGCTCGAGTATAAATCTAACCAAAACAATTTGCCTTACCAGATATCAGCAGATGATGGTTTACCTCAATACCTATGTCAGCATTGTATATGGCAGTGCACCATTGCCCATTCATTTCTTAAACAATGTGAGAAATCTAATAACTTACTAAGGAAGTTTTTGAGTAGTCAACCTAATCCCATTAAAGATGAGTTACAGAACGAAAATGAAGAGAAATATGAGTACGATACAAATCTTCTTGACGGTGTAATGAAACAAGATACAAAAGGTGTTGTGAATGATTTTCGTGTGTTGTATCGTAAAGTATGACTACAGATTTTAATATATTTTAGGACTAGTAAAAAAAGAATATAAACGAAAAAAATTTAATACAAGGTCTCGCTCAAGGAGAATAAAAAGAGATGAATCAACTGATAGCTCTCAATCAAGCTCAAGTAGTGAATGTAATGATACTGAAAAAATTGATGAAAATGGTGAAACATTACCGGAGCATTTTTTGGATGCTGTTGACCAGGTAGACCAAAATTAATTTTTGTCATAATAACATTCTTGTTAAAAATAATATTTTCTTTTAGTTATCTACTAAACAGCTAAAAGAGCTGAGATTACTGGAAAGAAAATTAAAAGCGCAAGATAACGATGATGGCAATAAACAAAATGTTAAAAAATCAACTAGAAGTTGTTCAAGAACCTCTGTAGAACCAATTGAAGCTGATGGACCACAACAATGTTCAATATGTCAAGAAATATTTCCTGATTTAAAGAAACTAGCAAAACATAGAAAAGTATTTATATCTCATGATTCCTTAATATTTGTGTATTTATCCCATTATTATTTGTTGACTTTGTGGTAGGTGCATGGTAAAAAAAAACACCAATGCCCAACTTGTGGAAACGGTTTTACCACAACTCGAGGACTTAGAATTCATATCAGATTGCATACTGGTGAAAAACCCGAGGTTTGTAAAACATGTGAACGAGCTTTCAGTGACCCGCGTGCTCTTAGAGATCATCAGTTATCTCATTCTGGAGAAAAGCCATTTGAGTGTACGTTTTGTGATAAAAAATTCGCTCAAAAGTATGTCGTTATACCTTCTATTATGTTTAATATTTTAACGTTACCTTTACTTAACCGTTTAACCTTTCAGAAAACCTCTACAATTTCACCTTAAAACACATACTGGGGAACGACCCTACGTTTGTGATGTTTGCGGGAAAAGTTATATTCAGCCTAATAATCTTGTTGTAAGTCTTGTTGAATATGTATATAACAGATTAGTTAAAATGTGTTTTTTGTATAAACAAACTAAACACAATTTCATGTATTTTAGGTTTATTAAATGGTTTTACTTAATATAACAAGTATGTGACCTATTTTACTGCTTTTTGAAAATAAGTTTACTCTTTATGCGCATTATATTCATAAAACTTCTTAATAAAAGAACTCTTTACAAAGTAAATTATTTTATAATAGCAATAAAATTAGTTATGTATAATTTAAATATATTTCTAATGCCTCGTCTGAAACATAATTCAATAAGCTGCAATAATATATATATATATATATATGAAATGATAATGTACATTCTAAATATTTAGATTCACAAGCGAACACACACTGGAGAAAAACCATTTGTTTGTAAAGTATGTAATAAAGCATTCACGAATGGAGCATCACTGTCATTGCATATGCCAGTACACACAGGAGTAAAGGATTTTATATGCACGATTTGCGGAAAACGAATGGCAAGATCCGGAGAGCTAACAATTCATATGCGAACCCACACTGGAGAAAAACCATACAAATGTTCACTATGTCCAAAAGCTTTTATAAAAAGTAGTTCTTTACAAGCTCATATGCCAACTCATACAGGTAATTAAATAACTTGTTCTTTTCATAAAAGTATTTTTTCTAAACTGTATTAATAACTCAAGTCATTATTTTAAGGCGAAAAGAAATATGTATGTCCAATTTGTGGAAAACGCGTAGCACATGCTGGAAAACTAACAGTGCATATTAGAACCCATTCTACAGAAAAACCACTTGCGTGTCCTGTTTGTGATAAACGCTTCGCAAATTCAAATTATTTAAAACAGCATTCGAAAATTCATACAGGTTTTTAAGATTAATGCTTTTAATTAATAGAGAACTTGCAGAAAAGAAAGTAACGCATTGTTTTTTTCTTTTCAAATAGTTAATGCTTTGCAATATGTATTCCTTTCTTGTATGTTCTGTACAATACATAGAGACTATTATGTCTTGATCCATTGATGTATTAATATCTTCCATATTATACTGAACTTTTGGTAATAAAACTATTATTCAATGCCTAGGTGAGAAACACTTTCCTTGTAATGTGTGTGGCCGAGCATTTTCAAAATCTCGAATTTTAAATGAACACATGAGGACACATACAGGTAACGCATAATAAAGTTATGCATGAATTAAAGATTATACCATTTTTTTTTGGTTGCAAATTTAAAGTTTCTTCTCATATTGTCATCTTATTTTTAGGTGAACGCCCTTTTATTTGCACTGTATGTGGACATGCTTTTGCACAATCAACAACTTTAAAAACTCATATGAAGACACATAACACAGATTTGTCTCCGAGAACCGCAATGCCAAGGACACCTTCTATGCCTCTCGGTGTATCACACACTACTCAACAACAAATGGGGCCTTTGGTCCGTAGGATTGAAGAAATTACAAGTTCTGCAAGTGGCTTATCAATTATTCAAGGTTTGATTTGATAACTATTTATTATTAAAATTTCTATAACAAATTATGAAGATTTTTTATTTAATGACTTAATTAGGTCAAACTCAAGAATATACAATGAGACCTACTATGAGTAACTCTGGCGTAGGTGGCATGACATCGGATTTAGGAAGGGGGCCTTTAATTGGGGCACAACACCCTGATCCTCGATCTTCATTTGATCCTAGATTAATGGGGTTCTTGCAGTATCCGATATAAAATGTAGTATCTTAATTATTAAGCGATGTGATTTTAGTACTTATACTGTTTAATTCTTAAGACTAATTTTATACACAGTAGTTAGTTATTCGTTTTCTTTATTTGAAAGTTGTAGATTTACATAATGTAATTTGTACATATTGCTTAAGTATAAATATAGAATAAGCAAAATGGTTTTATAATATTTGATAACTAATTAAATTATATCTTGAAAATATATGAATAATATTATTTTAATAAATTAAACCAAGTGTTTTATTTAATACTAATTATAAGAGTTATCTTCTTTATACACTGGTATTGTTGTTTTTTAATTATATTATTTATATCACAACATTTTTATATGAATTATATAAAAAAAAGGTACTGTAAGAAAATATTGAAGAGTAGTATTTCTTCGTAATATGTAAATGTAAATATATTTAAATATAAATGAAAGAATCAGTAGTATGATTGAAATTTTCTGTACAAATTAGAACCACTTTTCCATAGATTTACGAACATTGTCTATTTGTTCCTGCTGTAAATCCTTTTCGAATTTCTTTTGCATATGGGTTAAGTTCTTCATCAAATCTCCTTGAAACGCGGAGAACTTATCTCTTTGCTCGTTCTCCATAGCGTGTGTAACTTTCAAAAAATTGGTAGTAATTTGACGAAAGTTATTCAAGCGTCCTTCTTGTATTGCAATGACTTGCTAAAATATGTGTAATAAATGAATATAAAAATCAATATGTTGATTTTACATATTACATATTGATAATTTCAATTTTGATTACCTTATGCTGTTTCAGTTGGGAATGTATCATCCTTGATAGTTTAATTTCTTGTTCTTTAATATTGTTCATATCCGTTTGACATTTTTCTAAAAGGCTGAACATATTACTCTTGAACTCATCAACCACTTGTTTTCTATATTAAAAAAGAGAAAATACTTAGCATTAATTGTAAAATATCAACATAATTGAATAAACATGTTTTTTATTAAATATATATTTTAAATTTTACCTTGTTTGTGTCATGTCCTTTAGAAAATCATCAATAGATGATTTTGAAGCTTGGACCATATTTTCAGAGAAATCTTGAACGTGACGTTTTTTAGCCGATATTGATTTGTTTATACCCGACCCAATATTGTTAAGTAAACTCTTAATACCAACATTTTCTTCAAAATCTCCACCAGCTCCAGTATCCACCGCATTTTCATAATATTCGATTTTTTTTGGATGTTTAGAAAGTGGAGTTTCCTCTTTTATACTCAAAGGCCGCTTCTTTCCAAGTTTAGGAGCCTCTGGAGAACTTCCATACAATGTATCTGTTTCATCAACACTTTTGTTTTTTGCATATTGCATTTTCTTGACTGAAGCTTTAGGCATAATTATAACAAATACTTAACGCAACTTAATATATAATAATACTTAACGTAATGGTTATTTTAGTATTTTATAAAATTAAATTAATTGTAGAAACAAAATCACATATACCTGCCAATGCACTAACGTAAAGCTTACGAATTTTTGAAAATGGTTTATTAAATATTATGTGCCCTAGCGGTGGATACGTGAAATAAAATGACGCCATTATTGTTATAACAGATAGCGGTAAATTGAAATCGATAAATTGAAAATAATTCAGAGTGATTTAGAGATTAGGTTTGCATTTTAAAAGCATTTATTAAATTTTATAGTTTTTATATAAGTACAATAGGCTGACAATAAATTAAATTAATTAAAAAGAAATATACATGCACAGACTTACAACCACACTGTTAAGAAATATGTTGTTGTATATAGAAAAGTAAAGGTACGCAAAAGAATGAGAACTACTACGTTGCCAAGTTGCGATAACTACTCCCCTATGGGTCAGGTTTAAATATATATATATATCTTTTTCACTGACATCAAACAACCTAAAAAGAAACAAAACTAAAGACACAGACTGTACTGGACTGTACTTTAATTATTAATATCTTGCTTTACAGCTAGTCAATACATAAAAAAATAAATATTTCCCCCCTAAATCATCCCCGTATAAGATATTTCTTGAAATTAAAAATGTAGTATTGTACTTTTAAATTTTATTAATTACTAAAATTACAAATATTAAACATAATTATAATAATAAAATATACTAGAGTTCTTCTCATACAACTTCAATTTAACGTCGTTTTCATGCAAATTTATTTGCATGATTAATTATGCGTACATATCTTCACGATCTGCACCCGTTCCCTCGTTTTCTTCTAAACTGGAGAAATGTAAAAAGTGAGCGGGGCGATGGAGTTCATGATAAAACTCTTTAGGGTTTGCCAGTTGTAATTCATATTTCATCATCGGGTCATGTCGAACGCCTATAAAGGAAAAAAATATCAATGCCAAAAACTGTTTATTAGAAAATATATGTAAATATAATCAAAGTAAAAAAGTCTTACCCATAAAATTATAATTCCACGATCCTTGAGCAGGAACCATGAAAAATCCAAGGAATCTGTCAGAAAGAAGCATCTGAACACGTTCATAATGACTAGGAAGATATCCCTTTGGATTGTTGCCCCTGTCTGTGTTTTTGTGGCCCCATTCAAATCCTGATGGCGTCAGTTTATAAGCTGTGAGCGAGCAAGATCCAGGAGTGAAAGAGCAAGTGATAATGATAGTTCTTTCTCCATCCCAAGATGGATTAGCAGACATTACTTTTGCGTGCGTTGAAATATCTTGTGGTGATAGTTGCGGCAGTTCATTAGGCTGTGTATGAATCCAACCTAAAGGTTCCATGTCTTTCAAATATTGATGTGTCGGCAGTGAGTCTGGTAAATGTACCGTCTGATGTGTACCCCATTGTGGTGCCATGACAATACAACGTATTTCTTTCACTTGTGGATTATCAGGTGGTGAAATACCATACAAATATCCAGCTATTTGAGCTCTTAAATCGGAAATTGTTACAAACTTCTTAAGAACGTTCTTCGGTAAAATATAAGTGTATCCAGTTTCTTTAATATCGTCAGAACTGACATAAATATGGTTTGTTCTAAGATGTAGATTTGTTGCTGATATTGCTCTAACCCTCCATTCAGTTTTTGAACTAAATGTATTTGATTCATAGTTTGAAGTAGTAGCTGTTATTATTTCATCTCCGTGCTTGTTAACAGTTCTGGTTGTAGTTGCTGTAAGTTGTGATTGTTCTTTCGTTTGTTTTTCTATTTCAGCAATTTGTTGTCTTTGAGCTGATGGTGCACTAATTTCCATTCCGAGAATAATATCACGAATTTCTGATTGCGTTAAAGAAGCCACATTTACACTAAAATAAAAATAATGTGTTAATTCTATTATATATGAATCATAACTTATAAAGATGCAAAATATATTTGTATTATCGTTTGATAAAATTAACACCTATAACTAACTATTATATTTAAATTTTGAATAAAATAAAATTTACAAATTAAAGTTAGATTTTCTAAACACGAGACATTTCAATAGTCATTCTGCTGAAAATACAAACTATTGAATATTTAAGCATGTGAAAGTTTTCTTAATATATAAATACAATTAAAAATAGGAAGGTCTTTCAATGTAAGTCAGTTTAACATCATGAATTCGATACTCACTTATTTTTCTTTCCGTAATCAGCTAGAATTAAATCCTTCAATTGAACTTCAACCTTAATCCATTCTTCATCAGTTAGAGAAGGCCAAATATGATGTGGCTCTGTTAAAGTAGTCTTATCCGGCTTTAAAATTACTTTCGTCCTTTCAGTATTAACATGCAGTGCTCGAAGAATTAAAATAAGACGTGAAAATGCCTAAAAAATGAATAATATTAGAGAAAAATATTTTATTTATATCAAAAACATTTAGATAATAAACTTTCTTACCGTGTAAGAAGATATAGTTTTCAACCAATCGTCGTATAAATTAAACAAGACCATTTGAGGCTCAGTTGCTTTAAGAATAAGATCACCAAATTTCTCAACTTTTAAACAAGCTTGGAATGGTAATTGTAGTTCAGAGCCTTTAATAACAATGTTAGGGAAATCAAGTAAATGTACTTCTAAAGGATCCAACATGCCTTTTCTTGTTACAATAATTTGTTTAGGTTGTTCCTCAACAGGTAAAGACCGAATTAAGGCAGCTACTTCTTCAGCAGTTTTCCACTTGGCTAACTGACCTAAACGTTTTTGGCCTGCCCACACAGAAGTATGAATAATTTTTAAGAACAATTGTCCTGTGCGTGGATTAAATATAAAGATAGCTCCATTGATGGGCTTAGTTGTTAAATTTCCTTCAAAAGTTTTATGAATGGTAACTCTGTATACATTGGTATCATCAACAAACCAAATGATTTGATTACTGAAGAGCTCTCCATAATTTTGTGATGATAAGTACGGCTCTGTCGGCTCAGAACTGTATAACTGTAAAGCTTTTCGAATACGTTCTCGCAATACATACAGTGCGGGATTTGCTTTCATAATCTTAGCCATGGCTTGCTGAATTAAAGGCTTACATCCTGGGAACCAATTTCCGTATGCGCTATGTAAATTGTATGCTAAATCAATGGCTATAAGTAAACCTGTTGGAGATGGATAAATGGACATATTATCTGTTGTATAATCAAGGAACTTTGCACGAGCATATCTTTCTACGTCGTGAGAATCGTAGTCTCCCCAACGTAGTTGAACATCAATCCAATATTTCTGCGTTGTTGTATTATCCATGGTATCCCTAAATAGTGAAAATACATTAAGAAAGAACACAATAAATTTATACTTCAATTTATCAACCATTTACTTATCAACTTACTTAGTATCCGCTAACAGAGAAGGCCTCGATACATTCCATTTGTAGCCAGAAAATAATAAAATATCAGCACAAGATGAATTCATCTTATAAGATTTACGCGGATGAATAGTTTCTTTTTGAACTGTTTCAATTTCTAGAGCATCTAGTTCTTGATCAAACACCTGTAATATTAAAATGCGATATTAATTTTATGCGCGAACTATTATTATGTAGTCTTATAACACGCATTACTTACTTGACACAAATCCATGACTATAGACTCATGCACTTTCTGCCATAAATGAGCCCTGAAGATTTGAATAAGTGAAATTTTCAAGGTAGGAATTTTACCGTGCATAAATATACCAGTCAAATCCAATTGTACTTGGAAACCAACATATACATTAGCACGATTGATAGTAGGTGACCACCATAAAGTAAACCTTCTGTTAGGAATTTGATTTAAACCTGATCTCTGAGCATTAGTCAATTTTTTGTATTTCATTGATTCTTCAAAACCTGATGCTTTTTCCCAGAACAAACCTTCCCAAGTTGGGAAATATGTTCCTTTGAATAATGTGTGCTCAAGTATACCTTCCACACCACCAAGAGCTTGTATCATATCAGTACGATAATTATTTAAATTCCAAAGTTTTCCATCATGTCGCTGATGTGTCCACCAGAATGGATTTTGCTTTAACACTTGATATTGTTTAAATTCAGTTCTAATTCTCCAGCCTTTGTCATACGCAAGTGTATGGCGATCCTTTTGGAATAAAGTGTTTATCCTTGGAATTCCTCTATCCCAGCTATCTTCCAAATCTTCTAGAGTAAGACGCCTGAAATAAGTTTTAATACCATATACTAATATATATTCCTGTTACAAATAGGTATAGACTGAACTATAAAAGTAAAAAGAATACCTATTTTGAGCATTAGCTTCTTGTCTCTTTAAAGCATATTCTGCCCAGACTCTTTGGGAATCAATGAATTCAGACTCCCATGGTTGTACATATCGATACAAATTTGGAATCAACTGATCTTCATCGTGTGACATACCAGATCTGAAATGCGTGATTCCAACATCCGTTTGTTTAGACCACCGTAGATCAGATTGGGGAATAAGTACATGTCCCATTGACAACATGCCTAACCCACCCAATTCTTTTGGAGTATAAAACACCACAGGTGGAAAACGCGAAGGCATTTTAGAATTCAACCCAATTTTTATACGAGTTTGAATTTTATTTTCGCACTTGACTAATAAATCCAAAAGTTCTTGAGTATTTACAACAGCTTCACGGAAGTAAGTCATCAAACCGATTAAAGCAGTATTCCATTTATTTACAATCTATAATATATGTTTATATTAAAATAACATTTGGAAAGCATAGATTAAATTTTCATGTAATTTGTATAAAATATAAAAACCTTTGTGAATGTTGTAGAGCCTGAAGCCATTAAAATTTGTCGAACGCGATTGTGGAATCGTCCTAACGATTCATCATCTACACGTAGGAAACATTGTGCAGTTCTCTCCTTAGTAATTTCATTTTGAAGGTTCCATACTCCATCACGATGTGTAAATTCTTCATGAGTTGTACGACACTAAAAAGTTTATATTTTTATATTAGTGATATTATAATATTAAGATTAATTGAATTAATTCTTTATAACAAAAAATGCTGATACTAATAAAATATTTTATGAGATACCTTTGGCAAAATTCTACATTCAAATCCACTCATATTGAACAAAAGATTAGGATTGTCCTTAGAATAAACACTAACGAAAGTGTTATCCCACTGAATGGTAGTTGTAGAACGAGGAAGTCTATTTTTTATATCCCAGAAAACAGCACGTCCTCTGTTAGAATAAAAAGTACAATGTTAATAGTACAAAAGTACAATGTTACCTAGTTTTTATTTTTCTTCAATTAAAATTTATATAATTTAACTTACAAATTCACGTCATGCTTCATAAGTCTCATTCGAGCATCTCTCGGCCAGCATTTTTTGTTATTGTAGCCAACAATATTTTCATTATTTGGATCTGGATGTTCCGTTAAATAACGTTGTATTAAATCTTTAGCTTCTTCTGCAGTAAATCTAAAGAATATATGAACTTTATCCACATATCTACAAAACAATCTAATGGGATGACCAGTTTCAGCAGTAGTATCCTGATATGTTAAGAAATCATTTGGCATTTGAGGAGGACCGGCCATTTCACTTGCTCTCTGTAATCCCAGCACTAAGAGGTCAAGAACTAATCCATAATACTGTACGATAAATGATGCAAATTGAAGACCCCGAATTATACCGTAACTGTTCGTGTGATTCATGTCCTAAAATAAAATATAACAATTATATATATATATATGTTTTAATAAACTAATACTGTATAACTTTTAAATTTCATATTATTTACTTTGTAGTTTATAACAACGTTATTTTTGGCAGTCATGTAATCCGCAATGTTGTGATCAACAATTAACCGCAATAATCGATTTAGAAGAGTTAAATCAATTTTTTCATAAAGTTTTTCGAATCTAGATTCTAACAGTACATTACATTCACCCTCTTGGCAATCCCAAACATCTTGTAGATTATTTATTCCTGTAATATGAAATTAGAACTATAGAAAATTGAAACTAGCAATAAGTTAAAACGAAATGTAATAAATTGCATAACCATTATATATTTGTTGCTTACAAACATCACAAGCGTGAGGTTTGTAACAAGGGGATACTCAAATATGATCTCGTTGCTACAAAACACACGCACGGAATATTCACTAACCACTTGTTCTCGTTCTCCATAAAAGAAAACAATATACATAACATTATACCTTGACACCATTTGTACACCAACAGTGGAGGAGGTTCAGTATCCGAGGGTTTAACCCATGGAGGGAACAACCGCCTCTTATCAGCTTCATACCATAAATATTGATCTAAATAGGCGTCTGTAATTTTCTCTAAAGGTTCCACATCATACACGGGCACTAAATGGCTGTATAAATCCATAAACTCAATTCCAGTCTGCAAAAATTATAAAGTTATTATTATCGATAACTATAAACTTTTATAAATATTATCTTATATTTTACCTCCTTAAAAGCTCTCTGTGTTAACAAATGACGTTTAATTCTAGATAAAGCTTCATGAGGATTGTCATAAGCCTGTTCTATAAGTCCTAATTCTTCACGTTGACTCTGATTCAATCGCGATTTAACACTAAAAAAATAGAACTTTAAGTCAAATATATTCACATAAAACTTGATTTTATTTAGTATATGTATACCTATAAGCTTCCTTCAATCTCTCGAGAGCCAATATAAGTAATTTTGTATCGTGTTTGTAAGATAACGGAGGAAATGGAATGGGTGCGAAACGTCTAGACTCAAGCCAATGTACAGTTGTTGTATATATGGCGACGGCTTCTTCGGGAGAAATGTAAGGACCGTCCTAAAAAAAAAAAAAAAATTATCAATTCATTTTTGTAATATATAAATTATGAATTAAAAATTTGAAAAAAATCGATAATGAACCTTTAAATAATTGTGTTGCCTTTCTTGCTCAGCTTTCAAATATAATCTAGTTAATCTCCCTAAATTTTTCTTGCATACAGTTTTATCTACAGTGGCACCACGTCTTATTCTTTCTCTGTTGTAATGGGCAGTATTAGTCCACCAATCTGCTTTCATTTTAACGTAACGTAGAATCATATTCTCGATTGGCGTCGGTAATCCAGGTACTTTCCATGGAATATTCGCTTTCCAACATCTCCATGCCTCACTAAGATGTTGAAGAATAGTTCTAGCTTTATTTTGTTTAATTCCTTCAGGCATCATATCCACGATGTCGTGCATTACAGAAGCTCGAAGTTCTAAGTCAAAGTGAGATTCAACACGTTGTTTTGTTACAGTTTTAGCAACTCCTTTAGAATGGCGACCTTCAAACTGTCTGGATAACAAATTTCCAAGCCATCTTTCAAGAAGAGGTGTTATACCACGCATAAAGAATAACCAAACCCGCCAGCCTGGAGCCCAAAATCCACATCCTGGACCTTTTCCAACTGGACCCTTGAAAGATAAATATTATTTTACATATTGTAAACATTTGAAATTAAATTTAATTTAAGTAATCTTATTCAAACTTACTGTGTTAAACCGATAATAGATTAAATGTTTTAAATCTTTGCACATTCTGATTTGTCTCATCAACTTATATTTATAACGATACATTCCAGTCAATTGGCCCACATGTGCAAAAATATATTGTAAGCCGTCCGCAAGTTGAAACGCATCTACATTATTAAGTCGATATTGAACATGAGAGTCAATAATTAATTTTGTTAATCGAAGAATTTCTCGGCATAAATGGAAAGCTAAAAATTATTAATTAATATAATCTGATTCTTTGCTTTTGTGAAACTTTTGGAAATATATTTTTATATTTTAATACATACCATTTCCAAATCTAGACTTCTTTCTCTCCTTGGTAGTCAAAGTTTTAACTGGTTTCAAGTTAAAATTGTAATCCAAATGCAAGTAATTTAGATTCTTTCTATGAATTAATAAATTCAACATATTATATCCCTGGCGACATACTTGAAGACCAGCTTCAACCCAATCAATTGTAGTGGTTTGGAAGAATTTCGTAGACTTAAATGATCGGAATAAATATCTCTTTTTTTGGGGTTTAGGAGGACGGTGCTTTAAAGCATTCAATACATAATACTTTAATAGCTTTTGATAGCTGACACGAACTTTCACAGGTTGTCCTGGTGGACAATGCTCTCTATACCAAGTTTTAACCTTAAGAGAAAAATAAGTAATGTCTCATCATTTGTAGTCAAAGTAATAAATATTCTACTTGTATATATTATATTATAAACATACCAAAGGAACATCAATTGCACGTCTGCATCGTCCAGAGCGGATATTGAACGGTCTAGGAGCCCACAATAGTGCAATACCATTTGCTGTGTTATCTGTATACAATGCTACCTCTTGTAAAAATGGTTGAACGTCTACAGGAAGTAAAAATTCTTCGGTATCTTCAGGAAGAGGCTCTAAGCTCTGCGTCAAAAAATTAACTCTTATGGTTAGTCAAGCAGATATATTTCTTATTATGCAATTTAAGAAAAATAAATTAAACTACCTTTACTGCATGCCTGTGTGATATGGGATTTATTAAAGGATCAAAGTAAAACGCTGGTAAGTCTGGATCTTCTGTCTTTATGTATACAACGTTTGGAGTGTGATACCTAATAAATTCAATTTAATAAGTAAAAGCAAAATATATCTTATCTGTTAATAATATGAACTCGTAACAGGCAAAAGTTTTTGCTATAGAGAAATCATGTAGAGCATATAACATAAAATATTATTCGAATATATAGCAATCATAAATATTTATAAAAGCAATAGTTCACAATATACAGAGACAAAAGGTCTATGGAGGTGATAATTTTAAACCTTTGTAAAAATAATCTCCGCAGTAGAATTTATCGCTTTGTATAATATAAATATGGTACCATTAAATTATACCATACAAAGCGAAAACCTGCAATAGTAGAGAAACCTTTCAATCACAAAGGGTTAAAAACATAGAACAATAGCAAAGCAATTTATAGGTGTACGCATTCTACAGCTTTCAAAATAAAGCTTTATATTTTGAAGAATATCCAAAGCGATATTACTTTACCACAGTCGTAGTTATTTCAAATAGAACATTACCTAATGAAACCAAAAACGATATTCGTGGATTATGACATTAGGCAAAGATTGCTATTTAATAAAATCTTACCAAGAAAGATGTACAAAATGAGGCATGTTGTTGTACAAGTAAGGAAACGCTATTCTGTATTCCGTTCGAATTGGTTGCCGAATTATTATCTTGTTAATATCGTTAAATTCATTCCAGTCTTCATCTCTGAAAGACATTTAAAATAAATTTATTAGAAATGATTGTCTAAAAAGGCATTACACATGTTACCTCTACTTACCCAACTGTATTATCTTTGACCAGAGGTTCAAATTTCGGACCACCTGGAATTGCCATGTTTAGAGCCTTAGCTGTGAAAAAACTCTTTGGGTCGAACAAATAAAAGAAATTATTATCTACCAAATCTGTAAGCAATTGATTTGCTAATCTATAAAGTGTTGCCATTTGTGGCAAAGCCAAATTCCAACGTCTATATGTTGACCCATTTACGTATCTAAAAGTAAATAACATTAAAATATTTTACAAATGGACAAACTTTATAACCGTTAAATAAAATGATACTTACTTTGTTCCTACCAGGGGCTTATGTTCATAAAACCATTTAGCTACTGATCCATCTTCATCAGAGTCCAACTCTATTTGAATAGCTTCCAAGGGCTCCACATCTAAAACATTGTCTGCGTAATCAAGAGGAGGTTCCTCATCATCAAAAGGGGGAAAGCGCATTCGCTTAAAGTGACGACGATCACGTTTTTCACGTCGCATCATGATCCACATAGTACTGAAAAATTTCAGATAATATGTTATCATATATACTTAAATTTTCTCATTAACTAAAGCATCATATTTTCTATTAGTTACCCCCATTGTGCAATATATACTGGTTCAATGACCCAAGGAATTTCATTTACAAAAGTAATAGCTCCAGTAATGTGGTATAAAACTGGAACATCTCTAATTTGCTCCCATGGCATTGGCATATTCTCCAGCAACTTCATAACGGCGTGAGGCATATATTTCAATGCACTGGAAGAATAGAAATGGGTTACAAAATAGTATTACAAATTTAGAGTTTAAGAATAAATATCTCAATTAGATATACCCTAGATAAACGCGCTTATCATGGCGATATTTTCGACTGGTCATATCTCCGTGATCTCTTATAATCTTTCGAATATGCTCTGGAGGCATATCTTCTTTTTGTGCATCAACAAAGCCGAACTTTCGCTTTTCGGCAAAACGTTTTGACTGAAGTTGCTGCCATTTTTGAGCTAAGACATAACAATTATTATTACAAATGTCAAATCATCTTACAAGTTTTCAGGAAATTTTATTTCATTATATTAAAGTGAAATAACCTTTTTCTTGAAGCTTTTCTTCACTCATATGATCTGGCTTTGCTGGGGCTGCTGGAGGCACCATTGGAATTTGCTGCATATGGGCATGATGAGCCATTGCTTGAGCATGATGTACAGCTGCTAATTGTTGTTGTGCCATTACCTGGGCCCAGGGATTGGGGCCCAGCATAAAAGGCGGTATCGCCATTATAACCTTAAAAAACTGAGATATGTAAAAACAATGAAATTATTTATAATATATTTAGTTAACAATAAAGAGCTGTTGGTAAGCTTAGTTTAGAAGTTAGATTTAACTAAATGGGCATAATTGAAATATAAATGTACTGAATGTTTTCTCTACCACAATCTTGTTTACATAAAATGCGGCTTTACCTTTCAAAGATACATATATAGCGATACAACGACACAATAAGATTAAAGGGTACACTTAATTACCTTATTTGAGTAATAAATTCACAATAAAAACACCTATTTGTATAAAACACTATAAATCAAGACAAAACGCATTTCTACGTTTATCTAAAAGCTTCGACAGCCATTTTTGCCCATGTCAAGCAAGATCTATTCACATCTGGCAAGATCATACATTTTGATAAAAAGAAGAACGTATGATTCAACCGGGAAATTTAAGTTGTTGTTCAAATTTGTAAGAAAATGTTTAGTTTATCCCGTAATTAAAATATTAATGAAAAATTCATTTTTCGTGCAATGTATTTGACTCTTCCAAACATATTGCTTTTGGTTTCCTTGATTTGAGGTAAAGGCTAGTGACAATCATAGGCAAAAGTATAGCTGGATATAAAAGTACAAATATTAAATACAGTTCATTTTTCGGACACTACTCAATGTAGGCTTTTATATGCATATACAGACTAAATACAATCAAACTGTTGAGAAATATGTCTACTGTAGTTTAATGTAGTATCATGTAGTTTAAAAATAATATAAACTTTAATACCTCTTTTGCTAACTGATTAAAATTTCTAAAAAAAAAAGCAGTAAAAACAGTCTTAATTTATTCCTCTACATGTATGAGTTTCGGTTTTAAATCTGTAGAACCGTTCTCGAGATATACGTTAAAGCGATGTCTTTTCATACTTTGTTGGTCTCGACCATGATAATTATTAATATCTCATCTCACAGTAGGTCTAATCATTTAAAATTTTGTAATTAAATTTGGGACAGTAATATTAATATCATATATAAATTTTTATCAATTCTTGACGTAAAGTAGTTTACTGATAAAACTATATCGACCCTAGGTGTCGAACATTGAAGGTAAAAAAAACAAACATAAAATAAAAAAGAGAGAATATATGTAATAAAATTATATTTAAAAAACATAAGTATTAATTTTGCAACCAAATAATAATGAAAATCGACAGGTGATCTACTCTAGTAATCGTTATTAAAAAAATAGTTAGTAGTTTCAAATTAAACAAACTTGTTTAAAGACATAAACAACATTTTATTAATTGTATAGATCACATCAGGTACAACGCCTACAGTAACAAAAAAAATTATAGAAAAATATTTCAAAGCTCGAAATTTCCTTAATATTACCGCGAGTTAAAAAAAACTTCTCGTACATGATACACATTTTTTTTTCTTAAATTATTTTCGATTTACTTATTAAAATTTCAAAAAGGTATCTAAATTCACACCATATTTTCCCAATGGATCTTGAGGAAATATTATACAGTCACCGACCCAAGTATACATCAATAACCTGGTGATTAAATAAGAAAAAAATTACATAGTTAAAAAGAGTTATAATAAAATTATATATAATTGTAAAGTCTTATACCTTTTTTCAATAGTTTCTCGCCAAGCACAATTCTCTTGCCATAAGTCTCTAAAATTATCGTTAGAAACAATTATTCCGCCAAACTCAGCTGCTGCTTGTATCACGAATCTTGAGTGTTTGATGATGGTCATGAATTAGAAAGAATTATTGGAGCAATAAAAAATAACTAAACAACACATACCTGTCATCGTATGATGTAATTCTGTTACCTCCAACTCTACGTGAGGGAGTACAAATTACCTTACCCATTCTTTCTAAATACTGCAGCCTTTTATGATCTGATGATTCTTTGTATTCCAATCTAAAATATTATATTACAATTAAATTGAATTTAACATTATTTTTTAATATTGAATTATTACCTGTAATGAGGTATAAAGGTTTTGACCACATGTCCTCGCTTTTCAAAATAATCTATACATAGTTCGAGTCCTTTAACAGAGAATTTTTTACCATTTGTATGTCTGAAAATGTTAATTTATTTCGTGGTTTGAGTGATTTCACAGGTCCTTGAACTGTTTTCGCAATTCTGATCCATTCTATATCATTCTGCTGACTAATTATTCAAAATTAATCCCGCTAGACACAGTTACATAAAAATATAGCTATAAAACTATGAGTTCTAAACTAAACAAAACTGTTTCTGCCAGATTATATAATGCTACATGTAACTAATATATTACTTCAAGATAAAGTGTATTATACATCCAAAAAGGAAAGAAGGAAGAGTAGGATGAAGAACAAGAAACCATAGGAGAGAATTAGAAATATGTGAATAGGAGTATAGCAGAAGTGAGAACATTTGAAGAGGAAACAGAACATAGAGAAAAAGAGGAGAATAAGAGGTGGAGATAAATAGGAAGAAACAGAAAAGGGGAAGAAGAGTGCAGAAAGAAGTTACCCAAAGAGAAAAATAAAGACATGCCTTTAGTTTAAAAATGTATTAGAATGTTACTAGAAGGTTGAAATTTAATTGGATTAGGAGTTTAAATATGGATTAGAATTTATGAATAGTTTTAAGTTTAATTTAACTAGATAATGAGATGTAAGTAGACGAATTAATGTGTGAAAAATGTAATGCCTACTAAGTTTTTCCACTTACTAAATTTTAGTTTTAATTTTATGGTTCACCTGTAAATGTTTGGATTTAGTTTGTGAAATATAAAGAAATAAATTAATTTATATTAAATAAAGATAGTAATTACTATAAATTAAAACATATTACTGACATTGAAGGATAAAACATAAAATTAAAACTAAAACTCCTGAGAGTGACTTAAAAAAAATTGAGTAAAAATTATTATATTAAATAATACATGAGTTTACATATTTGGCTGGTTGATTGTTCTGCATTTGACGTCGGTCTGTTTCCAATGCTAGGATCCAGAACCAACATTATTTTATTATGTACGCAGTGTTTATGGTGTCGAAGTTTAATACATACGACTACACCGTATGTTACTGCACGTAATGTATGATTATATTTGGCATATAATCAATTCAACCAGAACAACTCAGTAAAATATAGTGCTGATCCAGGAATCGAATCCTGAACATCAAACTTTTTGCTGTCAATAAATATTTATCTATGATAATATTTGCATGCTATCAATGCTACGATATAAACACACCGCCTTAGTAAGGCAAATCTCAGAATTGCGCTCAAAGATAGATTAGTCAAGTACTGAGCATCTAGGCTAAGGTACCGACATGTTTATTTCTGCAACAGAATATTTTAGAAACCAATAAGATATTTTGATAATTAATGATTATTTTGACAAATTCTAAAATTGTATGTAAAACATATTTATCTAAGTTAGTAAGCTATTAGGTTTCTGTTTATTGCATTTCATTTCAGGCAAGTAAAAAATTAATTTTAATAAAAATTCTATTCACAGTTTTTACAAAACAAATATTAATTTTCCAAACGAACGAATCATAAATGAAGAAATACCCAAAATAATAAAGAAATTATATAAGCAGTTAATCCAAATTATTTTATAATTTAAAGAAATACCTACCTCACTGCAACATTACTACCATCAATAAATATAGGCCTCAAACCGGTGGTAACTTTAACACCACTTGGATTATAAATATTATTTCCTATTCTATTTGAAAGAATATTTCTTGAACTTGTTGGTCTTGGACTTGCGGCTATATCTGTTATATTAGTTACTGGATGTATCTGTGGTACACATGATGGTTTATCTGTTTCTAAACATAATATGATATATAAAATTGTATATTTATAAGCTTTGTAGAGAAAAAAAAACTTGTAAACCAACAACAAAACCTAAAGGTTTTGTGTTTTGTACAGTGTTATAACGATATAAAATGATATTACATAAAGAAAATTTTTATATAATTCTTTCAGTATTATCCATAATTTTTATGGAATACACAGTTAAACAGTAAAATTACTTAGCCTTTTAATGTTTTAGTACCTGTAATTTGTGGCAACAACAAAGTGTTATTTTCTGGTTCTAAAGGATCTACATTAATAGATTCTGTTAAATCTTCAACAACTATCATCTCATTATTGGTAATGGTCTCATTGGTTAAATCGACAACACTATTATTAAGCTCCGTAATATTATTGAGTTCCTTATAATTACTAATATGCGCAAGATTAATTCTATTTTTATTTCTATTTATCTTTTTATTTTTTCTATCCATTTTTTTTTTCTTTCTAGCATTCTTGCTCAGTTTCAATATTCTCCCTGATCTTCTAGGATTATTAGTTTTGACTCTGGAGTTAATGAGATCGTCGGATGATACGATGTCAATATCAGATGTATCGAAATCAATATTTATCTAAAAAACAATGAGATATTATATTATATCTTATTAATTTGTTGTATATATATTTAAAACTAATAATGATTCAGTGGTGCATTAAACTGTGTGCGTATGAAGTAGAGGAGACTCCTGGTAGAAAAATTTATTAGAATTTAAATTTAACAATTTCTCTTCTTTATGAGCAAGAAAAAGTTGCTGAAAACCAACTCTTAACGGGACAATAAAAAAAAATCTATTACATAACATTTTTAGGTATATGCCAGGTTACATACATTACATTAAATATTACACTAAATATTAATAAATATCAGTCACATATAATTTTATGCGTAGAATGTGAAAAAGTTTCGTATAGACTATTGATTGGAATAGAATTGTTTTGGACGTTATTTTTTAAATACTATAATACTTAACATGAACTTTCATATTTCATGAATTGCCACATTAAGCACAGTTCTTTAATCCTTGTTATTATTAATAACCTGAGATGTTTTAGTATGGATTTACTTACATATAAAAGTAACATTCCAAAGGTAGAAAAAGTTCTAACATTAGAAACTCAGTTTAATGCCTTAAGAATGAAAATTGATGTGTACTAAGTCATCAATTGAATTAATCTTATAATATACGACGCAGTTTAATATCAATCAACGTTACCCATTAGTGATACTATTTGTCATTACAGATCATATTATCAATAATTAGTTCCATACCGTAACAGGATTCATATTAGGAGATTCATCCTCAGAGTCGTTATCAAGAACTATTACGCTTTCATCTGAAATAGTGCTTGGTTCCGTCGTTGAGGTTATGGTAGTTGTCGGTACTACATCTGTGCTGTGAACTTTTCGTATAAACTCTTGAATAAAATACTAAAAGATACATTTAATTAGTTTCTTTTTCTATTTGGAAATAGCGTAAAATAATAAACATACTGGTGCTATTATATTACTGTAGTACATTTTCGTTGTGCCTAATTTTATCATAACATTCAGTAATTAAATTTATAAAAAAAATATATATTTATAAAAAAAAAAGAGATATTTTTATAAAAACAAATGAATTAGAACTATGCAAACTATGTAGTTGCATTAATTCATACATAAATTACATACATAAACATAAATATATACATACATTACATAAATTCCTAAGTAATAATTGAAGAATATAAAATATAACAAAAGGAAATTGTCTTAGAATACATACTGTTGAAGCCGTAAACTGCGCTTTATTATTATTATTGCAAGGAAAAAGAATTACTTCCAAAAGACAAGTACCAGTGGAACTACATCTAGTGTTTGAAAGGCTTTGAGCAATCTTCGTATTAAATTTTGTTTGCAATTCATATTTTGTATTCTCTACCACTCGTTGTAAATGTCGTCTGCTTAAATATATGCCAGTACTAAAAGGCGTGGATGTTTCAGACGTCATTGCATTGGTGAATTGTATACTTGAATATACACTTTAATATCAACAAATCCTAGTGTTTCATGAGATTCTGGTTACTGAGAGAGCACCTGTTGTCCGTTAGTTTAATTTAGAACACAACTTAATAAAAGCTAAAGAGTAAGAGATTTGAACCAGAATAATACACACTAGACTAACAAACTGCATAATTTAACAAATTAAATAAAATAATATTATAAAAGAAGCAATATAATTTTGATAAGATGTACACAAATGACTTGTTCAGACTTGTTTTGGCCTGATTCACAGCCTGATTCAACGAGGCTTCTGGAGGCTTTCACTGCTCAACTTTAACCCAGAGATAATACTTCAACCGAAGGATATCAGCTGTATCAGCCAGAGATAATATATCAGCTGAGTTGATATGTCAAAGAGAATCAACCAGAGACAATTTTCTCATAAGGCTATATATACAAGCCACAAGGTAATATACTTGTACTTATTTGTCTAATCAGTTGGTAGTTTTCTTATTTCAAAAATGATATCTATAACGCATTATTCATTTATAGAAATAAGACCCTGATTTTATCGATTCTAATTTGTGTTACTAGGCGTGTCCGATCTGTCTGTTTGTTCAAGATTACCAAAATCTTTGAAACCTCACTTTACGTTAAATATACTTCGCACTTAATAAAAAACCTACATATCAATAAACATTCTGATACAATTATAGAATTTATGAAATAAAACGATTTCATAAACGAAATACCAAATAAACAATTCATCATATATCTTATCCTTGATAAACGAAACCTAGTAAGATTTAATCTAAAAATATCGAGGTGTCAAACAAAGTGCAAAAGAATACTACATTGTTTCAGAATAGGAAACGTTAGAAGTATCAAAATTAATAAAATCTTTATGTTTAGTAACATTATATATTTTTATATTTATAATGGGCTTGTGACCTATGTCTTAATTTCTATAAAAGTGTACTATATATTGATAAAGTGAGTTACTAGAACCTCAAATGTTCAATTATTTTTTAATAACTCGTTATATGTTAGGAGATATTAACAATTAAAAAAGTCATTTTGTCTCTTTAATTATTAAAGCTATTCAACGTTGTGCACATTTCAAATGCATGTGACATCAGAACCAGTACCAACCTTACAGCTCATAAATCTATGCTGTATGTATTTATGTATCAAAATATCAAATATTATTTACAGCTATTTCAAGGAACAATAAAATTTGAATATTATGTCTGCCGTAACAGGGTTAAATAAAATAAAAACTTATTATTGTTGTACTTGACTTGATTATTTCGACTACCAACAGCTACAAAACATTACCCCTGACTGACCTACTCAACAAATAACTGATGTTAAAATGCATTTCACGTCATACAAATATGGCCGACCATTTCTAGCGCTAAAACTACAATTCAAACTTTTAATTGCTATATCTGCATAAATATTTAGATATTTAATAAAATAGACACGCCAATACACATTTATTAACATAAATTTCAATCAACAATTGAAAAACCGACCACTAAAAAATGAGGACACAAGCCCATTATACAAGAGATGGTATTGTTTACAGTGCAGAAATAATTGATCAACTTTCGAAATGATCCTTTTTAATATTTTAAACACCAGTGGCGTTCCAGAGATTATTAACCGTTGTTTCTTTACGATTAGACCATTTTATTTGATTTAATCATAAAACCATTAGAAAATTCATTTTGTAATTTCTAAGTTATCAACTTACTCCATTATAATTAATTTATTTATAAATCAAATTTAATTTCGCGCTTTTGGTGTAGTAATAGTGGTTTTTATAAACATTTGTTTTTACATATATCAAACGCTATGATTTGTAATAAAATTAAAATGTTTCTTATGACAAAATTTAATGTTTTCTTTATTTTTTGATTACATTTGATTTATTACAGATATGAATCAAAATATATATATATATATATATATATATATATATATATATATATATATATATACATATATATATATATATATATATATATAGTAGCTACCACTTCAATTGTAATGAATTGTATCTAGTCATTATTGGGTTAAACGCGTCTGCCATAAGTTTGCCAACCATTTGCACTAAAGATTTTGGGTCTATAGTCCAAATCACGATAGTTCCGCGGCGACTTATACTTAAAAGAGGTTATAAGAGCGGTATAATTCTATAATACGATAATGAATTTGAACTTATTCGTTTCTATATACATTTTAGAAAAATAAGTGAGTCAATATTTTTTAGTTATATCGACAGTTTATACCCCACAATTTGTTTTAAGTATGAGTCCCCGCCGAACTCTCATAATTTGAACAATAAGTTATGTTTTGTCGTAGATGTTTTGTCGTAGATGTTTTGTCGTAGATGTTTGTTAACAATGATATTGACTTGGATCTACATAAGAGAATACACTGTTCTTTTTTATTTCTGTTGGAAAAACTTGTTCTTTTAAGTTTTCTCATTTTTGAATTGAGATACGTACCGCTCCATTGGAAAGTTGCCGAAGTTATTATGATCCTTAAACCAGGAAAACCCCCTTCCGGGAAATCTTCATACAGACCAATTTCGCTACTACCAATAATTGGTAAACTATTTGAAAGACTAGTACTAAAGCGCCTTAAATTATTGATAGAGTGTAAACAACTAATTCCAAACCATCAGTTTGGATTTAGAGACAAACACTCCACCATAGACCAAGTACACCGCATCACTAATGTTATTGAAAAAGCACTGGAAGAAAAGAAAATATGCTCGACAGTATTCCTTGATGTTTCTCAGGCATTTGATAAGGTCTGGCACAAAGGACTGGCATATAAAATAGATAGGATGTTACCCAGACAACTCAGCGAATTACTGAATTCCTATATAGCAGGCCGACTTTTCAGAGTAAAAGTTGAAGACCAATTCTCCGAATTAAAGAATATAGCTGCAGGCGTCCCACAAGGAAGTGTATTGGGTCCTGTCCTGTATACTTTATACACTAGTGACTTACCACTAACCAACGGTACCATAATGGCCACTTTTGCCGACGACACAGCTATAATGGCAATAGCTAATAATATGGAAGAAGCAACGGATAAAGTGCAAGAAGCTTTGAATAATGTTACCACTTGGACAAGCAAATGGAGAATAAAACTAAATTAAAGCACAAGGAATGACTACATCAACACGCAAATCATGAAGTGGTACAGTTGCTCGACACTGACGGGTTGCAGCGAAGGCTAAAGAGAACGAAGCCGTTCGAACTAGTATGAATGAACGAGTATTATCACTGGATAACACTCGACGTTATTCTTTTGTTTAGATTAGTATTAGAGATAAGCTATTGGTTAATTGTACAAAATTAGTTATAGCAGTAAATAATAATAATAAAAATTTCTGAATTAGCCGAATTTTTGAAAAACATGTACAGTTATTTTTGTGAGTTATTGTATTTAGGGATGATATTCATATAACACTATTTTGTGCTACGCGTAACTTATTAACTGAGGGATTTATTTTGTAACTGTTTATCTGACATCTGTTCACTTCTGACGATTTTTCAAATCCGTATAATTTTCAAATTAGGCTACCAAGGTATAGAATCCATTTTGCTCTTTATTTAAGTTCTTCTGATAGTTTTGTGCAAACTTATATAGCTTAATTTAGAAAATTTAGGCATTTGAAAAATCGTCCGAAGTTAACAGACGTCAGGTAATCAGTTACAAAATAGGCCCCTTAGTTTATGAAATTGTCTAAATAAAAATTTAAAAAACTAATTTCTTTTTCATCAAGTAATTTTATTAAGTCACTATCTTTTACATTATTAAAGTAATAACTTATTTATAAATCGTGGAAAAAATCCATTTAGCATATGAAGAAGGGCGGCCCATTAAAACGGTATTACAGTCTCTGTTGCTGCTCACCCATATTCCGGCCAACTCCTGGCCAACCAATAAGCCAGCTCCATGTACGTAACTCTTTGCCTACAAAAGAAAAAAGCAACGTCTTATAATATAAACATAGAAGCGCATATTTCGGTCTTTATCAGGACTCATCTATAGTCATGAAAAATATTCTAAATTCAGTCACATTTCCTTGATTTTGAGTCTTGTGAACCTATTTTTATTTAAAAACAGATGTTAATAAATGTATATTGATGTTTTTATTTTATTAAATATTTAAATGTTGATGGAGATAATAGCAATTAAAAATTTGAGTTGTCGGCCATATTTATGACGTAACATGTCGCACTATTAAGGGTGGGTCAGGAGGCGTAATATCAATGGGCTTGTGTCCTTTGTCTTAATTTCTATAAAAGTGTAATATATATTGATAAAGTAGGTTACTAGAACCTCAAATGTTCAATTATTTTTTAATAACTCCTTATATGTTAAGAGATATTAATAATTAAAAAAGTCATTTTGTCTCTTTAATTATTAAAGGGATTCAACGTTGTTCACATTCCAAGTGCATGCGACATCACAATCCTTGTGTAAGGTTACCAACCTTACAGCTCATAAATCTCTGTTATATGTATTTATATATCAAAATATCAAATATTATTTACAGCTATTTCAAGGAACACTCAAATTCCAATATTACGTCTGCTTAGCAGGGTTAAATAAAATAAAAACTTATTATTCTTTGATTTGACTTGATTATTTGACTACCAACAGCTACAGAACATTAGCACAGCACTGACCTACTCAACAAATAACTGACGTTAAAATACATTTCACGTCATACAAATATGGCCGACCATTTCAAGCGCTAAAACTACAATTCGAATTTTTAATTGTTATATCTCCGTCAACATTTAGATATTTAATAAAATAGACAATCAACAATTGAAAAATTGACCACTAAATCTAAATGAGGACACAAGCCTATTATCTGACTGTTTGCTCCCCTTTCAAGTTGTCAAGTTATAATATTCCATCAATAACATTGCATTACTTACCTTGCAATGACTTTCCAAATCAGTGCCTGTAATACAAAAGAAATCTTTCTCGTCGGGATTGTCTACGCCGCAAATGCCCTTGCACTTTGTTAGTAGCTCAACTTGGATCTTAATTTGTTGGATTCCGTCACCTGAAATGAATATACATACAATAATAAATACGAAATCATTACCAGTTGGCACACCAGTTGACACATGTTTGAAGTCATTATAGTTTATTATTACAGTAGAACCCCTTACAACGCAAGCTCGTTGACCACACGTTCGTATTTATGTACGAATGTTCTATATTCGAAGCTTAGGTTAGCATCCGTACACGAATACGAACGTTTTCACTCGGTAATGGGCTTGTGATTTCTTTTTTTGAGTGTCGTTTTTTTATTTTTCGATTGAAATGAATTTTAATATATATATATATTGACGTTTTTATTTTTTTAAAAATACCATGTCTTAATTTCTATAAAACGGAACTATATATTGATAAAGTTGGCTACCAGAACCTTAAATGTCAATTATTTTTTCATAACTCCTTATATTTTAGGAGATATTAACAATTAAAAAGTCTCTTTAATTAATATAGGTATCCAACGTTATAGAAAATTACAATGCATGATATGTCGATTTACCATCTCTTTTATACAACAGAGACGCATACGAGTGTGTGAATGAAACATCATTTATTATTAACAACTGAAAGTAATTAACAAATTTAAGCCTAAATGTAGATACGTTATTCATCTAACTAATTGCAGCTTTAGATTTTGATTCGCGTTTATAGTTACTTACATAAAACGATTTAAACATAAAAAACATGGGTTTTTTGATAATATTTAATCTACTGTATAGTATCGTCATCTATATTTCACGAGAAAAAATGGCCAAGTATCGTTTCACCTTAAGAAATGAGCTCACAAGTTCATTTAATAACTAATTAGTGACGTAGGGAGTAAGTTTAAGTTACGTAATAATTATGGAAATTATTATATATTCGTACCTGTTAAAATTGAAATAGAATAATCGCCATTTTTATCCAACACAGCAGGACGATCATGTATATCAACTCTTCCTCCCATCTCTAAATGTGTATAAATAGAAATGAAAATTAATACATTCATACGTTGTTTTTTAGACATTAGTGTATCAGATTTGTTGAACTTTCATAGTCCAAACTAGTGACATTCATATAAATATATCATATCCTTCAAACTTTACTACGCATTAGGGTATTTTTATTGCTTTGCATGTCGGTAAATGTACAATCGAATATAGACTTGACTGATATAGACATATGCGCATGAAAAAATTCCAAAATAACTTAAAAAGAATTAAATAAATAAAATATTCTCTCTGCTTAGTAGACCAGAGACTATTGTTAAAGAATTCATCCCAGTTTTATTATTTTTTTATAAACATTTTAAATTGTCTGAGCAAATACGTAGTACCGACAAACCATGCCGATGTAATAAGTTACGTTTCGCTTTGAACTTGTAATACTTCTACCAATAAACGAAACATAAATTTTCGGTATCGCGCTGGTGTGGAGTTAACGACACATATTTAACCCTGCGTGTGTACTCTGGGTCTTTTAAGGAACAGTTGAAATTTCAAACTCCTATTTCTGTCTCATGAGTACAAAGCGTGCTTCACCTATGCCCCCTAAAAAATCTAGGTAGTGGTAGGGACGTAAGGTTCCAGTGGCGTCCGGATCTGGCAGTGAAACTTGCCTCTGTCCCCCATAAAAGGGTCAGTGTTCAAACGACGTTAGTATTTTCCAATGTTAGTAAATGCACTTTTTTTTGCCGTTCTCGTTGTTTTACAGCTTTTTCATGGTTAAAATAAATGATTTATGTAATTTATTTTGTATTATTTCTTAGATTATATATATAGATTTTTTTTATTAGTTCATCTTTTTACTACAATAAGCTTTTAAAGATGGGTGACAATTCAACGGTTGCGCACCGTAAATTCTCTTTTTGACTCTAATTATTATTAACTAATATTAATTATTATTACATAACTTTTATATTTTCATCAATAAAAACTTATTTTGTGCCAAATAATCACCGTTTATTATGACATGCTTGAATCCGTAAAATATTCCCCACTTTCAGGTGCACTAATAATTCAACTTTTTGGAGCCCACGCCAAAGACACTACATTCTTTCGAAAGCTTATAGTCTAAGGTAAAAATGTCTACAACCGTTTTTTTTATATTTGTTTGTTATAAATAAAGTTATGAATTTTTTAACAATATTCAACTTTGAATTTTTATTGACAACGATTTTAAACTTTGGACTTTGGCAACTTCTGGACCATGCAGTAGACACTTCAAGAAGTAATTCAGAATTTTTTCAGATTTTTTGAAAGCTTAGAAAACTGGAAAAACCATGACTCGAAAAATATAGTGTTCACACGGAGGGTTAATTTTTTCGAAAGTCATCATCAATTTGTCATCTATTAGTGATAAGAAATAACTATGCCATGAGTATGCTGGGCATGTTAACGAGTACCTGACGATAATAGAGCCGCGTCCAATCTTAGTAAAGCAATATCATATTTTCCTGGTTTATGAAAAAGGTTGTGCACATATATTTCCCTGCCAATTTTTGGAACGCCGTCCTTTTTAAAGAGAACAGAGAATGATTCGGTCCTGGAATGTAAAAAAGTTAACAGATATTCCTAAATCCACTTTTTGTGCGTCTCCTCCACGTGTCATTGACTTACCATCTCATACAGGAAGCTGCGGTTAAGATCCATTGATTATTGAGGAGAACACCACCACATTTTGCAACATCCTGTCCAAATGATAGAATGCCATCTATTTGCATGATCGCTGGATTAACCTTAGCTAAGGATGAGAATAATAATTTTACATTATCAAACACTGGACTCAGAACTGTATTAGATAATGGGCTTGTGAACTACGATTTAATTTCTACAAAACCGTACTATATATTGATAAAATTGGCTACCAGAACCTCAAATATCCAATTACTTCTTAATACCTCCTTATACTTATTAAAGGTATACAAAATACAAGGGTATAAAAAATTCCAATGCATGGTACGTCACATCCAACGATTTGCCATTCTTTTACATAACAGAGACGCATACGAGTTTGCGTGTGTGTGTGTTAAACGTCATTTACTACTAATAGCTGAGTTATGTATTCAAGTTGTGTTGAGGTTTCCAAAATGGAAAAATAATTTCGAATAGTTATTTCGTCTGTGACGTATTATGCATATCATATCATAAAATTTCAATTAAAATATATATATATATATATATATATATATATATATATATAATATTTAAAAAAAATAAAAACGCTAAAATACATATATTAAAAATTATTAAACAAAAACCCTACAAACATTTTTT
This sequence comes from Panorpa germanica, assembly GCA_963678705.1. NCBI lineage: Eukaryota > Metazoa > Arthropoda > Insecta > Mecoptera > Panorpidae > Panorpa > Panorpa germanica. Next base: position 5,428,154 of record OY783206.1, on the reverse strand, counting down.
CGTATCGTAGTAATGTCGAATAGCCTGATTACAATTTGAGTAAGATTTTTCGAAGCATGTTCTAAGCTGCATTAAGTAAATATATTTGGGTACGTTCAGTAAAAAGAATTTCGTATTTTCAAGTTTAAGTTTATGGGGTGGGGTAATTTATTTTTGCTTCTGAAACTTTAACCTCCGTTTTTAGACACTCTTTTTTGTTGTTATCCATAAGTCGCCCTATATCGCCCAAATGTCGATTCCTATTCTAGATCGAGTTCTAGAACATCGTATTCGAATCTTATACGCTTCGCATCCAAATTGTTTGTAGGGAAAGAGTTCACAAGCCCATTGTTTTATACAAAATACAAAGTACGTACTCGTTTCTGTTGCATAATTTGAGTAACTGGTACTGGAACTTTTTCCTAGAAACATGCGCTGCAAGATAAGCAACACAATTTCTTTAATTTCATAAATATTTACATCACACAAGATCTAAATCACACATAATATATGTAGTATAAATAGATGGTCAACGTCACAGATAAGGAATTAATTTAGTGAGATGGAATGATTTTAAGGAGGTACAGGAGGTTAATGTAAATGATGAAAACGTTGTGAAATTTGGAGAGTCGATACAAATAGTTAAAATACATGCTGTCTCAAAATTTTAGAGACCTAGGGTCCATAGTTTTCTTTTTATACATGATTAAAAATAGTCATTTTCCATACAAATCATAATTTTTAGCTCAATTTCACCACATAATATAACTTTTAACTATAAAAAATGGTGACACGACTTTCAAAAACTAGGTGTATATAAAATAATCTTTTCTGTAACTATTGCAAAAATTACGAAATAGATTTACGAAAATATTTAAATAAAACCTTTAAGAAACAGTAAATGTAGGTTATAAACCGGCAACGTTGCAAATGCCAATTTGAGCGGGAAATTCAAAATCGGAATAAATGTTATATAAAATATAACAATTTATTGGTCAAAGAACCAAATCACGCATGCGTCAACACACGTAAATTTATAGCGTTGCCAAATTATTTATTAATATTGTAAAATATTTAATTTGAATTTAAATTGAATTAATATAATAATAGGTAATTTTTAATTTATTAAACTATTATATGCATAAAAAAATCATTTTAACAAGCAAAAAGCAGTTTAATAGGGAATTGAAAAATTCATCACGTCAGCTCGTTCCTCATGTACTTCGTATTTTGCATTTCGTATTACCGAGAGATAAACTTTTTGCATTGACGGTACGTCCTGTACCTCGTTAAGAAATATATTCGTCTGCAGTTACGAATTCGTAATTATGGATCTTGTAATCTTAGTAGCGTTTGCCCGTCCGCACACGGACCGACTGGTTTGCAATTCAAGTCCCAAATGAATTGCAAACCAGTCGACCCGCGTGCAGACGTGCTTAGGATCATACAGTTTAGTATGTTATTACCATATTTTTGTGTTTTATTTAATTTAGTTTATACTTTCAAGAATATGAAGCTTTTTTTCGATACAATACAAAAAAGCAAAGATGACGATCAGCCAACAGTCACTTATTAAGTTCGTAGGATGATGTATAGATGGCGCAACCATAGACAAATCCGTATGATTTTTATACGATATAATAGTACCAACATTCAGACGATATGTGACAAAATTTCATCACATTCCGACCATTAATTTACTAAATACAATGGTTTTAGTGATGCTACTTTTATAGTTTTCAAAACAATAGAAAAAATCTATATTTCGTGTGTTGATAAAGCGTTTGATATGCTGTTATATTAAAGCTGTTTTGATATTTAATTTACTATTTTTATTTAATATTGTAATCTAGATCTAATCGCGGTAAATAACACACATCAAAGCGTACGAATTTGACAATCGAAAAAAAGCACAAACAGTAACAGGATGATAAGTAACAACCAATTTTGTGAATGTACTACATGTGTCATAAAATTAATTGGATATTAAAATATAATATACTAGAGTTTACCCCCGAAGCGACGTCTTTTTGGCGTGTATGATTTGAATCCAATAAAATAATTAGTAATTACATTTCATATTTAACTCTATTTTTAAATTGAAATAATAAACTCGCTCAATAATAAATTAATTTTTCATGATGTTTTAATAGATAACCTGACGATGAGAAATATTGCTATCTATATAAATAGCTATTTTTAATAAAATAAAAATATATTTTCTTTAATATTTACCAGTAAATCTAATATGCTAGATTTGCAGCTAACTGAATTGACTAGAAGAAAAATCACCAGCAAACCGTAAAAGTAAGACATGGCTAACATAATCAAAAGTTACCACGTATATGTTAGCAATAATATTAGCAGCTTTTCCAAATTCATTTGTTGATTACATTTCTCTTAAAGATATTAAAAATAAAAAAATTAAGTTATTGTTTTTGTAAAACGGTTATGCTTTTCAAGATTGTGAAGTTCTCGAAATTAATGTTTAATTTGTATTTATATTATTACTAACTAAATGATATGAAATGGATTGAAAAGTAAATAAAAAACACACACATGCAAACACAGACGACAATCAACTGGAAAGAAACGAAAGAAGTAAATTCGATTTTCGAAAATACCCAGTAGACGATTTGGAACAACTATTGCACTTCAATTATAATTCGCATCAACTTTATTTTTATCTGTATTCCGACAGGTGAAATAGTTTCGGTATTTGTAGCCGATAAAATAGACATTTCATAGAACGACGGTAAGAAACTGAACTCTGTCATGACAAAAAAATCATACGCATCTTCAATATAAAGGCAAAGTGACTTAAGTGTTGGTCAAAAGTTCTAGTCGATTGACTTTTCGACTTTTGCGAGCACAAACGCAGGCCGAATTTTTATATAAAAATACAAGGGTCATTCAACAAGAGCAGTCATTTTTTGGAGGCTTCAACAAGAGCTTTCATTTTAAATCAAAAGAAAAACGCATTATTTCCTTGAAAAGTGGTGATATTTTTATTTTAATCTAAAGTACAAACTCTGAGGTTAGTAATGAAACACAATATCTGCCAAATGTCACCGAAATAATGTGTTTTTCTATTGATTTAAAATGATCGCTCTTGTTAAAATTTGCAGTCGCTCTTTCTAATTATAATGGGCTTGTGTCCTATGTCTTAATTTCTATAAAAGTGTACTATATATTGATAAAGTGGGTTACTAGAACCTCAAATGTTCAATTATTTTTTAATAACTCGTTATATGTAAAGCTATTCAACGTTGTGCACATTTCAAATGCATGTGACATCACAACCAGTACCAACCTTACAGCTCATAAATCTATGCTATATGTATTTATATATCAAAATATCAAATATTATTTACAGCTATTTCAAGAAACAATAAAATTTCAATATTATGTCTGCCTTAGCAGGGTTAAATAAAATAAAAACTTATTATTTTTTGACTTGACTTGATATTTCGACTACCAACAGCTACAAAACATTACCACGGCACTGACCTACTCAACAAATAACTGACGTTAAAATGCATTTCACGTCATACAAATATGGCCGACCATTTCTAGCGCTAAAACTACAATTCAAATTTTTAATTGCTATATCTCCGTTAACATTTAGATATTTAATCAAATAGACAGGCCAATATACATTTATTAACATCAATTTCAATCAACAATTGAAAAATCGACCACTAAAAAATGAGGACACAAGCCCATTGTAAAAATAAATATCTTTTGTCTTTGAAAAATAAGAGTACATTTTCTACAAGAGACAAACTTCTCAAATTAAAAAAAAGACACTTCATTTTATTAAAAGAAAATTAAGGTATTATATTTGTCACCATAAAATTTTATTAAGTCGTTATTTGATAAAGATATCAATTACATTATTAAAGTAACAACTTAATTATAAATTGTAGAAAATATCCAATATGCATATGCATTTGGACGACTGATTAATCCATGCAAGCAGTCCTTGGAATTGCATATCAATGTACCGACCAAATCCTCCTTTAACATCAACGCTGATCCAATTACGTAATCCTTCTGCAAATAGAAAAAAAAGCGGAATTTAATATTTACAAAAAACTAAGCTAAAAGCCAGCTGTGGCGTCCTGTTAAATATAGTTACAACATTTTTAAGATAATATTTATCAGATTATAGAATAAAATATTAGCCACACCCACTTGTTTTTTATATTTAATTTGTATATCAGGGATTGGGAACCTGCAGTTTTCTTTTATTGATGAATCAGAATCTATCGTGTGGTATCGGTGCAAATTTAAAATAAACCCAACACCTTTTACTCGATTTTTCAGTGAGAAATAAATATTAGTATGGAATAACTTTCCTTTTTAGCAATCAATACACGAAAAAATAGATTATTCCATTATTTTAAAAATTACAAAAGTAGCGTCACTAAAATTACTATAATTCGTAAACAAATCGTCGGAATGTCATGAAATTTTGACAAATATCTTTTGAAGGTTGGTACTATCTAAAAAAATTATATGGAGTTGTCAATAGGGGCGCCATCTTTATGTCATCCTAGGAAGTGTTATATTGATGACTGTTAGAACCGTTTATAATGTTATCAAACAACTTCTACACTTACTTTGCAAATATCTTCAATTCCTTTAAGGCAAATAAAATGACTCCGATTGGCTTCTGTAGTATTCAGTTTGCAGACACTTTCGCAAGCAGCTAGTTTCACTTTTGTAACGGTTGTATTTACAGTACCGGTGGCTGAAACAAATGAAAACAAAATCGTTTAAGTTCTTGAATGCACTACACCATATCTAGTTTGAGTCCGTACCCGCTAAGCACAGATACATATATTTAAGGTTTATTTAACATAAAAAAGTTTACTTTTTACATACATTTTTTAGGTTATTATAATATAAGGTGAAGGTACGTCTATGACTGTGTATAATCTTGTAAATTTATTTAATTGCTTAAAACTTATGTAAATTGATGTGAATTCTTACCTTGTAAAGTTAATAGATTATATTTCGAACCTACTGCTACAGGAACCGGTTGCTCATGAACGTTAACTCTTCCTGCGATGTCTGAATATGTGTCAAGAAAATATGAAAATTAAATGCATGTTATATTGGTTATCACAAAGTTCGTTTTCCTTAAGTAACATTCCCACTCTCCTACTGTTCTAATCCTAAAATGGGTGTGAACTGATTTTTTAGAGGCAAGTTTATGTTATTTTTAAAAAGAAGGTAGGATAGGAAATGATGAAGACTTTATTATGACCTTTAATTATTAAATGATCAATTATAATTATTATAACTGTTAATATCTCCTATAATATTGTGTCATTTGCCCCACAAATAATTTTTCGAAGAATCGTACTAATCTTATTGGATTCGTACTCGATTCTTATACAATTTACTTCAATTAGTACGAATCTTATACGATTCTTCCTCGATTCTTACTCGAATCTTATACGATTCTTAAACGATTCTTTCTCGATTCTTATACGATTCATTTCGATTACTACGATTCTTGTCATTTTACAATTTTTCGAAAACCATAACCTAAACCTACAGCATATAGACATCATTTTATCATGCATCAAGTTCATCAGTACCTGACGTTGATATTGCCGTATCCAGTTTTAACAAAGCAACATCGTTTTGTCCTGGCTGATGAAACCACTGATGCACATGAATTTCCCTGCCAATCATCGAATCGTTTCCAGTTCTAAAGCGGACATGGAAGGAGTCACTCCTAGAATGTGTAGAAGTTAGTGGATATGCCCGGGGTCGTTGTAAAGCCAACAAAAACCAAAATTTTACAAGCTGAACATTTTCTGTTCTGGGCGCGGAGCCCGTATCATTTGCTACTACTGCTACGTGCCTAATACGGCACTGCTTGCACATCTGTGTGTGGACCTGTGAGGCCTGTCTCAGTATGGGACCGTATTTAAGCGACGGCGTATTCGGACGTAAATCGGCGGATTGGATGAGCTACAAAGCAAACCGCCTATGTGTGTCACAGATGTCTGTAGTCGTGTATTGGAGTTCTTTAGCATTTATATAATTTATCATGAGAGCAAACTTTAACTCTAATTTTTATTGATACACTACTGGTATTAAAGGGACTTTAGCATTTATTATATATCTGAGTTCTGGTGGGCGTGAATTTAAATTTAGTTCTATCGTATCGGTATCGGTATCAGTGTCCATGATTCACTGAAATACAAACATAAACTGCATGCAGAACATAGCCATGTCGCCGATGGATTTCATTTGTACCGTATTGCAGCGTAACGACAAGCGATCTTAGGTATCCCCTCCAGTCTGAGGCGGCTGTTTGCATTTACAAAGGTTCGGATAGGATATCGTTGTTGTAGTGGCAACGCTTGGATAAGATTCGCCTTTATACGGTTCTAATGTGCCGCCCGTATTCGGACTGCATTGTAGCGTGCAGTCTGAGAGGTCCAGAGAGATCTCATTACAATTACATAGTTCGGATAAGTAAAGCGTAGTAGCCCGAATACGTCCGGCAGAAATTCGCTTAAATACGGTGCCATACTGAGACAGGCCTTATACGTTATTTACCGCTAGTAGAGTGAAATCGTTTGAGTTCGTGAACAGATACATGAACTATGTATGTAACCATATATTTGTACCACTACCCTACAAACAATTTCTCTAAATCTCGTTCGAATCTAATACGATTCTAATGCGATTCGGTTCAATCCGATCGAGTCTAATTCGAATCCTATACGAAACTTGTCAACATTGTTTGTAGGGTTATATCGAGTACTCGAACACGCATGTGTAGAAGTGTAAGAACATCCCTACAAACAATATTGACCAGAATCGGATAAGATTCAAACGAATCGTATCATAATCGTATCAGAATCGTATAAGATTCGTACGAGATTCAGTTTGTTGCAAAATTGTTTGTATGAATGTCATACCATCTGACTTACCATCGAACACAAGTTGCAGCGGACAGGATCCATTGTTCGTTGAGGAGAACTCCACCACATTTCTGAATTGTTTCATCAAATAAACGGATGGTATCTATTTGCATGACTGACGGAACAATCTTTTCTTCAGGCTCTAAGGACGAATGAATGATGAAACATTATAAAATACTGACATCAGATATTTATTATATCAACTCTCATTAAAATATAAAAGTCTTACTTGATCTGTATGGAGAATAAGCATGGCCAGGGCTAAGGCTATGGATATGGCTATGGGTAATGCTATGGGTATGGCTATGGGTGCCTCTTCCCATTAATGTTCGCTAAAAGATAGGTAACAAATTATGTATTTGCATTCTAAAACCTACCGAAACAAAACTCCAAATATAAATCGATCGCTTAGTTCATTTGTGAGATTGAGTTTTCAAATAAAGACGAAAACAATATTCGAGTTTCAAGTACTCGAGGGCTATTCGTCAAGTTTATCTGCATTATAGTTTTGTTTGGTTTCATTTATGAATGGGTTTGTGTCCTCATTTTTACTGGTCGATTTTTCAATTGTTGATTGAAATTGATGTTAATAAATGTGTATTGGCTTGTCTATTTTATCAAATATCTAAATGTTTACGGAGATATAGCAATTAAAAATTTGAATTGTAGTTTTAGCGCTAGAAATGGCTAGAAATATTTGTATGACGTGAAATGCATTTTAACATCAGTTATTTGTTGAGTAAAGTCAGTGCTGTGGTAATGTTTTGTAGCTGTTGGTAGTCGAAATAATCAAGTCAAGTCAAAGAATAATAAGTTTTTATTTTATTTAACCCTGCTATGGCAGATATAATATTGGAATTTTATTGTTCCTTGAAATACCTGTAAATAATATTTGATATATAAATACATATAGTAGAGATTTATGAGCTGTACGGTTGGTAACCTGTAAACTTGTCAGAGTTCTGTCAAGAATATACCTCTTTTACGCTCTGTCGTATAAAAGAGAACTAGCAGTTGTGGTGTCACATGCAATTGGAATGTTGTACAACGTTGAATCCCTTTAATAATTAAAGAGACAAAATGACCTTTTTAATTGAGCATATGTTTATACTATTTTAATTGAGCATTTACAGAGCATAATGCGGATGTTTAAATAGAACATACATTAGTTTGAAATCTGTACCTTCATCCAAACTTGTTCAGTTTTATTCTCAAAAATTGATGAAATTTTTTACCACAATTTTATAAATTTAATTTTACTTTTAATAAAATATTTCCTTGATTATTAAAGGTATTAAATCATTTCATACAATGGTATCGGAAATATAAATAGTAATTGTCAACACTATTAAGAATTTATAAATTTTATGCGAATTTTTGGTATCAATTGGGCACATAATGCGAGAGCAGAACTTTTTTAAGTGCTCATTCCATGCTGAGCATAATGCCGCATTATGCGCTCTTGTACCGTAAATGGAAAACAGTCATTAGACTCAATACGGGCCAGAATATTACAAAAACGATATAACAGTGCGTCCGTTGCGGATTATGAGGAACCTAAAACTACGCATTTCTGCTCAAAAATTCAAAACTTAGTTATTTTAATAATATCGTTCATTAAATGTAAAAAATCAAAGTCTATGTTTAAATAAAATTAAAAAATGTATTGAAATGTAATTTACCAGTAAATCTAATACGGAATTATTGGAGCTGACGAAATTAAAGAGAAAAACACTCACAAGGAGTGCGTAAAAGCAAGACATGGCGAACACAACCTACCACTTTAAAGTTAACACGTATATGATTGCACTTAAATAATGGCCAATCTTTCAAAACTTATGCATTGATAAAATAAACATTAAACATATGAAAAATTAAGTAATTAAATTCATGCTTTTCAAGATTGCGGAACGGTTGAAACCAATATGTGATTTATATTTTGTGCTGGCTATAAATTTGAAAACTTAATTCATATAAAATACTTTCTAGGATGTATTCAAAAATCAATATTTGAAAAATCGATTTCGAATGATGCATGGGTTGCGAACTAATTCTGTACCGATCGGTTTTTAGAATAGTTAATGTATATTGGAGTTTTTATGTAATTACATATTCAAAAATTCTATCCAATATTTTTGTTGTTACCTAGTAGTTTATAACGTCATTAACTCGAGAAGTAATCTTATTTATTTTTCGTTCTTATTTACGACATTATCTGAAAATTTGATGGGTTGTCACAATATTTCTGTGACGTTTCATTCGACATATCTTTTACACTTGTCTAGTTTTTCAGCGATGGCAAAGGGTCGTATAAAGCAGTTGGTTTTCTGATTTACGCCGAATTCTGCCGCATTAGTGCCACCGGCACGCTCTGAAATTTGCTTAAATATCAGAAATAATAATAAGAAGAGATTTTTAAGTCACAATTGGTCACAATATTTGAAGTTACTTTAAAGACATGTGAATTTGTGTTGTTCTTTGTTGTGAGAAAGTTTTTACTAAATATATTGTTTTTAATATTTTACACAAGTGAACATTTTGTATATATTATATATTTTCTTTTCTATGGTAGTGAGGAAGAAGGTAAAATTTCAAGAGTTCTGTCATTTTTTTATAAATGTTTATTCCTTTAATTATTAAATGAATGAAACTGACTGAAATTCAATGGTTAATATATATTAACTATATTATAATGTTCCAATTTTATATTAATATAGAAGTTATAACTTCTATAAATTTGCAAATTTAATAAAAGTAATTGGATATTTGAGGTTATGATAGCCAACTGTTTCAATAATACAAAGTGGAGTTTTATATAAATTCAGTTATAGTTCTCAAATTGTAACGATAAAAAGAAATAAAACGTATTATTTTTCTTACATAACAGAATTCTCAACTTAAACAAAATATTAGTAAATTATAATAAAATATAACACCAAAGTATTTGACTTTGTAAAAACATTTATTTTATAGTTCTATTAAATTCTATATCGGTATAACATTATTTCACAAATCAGCACTAAGAAAGCTCCGCAAACAGAGCAGAAATATAAACATAATACCCCCGCAATGTGACCAAACTTAATTGAGTTCCAATTGGTCTCCAATTTTCCAGATTGTATTAATGATGTAGGCATAACATACTTCTGGTGCAGATACACTAGAATCCCTGTTTCTTTCAGCCTTACTAGCCTTAAACAAAATTGAAATGTCATTTAGTTTACAGAAATATTTAACAGTTTTAAAATAAGGTTATTCATCGTAACAATTAATTCTTTATTTAGAGAGCCTTTGATAATTGGATAAAGTTGTTTTTGTGGGATAAAAACCCAAAGATAATAATCAATCTTATCCTCATGTCAGGGTCTCGTAAAACTGTTTCTGGCGCCATGATAGTGATAATGATTCACTTACATTTTATTAATACTTCCATGGTGTTTAAACCTCTTTCTCACGCCTAATCCAATCGGTGTTTCGACATATTTCGGCTTAAGTGAAGTTATTTCACAAGTAGCACTAAAATAAAGTAACGCTACAAAGTCTTTAGGCTGATTAGATAATGGGCTTGTGAACCACGACTTAATGGCTATATAACTATCCTAACTTCAAATATCCAATTATTTTTAATTAGTAGTAACATTATAGAAGATATTAACAATTTAAATAGCCCAAAGTTATAAAACATAACTCTGCGTGTGACGTCACATCCGATGATTTGTCATCTCTTGTATACAACAGAGATGAGGTGTGTGTGATACGTCATTTACTGCTAACAGTTGAGGTGACGTCTAAGGCCTGTCTCAGTATGGGACCGTATTTAAGCGACGGCGTATTCGGACGTAAATCGGCGGATTGGATGAGCTACAAAGCAAACCGCCTATGTGTGTCACAGATGTCTGTAGTCGTGTATTAGGGGGTGTATTGGAGTTCTTTAGCACTTATATAATTTATCATGAGAGCAAACTTTACCTTTAATTTTTATCGATACACTACTGGTATTAAAGGGACTTTAGCATTTATTATATATCTGAGTTCTGGTTGTCGTGAATTTAAATTTAGTTCTATCGTATCGGTATCGGTATCGGTATCGGTGTCCATGATTCACTGAAATACAAACATAAACTGCATGCAGAACATACTCGTTACAAGCGATGTCGCCGATAGAACCGAAAAGATCCGTATTGCAGCGTAACAACAAGCGATCTTAGGTATCCCCTCCAGTCTGAGGCGGCTGTTTGCATTTACAAAGGTTTGGATAGGATATCGTTGTAGTAGTGGTAACGCTTGGATAAAATTCGCCTTTATACGGTTCTAATGTGCGAGGTAGTGCCGCCCGTATTCGGACGGCTTTGTAGCGTGCAGTCTGAGAGCTCTAAAGAGTTCTCATTACATTTACATGGTTCGGATAGGTAAAGCGTAGTAGCCCGTATACGTCCGGCAGAAATTCGCTTAAATACGGTGCCATACTGAGACAGGCCTAACAGTGACGTCATACGCAGAGCTAAAATATTTAAAGAGCTATGTCTCCGTTAACTTTTAAATATTTAAAATGATAGAAACGCCAAAATACATATATTAACTTATATCGTAATCAGGAATTTAAAATACGACCTCTGAAAGATGAATTCACAAACCCATTAAGGTTTTGTAAAGGACAGTATAAAAAGCGGTTGCCCAATGAAACCACGACTGCCTTAAGACAATCTTGCCTGTGTCGTGGAAAGATAGAGACAGCAATAGGTATAAGAAGGTATGCCAGACAGTCTTAAGACAGTCGTTGGTTCAGCGTACAACCACTTTATTTTATCTTACTTTTCCATATTTATTGGTATTGGTGGCATTGCTGAATTCAACACTATAATATTTCTTGTACACAGTGCTGGAACTAAGTTTGCATAATTAATTACACCTTTATCAAGAGGACAAGTAGGTCCATTAATAAGTCCTTGCCATTGTTGATAATACACTCCATTAAACTGCAAGATTATACGATTTTAAACTAAATTACATTATATCGCAAGAACTAGTAATGAATTTTGAGCAGATGTTTTAGGCACCTTAAAAATTGGTACAGTAGTTTCTTTATAGCAGTTAAATATTGAATTGAACACTTAATTGGGCATTAGAGGTTATTTTGCTATTGCGCGCTAAAATTATTGTCGAAATCTACTTAAAATTTGTTATCAGGGCCCGTATTACTGAGTCTTGCGAACAATGATCATGATATGATTTATATGATGATAAGAATCACTTTTAAAAAAGTATTTCTGAATTTTATTATTAATTATTGTGATAGTTCAGAAATACTCTTTTAAAAGTGATTCTTATCATCATATAAATCACATCTGTTCGAACACGATCATTGCTCGCGAGACTCAGGAATACGGGCCCAGGTCTTGGACCATTACCAATGCGTTGCAAACAATAGATATCTACTTTATACAAAAGTTCTTGCAAAAAGTTTAGTTGCAATATTACCAACAAAATGGAACATGCGAGAAATATACATACCCTGTTACTTTAGTGAAGATGGAGAAATGAATAAAAAAAAGCATTATAAATAATCTAGAAAAAGTAGTAAGAAGTATACATCTACGATAGATACTTACTTCTTCAAAAAGAGTCAATGCGTAACTGTCATTGTTCTGGCATATTTGATGTGTTCTAACCACTAGTAACTCGTCTAATGATTTAAACGGTAAAGGATAAGTTTGAACAGATAGAAAAACAATAAGAAATGCTGAATATGAACAATTTAAGATGAAACCATATAGCAACATTGTGAAGGCATATATTCTGTAAGACAAACTGTCATGGTTGTCTTGAAAACCTGAAAACTTTTAATTTTAAAAAGGCGTAAATTGGATGTGTTTGTGCTAGTACTGACCAATGCCCCTATCAACAATCTGTAATATGTGTAACAAAAGAAACCAATGCGTCACAAAACCTACCCTGGCTGGTTATGCAACCTATAATTGACAAAGTAGATTCTGAGAGTGAGGCTGTTACGTCATTATGGAATTTATGAAAATATATTAGAAGTAACCAAAGAAAAACGGAAAATATAAGCAAAGATATTCCACAAGCAATCCATGAAGAAGCTGTCGGTATATAAAGGTAGAACTCTGAAGATTCCTTCATTGTTGGTTTTCTAATTTTCACTTCATACCTGAAACGTATTTATGCAAAATGTACACGATTTATTGTTATTTTTAACATAAATGAATTTATTGTAAAAAGCGAAATAATGAAATGGGCTTGTGTCCTCATTTTTTAGTGGTCGATTTTTCAATTGTTGATTGAAATTGATGTTAATAAATGTGTGTTGGTAGTCGCGTTGTTGAGTAGGTCAGTGCTGTGGTAATGTTTTGTATCTGTTGGTAGTCGAAATATCAAGTCAAGTCAAAGAATAATAAGTTTTTATTTTATTTAACCCTGCTAAGGCAGACATAATATTGAAATTTTATTGTTCCTTGAAATAGCTGTAAATAATATTTGATATTTTGATATATAAATACATATAGCAGAGATTTATGAGCTGTAAGGTTGGCAGCGATTGTGATTTCACATGCATTTGGAATATGTACAACGTTGGAATCCCTTTAATAATCAAAGAGACAAAATGACTTTTTTAATTGTTAATATCTCCAAACATATACGGAGTTATTAAAAAATAATTGAACATTTGAGGATCTAGTAACCCATTTTATCAATACATAGTACACTTTTATAGAAATTAAGACATAGAACACAAGCCCATTGAAGAACAGGAATTGAAAACGGTTTATTTCTTATTATAGTAATTACCAAATTTTACCAACAGGATGCACTATGCTGTAGTTCTCCATGTACATGGAAGGGCAGGCGGATAAACTCACGTCAACTGTTCCCTGGTCCAAGAAAGGATATGGATCACCCACTGTGTCGGATACACCTTTGGATCTAAAATATAGAAACCGTAACTCGGAGTGATACCAATTCAATTTAATATTTTAGACAATATTGTAAAATGTGTGTTAGAATGTCATACTAATTTCGTCCTCAATTAATTGTTACATTTAGTGTGTAAATATTGCTACAAATTAATTGCAAAACACATGATTCTTTTGTAGTGTAGATTTTGCTTGCAAGCGATGTTGCCGCACTGTCAGGCGCGATGATGTTCTTAAGTTACGATAAATTAAGTTTTTCTACTTTTTGTACATTTATGTACTTTAAATAAATAAAAGATTATTTTTTATTTATTTTTATTTTCTGCTTTTTAATATTTCTTAATTTGATTATATAAAAAATATGTATGAAAACAAATTCCAGTTTATTTTTATTATCTCTCTAGCATTCGCGTTCCAATTATCATTTAAACAACAATATATCTATTTTAAAAAAATAACGGAATTTTTTATTGCATTACTTTTATACAGAGTTACACTTATTTACACATACAAAACTTGTAGTAGATAACTTATCAGAAAAGAATTTAAAAATCGATTGCAAAGTTTTAACCAATATAACAAAAGAAACGAGCAAGTTAATTAAAAGCTTAAAAAGGACTTGAAGTGACAAAAGTAATTAAAACGTTATTAAAATACCAATCTTACTGTAAATAAAGAGTTTCCTCCAGGATATTCCAAATAAGTTCCAAGTATTCCGTAAAAATGTTGTATTCGACCTGGTGCTGCAAGACAAAGTTTCATAATTATTCAAAGATTTATGCCGCCATCCGTCCGATGTAGTGGTATACGTTCACTTTGCTTAAAAAGTTAATGTCTTTGGACCAGCAAACTGTATTTATTTATTTTTTACTCAGGAAATCGAACCCGGAGCCAAGCATAGCTGAGTGTTAGTGAACGACCTAGCCACCGACATGACTCTACGAATTATAATCAAGTTCTTTAAAACCAAAGTCACTCGCATTTATAAAAACAAAATGTCATCAAAATGAGGCATCAGAATTCGTGTTGAAATCGACAGACGAAGGTTGTAAAACTTACCAGAACTGTAACTAAAGAGCTCTGGCTCATCACAGCGTCAACTTGCCCCAAATTTTTGAAATAGGAACTGTCAATAGCAATTTTACTGCCATTGCTAAATCTGTAGATTTGGTTCAACGCAACCATTCTTAATGTAAATAAATAATCAAGTGATTTTGTTTTGCTTCCTATTTATTTAGACGTTCTATATTGATTTTGCAATTAGGGAAATGAAATCAACAACAACAACAGTAACCAATTGTATTATTTCAGTGTCAGTATGTTATTTTCAGTGATGGATTAGATTGAAATCAGACATCATTTTAATGTTGATTACATGCCAGACCTATGTTACGAGTAATATGAGTATAGTGCATGTCACTCAATGATTAGAGAGGCATATTATTTAAATATATGCATATGGTATAACAGTTGAATTACACCAATGAAATATCATTCAGTCATTTACTGAAATGTTCCGCTATCGTTTACCTACTCGCTGAAAAATTTGCAATTTGATACTGATTTGAGGATTTTTTCCAAACGATTTTCATTCGAGTGTTGTAATCATCAATTTATTTTACATTGTACTATTTTATATGCATCTCGTTGTATAAAAGTAAAAGGCAATGCATATAAGGGAACTATGCAGGAATCGGAAATGGCATCACAGTCCAACTTATTTTTTATAGCATTTGATCCCGTAAGAACAAAAATGACTATTTTATTTGGTCGTGAGAGTCAAATTCATCAATACAGTTTTATGAAAATAAAGACCAGAGTGTGACGCATTGACTAAATAAAATGTTTATCAACAACAAACAGTATAATATGGTATTTCGTTTTCAAGCGAGCGACTTTGAATTCAATATAAGTTCTGCTGGCATATTATAGTTTTCAAAGGCATGTTATTTGTGCAGAACTCGAATTTAAACCTCATCAATATATTAAATTTATATCTACAAAAATATTATATGTTTTGAATTAGAATTCTAAGTTTAATACGTAACTGTCGAACTTCGAAGTCAGATAAAATGTTAATAGGTCAAATGACAGTTGAAAAAAACAGTTCAGAAAATGCAATGTAACAAAATGTAATCAAGGTCGCTTCATTTCAGCGTTCTAGAACTTATAAAATCATGCATACAGTTGCCGAGAAAGTGACTGTGAGATAAATGGGATAAAAGGGTTAATATAATTGCAATACATTTATGTTAGCCGCTCTTGAATTGATTCTTTTCATAAATTTCTAATTGAAGGTAAATGACCTTCTTTATTGCTCTCTCAAATAATTGAAATGTATGATGTCGTCATGTAATGAGTTGCAAGCCCCAAAACATGTGATCTTGCATTGTCTTGGATCATGAATCCAACTGGATATAAAAATTCAAATAGTGACATCGATGAACTGGAATTATCACTGTAACGATCTTTAAAAATAACCTTGAATGTTTCCGACCCTTTAAGTAAACCTTTTAACTAGCCCCTTTAAATGAAACTTTTAAATAATGTGACTAATAAAAAAATTAATCCGTATTTAAAGGTACAGTAAACTTTATTAATAAATGTTTAATAGAATAGATGAATAGAATTATTGATTTTGCTTCGAGAATTTGAATGCTGTATCTCTAGTAACGTGTATGGCTAGAATCAAAACACAAGTCGCATAATTACTTTATTTGCACATACATGTGCATGTTTTGATTTATGGAATCAAAGTACACACACAAGCATCATTACTTTGATATGCATTTTATATTAAAAACCAGTTATATTTTATTTAATTTTAAATTTTACAGTTAGTATAATCATATTGCTTGACGAACGCATATTGCGGTGTACGAAAATGTTAAAAACAACGATAAAATACGTATCTGTGATATCTTTAATTGTTATTTTTGTTGCAATAATATTTAATACAAATGTTCCAAATTTAAACTCTGTAGATAATTTGTCATTAATATTAAATGGTTTAAAAAAATTAGAAAAAAGTGTTAGCGTTAAGAAAGAATTAAGTAACCTTAAAGTTGCAGTTGGGTATGGTGCATGTTCTGATTTATATGTAGATGCCGTACATTTCTTAAGATATGATGAATTAAAAGGAAAACCGAAACACTTCGATGACATAACCTCTAAAAGTCAATTATTGAAAAGTTTTGCATATTATTTTCGACATGGAGCTGCAGCTGAGTAAGCAAAATATAATCTTAATTATTTTATCTCTATGTAGTAACTTTCCATATCTGTTATCTGAATGTATGTATTAATAACTTCTGATTAATTATTATTTTTTAGACGTTTCATGTCAAACGCCCCATTATTTGATGAACTTGTTACTAGGGCTGAAACAATACCTATACATAGGTGGAGTCTTGGTGGAAATGCGCCGGTTATGGCTTCTAGATTTAGTATAGAAGGATGTGATGTTCTTTTAGGAGCGATGATGACACCAAAATTAAGAGAATCAATTCCTGATGGTATAAAGATAGCTGGAGGTGAGGTTTCGAAGGACGATGTGCATTTGGTACTTGAATACAAAAATGGAGAACAGTGGGGACCATACAAGGCCACTCGAGCAAACAGGTTATTTTTTTAGTTTATTTTAGAAATATAATTTATATCTTTTTGAAATAAAATTATGTTGCAGATATATTTTGCATAATGATGAGAACAATCCATTAATAAACTCACTAGAAGAATTTGATGATAAATTATCTTCATTTCAACCTCGTTTACTTGTAGTCAGCGGTTTACAAATGATGGACAACTTTCCTTTTTCCGAAGGTAAAGCTTAAGCACGTAGTAATAGAAAAGTAGTTTAGAAATGATACATTGTAAGGCATATGGGCATTGTTAATGAGCAAACATCTGTGTTTTCTGGTTGTTTCTTTTTTAATTGTAATTTTTGAAATCATTTTCAAAATTCGTTTTTCCTAATTCAATTGTCAAGAAAAATTCGCGATATACCAGAAACCAGTTAATCTCTGATATAGAAATAACTTTACAACATTTATATAAATATCTAAAGTAAGTTATTATTGAATTCAACAGGAGTTCGTCAATCTCGTTTCAACAGAATTCAACGTCAGATGATGTCGCAACCTAAAGAAACTTTAGTTCATTTTGAAATGGCCAGCTTCGTTGAAACTGAACTGATAACAGATTTATTAGAACATGTGATTCCATTTACTGATTCTATTGGAATGAATGAACAAGAATTAGCAAATCTATATTACAGATTTGTGCATGGAAATGTTAGTGTAATAGCAGATTCCAATCCAAGAGTTGCCGTTTCTTTAGATCAAATGAGGGAATTATTCAGGTATATATAGAAACATAAATAAAAGTGCTACTTTTTTTAAAAATAATTAAGTATTTGTTTAGATTGATTCATGAGCATTCAAAAGAGTTTGAATATGCTCGTGTTCTCACTCGCATCCATGTACATACATTGGCGTACCAAGCTATCATGACAGTAAAGGGATCTGTTTGGAAAAATATTAAAGAAGCTTCAGCCAAAGCTTCGCTAGTTGCTAATCGTCATGTGTGCCAGACGAAGGACGTGGACATTTCAAAAGCCACATTAGTAATGGATGGAAGTTTTAAAAAATCTAAAAATGAAAATTCAGAAAGAGTTGTTATGGATCCTAAAGATCCTGTGTCGTGTTGGACAGAGAAGGTTCCTAAGAAATGAAAATAATAATGCTCTGCGAAAATGTTAGTAAAATGTACTAATATTATTGTAAATTTCTTTTCTAGATTAGTGTTTGTAGTACCTGCACACATGAGCATGATGATGTAAAGATTATCGAAATTTGCGTGGCTCCTGTCTTAGTCTGCTCTGAAGCCAAACAAACAGCGGGTGGAGGTGATAATATATCAGCTGCCGGATTAGTGCCTCAAATTTAAAAAGCTAACGAACCCTCTTTTTATCTTATCACATTCCAGAAAGGTTTAATTTCTATTTTATTTTACATGAAGTTTTATACGTATTTTTTAATATTTAATTTTATAATACATACAATATATGTAGTTATACTATGCCAGTCACAAATTATTAACTTACTTTTATGATTACAATACGTAAAAAGGAAGTTGTGATAATAACATTCCTAAAATGCTTTTTTAAAGTGCTGTTTTTAATCATTCCTATAGTTTTTGTATTTTTATATACCTAAAAATATTATTAACAATAAATTTAAAGCATGGAACTAAATGGTAATGCTTTTTATTAGAAAGAACAATACTCAAGTCGATTTTACGAGACTGACTATTTGGTAATGAATTTTATTGTAGTATATGTTATATATGTAAAATAATAAACAAAAACATAATCAAAAAACTTATTTTATTTCTTTTATTCCTTAAAGCTTAAAGTCTGTATGAAAAATATACTAAACTTAAATATGAAATGTATATTTCGTAAACTTTAAAACAAGGTGTTAATTAAGTTGCATAATGTCATGGCGTAATTATGTTATTGTGCCATCTGTTGAATAAATAGTTAAGTTTAACAGTACCATCTATTAAAGAGTAGTCTCAACATATGGAAGCTTAATGATTTGATCAAAAGATGGCACATTAATTTTAGTGCGCCGCCACAGTTAGCAACCTGATTAACACCACGAAAGCCTTAAAATTTATATTGTTAACTTTACAAAAATTTTAAAACTAAAATATTAAATATTTTATATTCATTGAGGTATATTGAATGTGTTACTTTAGTTTTATATTTTCTAGGCGCATTATTATACCCTCCAAAAATGTATATTTTTAATAAAAATGTAAAAATCAATGTATCTGTACGTTTTATATAGAAGGTTCGTATCAAAAACCAAGAAATTTATATTTTAAATAAAATTTAAAAAATCGAAGTTTCGGTATTTTTGAAGAAGGTTATATATACTCTTCTTTCATTACAGAAACTGAGAATATTGCATTGCTCTTAAAATCATAAAAGTGAACCTTTTCATCATTTTTAACAAGATTATAGTCTTCTTTCGTTTCAAAAACCAAGAAATTTATATTTTTAATAAAATTGTAAAAATCAAAGTTTTTGTATTTTTTAAGAAGGTTATACACTTCTATCATTACAGAAACTGAGAATATTGCATTGCATTCGTTTCAAAAACTAAGAAATTTATATTTTTAATAAAATTGCAAAAATCAAAGTTTCTGTATTTTTTAAGAAGGTTATACTCTTGTTTCGTTTTAAAAACCAAGAAATTTATATTTTTAATAAAATTTAAAAAATCGAAGTTTCGGTATTTTTGAAGAAGGTTATACTCTTCTTTCATTACAGAAACTGAGAATATTGCATTGCTCTTAAAATCATAAAAGTGAACCTTTTCATCATTTTTAACAAGATTATACTCTTCTTTCGTTTCAAAAATCCAGAAATTTATATTTTTAATAAAATTATAAAAATTAACATTTCCTTACTTTTTAAGAAGGTTATACACTTCTTTGGTTTCAAAAACCAAGAATTTTATATTTTTAATAAAATTTAAAAAATCAACATTTTCTTGGTTTTTAAGAAGGTTACACTCTTCTTTCGTTTCAAAAACCAATGAATTTTTATTTTTAATAAAACTGTAAAAATGGAACTTATGAACCTTATTTCGTGTGTAAGACAGGTATAAGACATTGTATAGTATATTTATACGAAACAAGCATGAGTCATTGCCGCACTCTTGTAATTTAAACTATAGCATTCATTTCGTTGCGTGATCGAATATCGAGAAATTGATTTATAGAGAAAAGAGCATAGAATACTTTTTGTAGAAATTTTCAGCTTTCTTTTTTAATATAACTTTATTTGTAGTCATAAAACCAAATTAATACGATACAGAAACAAAAGAGGCTCATTTTTAAACTGTTTATAAAGGTTACTATTTAAGTGTTTTCTGCAACTTGTACAGGAGACTATTAAAAAAAAAATATTTAAATTTACTCGTAGACTTTAAAAACAGGGTGTTAATTTGGTTGCTTCTCTCTAGGCGCAATGAAATGAATATGCCATCTGTTGAGCAAATAATGAACTGAGAAATGTTTAAGCTACTTCTTAATAGATGTCGCTATAAAAATTTGATCTTCATTGTTTTTTTTTAAATATTTTAATGTATAATTAATTATTGATTTACCACAATTTTTACCTGCTTCCTACATCTAAATTTACACATTCAATTTTATATTTTTTGGATCTTACCTTTATTATATTTTGCAGAATCTTTTATATCCACTCGTAATTCTTTTCCTGTAATATTATGTAGCATCGCTGATTGCAACTAACTATTTTTTACTAAAGAAACGGCACGCAATTTAACCGTTTCACCAAACACGCCGGCTCCGGACAATGAAATCAATTGAAAATACTTCGTAACTTTCGTGTTGTTTTTCTATTATCTACTACTGAGAACTCCTTGTAGCTATGCTAGGATATTTACCAAAGAAAATTAACAAATAAAATTTCGTTTTAAAAACTTATCAATAATTTATTTAATTTAATTTTTTACCTACAATTTAAATGAAATTTAGTAAGTCATTTTAAACGAAACTTGGCACATGCATTCATCATTTACAATTATATTTAAAAATGTTGACATGGTACATGTATTCATTAGATTTAAAATAAATTGATACTTTCCTCCATAATTATGTTTGTTATAAATATAAACCCATTTATTTTAAATTTAATATTTTCGATTTATAATTCTCATTTACACTTATCTCACCTCAACTACACAAAGTTCTTTCTTAAATATTAATATAAATATGTTTTAATAATATTTTCATTTAACTGATATTTTTTTATGGAATGTGATTAGCTATTCACCAAAATTATAATTAATAAATAATTCCTGAAAAGTTAGTGTAGTTCTATAGTTTAAAAATTCTTTCATACATTTAAAATGATATTGGTAAATTTGTAATAAAAAAAAATTAGAAAAGTTAAAATATATATATCCGTTAAGCACACTGTTGTATATTTTATGTATATGTTATTATGAGTTTTATATAAAAATTCACTTTCAATTACGTAATTTTCTTTTAAATAAAATATACTTCAAACCTTTCACAAATTTTCTTATGCAATCATATGCGTTTTGTGTTTAGCGGATATATATGTATATATATATACATTATTTATTGAAATAATTATTAGAATATCTTATAGCGACTAGAAAATATCTTGCGTTGTACGATTTTCGATATATAACACTTCGAAAATCAATTTCTTTTTTTAAATAATATAATTGTTTAAACAATTTTAATTCTTCTGTGATTATGTGACTAATGTACATGTATATTGAAATTGTATTTATATTTTACTAAATAAACTCATATTTATTTGTTTTATAAAAATAGAATAAAAGGTAATTTTTGTCATTTAAATACAATGAACTTTATTTTAAATTCTTTGTATTAGATTCATTTCTTTTGCCAAGTACCGTGGAAATAAATTAGTAAAAAGCCGTTGCTGTAACGAATAATTTATAAATCGTTATTTAGACCTCTATTTTGTAACTTTTCCAATATCGATATCTTATTTTTTGAAATATCGAGACTATACCCGAATCCTATATACTATAATACCGACAATTCGTCATCCTAATTGCAATTAATAAAGCAGAGAATTGATATGTTTTAATTTCTGCCAACAACTAAATAAGCCATATAAACGAGGCAGTAAATTCATCCATACAGTGCTCCAGCGTAAAATGCCTCACCAATAACAAAGGTTTGGCTATCTGAATCTAACTGACAAAAGAAATAAACCAAATGATATTTTAATTAGAAAATGCCCTTAAATAATAATTGTTTATTATTTCTTATAGAATATTCCCTTCGGTATTCTAATTTTTGTGCTAAATTCGTGAAAAATTTATGAGTATTTCGTACGGAATGTATGTGTAAGTATTATAACAATTCTATAATTATATTTAAATATATAATTATTTACAAAATCTGGAAGCTGCTTTAATTACCACAAACAATAACAGATTATTTTCAAAAATAATACGTCTTAAATAATTATGTCCTATGACTTGACATTGAATTAATTATCTAACAATATTTGTTTGTAAAAAGTTATGGTTAGATTTAGATTACATACATATTTAAGTATATTAATTATTTAAATATTCTCTTACTATTTACTTATTTTCTAAACGGCTTCTAAAATAAGATATATACAAGTGTTTTAATATTAAATTTGTTTACATCTAAATTGAGTAATTCCCTTTTATAAATACTGTGTTTTTTTTTTACAAATGACATATGATAGCTTGAAATAAATAACATCAACTAAGGACCTGTTTTATGATTTTAATATAGTATTCATAATGTCATAAGTTAAAATGTGAATTGGATTAGAATACTAATAAGATAGTTTAAGCGGAGCCCCGAATGTCTCATTTATAAGATTATCAAGGTAGAGAGTTATCTAATACAATCAAAATGTTTTGTCAAGGTAATAAAATTACTCTTACACAATACATAAAACAATAAAACAGGTCCTACAAAATGAAAGTATTAGCAATTATTAAAAACATTACTTTGCAATTAAATAGTTCCGTATAAAATTTATTTGAAACCTACTTTATAATTTAGGAACAACGTTATGATTGTTTTTTTTATATTAGCTACCATATGCCGAATTCACAACGTTTTTAAGTTTTATGGCCATCATCTTAATCATCTAAATTTAGTTAATATATTAATTATTTGTCATTTGTTGGTGTCATTATAAAGATTTAATCATTTTTACAGTAGACTTGTTGAACAAATTTAAAAAAAATTATATTTAAAATACTTTGAATTTAATTAATTTTACTATAAAATTAATACTGAATTTTATTATTGCGTTATAAAATATTATTTATAATACCAGAAACAGAGTAAATACTTTTAACAAATAATACAGTTATTCCATTTTGTCCAGTTAGTTTTACATAGTAAAAATAAGGATACACAGTATATTCAAGGTTGAAATCGAAGGCTCAATTGCCTAGTCATTTTTGTAGGCTAATTTTAAATCCTGAGATACAAGGTGGTATAGGTAGAACCCATATATAAGGTGCAGAGAGTGTAATATGTCTTTATTTTGTTTATGTAACACTATAACTCACACGGAACTCTGTGCTTCTGATTCTAGTACTATAAATAAAAATAAATAGATAAATTTAATGTAAATCTTTAAAAATTATTTTATATTTCATATGAGGATTATAAAAAGGTATCCATTCATCGACCAATAAAAAATTTATAGGTAACCGCTAAGTATGAAATTCTCTTTCCATTGCATCGATTGAAGGCCTTTTTTGCTGTCTGCCTTGTCGTCCGGGAAGATTTAAAGCATGCAGTGGTAGAGTTGATTCCATTGATTGGTTTCCAATTTGCGATGGTAAATCCAGCAATGTTTCTGGACTGAAACGAACTCTTGACTGGGAACTGGTGGATCCTCCTTCTTTTGCACTAAGATACGAACTATCTGAAGTTAATTCCGATGTTAAACTATCTGGAGGTGTTGGATTTGTAGGCGTACCACCTCCTGAACTTGTGCCACCAGTTCCAGAATTCTTGGATGATTTCTGAGTGTTATATTTTTTTAAACTAGATCTTAATTTAGTTACCCCTAAATCAAGTCCTAATGTAATTGGTCTTTCGGAATTATTACTTTCTTGACTACTTTGTCTAGAAAATTGAATGTCTCTAGGCGTATATTCGGTTTTCCAATTATTATATTCATAATTGTCATTTCTTCGATAATAGGGACTTGCTACTTCTTCGTTTTCAGTTCTGAAACTCTGATTTAAATTACTACTGGCATTACTTACATTCGAATTTGTTCTTCGATGTTGATTTGTGGAATATGGAAATCTGGAATGTGTTTCTTGAGGATAACTCTCGTAATTATGTGGTAGGTTGGTCCCATACTCAATAGGATAATAACTCTGATAGTCGTTTCTTAATTTACTTCCGTTATACAAATCTCGATCATATACGTAATCTTGCCGATAATATGATTGTTGGTCCGTTCGGGCTGAAAAATGTCCTAAATATTGTGGTTCTGCAGGTATTTCCGATGTCGTATATTCTCCAGACGGGTAGATTCCTGAAATGCATAAATGTTAAAGTTCTGGAAAACATATATTCTATGTATAATTAATTTAGTTATATTACAATTTTTCCGACATAAAAATGACATTTTTAATTCTTTAAAAGTGGTCAAAATAACATAAGATATAAACCGGAATTATATTCTAATATAAATTGTGTATATAATACCGACACACCTCTATCTGACGGATATTCAGGAGGCATATCATTGGATGTAGCACTAGATTTTCTTCTAGGGCTAGGTGTAGGTGGTTGAGTCAATGCACTAAGATTTGATCCTAAGCCACTAGTATTTGTATAATTTGAACCTACGCCACTTGTACTTGATAATGTCTGTCCAAGCCTGTCACCGAATCCACTGGATGTTGATGCCAAATAATGTTGCGGTGAATCTGTAAATCGTAGTGGCCGAACTTCATCAGTACTTGTTTGATATTGTGAATTTCCTAGAGTATTTAATAGTGGTCTCATGTGTTTTCCGGGACCATGATAAGTATTATGTGCATATCCACTTGAGGTTTGAAATTCGTAAGTGGGCGATAAAATTCCTAAAGATGATGCCTCTGTTGGGGCTCGATATGGTGACACCTCTGATTCAGGCCTAGAAATTAATAAATTTAATTAGTATAAGAAACAGAGACCCATACTGATTTAAAATTAGGCGATGTATTACTGTGTATTACCTATTTGGTTGCAGCTTTGGATGCAGCGGTGACACGTTAGATACTCGGACATCGTACCCTGCAGCTACTCCAGCTAGCATAGACGCCATATTATACAATACCATTTCAATTATAGATAATTTTGGTTTTGTTCTTAAACCTAAAAATGACAAATCAATATATTAATTTTGAAACAAATTTTACATTTAATAAAATTATTTATTATATATCTTGTTAGTGCATACCATCAGCATTATATAGAGTTGGCATTGGTACAGGGGGTCTCCCTGTAACGCCTACGTGTAACGGCGACTCAGGCCCCCACTCGTCAGCGCAATAATCTGTTAAATAAACCGATCTTAATGACTCGAGAAAACCTATATCAAAAGCTAGTGAGTGTCATGAATAAAAAATGTATAAGTATCCAAAACCTCATTGAATTTACATTGAGTTCTTTTTGAGAAATAGATAGATAGGTTTTATGGTTTTTAATTTATTCCTATATCAGTATGTCTATAACTATAATTTCGTTAAATTTTGTTAATAAAAATCACCCAAATTTCATGACCTACATATTATGTATTACTATGCTATATTTAAATTATTTATCATGACCTTTTACGCATGTTTAATAATATAGTCAAAATTATTTTATAGTAGAATGCATGAAATTAAATTAAGTGCAAACCGCGTGGAAAAAAACTGTAATTCTGTAACACATTTGTGATTTTAAAATGGCATGGGAAAAATATTGCACGCGTAAAAAAAATTAAATCCGTGTGCCATAAATTATCTACAATTAACTTTTCTAAAAAAATATTTAGCAAATAAAGTTGACCAAGCTTTTATTTCTATATTCTTTTTTACATTTAAATATCAATAGCTGGACTTGTAGTTACGACAATAAATAAAACCATAAAACCAACTCTAAAAGAAAATAATCAATGATTAAAAATTTATTTTAAACAATTTTTTTTAAGGAGTTTATTTAAACGATATTATAAGAATCAAACTTGCAATCACCAAATAAATAAAAGTTATTTATAGGATTAAGGATCATGCAATAATATAGGCAAATATTTAAAAAATAAAAATAAAAACTAAAATAATTAAAAGTAAAATTTATTAATTAATAATAATTATACATTAACCACCACCATAAAAAAATAAACAAATATTTTTAAGAGTCGATAAAAAATAATTTAACGTAACTTAAAATTAAATTTAGTTAAATATTTGTTTATCGTAATACAAAGTTATAATTTTTATATAAATTTTTTAATTGAAGACTTTTATTTCATTTTTATTTTAAAGAACCTGAATTGTATTTTACATAACTTAATGTTTATAAACTAATTAACCCAGTAAACCATATATAAGGCATTTGAGAAGCAGGAATTCATCTAGACTTTGTAATGAATTCATTACAAACCCTAGTTCTATTTCATTTTATAGTTTGCTGGGAAAATTATTATAAGTCTTAAAATTAAAACATTTATATTAAAACGAAGGTTAAATATAAGACACTACTTGCAAAAGAAAGCGAAAAATAATAAAACTTACAAAAAATATACGCATGCAATTCTGAATACTACACTTAATTTAAATTTAAAAGAAAAAGAAATTAAATTATTCTTTTTTCATAAAATATTATATATTGTATAACTTACAATGACTTTGAAGCATCTCCTCTGAAATGCCTGCGTTTAAATTAAATAGAGGAATTTAATTACTTTTTATTTCTTTTATTTTTTTTTTGGTCCCTAAAAATTAATTTAAAAAATATCCTAAAATTATCACAAAATAATTTCATAAAAATAAATCCAGTATAATTATTTTTTATATTTTATGAACTAAATCTCTATTATCTAAATAAGTAAATTTAAAATACACATATTTAAAAAGATTTTCATAAAAAGAAAAACTTTTTGTAAAAAAATATAAAATGGGCG
The DNA here is from genome assembly GCA_963678705.1 of Panorpa germanica. Lineage (NCBI taxonomy): Eukaryota > Metazoa > Arthropoda > Insecta > Mecoptera > Panorpidae > Panorpa > Panorpa germanica. The sequence continues at coordinate 5,400,516 of OY783206.1, read as the reverse complement.
TTAGAAAACTGGGCTACCCTAAATGTTTTAACAACAAAAGTTAACTTATTGATACTGTTAACAACAAAAACTATTGCCAGAGGTAAGGATTGTTGATAACTTTTATACAGTAAATTATTGAAAATCACTATATCTGGTAACAATTAACGTTAACTTTTCTTGTTAAAACAATTAGAGAATCGGACTACTAAAATGTGCGATGATTTCTTTGCAGAGCTATAGAACATTTAACAGTTCTTTAGAAATGGGAACAGTATCAACATATGAGATAGTTCAATTGAAGCAACATTCTTATCTAAATATATATTATCCAATAACTAGCTTTCTGCATAACACGAATTTTGAAATGTAAAAAAAACTATCCTAGAATAGGTTATATGTTTTGATATGTACAATATAATTATACAGTTGAAAACTAAAATTTTGTAGCACATTTTATTTTATATAAATATTAAATCTTAATTTATTTGATATAAAAGTGTAATTGTTACTTTTTACCATCGGTAACAGGTTCTTTAGCAATATAGAATCTTTCACTATAATATACAGTATCATAATTTCTATATTGTTTGTTTATTTGATAATCTGATTGCAGTGTGCTAGAATCAGAGTCGCTATTGTTATTAATGTTAATTGTTGAAGAATCTGTTGATGAACCCATCACCATTGATGTTATACTATTATTTATTTGTTCACTGTTAATTCTTTCACCAAACGATAACAATGAACGATTTATAAATAAATCATCTGTCATCGAACCATCGTCAACGTCTACGTCATCAACTAATGATGAATTATTTGTATCAAAACAATGAAGAAGCTCAGCGCTTTTACCTTTAAAAATAATTATTTCTTATCAATAATTATATGCATAATGACGTATCTGAGTAGAATATTTAATTGATAAATGTGGTATTATGATATGAAAATAACAGTATTTAAAGAACAAATTTTGTTCGTTTATGGAAGAATATTATTTTAATCAGCCGATGTAGCTCAAACTTTAAATGATTTAAAATCTAAAATATTACGGAACCGAGAGTAAGAAATCTAGATTTTAAGCAGTCCTGACAAGAGAAGGCGCGTGGTGGAGTGACATTAAGTTCGGGTTTCACAACATCAAGGCGACCTAACTTTGACTAAATATATGTAGTTGAATAAGAAGATTACAAAAAAGGAACATTTCTTTAAAAAGTGTTACATATACCAACAGAATAAATTTACAGAATAAACATACAGAATAAATAAATAGTGACTGTTTAGAATGGCATAGGATTTAAAACTCGCAATAGATACCAGGGGCTTGAATATATTTTGCGTACAAATCAATTAATTTTAATATTTGTTAAATTATCATCTGTAATTTATAGGCAAAAGTTCTACTCAGTGATTGAAAAATATAATGAATGAATTATTCAACTGCTTCAACGGACTCTGTCGCAATGTCTTATTAAGAAATGTGAATAATATTATTACTGTTTGACATTCTAACGTTTAAATGTTAAGATTATCAAGTGTGATTTGTAAGCTCGCTCGAAAATGGATTCATTTCTTACATGTCACAAAATATTTTGTGATGACTAGACAAAACTAAAATATACATAATCAATTTAATTTAAGAACAACCAAACACAGAAAATATAACTCTGGTCTGGGAATCGAACCTGACGACACATAAATCTAGTCGGCACAGGGCGTCATCATGTATTTACAATATTGATTATATAATATAAATAAATATAAATTTTTCTTATGACAAATCGGCGTGTTTTGTGGCGTAGATGTTAGTACACCATCTAACTTTTAAGGAGAGAAAAATTTAAAGTCTTACTGTCCTTCAAACGGGCAGGCACGGCATAGTAGAAAGTAATCTTTATTAAATTAAGTAAGTACATATGCAGTTAGCTCCATTAAGGCGGTGTGATATTTCAACCAATTTAATTACCCAATATACTCAACACTCTTATAACGCGAGTTCCTGCAAATCTGTTTCAAATAATATTGAACTTTTGTTTAAGAAAGTATAGCTGATCTACTTAACTCGCCTCGTAAGAATGCGGCTTGTGCATCAGAATCGTTTTACGTTTTTGCCACATTTTTCTTATTATGCGATTTTACACAAAATAAAATATATTATCCGCGTTATAAGAGTTGACAGGCAGTTGACGAAGGCAGAGAATTGAATATATGTCATTTATCTAAATATGAAAATAGTATTTTACGTATTCTTTAACAACACATAAAGTAAGAAAGGTTGATTAATTTTTTAAACGAGTCATTAATTTAATTTTCGGTGCATGTCTATCTTCTACTCTGAACATCTACAGATCGTAAACACAAAATCTACCAACAGTTTCAGTTAAATAATTGAAAGCACTCTACGAAATGCATTCATAGAACGAAGTGCATCATAGACAATAGCATTTTTAATAATAAGACATTGAACAGAGTCATTGAATAGTGACAGAACAAAAAGCTTTTGAATAAATATAGTGAAAAATAAAAGAAATTCATATAATAAATACCTAATTCTTGTGCGCGAAGTCCTAATGGCCTTGTTTTATCCAGATTTGGTGCACTTTTGCTAAACGCAGGTGCTCTAGGAGGTCGTAAAGCAGGTAAATGACCTCTCTCACGTTGATGTAATGTAGATGGACCCCAAGTTTTGCCTTTAACACCATCTGCTGGCACTGAAATATAATATGGATGCTACAATTTGACTTACCTTATTAAATTATGATCTGTTGAATTTTGATAATCTTATGTTGCAAATGAAAATATAAATAATAGCGACATTCAAATCCAAATGAAATTCTTTATCAAAAAATACATAAGCATGTGTGCTAAAATCAACTGTAAGCTAATTTACTACAGTTAAAACAACTTAAATTAGAAACTAGACAATTTTTATAGATTAGAATTAGATAGATATTTATATAGATTAGAAATTATTATTTCATTGTTTTTTAATTTAATCTATTTAAATGAAATAACTATCAAAATGTATGTCACATAACTTTTCATTCAAATGACAACATTCGCATAAGTACAAAAAGTAGATAAGAAATTACAAGTTGCTGTATTTCAGGTCTAAAAAAACTTTTGAAATAAAATGAACATTAGAAAATATTCTGTAAAATTTACGTAATATTTTATACCTCGATAAATATAAAAAAAGTATGATTGAAAAAATAAATTAACTAAATAAAATGCTCAGATTTATTGTAAGAACAAAAATTGTTTAGTTTCTAACTCAAATGTTTTTCAAAATTTGTATTAAAATAAAAACAACTCAAATCATTATTTTAAAGAGAAATATCACTAAAACCATAATTTCATTCTTCGTTTTTCAAATAAATTAATAACGATTTAGATAAAATGTTAATTTCATTTTCTTTCGTAAAGGATAAGATGGGTTCCGTCAATTTCAATCAAATGACTGATTGAATGAAATATATATACATATATATATTTATTAACTTCTTAAATATAACACAGCCTTTAATAAAGTCTGTGTTTAATTTGTTTATATAAAATAATGGGAAATTTTACATAAAAATCTGAACATATCGTTCACAAAAAAAAATTGATGTAAAAAGTAAAGGTACTTGTATATTTCTCGTCTTTTTACATAAAAAATATCATTTTTCTCGTGAGTATTTTAAGTATGTTCGTTTAGACGGTAGCTGTTAAAGATTTGAAGTAATAAAGAAACTGAAAAATGTATAAAGAAATGACATTACCCCTTAAAATAATACTATTACTGCATTTCTGAAACTACATTATGTAAATTTAAATACAAAATGAATAAATCAATCACTCTTCACACCATGCGAGACGTGTTTATATTTATAGTTTTTTTTACATACGTGCAATCGCTCGTAATCGTGGAATGGCAGGTGAACCAGGAGGCGTATCTAATCGATGACGGGTCTCATCTCGAAGTGCAGTGTGCTGAACAGTTAACGTGTGCCGAAAATCCGAAGGGGAGCTAATATTTTGTCCTGGTTCTTTTTTTAATAACTGCAAAAACAAACAAAATAATCTTAACCTTATCACACTTATCGCTAATTTAATTTATTTACTTTGCAGGATAACTACTTCTGGTCTAAGAAATTCTAAGGAATACTTGTGACTTTTAACCATGTTTTGTTAACAATTAAAACCCATACGTTGCTTTTTATTCTCTAAAGATGCATGATATTTTTTTTACCTTTAAACGTGATCTTTTAAATCTCCCTTTTCGTTTAATTGGGGTAGGAATTGGAGTTGCTTGAGTTATCATATATAATAATTCTCGTTCCAAAAGATCGATTTCGCGAGCAGCTAATTCCTTTTCCCGTTGTCGCAAATTTTCCTCGTGCAATCGCTGTTGTAGTTGTGCCCTAGAAAGTTCTTCTTCTCGACATCGAAGTTCCTAAATTTAAATATAAAAAAAGTTAACAATTTCATAATGTGTGTTGTTATCTTGTTAGAACTAAATGTATAATTTTTGAATATTACATACCTCTTCAAAACTTATACAAGCCTTAAAATGTAGCAGTAGAAAAATAAATTAAATTAAATAAATAAGTTTCATTTTATAATGTATTAATTCAGTATTAGAAACATGGGAATCGTACGTATTATGAATTCATGTGATATTGCGTGAAACAAATATTTTTACAAAAAAACTTATGTCGGTTTTCTTATTATTTCTAAAGATACATAGATGAACCAATACCTATCCCATTGAATGTTCAATTACCCGTTAATAATAACCTTATTAAACAAAATGCATTACCAATATTTTCCCAATACGCAAATCATGTAGTATACAGAGATGTGGATTTAATAGTATTACCTATTACCAACTAACTACACTAAGAATTAAACTATACACGCTAGAGACAAGACTGTCTGTAAGCAAACTTATGTTTATCATAAAAAGTTTGAGACGAAACATACCCACTTAAGTCTGGATATATTGAAATGTTTTAATGGCGTGTATTGAATACCCAGAGGGTCTAAAAACAGGCGCCTAGAATGCTATTAAATTATAGTATTTAATATTAATAATTAGGATTACTTTTTCTTTCATTCGTAAATCATGAAGAACTTCCTCAATTTCTTGTTTCCAACCATCCTGCATCGTGTGAAACGATTCATGTGGTGTTTGTGTAAAACCTGAATGAGCAATGTTATCCAAGTCTTCCAAAATTCTTTCAAAATTTGGTCTTAGATGAGGATCGGACTCCCAGCATGCTGCAAAATGAAACTATGTCAATAAAAGAACATACGAGTACTTTTAATAAATTCATAGTAAACCAAATTGCAATCATTTATTTCTTATCATATAAAACTGCAATGAACATTCATCTCAAGCGTGATCTAGGAGTGCTACCTGCTCTGATTATAAATCATTTCATTTTCCATTCAATAAGGTAATAAATGAGTATCTAACTTTCTCTAATTCTAAGACATCGATGTCAAAGGTTTTCATCAAATCTGAGGATGTTTACAAAAATATTCTAAGTATATAAGACTGGCTCAAGTTTAGAAAAGTCTCAGTATCGTTAAATGGTTCTCCCTCTCCCTCATAGAAGTTGTAAAATGTTGTATAAAAAAATACTTAAGCTTTTGTGTCAGTTTCTTTTTGTCGTCTATGAAATTAAAAAAGAATTCTTCCAATGGGCGCAATTTCGAACAACCTAATTTATATTATACTACAACGGAGCAAAATAACGTTATGCAATATTTATCTCGGTTTTACCTTCCATAAGTTCTCTCCATGGCTGCGGGCACGTTGATGGAATTGGAAGTGTTAACTTATTGACGGCAACTCCGTAAGCAACAGCTAATGTATCAATGCCCTTGTAAGGAGTCTCTCCAGTAAGTAATTCCCAGAGCAGGACACCGTAACTCCAAACATCGCTAGCACGTGAAAATATTGATGCTTTAATAACTTCTGGGGGCATCCAGGCATACGTACCAGCGGCTGACATTCGTGTCGTTTTATAAACTTCTCGTGCCAAACCAAAATCAGTTATTTTTAATGTTTTAAACTGAAGATCATCGTTTTCTATCGCTTCACGTAGTAAAACTGAAAAAAAGGATATAAATATAATGAAATTTACAAACAAATGTATCATTCATAAATATATTAAACTATGACCGTATTCTTAAGGTTTAAATATAGAATCTTTAGTTACTAATTCTTGAATTAATTTCTACTTTTCCTTTTGGTGACAATATTTTATTAAATATAAAATACTAAGATCTCATTATTAAACTTTTAGAACTACAAATGCTGTTGAAACATTTATGATTTTTTTCAAAATTTAAAATCTAGAAGTATTTTAAAAATTAAAAAGGGTAAATATAAAATACAAAATGTTTGTATACGCAAAGACAAAACTGTATTAAGACAGAGTGTAGATATTCTAAAAATATTCGTATCACAGGTCTACGTGGTTTCTGTTTATTAGAAATTAAAAACGATCTTGGGCATCATAGCATCACTTAATATATTGTAATTAGATACAAATAATTTTATTGTGAAATAAAAAAAATAAGATCGCCAACTTTGTCAATTGTGATTGAGGCGTAAACATTTTAAATTACTCCTGAGGCTCATATTTTCTCCAAGGGGCTCTGCATATCATAAAAAGGAATAACAATAAATAATAAATCACATATAGGAAAAAATTGACTGTTGTTTGATGTACTAATTACTAATATTTGTATGTGTTGATAATACGACATTCGTATACACACAATAATATGTTTATTTAAATAAAATTAAAACAGGTTTTTGTTTAATTATAAGTAGCGAACTTCAAGTTGTTTACGTTCATACAGGTTAACGTCCCCACTCCGTCCACTATTAATGTAATACACCTCTCCTATCTCCTCCCTATAACTTATATCCATAAAGAGAAAAAGTTCATTAAATAACAACTGATTTCTAGTCTTAAACAGCTCACATATAAGCGTACTAGAATGTGAGTAGTACATCTACACGATGTAGTTTAGTATAGAACTGCGAATCCTTTTAGAAATAATGTCACATGATTAGAAATCGGCAGTGGTTTTAATATTAAAAATTTAGATAGGAGTAAAATATATGTATATTTCGAAATCTATTTAATTTATTTGAACAAAATGCAAAACGTACTAAAAATAGCTATATATTAAAAAGGAAGGAAACTTATCCATGGTTTTGACCGCGAACCGGAACTAAACATAAAGAAAGATTGTTTTTTTTATTTTATTACTAGTTACTGTCAATATTAGATTTACATATTTACGGACTAATTAGCGACACTAGTTTTAACACTTACAAATTTTATTCATTTCAGAGCGTATAATTTGATATTCAGTTCATAAGTCAGACATCAATGAAAAATGTAATTTGAGTGAAACCGCTATCTGATTCAATACTCAGATAAGTCAATGCTTGAAACTCGAATATTGCCATAGCATTTGCAGATGTGTAGACTAATTAAATGGACGATCAAATTATTGTCTTTTTTCCTAGACGTTCCATACTTTATAGCTATGCAGCACTGGATACATGGATGTTTAAAGATAGTTTTGTCTTTGTCATAGATAGATTGAGATAAAATTATTAAAACGCATTGAAGAAAGAGAGATGATAATTTTCTATCTTGAGACAAACTTGTTTCAGTAAGAGCTCACCCTAAAAGTTGTTTTTTACATAGTCCTATGTATTTTACATTTATGTGTTAAATTTCGGTTAGATGTATATATTATGAAATATCAAGTTTGGTAAGAATATAACAATAAATAATAAATGTAATATTAGATTTTGTTTTCCTATAATTTTATCAGTATTTCTGTGGCTTGGAGCTAAAAGAACCAAAGTTGAAATTGACATTCTACTTTCTGTCAATTAGAATGGGCTTGTGTCTTTTGTCTTAATTTCTATAAAAGTGTATTATATATTTATAAAGTGGGTTACTAGAACCATATATGTTCAATTATTTATTAATAACTTATTAAGAGATATTAACAATTAAAAAAGTCATTTTGTCTCTTTAATTATTAAAGGGATTCAACGTTGTACACATGCCAAATGTGACATCACAACCGCTGCCAACCTTACAGCTCATAAATCTCTGCTATATGTATTTATATATCAAAATATCAAATATTATTTACAGTTATTTCAAGGAACAATAAAATTCCAATATTATATCTACCGTAACAGGGTTAAATAAAATAAAAACGTATTATTTTTTGACTTGACTTCATATTTCAACTACCAACAGCTACAAAACATTACCATACCACTGACCTATTCAACAAATAGCTGACGTTAAAATGCATTTCACGTCATACAAATACGACCGACCATTTCTAGCGCTAAAACTATAATTCTTAATTGCTATATCTCCGTCAACATTTAGATATTTAATAAAATAGACACGCCAATATACATTTATTAACATCAACTTCAATCAACAATTGAAAAATCGACCACTAAAAAATGAGGCCCATTAAAATAATTTTTGATAAAATCTTTCAGTGCGATTCTTTCAAACTTTCATCTCGAACTCAAATGTATACATTTTTGACATACGCTTTTTCAGATTCAAGGCACAAATTTAATAGAAGATGAAATACATAATTTTGCTTGTTATTATTATTAATTGACGTATTTAAAATACAGGCGGGAAAAATAATGAGACAAAGAGAGACACAAAACTTTAAATCGCGACAAAATATTGGTTTTACTAATTCAACGTTATTGAAAATATTGTCTTTCGACACTAAATTTGTCCTAAGGGAGTAGTGTCTTCAGTGTACGCCTGCTCTTACACGAAAATGAAAATTTCCAAATATTGAACCAGAATCATTTTATAATCACTATACATACATTTTTGAATTTTACAAATTATTATCAAACAATATAATCCACTGATAAAGCCTCGTATATGCTAATGATATGTATGTATATATACATGAATATTTTTCTTTCATAAGGTGTGGCCTTCTAAGGTTATGGGACTGATAACTGATAAGACTGCGTTCCAGAACATAAGCACTGATAACAACTAAACAGACAGGTCAGAAATTTTAGCGAAAGGGCACCTTTGTACCGACCACATGCCGATCTACTTTTATCTAGGTAAAGATTAGTGATAAGAACGACCGACACAATACTTATCTATAATTTATTTTTAATAAATCTATGAATTTATTATTATATATATAAGTTATTGTATTTTATTCGTAAACGTTATCATTAAACATTCTATTCAAGGACGACTATCGACATGCCTAGGTATCTATCTCTATTAATTAACTATGATATCAGACGAATATAATATAATCGTAAAACAAAGAAAAAAAATTAGTAAATGATAATATTCATACTACTATAAAGAAATACTAATAAAGATTTAAAAAAAAATACATTTCCCTTTTGAACACGTGACGGGACATTTTTAAGGATACTAAAGTATCATTCCCACTCACTACTATAATTTTATTTTGTATTTAATTTAAATTGTTTAGCATATGGTGGCAATATGCGTAGTCATTCACAGTACCATTTTTAATTTAATTTTTTTTTTAAGTTTTCTTTAGAACCTTACAAATTAAAAATATTAAATTAAGAAAAGCTATATTATATTATAACCTCGAAAATGTGACAACCTGTCAAAATGCGGTAGAATTTATATTTAAAAGAAGTTTAATGTCAGTTTGTCAAAAACTAAGAAGTAAAAACCATTTCTATTGCTAATTGTTATTAAAAACAGCAATTTTAATTATTTCATATTCAATTTTGTACAACTGTCGAACTGTCAAAATTTATATTACTAACGTCGCATGCGCGCCAACTAAATTAACTAAACTCAAATTAAAACATGAATGTTACAAGAAATGATTATTCTGAAAATCTGAAATCTAGATTAAAATATTAGATAAAAACAGTAAATTTAATATCAAAACAGTGAGTGAAAATGAGACTTTTTTGGAAGAATTTTTGCAGTTATTTCAAATTAGCTCACTTTACCATCAATGCGGAACTGTTATGAAACTAAGAAAAGTACAAATACGGTAACTGATGAAAAGTGCTACCTCTCAAAAATCCGACTCTTAAATCAGCAGAGTATACGATTCAATGGATTTCAGAATTATTTCCGCGCTATTCTTTTTCATAGTGCAGCCTTAGTCTAAGAAAGAGGCGTCTAAGAAGTATCAAAAATCTCTTTTTTTTAACAAAAATAAAAAACTGACTTAAATTTTAGTCAATAAACCGTGTGGCCTGATTTAATATTCCAAGGATATGTGACAAAAGTGTTCACTGGAAATATTAGCCGCATGCAATACTATCAATAAATAATTTTAGACATATTCTCATAAAGTACTCACCGTTCGAACTTTTCAAATCGCGATGAATTAATGAAATGGGTGCTTTGTTGTGGAGATAATCCATTCCTCTGGCAACCTGAATGGCCCAATCTACCAAAACATCAGGTCTAATCTTCCGCCCAGCTAAAACACGGTTGAGACTGCCTCCTCTGGCGTATTCCATCACAAGGCACAGATTGGGCTCTTGAAGACATACGCCCTCCAGTGATACGATATTATCATGTTTTAACAACCAGAATAATTTCGCTTCCTGGAGGACATTTTCCATTGTTACGGAAATGTCTTCATCGGGATCTTGGCGTGCAGCTTTAACTGCAACTTCTTGATTTCGCCAGTATCCTCTGTATACCTGAAACAATTAGGAAATACTAAGTTAATCAACATTGTTGATTTTAATGTTTTCTAAAAACTAATTTTTTTTCTGAACAAATGCAGAAACACAATGCGTTGCAAAATTATCTCTAAATAAACAAAGATAATCAAGTAAATTATATAAAAGATAAAAACATTAAATGCTTGAAAAATAGCAAACCGAGAATGAAAACGTAAGGCTTATGTCCACGGGGCCACAAACTTAACTTAGACAATAATATAATATCTATATTAAATAAAGTTACAATTTGCCATGAAAATTTGTTTAAATTATTATTTGCTTAATACTGGTAACTATTAACTATTGTAAAATAACTATAAACATTGTAGAGATATTTATTCAGTGAAAGGCCATTATCGCTGTTTAAACTAGCTATTTTGTTTATATTGAGTTATTGGCGTCTTTAGCATATTTGTTCTATAAAAACAGTCCTGTCACAAATGTGTCAATTTACATGCTTTAGCAAGCTTTCTTAAAGAATATTTAACTGTTGAAAATGGACCTGTGAACTCATTTTTTAGGGTTCGTTCCTTTAATGTGTGGTTTAATAAAGGATACATGTATATTGACGTTTTTATTTGTTTAAATATCTAGAACTTGACGGAGTTATAGCAATATCAAATTTGCATTTCACTATTACCGCATGTTTTAGATATGCATAAGACAACTACCGCAACTATTTTTACAACTATCGTAATTTAAGGACATTTAAGTTTCAGGCCAACTTTATCAAGATATAGTACAGTTGTATAGAAATATAAATATATCCCAGTAAACATTTTGGAGTCACTTTGACATCATATTGAAGATGCGTCATGATTTTTTTGTCATAAAAGAGTTCATTTATAGTTCAGTTTCACACATTTTTTCATATAAAATGTTTACTTTATCGGCTACAAATAGCGAAATTACTCCACCTGTCCGAATACAAATGATTTTAAAGTTGATGCGAACTATAATTGAAGTGAAATAGTGATAGAAACGTCACTAAATAGGGCACTTCACCAAATTGTTTACTGGGATGGTTCACAAACCCAATTTTTCTCATTTGTTACACAGAAAAAACAAAAAAATATTACTTTGAAAGGTGCTTGAATAAAATTAAGCAGTTACGTCAACTCTGATATTTAAAAAAAATATTTTTTGAACGTTTTTCCTTATTTCTAAGACTTACGTATGACGAATTTTAAGCTTATACCGAAATTTATACCTACTGAATTGTCTACTCTAAAGTGATTTCTTTTAATTACGTTATTCAAATCTAAAAATAAATGTATAATTCTGAATTACAGTATTTGTTAATCATAAGCTCTATGTTAAGGATGTTAGTACTTGATAAACAAATATGCATTTAAAATTTATTTAGTATTAAAAAAGTTACCTATTTCCTGAAAAATATTTTCTAAATATGATGTTTTGTTACTTATTTTATTGCTATCGGAAAAAGTTCCTTTTTGAACTGATAGAATTATTCAAATCATAAAAAGACTATAACAAGATTAGGGATTCTTTAGAATTATATTGTTTAGTTAATTACTGTATAAGAAAACTTTAATCTATTTAGATGAAATATTAATAATTCTTTATAATAATTAGTAATATAATAAGTAGTAGTTTATAATAAGTAGTAATAATTTCTTTAAATTATATTTATGTCTAATTTTAAACTACACTATCAAATTCAAGTAGGTTTCAAGGAAATAAAAAAATAAAAATCTGTCAAAAAGTCATCATATTTCTGCCGAAGCCAAACCTAAAGATGATGTTAACAGCTGCAAATTATTATAAAATTTATTAAATATATACTAATATATATTGATAAATTCTTCATAATATGCATATTAAGTAAATCATATATTAAAACACACGTAAATGGAAAGAGGTAATCCCAAAGCGGTAAATTTTTATCCGGGATAACATAAAAAAAACCATGTAAACAAGTTAGCATCTGATTTATAATTTATGAAAAACAATGACCTTTGATCTGTGTTATTGAATTTGGTAAGCATATTTACGTAACAAATTAAACAATATATTTGACACATACTTTTCCAAAACCTCCTACGCCAATAACCTCCTCCAGCTCCAATTCATTGAAGTCAATTTTCTGGGGATGTATGTCGCCAATAAACGAACTGACATTATGAATTGGGTCATCTTCTCCAACAAAATTTGCAGGAAATATTCCTACTTTACCCCTAATTTTTCCAGTCCACCAACCTTCATCACCAGATATTTTAGCATCTTTGGAAAGAACTTCTACAATCTCTCCACGACAAAGTGATAATTCATCTTCGCCTTGAGCAGAATAATCATAAATTGCTGTCCATAATGACAATGGTGTATTTGTCGATGTATTTATTCCTTTAATCGGGCACGAGGTCGTATTTTGCACGGCACTGACCATTTCTCCATTCCGAGAACAAGTTTCCATCGACTCCAAGTGGAAAAACAACGAAAAATCCAACTCGGGCGGCATTAATTAATTAATAAAAATCGCGAAAACATCGCATTCTTAACTTTCAATTCACAGTCACAAACATTATCACTTTTTAATAATATACATACAATTAATCACATTCTTTACACTTAGATATTATATAAAATCACTTAATTCGTTCTTATTGTATATTTGTTAAGTTTAAGTATTTATGTAAACATTATTATTATTAAAATTTACTCCTTACTGCGCTAAGCGCCGTGTTTTTCCGCCATGTTGGACGTACCCATACTTCAAGACTACAAATTGAAGGGAAGAGAGGTTCGCTGATTAGCTGTAAAATTACCTGTGAACACAATGTAATTGAAGCTTCAGAAATTGACCACAAAACGCCATGCTAAACTTTTTAAAGTAGTAATAAACATAAAATTAACAATTTTTAATTATATTGTTATTTATAATATGTACCTATTTTCGATTTCTCATTCTTTTTTATACCTTATACATGATTAAAATCAAAGTACAGGAATTAAAAATATAGCAAATACTCAAACCAAAAATAATAATTATAACTATAGATGTCTCCAAACATGAAGTAAAAAATTATTCATATTTTTGGGGAAAAGATGTTTTGGGACTGGATGTAAATGATTTGGAAATTACAGAAATCTGACTCAATAAACATATATTGAGACCAACTATATATGTAAATAGAAATTAAATTAAATAATTTTAATGTAAACATTTATATTAATGTGCGATATATTAAATTAAATACAATTTTCGTTAATAATATTTTTTACATAAATATCTACAATTCTAATTAAAATATAATTACAGTTATTAATAATTTTTATAAAAATCAATTATGACAAATTGTGCCTGACATTTATATTTAATTTATTTACAAAAATACAGAAAATCAGTCCACTTTAATATTTAGGCTGTTTTATATATTTTACCAATACTATAATATAACATTTATAATCATTTATAATCTTTATCTCCCTCTACATATTTTAGTTTAGATAAAGGGTAAATAAATATCCAAACTCCAAAAACATATAATTGTTTAAAAAATAAAATATAATATAAATCTTATAAATGTTAGATTGATTAATTTAGAAAACAATTTCATTAATAACTATATGATAACATTTACATACGGTTTTCTAAACGAACTACCAGTTATGACTTAGTTAGTAATTCATTAGTCGATTCATTAGTGTATTACTGAAATACTAAATAGTAATATATTATAGTTATAGTTTGCTACTATGATAATTACATTTAATTGTTCTGTAAGAAGACATATAAAATATGTAAATTCATATCAAAAAATGTAAATATGTAATAAAAATCTAATTATACATGTATCGGAAAACATATTGGTCATTTTATTTAAATGAAACTTATACTTCTATGTTTGATTTTTAACTAATCTAAAAACGCGCCCAGCAGTATATTTTTGCAACTTTAAAAACTATTTAAACTACTCAAGCTACGAAACGTGTTTTGTTTGAATTGAAGTTGTGTTTTATTTATGATACTGTTAATATTCGTTAAAACTATTTTAAACGGCTTAATTTTGAAATAATATTATAGACAAACATAAATAACTATATAGTCCTTCGTCCTATAATGAACGGGTTCAACATGCAAAGAGCATGCAAGGATTATCATCCTCATAAATCACAAGACTTAGCTAAATAAACTAATAATAAATTGAACGCGCTTTAAATGTTAAATATAAGAATCTTAGTAAGATTTTCTAAAAATTCTATTTCTAACATCAAACACATCTACAAGTGTATAGTAGGTATGTATTTTTATTTGGCAAATATGAATAATTATTAGTTTTAACACATATTAAAGCAGTGATACAATAATGTCTTTTTTAACACAAAAAGTTTATTTAAAATATGTGCTGTCTCTTATAATATTTACTTATTTCGTCTTGTATTAAATACAACAAAAACTACTCAAAATTAATTTAGTGTTATCTTTAAAATTAATCAATAAACATATAACAATAAATAATTATTATAGTAGGGATTATAGTTTAAAATTTCGAATATTAGATAACATAAACTGCATCAAAATGTACCATTATAATGTCGAATAAATTGATAATTCCTAAAGTGGAATGTTAATAAAAAAATGCACAAAATATGTGTGTCACAAATTCACCAACCTACTCGACTTATGCTATGACTAATGCTAAAGAAATTACAGACGTTGTATCACTGTCATTAATAAATTAAAAAGAAAATGGCCACGGTAGTTAAGTAAAAGATGTGTATATATATTTAATCAAAATATAAAAAAATCACTTAACATGTTAGTTATAAATTATTGCCTTCTTGCGGATGTAACAACTCTTTCCCTGCTATCTTCTCGATGTACAGATGATCGACGTGGTGGACTTGTTCCTGATTGTGGTGATACTCGAGATTTTCTTGATCTTTTATATTTTGCTATATCTTCTCCAAATACATCACCAGTACGAAGGGCAGAAATTAAATCATCAAATTCACCTTTTGTAGCAGTTTCTCGTGAATAGTTATCAGCCCTTGGATTATATGAATTTGACTTTGCTACAGAATTCAATACACCTTCACGGGAATTTTTTCGTTCCATAGTACGTTTCTTTAACTGTAATAATAAAAGTTGATTTACTTGTTATATACTGGAAACATGACTTTCTAAATACATTTGAACATATATGAACGCATACACTTGCGACAAGTCTGACTTAAGACAAATTGTTCAAATGTGTTGTCTCTTTCTTTCTACGAAAAATATAAAATTGCGTTTTTCAATTCTCAGTTCACCTACGTCAATTTATGTATTTTAATATTAATTGGATTGAAATTGGAACTTACCTCTGCTTCTTGTTTGGCACGTTTTTCTTCTTCCTCTTGTCGTCGTCTTAAACTCTCGTTATCGTGATGTGCTTCCAAAAATGCAGTAAGGAAGGTATCAAAGATTCCAAAAAATTCTTCCGGCTGAACTACGGAACCTTCTTCTCCAAATAATCGAACAGCTCTGTCGAATCTTGTTTTCATATCCTTCATGAACAAAAATAATCTTAATTAGCTAGTGTTCTACACGAGTACGTTATATTTAGAAAGAAAGATATAACATACTTGGAATTTATCCTCAATTTCTGAAAACTTGGTACTAGCATTTGAATGAAACTCTTTCATAACCGGTAAAAATCTATCTCCTGGTGAAATATTAGTAGAGCGATGGAATTCGATTTCTCGTGCCACCTAAAAGTACCAAAATAATTTTTATCTAGATATATATTTTCTTGATTATTAAAAAGTACAGTATTATAAATACCTCAATAAGACCATTTCTCAAAAAGGTCATATCTTTTTCCATTTCCTTTAGTGATGCTTTTGCAGCTTCCCGAGCATGTGGAATATCTTCTTCTAGTTTTAATATATCTTTGAATTTCTTTTCAATTATTTGAACTAAGTAATGTAATAATGTGGTGCCTTTAGCTTGACTAGATTTTGTATCAGCTAAACGGTTTAATGACGCAAGTCTAAAACCTGATGCGTTACCTGAAAAAAACATATAATCATTTATGATATCTGGTGACAAACATTAAATCATTTTTAATGCTCTACACGTTCTATCTTTATTCTATAAAATGAAGCGATTGTGAGAGAACAAATATTCGTTATATGAATATAAGTAGTATCACATCACTCAATAAGTTTGTAAGATGACATATAGATGACGCCACCATTGACAAATCCATATGATTTTTAAATAGTACCAGCCTTCAAACGATATGTGTCAAAATTTTAAGAAATTCCGACCATTAGTTTGCGATTTAAAGAATGTTTAGTATGTGTAAGAAAAAGAAAGATAAATACCTCGAGCTCCACGATTCATGTAGTTTCCTAAAGCTAAAACCAATTCCAATAATCTTCTCAATCTTCTTGATCGTGCTACTTCTCTTGAAGCTTCCATAATATTTGAAATCTTTGGCAGTAGTTCACCTAAAGTAACTTGGAAACGTTTTTTGTAATGAAGACTTCGTAAGCGTTGTTCGTAATGTGGTATTCTGTAAATGTATTAATATTTATTATAGTGTTTACTCGTTATTATTACACTCACAAAAACTGAGACAACTGAACTCAAAATTTAGACTTTAGTGTACCAAGCCTTATTATAAAATAACAATTTGGAAGAAGTACTTACTTCGATATTTCATATAAGAATTTGTCAGCTCTGGCAAGGCTATCAATGTCATCGGAATGCTCATCTAAAAGTGTAGTTTCTTCAGCACTTGGTGTAAATTTCAAAAGTTGTTCAACCATATCTATTGGTAATTGTTCCCCACTATCCATTGATAAAATGGCTCTAAAAAGCACAAATAATATAAATATTTTAAAAATTCAAATAAATATGCACTATTTTTAATTTATGTAGTTTGTATATTACATACTTTGAAATATCTTCATCAGACATTTTTAATTTCGACAACAATATGGTACAATTTTGAGCTCGCCGTCCATCAATAACTGATAAAATTTTTGTTCGACCTTTACCTATTAATCTTAAATCTTCAATTGAGCCATCGTTCTAAAACAAATATACATTTTGACATAAACATACATTCATTTATAAATTCTTTCATATCTAAGTTCTGATCCACTTTACTCTAAACACATATATTATGTCAGATTAGATAAAGAAAAATTCTTTACGGACTATATAAAACAAATGCGAATCTGGTAACTATCCTTGGTAGTTTCTATCAAATTTAGGACAAAGTCTTTAAAATAAAACATATATCAGATCAATCTACTCACTGCAACGCCGTTCTTTTGATAAGCACTGAACAGTTTATCAATGGAGTCCAACTCCATATTATTGTACCACTTGGAGTCATCTAATTCGGACCAAACTGTCCCTGTAACCTTCGTATCAGGAAGTTTCGACCAGTTGAAACTCTTCAGTGGATTAGCTGGTTGAGGTACATTCTTTTTGGGCGCATCAAGCCTTAGAGGAGGCTGTTCTGGACAAGACGGAGCGCATGGTGGAGGTGGTGGACCAGGTGGAGGAGGAGGTGCTAGCATTGGAGGTGGTGGAGGAGGGCACATCTTTGGAGGTTCAGGAATAAAATCTGATAATGGTTCATGTTTTAATGATATCACCTATAAACCACAAAAGTTAAATTACTTTAAATTAGAAGCGCCTGAGTTATAGTTACTATTTTAACATTACCTTAGCATCATCAGGTATGCAACCCTCGTTAACTAATCGCTCAAGGCGTAGACGTTCTTGTCGTTCGCCAGCTGCTTGGTGAGCTAACTCTGAAACACGATGTTCTGCTAATGAAGCTCTTTGAGAAGCGGACGCATGTGCGGTTGATTCCTTTTCCAATCTTTCCTTCATTCGAGCTAGACCAGTTTCCAAATCCTCTTTTTCTTGTGTACGAAGATCTAAATCTTGTTCCTGAAAAAATATCTTTATTAACAAGGTGCAGGTCTCCGAATTTGACTTGGTCTATTAAAATTAGTTCTTCTATTTACTAGAAATAATGAAATAAAGTAGAGGATGTTTTACAATTCGACGCTCCTGCTGAAAGGCTATATTTAATTTTACCTTCTTTGCAAGTTTGGCGGCCATATCATTATTATCTCGTTCTAACTCATCAGCTCGAGTCCTTGCGGCAATTAATTCTTCTTCTTTAACTAGCAGTTGAATAATAGATTTTACATCAATATTTAACGGAGCCATATCATGATCTGTAACAGTGTTAGTATCGGAGTCGATATTCGCGTTGTCATCTTGTGAAGCCTCTGTCTGCAAGACCAGTTGTTGCACTATCCGATCAAACAGCAGCCAATATTGGGGATGGGATCCATAGTCCACTAAAATTAAAATTATAAAAATATTACAACATATAATACATGTCTTACTAAACCAAATATTACTCACGTGGCAAGAGTATGAAGTGTTGCAGTAGTGATAACAGGTGGGGGTATGCAGCAGTATGGCTTAATTTTCGTCTTAATAAATCAAACATTGCTGTTGCACTTTTTGTATCAATATGTTCTTTTTCAAATTTACGTGCTAATTCTTTTTCATCCTCATTTCTTAACATTTCAAAGAAATCTAAATGACGATCTAAAGTTTCATTCTCATGTTTTCTTAATTTATCAATAACAGGCTGAATACCCAGCATTAAAAACTCGTATCGAAGATGTAAACGAAACTCTAAGTTTTCTTTGCCTGGACCGTAGTTTAAAACAGCATTTATAAATGACATAATTGCTGTCTTCAAGTTTACTTCATCTCGGTACACGCCAGTAGAGCGATCTAAGTCATTAACAATTCCTTGAAACCTAAAATAAAGATTTCGTATGAAAATTGAGCGCGACAAATTTAAAATTTACTTAATGATTAAAGAAATATTACCTCGTTCTCTCAAAAGCATATTTTTGGTAGTGTATCATTGCAGCCAGTACCTTTCGGTGACCTCCAGGTACTAAACATACCGCTCCAAGAATTTCTAATGCGGAGATCTTTGTTTTGATATTTTCTGCACTTAGACTTTGAGCGATAATATTGATGCTGGTATTATGAGCAAGAACGTGTGCACGGCCAGTCTAAAAATATATTAAAAATTTCATATAGCTATACTTAATATAAAACAAATATATTAATTAATGGTGGTCAATAAAACAGAATAGCCAACATTGAAAAATTGTATTAATTTTGAACGAGTTTTGTATAACACTAATATTTATTTTTTAAATCTACATGTTTTCAATAAAGTTATTCATTTCAGTGAAGTTATTTACAAGTATGAAATCCACTTTCTAAAGAAACTGACATTTAACCCTTTTGTGTTCTCTTGACCTAAATAACTTATCCTCTTAAGATTCTAGTAAACACACTTGTTATTTTAATAATATTAATTTCAAAAGTTTATTTTGACTATTATCTCACATTATTCTCAAAAAAGGAAAGCAAACATTTGATATTTTTTTTAAGGTTAATGATAAAAAGCATTGGTGTGTTTCTTGGATAAAATATTTTATACGATTTTTAAATGACTAGACTATGCCCGTTTTTGCTAATAGTAGTGAGATAAGTATAACAGCTGAGATGTAATTACCGTATTATTCATAAGAGCTTTAATGCATCCTATAAGTGCAGTATGCACCGGTCCTTGTGCAGTACGATAGTCGAGACGTTGAAGCAGCTGCAACAATGCATTCAGTCCTTCCGAGTCAATAAAGCGCAGAACAGCGCTGTGCGTAGATGTTCGTAGCGCTGTTCGAAGAGCTTCAAGTAATGCGGCGTCTTGAACATCGTCCACCACTGGATTTCCAGAAGATACGTCAGATCTTAATAGAACAGCATCCGGTTGAGTGATTATGACGCCATCCGAAGATATTTCTGATGTGGATAATTTCTACAAAACATAACATTTGAAAATAATTTTATGAAAATAACCGCCTCTAAACTTTTTGAAAAATGATGCATAAGTGTTATTACATAACAATAATTTAAACTTACTTTTGTGATTGCCTTCAATAGATTAATATAGTGGACAGGCGGCGGAGCACCTACAATTGGAACCCCTTCTTCACAATTTTCAGGACCTTTTCGTGAACAATATATTTGCCATTTTTTAAGTGGTGGTAAATTCATCATGGCAGTTTTATTAATAGCTGTTAGATCTAATTCTTCCTGCAAACAAGAAAACAGTTTCATATTCAATAATCTTATCAAATTTTTATTTATCTTATAAATCTTAAATATTCTTTCTAAATGTTAAAAGTAAATTTTACGAGAAGTGTTATTGTGGGCCCATATATTGTTTTATGTATATAAATATATTATTCCTACTAACCACTAATTCTGCAAACATTGCATCCAATTCTTCTTGAGCAGGCATTGGTTGTGTGGGCGTCAATTCCAGCAGTGATAAATTTCCCGCGTTCTGCACCACGCATTTAATTTCTAGGGGCTCGTCATCCTTCAAGTACGGAAAAGAAATTAATAACACTACCGCCTGCATAAAATTTGTAGGCAACATTTCTTACGCATAAACAACAAGAGTGATATATTAACGAAACACAATATCTGCCAAATGTCATATGAACCTTGATAACTTGTAAAGACACTAATAACTACAGAGTGTTAGACAAGTGGACACGATGATCGATGGGGTCATATGGAACAGATTTAACATATATAAGCTATTGTACCACATAAGTGTCAAGGTTTCCAGAAACATTGATGTTTGTTCAGCGTAAATGAACATCCTGCGTAAATAGCAGGCCAAATATTAGGTAAATTTTTGACGCTTTGGTATTGAAATGTTCTGATGTGTGTATAGGCAAACATACTTCACACACACATACAAATATCTATGCAGATAATAGCAGTGGAACAAGACAGCCCGCGGTTATTTTAAAGCAAGAATTCCAAGAGAAAGTCACATGTCGACTTTGTCGATCTGTCAGATTCTCAGATACTTGCATGTTTTGTTGTTGTTGTTCTTTTTTTTTTTTTATGTTTAAATGAAATCATTTACTTTTTAACATTGATCTTGCTGAACTTGTCTTTTTTTTAAATAGCTAATTTAATATGTCATTGAGAACTTCTTGAGGATTTTATGGAAAAGTGCATTTGTTATACACTCGTAGGTATATCATCATCACCATCATTATTTTATAAAATGAAAGTCTTCAGATTATACGTTTAATTAATATTTTATTACCTTTGTCTCATAATTAAACCTTAATTTATTTATTTAATATTTATTGCTTGTTTTTGATTATTTATAGTGTCGAAATAAAATTTTAATTATTTATAGCTGATGAATCATAAAACAGTAGGTCGATAGAAAGGTTCTGTACACAGATCTGGCAATGGTGGAACGTTCTTGATGAAAAAAATGACGCCCTTAACGGAACAATCCGATTGGAGCGTTGTAATCAAAATCTCAAAAATGACAGAAACACTGAAATATGTGCATATAAAACAAAATTTAAATAAAAGCTCAACACCTTTACTAAATTTTAGGTTAGGCACAGAATATGGTTGACAGTCATCCTTTACGTAAAAAAAACATTTTTTAAATATAATATTCTATTACGAGTAATTTTAAATGTTGGAAAAATAAAATCTTTCTTGAGATTAATATAATCATAAAACTACCAAATTAAGTAATTTTGTATCTTAAGCCACGTTCTTCTAGATTAGTTTAACGATGATGATTCACGGAAAAGAAGAAGAAGATGAGTATTATAACCTAAATGTAAACGTCAGAAAATACTCAGTAAACATTTTTCATATTGAAAATGCATATAATTGTTTTGTCATGAAAGAGTTTATTTGTAATTCAGTTTCTCACAGTCGTTCATATGAAATGTCTACTTTATCGGCTATAAATGGCGAAACTATAA
Source organism: Panorpa germanica (assembly GCA_963678705.1). Classification (NCBI taxonomy): domain Eukaryota; kingdom Metazoa; phylum Arthropoda; class Insecta; order Mecoptera; family Panorpidae; genus Panorpa; species Panorpa germanica. The sequence continues at coordinate 5,377,868 of OY783206.1, read as the reverse complement.
TTGAAGTGAAACAGTGATAGACACGTCACAAAATATGACACGTTACGAAACTGTTTACTGAGTAATTTGCAATTTTTATCTGGACCATACTTTAAATATTTTGAATTTTAAATATTCCAATATCTATTTGGTTTAATGGTTTAAATTTAATTTAGCCTATGAAATTGGAAATAGGTTTGAAATAGTTTGATGTTCTAGAGACATACCTGCAGGCACCCACACCAGCCCTTGCGACCCCGTAACGCAGACATGTTTCTTCTCGGAGTAGTACCCGTAGGAGGCTGCCGGCCTGTCAGCTCTGACAGCCGATTTCGTATCACCTCCAGACTCAACGGGCACGCTGGAACACTCTGTAAAAAAAGTTACATTGATTAGATTACATATTTATATTTTGCTTCATATTTAAATTAAAAACGCCAATATACGTTAATTAACCAATATTTCAGTGAGGAATTAAATATCAACCCATAAAAAATCAGTTGACAACTCAATTCCGAACATATTTTATATTTACTTTCCGGAAAAAAACGAACGATTTTAATTCTGAACATTTAGCCTAACTCGTAACTGTCAAATCGAACTCATTCGCATTTATCTATTTACTATACCCGTCTCTTTCTACCCATCTTTCTCTATCATCAACGTTACTCACGATGCGATGGTTTTTAAATTACGTTGCATCCTTGGTATTTCACAACGGGAACTTTAAATTTTAAAAGGATTAACTCTGAATGGATATTTAAAGGTAATAACTGTTTTTACGAGTATTATTTTTTTATTTACATTTGTTCTTTTAGAAATGCACGATATTATTGTTGTGGTACAATGAACTGGGTTAAGAATGCTGGAGGGCGCCACTGTGTACGTTATGCCGGTTTCACACCAGAGAGACAGTTTTGAAAACAGTTTGTTGTCAAAAAACAAAAAAAAACATGTTTTGTTTCATTTTAAAACAGTTCTGTTTTTCGAAAACAGACTGTTTGGTTTTGTTTTTAGGTTTTTCTGTTTTTCTTTGATCTTACCGACTTCAAATGGGAATGTGTTTTGTTTACTAAAACAGCAACAAAAGACAAAAATGTTTTAAGAATTGTCTCTTTGGTGTTCTTGTTCGTGTTTTATTGAACTGTCTCTCTGGTGTGAAGCCGACATTAGTGATACAAAAACTGTCTTTATTATCCTACTGAAAGTCAATAGAATAGAAAATAAATATAAATTTAAATAACTGAGGCAAGTTGACAACCTGTTGATGCTGACGCCTTATTTTTGTAGTGGTTGTCCTTGCAAGAAAATGGAATTTAAATATGTAACACTACTTCTCGTCTAGGTCAATTTAATAAATCACCAACGCATTCTTTGCCACACAACTATGCGGATATGGTTCAACGTATAATATTTGCTGAATATTTGAGCTCATATCAGTTATTCATATTTAGGTTTAATATATTCAAGGTTGCAAAAAGAACAAGTGAAATATTTTAATTTGTAAATCATGAACGTAAGTTGATTAAGGCGGAATTTAAAAAATTGAGAACTTAAATTTTTAATGATCGTTTTGTTTGAGTGACACCAAGGTTATTGTTAGATGAGAGATATCAATGCCATGGTTAAAATCGGTAATATTTCGGTAAGTGGTTTCTCTGAGTGCAAATGTGAGACCAACCGCATTGAACAAATGAAACGAGCACATAGAATAATAAAAAAGATGGAATGCTAGTCGTTTTTGGCACAGTCGTATTTTAAAGTTGATTTTACTATTTTAAAAATATCATTTTCTTCTTTCTCATAATTTTAAAATTAGACGCAAGGTATTTCAAAAAAATTCAGCCATATATTTTTTATACTAGAGAAAACGGGGAAAAAGGGGACAAAAAGTAATACGGGTCTGCGTAGTTAAATTACCGTATTTTACAGGAACAGTTTTAAAACTATTGAAATTTGATGACGTTTTAATTTTGACACAAATAAAAGTATAAACAAAGAAAATAAAATATTAAATTGTGTCAAAATAAAGTTTAATATGCGGGCTCTGTTTTATTGATGTTAATTTTGTACTACTTACTACTTCTATAGAATTAAATACAAAATACTAATCGCTGTCTAATGTCCGGTACACACTAGTGCAAGTCCAACATTCGACATTCAACATTGAGTCATAATTTAGTACAACATAACGTCAACTTATGAATGTTGCATGCTGCATGATGAGTCGCACTAGTGTGTACCGGGTCTAACATCTTCTGTCTACCAGTTATACCGTATGGCGTATGTAAATTAATGGCAATAATATCTCTCCTAACTAAAATATTTCAATTAAATAATTCATTGATTTTAAAAAATTAACATATGCACAATATTATGTTTAGTGGGTTACACATTAATTAATTCTTTATTTCATCACATTTTTACATTTTATTTATTTATGTTTTTTCTGTTTTACATTCTGGAATTTTTCTTTTAGTATTAATGAACACTATCCGAAATTTAGAAAAATTCTTTAGACGTTTCTTTGTTAATGCAGTATTTATTAAAACGGAGTATATGCTAAGTCCTGGATTAGGCCTTCACCGGGCACTAGACAAAAAAAATCAATTTTTTTATACATTTCAAAATTTTTAAATTCAAAATAAATTTTCTCTTTCAATTTCTTTAGATACTATGCGGAATCAATATTATCTACAGCGACTTCTTTGTAAGCAATCGGCAAAACAACCAGTTGTGTCTAGTCACAATTTCACCGATTGAATCCGGGAACTAGAATTTTGTCTAACTTGTCTATTGGTTTTTTAAAAATCAGATTGACATAAAATTGATTTAGAAATAGAAGAAAGAGGCTTAAGGTTTGTTATCCATCATTTCTTATACAGTTTAGTAGGTAATATTTGAAGAGCCTATGAATTAGAATATGCTTTTTCCGGAAATTCTATTTTATCCATTGGTAAACTTTGTTGAAAGTTATCCTAAACCCACAATACAATTAGGAAGTAGAAAAGTTAAAATATGAATTTACAGTGAGAGATAGAACAAGAGGGGCGGGTTGAGGAAGTTGGAGAGAGAGAGAGTGCAGTGATTACATAGTTGCACTTCCTTTCCTTTTATATAATAGTATATGAAGAGTTGAATTAACTAGTAAAAAAATTATGTAAATGAATATGTCATATATAAATGTCAAATAATCAAGTAGATAAAATAAACAATAAAAATATATTTCCGCGTTCAAAAACCCTGTCTGTCAAACGTCTGAGTTATCCCCACCCAAATGAAGCGTCCTCATGGACGCATATCCGCACGGTTCGTATAAAATCGCATTGGCTTTATTTAATAAAACTTGAAAGAGAAGATAACGAAAGGATGCGGGAGGAGCGCATAGAAAGGAAATGGGATGAAGGGAGGTTCGGGGAATAATGAGGGAAAGGGATACAAAACTCGAGCACCAGTAAAGTCTGCAGAAGATAGAGGAAGCAGAATACAATAAGGAAAAAGTGGAAAGTGGAAGAATCTCGGAGGAACTGTGCTGCGAGAATGCGTAGGAGAAGATGGGTGCTGGAATAAGGAGGAGGCGTATAACTAAGCAAGCAAGGGTCGAAAGCGAATAGAGAAGAGAGACAACGAAGGATGACAGTAATGGAGAAACATGTTTTGGTGTAGTAAACAATAAATATCGGTATTACCTTATATACAATTAACATTTTCCGTAAACTAAATCTAACTGAAATTTCGCATAAATTCATTAACGTATTTTTTTTACGAATCTATAGAAACCTTGATAATTTTTTAATACCTCTAAAAGGGTTTTCTCATGAATTAAGCATTTCAAAATATAAAGTTTCGAATACGCAAAAAGGGCATATTATGGTTATAATAGCAATCAAATAGTTCACAAACCTTTATGGAAGATTATACCTATGTTTTTAAAAAAAATCTATGTTTTACATACCCGTCTATCTTACATAACTGATATTTAAATCAGTGTGTTATGTTATAATATATAAGTAATATTTAATGAAGCGAAAGTTTTTCTATTCCATCACAAACTCGCAAAATGATTTGTGTTTTTACAGCGCAATTAATCAAAATATTCGGATACAAACACTCCGTATGCAACCAATTAAAAAAACTAAAAATCATTTTAGAAATTGAAGACGAATATGTAACATATATTTATCTATATTATATATTTAATAAACTATATACATAACTGCAATAAATTAAATAAAGAATTCTGGAGAGAGTGACATGTTACTTGATATACGTATAAAATGAATATATGTATGTATTTCTAAAATCATTTTTAAGTTTTATGAGTATAGCTTTGAATTACGCATTGCGAAGAACCTGTATCTACGTAACAAAGTTGTATGTATCATTAATAATTTGCTGACATGTTTATATTTATTCAGAAGACGTTCTAAAAGATGAAATATTCATTGATTAAGCTTCTTCGTCTTTATTAGAATATGTTATTATTTAATTCAAATGGCGAATGTCAATAGCTGGCAAATTAGTATGTATTAAATAATATTAATTGGTCATAGGCACTAATTGATTTTAAATGAACAAACATTAATAATATCCAATATATTAATTATATAACTATTAATAATATAACGAATTGTGCATAAAATAATATAAATATTTAAAGAAAATCCTTTTAAATGACTAAGGATATGTTTATATAATGTAATGAAAGAGTATAAGAAATATGGACAAAATGGGATTGTGTCCTATGTCTTAATTTCTATAAAACTGTACTATATATAGTTCAAATTACGAGAGTTCGGTGGCGCCTCATACTTAGAACAAGTTGTGTGGTATAAACTGTCGATATAACTAAAAAGCACTAACTCACTTATTTTTCTATAACGTATATAGAAACGAATAAGATAAAATTCATTCTCGTATTATAGATTTATACCGCTCTTATAACCTCTTTTAAGGACAAGTCGCCGCCGAACTATCGTGATTTGGATATATATTAATAAACTTGGTTACTAGAACCTCAAATGTCTAATTATTTTTTAATAACTTCTTATATGTTAGAAGACATTAACAATTAAAAAAAATTGAAGTAAATTGGATGATTAGTTTTTGAGCAACGATTTAAAAAAAAGGGACGAGATAAAAATTATGGAAGTTTGAGTACTGCATATTGAATATGTATATGCGCATTACTATTCCACACACGTAATTCTTTGCAGTCCATGCTGCCGAGTCTAGCTCTGTGCAGGTATACGTCTCGTCAAAAATGCGTAGGAGTAACCTCTGCTATTTGCTTTAATGCATTCATATATTAATATTACATATTTCCTATAAAGCTGTACACATTAATATCTATTGATGCATATTTTCTAGACGTAACAAAATTGGAAAGTTTAAAAATAGGCGCGTAACTGAAATATCAACCGTAGGTATATTCCCAGCGGAACTGAAATGTTTGAACGTGCAAACTTTCAATGTGTCGATGTCGATGGCGATGTCTGTTAAACGAAGCGGTGTGTGGCGAAAATAGTTACAAAATATTAAGTGAAACAGTAAAATTGTAATAAATGTGCCCGGTCATGGCCCCAGGCCCTGAGGCCTTTGTTCGACACCCAGTCGCACTTACACCCATTAACGCGGTCTGAGAGCTAAGTTCAATTAGTATAACTTTCAGTTTTACGGTTCATATTTTATTGCACGGGTTTTTATTTTAAACTGTTCACATTTCAACATTTAATTATAACTGGAAGATTTTTTAAAATAAAATCCCATCATACACTATTATGACTCATACGCATAAGGAAACATCATTTTTGTAACGCTTTTATTTTTCAAGTGTGTATTATTCGCAGGGACGTGACGCATCAATTCGGATGGACCTCCTAGTGGTAAAAAATGTTATGGACAAATCGCGTAAAATTATATTTTGTTCTGACTTTGGACGTCGTAGCCAAAATACATTGTATATTACTTTTATAGCATGTAATAATTTAAAAGATTTTTGAGTAATCGATATTTTAGACTTCGATTTTTTTCTAAATCGATTCTTTAGACTTCGATTCGAATCGATTAAAAAATCGGTCCTTTTTAAGAAGAATCGCCATCCCTAGTTCACGACGTCATTGTTCCCTCACTTTCTTCCCCACTACCATTTCCCTACCTTTACAATCACTGTTAAACAAGAGAATTGCTAAGGAGATGTAGTATTAGACGTCAAAGCTACAGCAGCTGTTACGTATAGTGTTTCAATATAATGCTGTGATATAAAACGAAAACTAAATAACTTTACACTTTAATATTTCATTCATTCGTGACGTAATCAACTACTAGGATAACAACTGGAATATTATAAAATTCAAACTCAAACGACTTAGAATAATACAAGCCAATTCAAGTACTCGTATATTCTGCCGTACGGTAAATGACAATATTTTTAAGATATATTACATTAATAAATTACTGATTGCGTTACTTGAAGATCTCTCGAAGACTACTGAAGCAGTGCAACACTCTTCGAACGAAGCGAAGCACTGAAGCACAGTACAGTACTTTACATTAATGAGGATTTAAAGTTTACAATGCGGAACACAACGGTTTACATTGGATATTACGTTAACAATTATGCAATTATCCAAATGCGAGTATTTCGTTATTTTCTAGTCGGTAACTTAGAAAATACTACAAATATAAAACAGAATAAATAATGTTACAAGTTACAACAATGCTGGTAATTTGGCAATTTGAAACTGGTTTACACGATGCTGTGAACACAATGACAGGGGCGCACTTCAAGTCTAAAGCTACGAAAATGTCTCTAATTTACATCAAGTTATTTTTTTTTTGTCTACATAGTGAATTTTCAACATTATATCTTAAGATAGAAAAAAATATGTATGTTTTTCTATAGTTTCGTTTTAGAGAAAATTCGAATAGAGTCTGCCCATGAAGACACATCACTTTTACTCATGCAGGGTAATAATAATTATCTACAAACAATTTTAAAAGTGTGCACTGTACAACTCAAAAATAAGGCACATCCATAAATAGTAAAAATATAGTCTATTGATAAAACAAATACTATATGACTGAACTTGACACTGGGTGTAATAGAAAGAATACAAATTATTTCTAAGTAGAATCCTACTAAACACAGGTACGTGTATTTAACATTTATCTTCCATTAGGAAAATTACCTTTACGTTAAAAATGACAGCTTTTTTAAATTTCTATTTTGCTAATATCATATTTTAAATACTCAACGTAATTTTATGAAAAAGATATTTAAAGAAAAGTTGTAGAACGGTAAAAATCCTTTTAAATGATAATATGTTTATTTACTATAAGGGGGCGTCCATAAATTACGTGAGGTGTTTTTTTAAATTTTCTGTCCCTCCCACCCCCCTGGTGAGATGTCGTGAGATTTTATTCAACCCCCTCCCCCATCCCCCAATCTCACGTGAGATTTTTCAAAATGTGGTGTGTGTATTGGAGTTCTTTAGCATTAATATAATTTATTATGAGAGCAAACTTTAACTTTAATTTTTATCGATACACTACTGGTATTAAAGGGACTTTAGCATTTATTATATATCTGAGTTCTGGTGGGCGTGAATTTAAATTTAGTTCTATCGTATTGGTATCGGCATCCGTGTCCATGATTCACTGAAATACAAACATAAACTGCATGCAGAACATACCCATGTCGCCGATAGATTTCATTTGACTCGTATTGCACCGTAACAACAAGCGATCTTAGGTATCCCCTCCAGTCTGAGGCGGCTTTTTGCATTTACAAAGGTTCGGATAGGGTATCGTTGTAGTAGTGGTAACGCTTGGATAAAATTCGCCTTTATTCGGTTCTACTGTGCGAGGTAGTGCCGCCCGTATTCGGACGGCTTTGTAGCGTGCAGTCTGAGAGCTCCAGAGCGATCTCATTACATTTACATGGTTCGGATAGGTAAAGCGTAGTAGCCCGTATACGTCCGGCAGAAATTCGCTTAAATACGGTCCCATACTGAGACAGGCCTTAAGCATGTACAATCTAGATTAAATGGACCAAAATAGTATAAATTTTTTTTGTTTCAATCAGAAAAAAAATTGCGTGATATTTGCCGAGACCCCCCCTCTCTCCAACGGAAGATTAGATGAGATTTTACTCGACCCCCTCCCCCCCTTAAACATCTCACGTAATTTATGGACGCCCCCTAATGGGTTTAAGTAATATGGGCAAAATTATAAGTGCACGTTGAATGTCATCCGCTGGTTTGTGTTTGGAGGTGCTCAACCTTACAGCGGTGCAGCTCAATATCTATTAGATGTACAATAAATATTGTATACACAAATTGTAAGAAATTGAGACCCCTATCAGATTGGTAATAACTATAGCTTCTGGTACAGCCTTATTGAAAAAAAACGTCATAATTCTTTTAAGATAGAGACTCAATCATCAAAATTGAAGCTGCTAAACATACTATTCGAAATTAACAGAAACTAGAATCAACCCATGTCAGAAAAAGGTAATAAGCGAGAAGAATATTGTGCAGTTATTAAAGGGAGGCAGTGAAGGGAAGAAGTGGATGGCGGAGATAGAGAAAAGGAACGGGGAAAGAGAAGGAACGCCAGAGTAAAAGAGATTTTATTCAGAAGCGATGTCTAATAAAACCATGCGAACACCTAGTTACCATTCCAAACCACAATGTGTTATGGAGGGAATATTTTTCATAGAGTGATAGACGTAAATGGCGGGAGAAGTGAAAATGAAGACAGAAGGGAAGAAGTATAGTGAAAATATAATAGAGGGTTTGTCGAGAGGAGACAAAGAAAACAAGAGGTGAGGAAACAATGAGAATGAAGGAGTACTAGGAAAAATGAAGGAAGAGGTTCAAGAGAAGAAGAAGCAGAAAATACTTTTGGAAATAGAAAGGTCTAAAATAGTTTAAGTTTAATTTTAAGTTGAAGCTCTATGAAATGTATTAAGAATAATAATAATAATAGTAGAAAACTTTATTTACTAGATTCTTCACCAATTCACCGCATTATGTGTTTTAGAGACACATTTGTGAATAGTTATCCTTAGAATATTAACATATACATCAAAATATAACGCAAATTCAGATATAAACAGTACACGGTGCGATGCGGGCCTGTTGGAGTACGTTCCACACCAAAGACATGCGGATTATTACAAAACAATGGACAATTTGTCAAAACAAGAGGATGAGATGAACGTTTGAAATGTTACAAGGATTACAAGGCTTACTTGCTAAATCGTATACACACTCGTCGTACATATGTGGGAACTGTAATGCGAATAGAAGGATGCATTTTAAAGTACGACTCAATTGCAAAAACACTGGCACTGAGGTAAAGGTTGCTAAAGCATTCCTCTGCTGTTAATGGCATGACACAACCATTTGCGTCAGTCAAATATGGTTGTTTCTTCCAGTTTGCCGTGAAATAAACATAACGACTTTATTGGAATAATTCTTTTATATTATTTACATGATTTAGCATTAATTTTAAAGTACTGTACAAGGATGTTATGTTATGTGCAAAGATTATGATTGAAATCTCCTTTGCACAGCTCGCATCCCGCGGGAAACACATGGTCACCGGTTTTGAAGTGTTTAACTAAGAACTTGTGTATGTATGTATTATGTTATTTATAAAATTTTAGAATAATGTAAAACAAACTTCAAATAATTTGTCAAATAAATGTTTTTAATAATTAATAATATTAAAGATATTATAAATTGGAGTATAGAGATGCTTTATAATCTATAGTGCTTTTAGGGAATTGAATATGAAGTAAAAATACAAATCTAAAACAAATTTTTAATATTAAGTGTGTATAATATTTTTTCAATTAAAATAAAATTTCAATGTAAATAACTTGTTTGATGTTAAATGAATTTTGTTGTTATTTTTATCGCCACGTATATATATATATATATATAGTAATACATATAAGTATTTTATACGTTTCGTTTAATTTTTAATCTTTTCAGTACATACAATAAATCTTATCGCAATTTACTCAAATCCTTTTTACAGTCAAGATAAGGAATTAATATCACAAAACTATTTGTTTGCATTACTTGTTCATTGAAAGAATAAAATGATTTAAAAATAGGAATAAAGCTATTATGAGTACCATACTAATAAAAGACTATGTAAAAAATGTATATTTCTAAATTATTGCTTTAATAATTCACTCATTGTCTTATTGGTAATTATATCTATATTTTTAACAACAATGTAATACAAAGCGGTCATTGTCAAATATACAACCCAAACACAAACTAATGTTAGCGATATTGCTTTCTAAGACTCTCAGTACAACCCTGGTGCTACTCTGCCCGTGATTCAGTCTTATCTTAACATAAACAACTCGGAAATGCACATTGGTCTTCTCTGCCTAGTATAGACCACTTCGAGAGTGACGTAATCTGAACCTTGGAAAGGGTACGACCCTTTTTGGCATCTGGAGGTACTGCAGACGAAATTTTTCTCCCTCAATTTGGTTTGTAAGCTCTAATTCTGAGAATTGGTATTATATCAGCTTCAATGATACCTTAAAAGAGAGGCCAATAACCGCGCATGTTTTTAAAAAGGTTTGAACGATCGAGGCTATTATATTTATTTTTCTAAATGCCATAAACTGCAGCATTTTTTTTAATTTAAAAAGTTTTTACGAATTCAAAAGCGTCTAGTATTTTTTTTAAATAAGACAGCTGCTTGGAATTTGGTTGATTAGTTTAGGTGCACATCTGACAAACGCCAAAAAATAAAACAATTAACATACCAACTTAAATTTGGCCACTGTTGGCATTTAACTGTCAGAAATTGGGTTTTTATAAAAATAACATAAAAATAGCCATAAAAAATAAATAAACAGACTTCGGCTAAGACATGTATGGCTCAAAAAGTTCTAAATGGTGTCAACTATCATCCCCTTAAGGCTACCAAACTCCTTGTATAATCGTTGATTGAGTTACATTTTGCTGTGTATACAGTTCTTATATTTGTTAATAAATACTATTGTATCAATATTATGTTCGGCTTATGATTTGTAATTAGTAGATTCTAATGGATTTCTTCTCATGTTAGTATTTTACTTTAAAATAAAAGTTAAACAAAATAATCCCACATAAATAAAACTTGACGCCACACTGTTGTGTTTTCCGATTCGATTCCCAGATCAATACTATATTTTATAGGTTTGGTTGTAATCTCCGTAATTTGATTATTAACTTACACTATCATATTAGGTAGCAGTGTTGTGGAAAACAAGTTGTGCCTTATAAATCTACGAAAAAATAAAAAAGTACTGTCTCACACAATATTTTATAATCCATATAGGATCGAATAAGATAAATTTCACCATCGTAATGTAGATTTATAAGGATCTTATAACTTCTTTTTACCAAAAGTAACCGTAATTTTTTACTATAATTGAATTATTTGATACCACATGTGATTATCTTGTATTTTGTTTATATAATGGCACAAACACGTATTTCAATATTTAATTGTTTTACTTAAAACACACGCACATAATCTAATTATTCTACTAACATTATTATTCAAACAAAATAACAAATTTAATAGAAATATTTACAATTTGTTCAAAACATCACAAAATCGTGACTCACAGTTCTTTTACAAACATGCCACCATGCTAGTTCGTATATTTTGTGGTTGTGTCTGTAGATTAGCGGAATGCATATTTCTGATAACAATAATTTAAAAACAATCAGCAGGTTGAAACATAAAATAAATTGTTGAGACATTAAATAACTTTCTAAAACAATAAGTAAGTATATTAGTTGTTATAGTTGGAGTTGGAATTAGTTTGACATCATTTTGTACTAATCAAATAACAAAACCAGAAATTGAAACTAAATTCAGAGGCGTATCAATAATTAAATAAGAGCAGCTGCGTTAAGATTCGGGGTCTTATAGAAACTGAGTGAATGTAAACGATTTCGAGATGTATAAATCTTCACGTTTTACGTTTAAATTTACCGAAGTTTTAAATAATTTTGTAACATAGCCTTTAAATATTTTTTCTTTTTATCTGTCAAAGTATTATTCCTCAAAGTGGGAAAGAATAATTTTGAATCTTTGAAAAAAAGAGTTTGCAGCCTGTTCATGTTACGCCACTGTCGAACTGCCATGTTGGTATTCACGTCAATGTCGATCCTAATCAAATCAAGATTTGATATAATAAATATGTTCTTTAAAATAATATTATGTATACATATAAAAACTAATTTGTTTATATATAAATCATAATAAATAAATGCAAATTTATGAAGGAATTTGAATTCTAAAAAGAGAAGCCAATCCTGTATCAGCATCAAACATGACTACTACTAAATTAATTGACCTACGGCTACCATGAATCCGGTTTATAATAGTTTTTTTTATATCTAACTTTTGAAGAAAGTTAAATTTTTTTTAAATTAATTTTGCAATGATTCATCCTACAATACAAGCAACGCAAAACAAAACAAAACATTTTACATAGTTATTTTCTTATGTGAGAAAATAAAAAAACAAAATATTTATAATGAACATGAAGGAATTTGCTTTTCTACATTTTATTGTAAATATAAGTTGTTAATATAAATAAAATATGCTGTAACTTTCCGTTAACTTTAATATGCTGTATGCTTCCTAGATTTTCTTTCTTTAAAAAGCTGTATGCTTCCTAAACCTCTTTTAGCCATATTTTGGGAACACGTCACGTAAAAGAGTAGACTACTACCCATGACAAAATTTATTTATCGTACTCTATTCTTCATATAAATATGTTCAAAAAACTACTTACGACAGTAGTTATATACAATTTAGCGCGCAAAAGGTAACATATTAAAAAAAAAATTCTACCTAAAATTTTGCGCTAGTAGTAAAAAATATAGGTTTTCCAATTACCAATTTTCAATTTGGGAGAACATTCTGTAGCCTACAAACTACAAAATTTTTGAACTTCTTTCGGTTTATTTTAAATATGTTAGCATTTGTTGGTTCTATGGCTCTGGTAGTCATTATTAATCGACAAAATTTTGAACAAATTTCACCATTATAACTCTTCTCTAAATACAAAAACAAGTGCAATGTTTGAATAATGGGAAATTAAAGAAGACAGAAAAAATAACTATTAGATTTCTGTTTCTTTTCATTTTTTCATTTCAAATGTTAATTTCAATAAACTGTAAAATTTTCTTTTGATAAGTGGTAATTTTGGCATAAATCAATTATCTTAAAGGGCGCCCAATTTGTGTCCTTCCTTGCCCCGGGGCTCCCTATAGCGCTGTGAGAAGGGAATATGTTTTCCAAGTTAGCGAAAAAAACCAAAATCCAGTGTTTTAAACCTATAGATAATATATTAAGTGCGTAAACTAGACCTTGCCATTATTTGCCAAAAATAGAGGATTCATTTTGTACCCTCTGCATTACGGCAATACCCATTTTTTTACAATAAGGGCTTATATTGGGTCACCCTATTATAAATTAAAAACCTCATTGTTTTCCTTATATATATTAATAACTGTTATAACAATTTTTGCCACGTGCTGACCGAGATGTCCATATCAGACCATCGCGTCGCATTCGTCGCATTTTTTAAAACACTTTGAACATCGCCAGTCACTACATGCATTCCAAATGACAATTATTAAATGAATTGGCACTGACGCAATTGTCATCTAGTTAACCATGTCGAAGCGTATAGAATGTTGCCGTTAGCATAAAGGCATTAATTACGTGCTGAGTTGAACCGCAATTAAAGCGAAAGACACTGAGAAATAAATAACACAGACTTGACTCTAGTTCAGACACACCTTGACCAATAAGACGTGATATTCAATTATATTCTTTATCCAACACGTTTTCCATTATCACGTGGGGAGGAAACGTCATTTGCATATTGCTAATGTAACGGTAAAAGTATTTATATTAATAATAATAACTAGTGTTATAGACTTTCAAGAAATTTTTAATAAGAGCTCACGTGGTGTAATGTGGGATGATTAAGAAAACAACACGAGAGTTGCGTTTGTGATATTAAAGAGACATTTGATTATCGTAATAACTAACGCCTGGATTTATAGGTAATAAAAGCTTAAATATATGCATATAATATGTACTTAGAGATAGCACATGGGCTGAAAAGTCTCGGGCCTAACACATAGATGGCGTAGTTTTATTGCAGTTAATACTAACCTTCAAAAGACAGCTGTTAAAATTTCATGATATTCTATTCAGTAGTTTGTGAGTTATTGTGCAAAGAGTGACGCTACATTTGTTATTTTCAAAACAATGGATCAAAAACAATTTCGTGTTTTAATTTTACACTGCTTCTTGATGGGAAAAAATACCGTTCAAGCGAAGCAATGGCTTGAAAAGTGTTATGGGGACTCCGCTCCATCAGAAACAACAATAAAACGTTGGTTTGCTGACTTCAAACGTGGTCGTAGAGACACCGATGATGCAGAACGCAGTGGACGTCCAAATGATTATGTTACATTACGCTGACTGCTGTGTCTTCGGATTTCAACTCCGAACCAGAGTTATATTTTCTGGGTTTGGTTGTTACTAACTTAAATTGATCATATACTTGTACATATATAACCATGAATCAAGCTAATGAAGATGAAATATTCTTTCAGTTTTTTATTTTTAGTTCAATTCTGAAAACATTTATTGAAATTTTGACAGGACAATAAAACAATTGAATCAAAATACGCCACAAAAATATGTAAAACCGAGATAAATATTTATTTTAATATATTAGTACACGCGCATCCATTATTGACATTGACTGCTTTTTGAAACCTTTTTACTTATCGTAATCGTGACAGTAAAATAGGTTATTTTAATAGTTTAATTATCTTCTATATGACCACCTACAGTGCATTCCTCTAATTGTTTGCGTGTTCGTGAATTTAAAACATATGTAGAGTCAAATAAAAAAATCAGTGGTTCTCAACACAGATAATAAATTATAAATTAAAAATTAATCATATTACAAAATACAATTTATTTATACTCCTTACGTTATAAATCAGTTGTCAAGTCTGTGTATAAAAGTTCTCCTAAAATAAATGTCAAACAAAAATAAATGAAAGTGAAAAGAATTCCTCTTACTTAACCATACATTTTAACAATAATTTTTTACCATTATCTATAATTTTTAAACCGTCTTTAGCTTCACAATATTTTTCAATAACGTATTGCAAATAATAGCTGGTGTACTTTTCAAAATACTATTCCTTTTAGTTTTATTTCTTGTTGTTGATTAAAACGGTGCAAACTACTAACTTTACCAAATATTTAATATACAAATTAAATAAACCGCATAAAAAATATACAAATGTAATATAATTATTCGTATTTCGCATAAACTCTGCTTAACAAATTATTTATTACAAAAACCAAGTGACGTGTATTTAAGATTTAGTTAACATTAGAAAAGTTACATTTTATGTAATAAATGCGACCGTTCTGTGACTTATTTTATTGCTATATTATAACTTTGAAATACTATTATATATAATTAATTATAGAATTTTGAAATTACCTTTTTTGCAACCCTTTTTAAAGATTAACGGATTTTTACGATTATAAAATAAAACTGAAACCTCTTCATTTTAAATAATACTTAGTACTTTATTTTGTAACTTTTTCTTTGACGTCATACGTAATACGCAATACGTTTGTATTGCCAAATAAAATCTTAACCCAAAGTAACATTTTCAGTACAATTTTGTTTGCCGATATTAACAAATAAATAAATATCTTTAATAAATAAATGAATATCACAATAGTTCAATTCATGACGTAGGTTATGGACGACTCTTGGTTTTGTTTATCTGTGTTTTATGTTATAAAACATGTTCATATAAAAACGTAGCACTGAAGAATGAGTTTGAGAACCAGTTGTCAGTACCAAGAAAAATGTAATCTAAATTGATCCACATTTTAGCAGCTAATTAAAATTATAAATCAATTATAAAAACCAGTAATAATTTGCATCACAAACTCTCTAATTGAAATACTCTAATAGTACTCGATAGAACAGAATAGAGTAAAGTAGTTTGTTCTTAGAAATGAAGAAATGTTAAACACTTTTGTTATTTTCTTTATTATTAATAAGTTCAGCACGAAAATAAAAGTGAAAATGTTTTAATATATGTTATTACATTATTTGTATTTATTTTCTCGTTAGTTGAAGCATGTTAACAAGTAGCTAGCTGGTTTGTTGTTTTTGCTTTCTGGTTGCTACCACTTCTAATAAAGAGTAGAAGTACCATAATTTAAAATGAAAATGTATGGTATGCGCAACTGCAGCTTCTTTGAATACATTAATCTAAATTATAACATCAGATGCGCATTATAAGATATAAAAATGTTTTCATTTCATTTGGAATTTGTAGAAAGCATTATTCATCATTTATATTTAACGTACTTGTTATTAAAGAAGAATAACGGTCATTTTTATTTTGGTAATCTGCTCTTGAATTGTTTTTTTTATAAATGATGAACACAGTTGTTTGCAACGTAAATTTATAATTTGATTTTAATGATATTTTCATTATTGAATGATACGCTATGCCGGTTTCACGCCAAAGAGACAGTTTTGAAAACAGTTTTGTTTTCAAAAAACAAAACAAAACCGTGTTTTGTTTTATATTAAAACAATTCTGTTTTTTTAAAACAGACTGTTCACATTGAACAGACTGGTTTTGTTTCTATGGTTTTTCTGTGTGTCCCATAAAAATTTAGTATCCCACAAATTATTGTGTTCGCGATACATTTCTATTAAATCGCTGTTCTTATCTTTTGTCCACTGCATTCTGTACTTATTTATAACTACTCTTGGAACTAGTTGCTAGCCAAATGATAAACAATATCTGACAAGCGCAAATGTTCAAACCAAGCAGACTATAAAAACAAGAACAAACGTGTTTTCCTTTGTTCTTACTAACTCCGTATGGGAATCTGTTTTATTTACTAAAACAGTTATTAAAGACAAAAATGTTTTAAAAACTGTTCAGTTTTTACAAAACATTGGTGTTTTTGTTCAGGAAAACAGTTTTTGTTCGTGTTGTTCTGTCTCCCTGGTGTGAAACCGGCATTAATTCGTAAAACAATATTTTTGCACGTTTGGGTAGTTTATATACCTAAATTGCACTAAATTTGGTCTACGAACAAAATAAAATGTCATTCAAGACAAGAAACAAATCTTCCTCATCCACAATAGGTAAACAAAGTGAATTCATCTATGGTGTTCACACAGGTGTGAATAAATTATTCATCATGCTTTTGAGATCATCTTCACCGTTACCTAGACAACCTCTTTTTGGGACACTTTACTTTCCCAGTGCTTTGGTCACCATCGTCGTTGAAGTTAAACCATTAAGTTAATAATTGATTAATGTAAAATTATGTATGTAAATAAGAATATCCATTATTAGTATCTGTGTTAATATCAATTAATAAACTTATTTAATATTAATTAGGTAATTAATTTATCAACAGTGAAGGTTATTTATGCAATTAAAATATATTATTTTTGCAATCTAGTAATCAGTTTACCTCAGGCATCAGTTTACGGAGAGAGTTACTATTTCCAAGTTACCGCTCATGACATTTCTCAGTCATATATGTGGAATGATGATTAGTAATTAAATAAGTCTTAATATAACTAGAATTAACCTTTTGTTTAGTGAACTTTGCACTTTTATAATTCGATCTGTGTTGGTTTAAGGATTTATCATTGAGTAAGTAATATTTCTTGGTAGTATTTAGGGCTGAAAGTATTAAGTTCCATTTTTTTTTTAACCTAAATGGTTATAACCTAAAATGTAAGTATCAGCTTGTGAAATATAAGGAAATAAAATTTATTATTTTAATTAGAATAATTTATATTAATTAAAGATAGTAATTAATACAAAATAATGTATATTACTAATGCAACACGCTTGATTTTACAAGTTTAAAATTACATTTAAGGTTAAAACATTAAGTTAAAACTAAAAACAGTGAGTGGGAATAAGACTATAAGGATTTAAATACATAATAAGAGAAGAAACTC
Source organism: Panorpa germanica (assembly GCA_963678705.1). Lineage (NCBI taxonomy): Eukaryota > Metazoa > Arthropoda > Insecta > Mecoptera > Panorpidae > Panorpa > Panorpa germanica. The sequence continues at coordinate 5,359,789 of OY783206.1, read as the reverse complement.
TAACTCCAACAAATGTGAAGTTCTTACCAAATTTGTGGGTACGATTCTAGCCTAAAGCATTTTTTAACCAATTGTTTTACAATATACCTTTGTTAGCCTACATCGAACCTATACCTACAACTTATTTAAAGTCACCTAATAACTTAGGGAGATCTTTAGTAGTCTAATTTAGTCAAAATTAGAATTTCGGTAAATCGTCTAATTTCAAAGAGCGTCTTAAAAAAGCAAAATAAATTAAGACAAGTATTTGCAGTCAACGATGGTCGCAGAATTAAGTTTCATAAATAACAAACAATTATATTGTTTTGCAATTTACCAGGCATTAATTATATGCAATAATTTGTAATTAGGATTTCTTTAAGAATAAGCAATAACAATAAAAGAATTCTTAATTAGGCAATGAAAAATACGAAACAAAGAAAATTGATTGCTGAGGCTCTTGAACGGTTTATTATTATTAATGAACATCGATCGGCCTATTTCTGCCTTTACGACGACCCATTAAGAACGCCAAGACGTTAACTCCAACCAGTGCCGCATTCATTCTTTCAACTAGAAGATTTGTAGGACCCCAGGCTCCAAAACATTTGTTGGAAATTTTTCGTATATAGAAAAGTTAACTATATAATTTTGAAAGTGAACTATATGATTTTGAAGAGTGAACTGAGCACCTGCTACTATATTGACAGTTCTCTGTGGTGTCGTGGCCTCATATATATCAACTACACTGCGGTCTAAGAAGTTTATGATTCTGTATATACATGATCAATTTAACTTGAGAACAACCAAACCCAGAAAATTTAACTCTGGTTCGGAGGAAGATTCTGAAAATGCAGCAGTCGGTGTGCCTGCAGTGCCGTTTCAACAATTTTAATTTCAATTTTTAGTTCTTCAATCACTTCTTTCTAAACATAACGCGCGTGTATTACTCAACAGGACTGTGGTCCATATAATCTTTTGTTTCTTACATCAATTGTCCAAATCATTAGTGAGATATCTATGAAAATTTCTAAAAATCTGCTAACTTGTGCAATACCACTGGAATGTCACACTAATGAACTTGATGATCGACATAGTATATTTTTGTAGTATATAATATAATATTTTTTTGTAGTCCTCAAACACAGCTATTATCTATTTGTTGTTCATTTAATATTAAAAAATACTGTTTAAATAAAAAATGATAACTAACTATAATGTTCAGTTAGCTTATTCATTACAAATAGAATCATAAAAGACCTTTTATTGGATTTTTAAAATCCTAAAATGAATTTTTTGTATTTTTAAAATTATAAAAACAAATTATTTTAAGCAAAATTTAAGATTAAAAAACATTTTCCATTTAGCCGGTAATTTATAAAATACAATTTTGTTCACATACTTAATATATTTTTAAAATAAGTTCTGCTTTACTGGATGCACTAATTTTGTACAATGTTTCAATTTTTAAACTATTGTCCAAGATAATTACTATAATCAACATTTAATTTAGTTACAGTTAATGCTTAAACTATTAACAAAAAAATAGCTTTTAATAAAGTGTAATATAATACATATCAAAAGAAATAAGAAGAAGAACATACCACATTCAACTTGCCCAAAATAATAGATATTTGATCTCTGGTACACATCTTGATGGAACTATTACAACAATATAAATTAAAGAAAAAATCAAAAATATTTAAAAGTTATTTAGAATAATAAATGCACAATATTTTAAAACAAATTTGTTTTATTTTTTTAAAACAATAACTAATTGTTTTATTTTCCATAGTAACGACTAAAATCACATTATTTTGATTATTTTAATCTTTTAAATACTGATGTTGATTCAAACAACATTTCGCGCCAAACGCTATATACAAACTAAAAAAGAAATGTTTAATTCAATTCTACAATATAATCAACTTCTGCTTCTAGATTTCAATTTTCAAAGGTGTATAAAATGAGTACATTCTATTTCAAAAGTATTGCTCGAAGTATAAAGCTTCTCAGATTCGAGTACATTAGTTAGTGGTACACCTGCTCTCATTAATGGTAATAAAGAGGTTTAGAATATTTTTTTTCTGAAGAGATTAAAATAAAACTTATTTTTTAGAAGTTGTTTTTTTTAATTTTAAATTGAAATAAATGTTAATTTAGGTATATTGCGTTTTTATCATCATGTATTATAATGTTCCAGGTGTATATTTCTATTCTTATATGTTTGGCACTAAATTTTATACGACAGCTCAAAAACGGCCCCGTCAGTGTTTTTGAAAATTGCCTTTTTGTAGAGAAAAAAATTGCGAAAAGTGCGAATAGTGCGAAAAGAGCAAATAGTGCGAAAAGTGCGAATAGAGCAAATAGTGCGAACAGTGCGAATAGTGCGAGATGTTCGAATAGTGCGAACAGTGCAAATAGTGCGAATATTGCAAATTGTGCGAATAGTGCAAATTGTACGAAAAATGCGAATAGTGCGAGCAGTGCGAATAGTGCAAACTGTAAGAAAAGTGCAAATGGTGCGAGCAGTGCGAATAGTGCGAATAGTGCGAACAGTGCTAATAGTGCAAATAATGCAAATAGTGCAAATAGTGCGAATAGTGCGAACAGTTCAAATAGTCTACCAGCTACTAATTGTAAAAATTATCAAAATCTGTAGGATGTGTAAATTTCATTAAAATAAAAAAGTACTATGATAAAAAGTTTTGTATCTGCCTGTACAAGTTAAACCTCTCACTGAAGAACTTTTATTACAGGTGACTAGTGTAGTCGATGGCAGCTTGCTTTGAAGGTAAAACCATGCTCTGAGTACGGGCTGACATACCGTCACTACTGCCTATGCATTTTACTTGATCAGGTTCAATACAAAATTCGACCTATATAGAATGAGACGAGTGTAAACCTACAAACCTAAACTATTGTAGAATATACTGCTCGTATATAAAAAGATGATTTATGATTCATATTATTTTTAAATAGAAACAATAATAATAGCACGTTTTAAAATATATAAAAGTATATAACAAAATAAGCATGCCTGTCACGGGTATGATAAGTAGGATTAGAAAATAAAAAATTCGAATTGTTCAAAAGAAAATAGGTCTATATATAAAAATACAGCAAACTCAGTTAAAACTCACAAATCATATTAATACCAGTCAAGATAAAAAATTGTTGAGCTACAAAATGTATCATTACAAAATATATCATTATAAAATGTATTAGTGGATTCAGTGTTTGGGAAATATTAAATTTAATGTTAAAATTATATAAAAACAAATAATTTTCCTTTAATTTTATTGGACAATCCTCGATCAGAAAAACCAGTCTTTGATCAAAAGGAAACAGAAAAGAAAAATGTATTCCCAGGTAGAAAATAGTCTTGCACTACAAGTTTTACACTTATTAGCTTGTCACAAGGTAATTTCAATGTTAATATTCCACTTCTCATATACGAATTGTCTTGCAAAACAAGGTTCACATTTACTTGCTAATTATAATGTGATAAACATTGCGTTGCATTTTCTACCCGAGGTTTTCATGAAGAAAACATAAACTTATATAAATCGAGACAGAACTGTTCCACGAAGGACAAGAATGTCTTGTGCATTCTGAAACAACATATTAAGACAAATTCTTAATTAATAGCCATTCCGTTTATACGATATATAAATTAAAGTGTTAATCTTTAAGCAGTTAATATTAATTTATAGCAATTAGCTACACATTGACGCTTGAGTTATGAAGTCTAGTCTCTCCGGATGGCCTTCGCCCCACTCCCCTCATCCTACCCTTCCTAAGTTCATCTTGGATGAGTCCGGAGCGCGAACACCAGACATCCAGACGTAATTAGTTTGTTTCTTATTTATGATAGCAAAATAATACTTGTACTTAAACAAATGAACTCAAGTTTATTTTACGACAATGACTAAGACTGTAGACTTCAATTTAATTAATTTTAATTTGTCCGAGAAATTCATCTTGTTTTCGCATATAGTTCAAATTACGAGAGTTCGGCAGCGACTCATACTTAAAACAAGTTGTGGGGTATAAACTGCCGATATAACTAAAAAACACTGACTCACTTATTTTTCTATAATGTATATAGAAACGAATAAGATAAAATTCATTATCGTATCGTAGATTTATACCGCTCTTATAACCTCTTTTAAGTATAAGTCACCGCCGAACTATCGTGATTTGGACTCTGCATATTACTTTATTATAGTACAAATTACGAAAGTTTGGTGGCAACTCATGGTTAAAATAAGTTGTGGAAATAAGCAATGGAAAAATACAGTTTCACTAATTTTTTTATAATGCATATGAATAAGTCATAATTCACCTAGACTCTCATTTAAGCATGAGTCACCGCCGTATTCTCGTAATTTTAACTATAGCTTCATTACGAACTGTGGAACGACTATCTTAACTGCGATAACTTTAAGAACTTTGTTTTAAGACAATCATAAGATAATCATGTTTTGAGTGTGCAGTCGCTCTTAAAGGGTACATGCTATGACAGTTAAAGAATACTCTCTATATTCAAATATATCCCAAGGAGATGTGTGAAATTACGAAGCAAGACAATTTCTGTGTGAAAAGTAGAAAATTAACCTTGTGATTAGCTTGTGATAAGCTAGCAAATATAAATCTTAGATTGCAGACTTAGACATGGACAATGTTGAGAACGTTCACACAAAGACAGAATTTTTCATATAAAAATAGATAAATACGTAAATTTAAGTAATTTGATGTTTTCAGTTCACTGTCTCCAAGTTACTACTATTAACTCGGCCTAGTTTCTAAATAATATTCACTAAACGTATTGAATATTGGACAACTAAATGTAGTAAACAAATAAATGAAACTTATTAGAGCAGGACAAAAGTATTGCAAGTCACCGCGCAAGTAATATGAAAAACTAAATTTCATCAAAGTATTTAAATATGAATATTACTAGGTATTGTGGTTTGTTACACATAACGGGATTGATTAAAATATTTGATTGAAATTATAATTATATAACTTCATGAAACCCCTCTCGAGTTATTGAAGCGTGAAAGAATATGAATTACAATCCCTTTAAAAGCGCAAAGGGTTAAATCAGGGCAACTGGCAACAGGTGGATAACAGACTATAGTACACAATGACGTACTTTTATCGTTAAATAATAATATACCTACGTAAATGCAAGCTATATTATGCAAATTAGGGTAACTTTGGTGCGTCTGCAGTGTTAATATGCAAAACGCACGTGACACGCACTTCACTGCATATCAATAATCATCATTTCGTGGATGTATGCATTTATTGCATTTACAATGTAGGTGTATATGAACGAGACGTACAAGGCCGTACAGGTCAATAAGAATAAGATGCCGTTATTTTCCAATGTGTAATAAAACAAAGAAAATTTCCCCATAAATTCCTGGTATAGGTTATAGAATTACGCCTGCACTTGCACAGCTGCAGTTCTATGCATCTGCTTGGTCTGCGGACCGATAGAAATACATTTTAAACTTACAACAAGGAACATGTGGATCAACAAGTTTGAACACGCTTCATGGTGTGAATAGTAACACAAAGGCATGCTAATATCGAGCAAATGCTATCTACTAGCATTGTAAACACGTGCTAAAACTAATGCATGTTATTTTGAGTATGATTTACAAATCGGTTAACTTTTCAGCGCACTACCTGTGGTGCCGGTGGTGCCTGAACGTGTTTGCTTATTAGCAATCGTAAGTGGCAATAAAATTCTGATTCCCAACTTCCGAACAAAACAAAACAAAACGTAAGGCATATCTTTGTATGTTCCTTCAAATTACAAATGTTTTCTTATAGCTCTCGCGTCAAATTCAATTGTATCTCATTACAATTGATTGAATAAAAGATCCCTATACGTGTGAGACCTAGTGAAACTGCCACTCCTATAGTTTTTGAAGCATAATATAAGTAATGTCCATTTTGCAAAAACATTTCTTTCACCTTAACTTTCTTAATTCAATATGAAATATATAATAACAAACAAGCAGTCCGTAATATGAGCATGTGTATTTAATACAATGCATTTTTAATGAGTATGCTTATAAATAGCACGTTAAATAAAATCAAATACGATCTTGTCAAGAATTAGCTATTTTTAAACTTGCCCTTTTACCCTAAATATTACTGACACTATTTATATAAATCTGATAGAGCCATTTTGAAATTAAATTATAAATAACAATAATCATAACTTTATTTCATTCTATTAATGGCATACTAAACATATCTTTACAAAAAAGATGCAATATGAAGGACGACAACCATTTGTGATTTATTATATTAATTATTATGGAATAAGAAACAATAAAATATTTAGCTAATGAATAAAATAATTATTGATTTCTTAACAGCATTCTATTTGGAATTTAAGTGTCAACAAACTTTAGTACTTCGACATGTAAGCTTTATATGCATGCAAATATGTATTAAGTTATTTAAAATAATTTGTAATATTCCTTTCTGTCTTAAATTAGATTTGAAACTATTTGTATATTTAGAACTAAGGTTCAAAACTAGAAGGATGTTTACAACCGCTACAGTATTGTAAAGGTGTGGTTTAATCACAGTGCTGCACAAGCAATGCACACTGTGCAACACTCCGGTGGAACCGTGCCTTAACACAGCTCGTTGCTTTACCTCTAAATTTTATTTTTCATGTATTTTATCGCTCTCGGATTATTTGCATATCATTTTTTAAAGGTACGAGAATGTATAGGGATCATTTTCAGCAAAAAGAATAATTTAACCACAGATGCCTGAAGAAATGATTTTATATTCTGGTGTTTACCATTAAAATTCTCTGGTCGCCATTAGATGCAGCACGTGCTGTATTCGCCTTGAACATAGATGAGAGGGATGGGACGCACGGGTTTATGACTGCAGCAGAACAACCGTCAGAACCTGAAATGTCAGAACATAACTAAAGGTGCGACCTTACGCAACCAAAATATCAAAGTTCTGTCGATGAGCACGACTTTATCAATGTCTAAAAATAGTTACTTGAATTCTATCCTATATAATAATAATTTTATAACTATAAACTATAATACAGGTTGTATAATAAGGAAATTCCAAATGAGTAACCAAGTTACATTATTTACCGATTTTTTTTTTACAATTAGTTCTATGTTAATTGAATGAACTATCATTTAGTAGTTAATACTTACAGGTAGTATTTAAAGGATTTAAACAAACATTAACCATAGTTAGAAATACCAAGGTTTAATATGGGTAGACATAATTATTGGATTTATTTGGTTATAATAATTGCTTTGAATAAAGCTTATGTGTAGTCCGGATTAGTGATTACTTTTAAGTGAAAAGAATTTCTATTATAGACCAAAGACGTGTTTTTGGTGCCACCGAAAATTATAATTTAATAAACTATTAATTACTTATTTAAAATTTGTTTATTTCTATATCTATCTATTTTATTAATTATATAAATGTACCATCTGTGTTTGTTAGCTACAAATATGTTTACTATTTTAATAAAGAAAAACATTTGTTATCGATAATTAATTATGGCGCACAAAAACACAGACCTGTTTACTCGTATAAGCTATTTAAATAATAATGCTATCCACATTCTAAACTTGTGCTGCATAAGACTTCTTGTTCCAAATAGTACCGTTTTCATACCATCCGAGACGAAATTTTAGACCTATCCTGATCCTAAAATGGATCATTGATCCTCTTTTCATCCTAAAAGCAGTAAAGTGAACCTCGTCTCATCCTAAACGTTATTATATGACCCTCGTCTGCAAATTCTATTTTATCTAGTTATGATCGGATCTAGAGACTCTTTAATCCATGGCATTAATTCGGCACTGCTCTCAGGTGATGACACACTAAGCATTTGGAGTTAATACCAAATAAAGAATTAATTCCAGTAGTATAACGCTTGTTGTAACACTTGTACAATACAAGAGATGTAATAATTATTTAAATGGGTCTATAAACTCTATAATTTAGTAAGTTTATGCTACAGTAGGGCCACACATACGGAGTGAGGTATAGGCACAGGCACAGCAGATGTCATTTCAATTAACATGAATGTCAGTGCTCATTTCAATGGCTTCTTTTTGTATGACACCCGACTCGTACAATTCAAACAGAAATGAATATGTTTAGAACTAGTTACGCTTCTAAATGAACGTGTGAAGTAATTCCCTAACACCGGAAGTAATACCCATGTAATTGTAGTTGTAGTCATGTTCTGCTCCTAATCCACTTTTACACAGATTACTTAATATTCAACTAATGTTTGACTAGGATGCAAAATGAGTTCTAGGTCGTCTCGAAAGACAATTTATTCCGCTGACTTCACAGCTTGCATGTTTAATCAGCTTTACGATTTACGTGTCACTAAATAAAGCCAAAAGTTCAAAGAAACTTGGTCGGTTATATCTTTTGTATTTTGTATCCTAAATGTAACACAAAGTCAGCAGAGAAGAAGAGCGAGGAGAGTAACAATTTCGTGACGTCAAATCTAATCTAAAATTCGACTTCCAAACAAAAAAAAGCAAGACCAAAAAAATAAAATAAGACCTAAATCTTTATATGTAAAGTTGACAGAGATATACCAAATAAAAATTTAAATTGTAGCTTTAGTTGTAGTTACAGATGTCGACCATATTTATGATGTAACATTTCGCTCTATTGAGGGATAGGTCAGTTATTTATTATATGTATAAGAGTTTTGTGTTAAGCGGGTTCTCCCATGTGACGGCCTGTCTTTTATGCATTTTTTGAGAATCTTTTTTGACGTCCAACGAAAAGATAGAACTTTGAGATTTTTACCAGTTATTTATTACTATTTCAAAAGCATATAAAACAAATTTCATGTAAAAATTTCCATTAGAACGTATGCTGTACCACTCTGAAGACACCTGCCTCAAAAAAAGGGGTGTTGACTTCCCCCCGATTTTGGCTGATTGGCTTATCAGAAAGAAAGAAAAAAAACGGCGTTTTTATCTATAGACCAAAATGCATGGAATGAACTAGAATCATATGAAAATATTAAAAAATGGGTTTTTGGTAGACGTAGAGAAAAAAAAACTACATGTGCTATCCTATAAATTTTAAGTGAATCGGTCAAACCATTCTCGAGATATGATGGAGGAAACTTTGAAAAACGCAGTTTTCAGAAAAACGCGTTTGAAGTTCCTACCACTCAACTACGCGCTCCGAACATCAGCTTCTTCTAACTGCTGTATCTTTATAACGACTTTTATATACATAACCAATTTTAAAAAATCACTTTACCAGCATATTCTACAAACGTTAATGAATAAATTTATGCACAAAAAACATTTTTTGAACTCATCACACGGGAGAACCCCCTTAAGTATTCTATCTCTTTTACACACTGTTGTATAATTTCTCCTAAAATATAGCGAGTTATTAAAAAATAATTTGACAATATGGGGAAGTGGTCAACAATGTGTGACAGGACGTGACAATAGAAGAAAGAGGGAGATAAAAATCATGAAATTTGTGTGACGTAATTTATGGATGGAATAACTCATACATCTTATATATTCGTATAAAAGAAAACAAATCAATTGATGATATTCAAAACAGGCAGCATTTACTTTTAATTTACTTCCTGGATCGATATTTACGAGTACTCATACGTAAATACATTTCAAATATTTTGGCTTGCATCATTAACTTGCGAATTTTGAACTTGCAAATAACCTGGGTGCAGTCAGCATGTCAATCCTACGAATATACAATTCACTAGAATTGTTCTGTACTTTGTCTGTAGAATAACAAACAAACAAACAAATGAACGATCGAAATGCGGTTAGTTTCGCTTTCCCAAAACAAACCTACTTAAAGTAGAATCATCTTAGTGGAGTTGGAGTTGGAACTGGACATCAATCACAGCAAATTGTTAAATGTGAAAGGAATTCAATTAAATATAAAGAAATATGTGTAACACTAGAAGTCAATTCAAATAGAAAACATTTAGGTCATCAGATATTTTTAGTTGACTACTGTATACAATTTTATTGTTATTGTCATTGTTTTTGAAAAAATAATTAAATGATAATGCATATAAACGAGTGTACGAATTTCATGAACAGGGGCTCAGCACAATTTAGATGGTTAGATGTAGGTACATAAAGAATATGTGACAAGCCTCAAAAAGATTAGATACATAAAAGAGTGTCTTGGTACTACAAGGGCCAATGTCAAAATTCGTAATTTGGGATTGAGATGTTTTTATCTAAAAGAATAAATTTGATTGATATAAAGTAGAAATTCTGTTTTAACTTTGGCTAGAATATAGATGTGTTTGCATAGAATATGATTATGCATTTCACATTGTGACTTTTAATAATAACCCACTCTAAAAAAAAGGTAAAGGTTTGATGAGATGCAATTAATTCTGCGTGGGATCTACAATTTGTTTTATATCTGTCCCGAGAGACCTATCTATTTCTAATTTTCAATTATCTTATGCTACCGTTGTTACAGAATAGAATGAATCTTATATATAGCTGTTATATAAGTTACAGAAATGCATCTACCGTCTATAAATAGAGAGAAAAATTGAAGAATTCTTTTAAATTCTGAGACAAAAATTATATCCCAATCCAGTAAACAATTTGGTTTACATTCTAAATAGTATTTATTTAAATCTATGAATTTTTAATATGCAAGAGTTTGTTCATATGATTCCATTGTTTCACACTGAACAGACTGGTTTTGTGTTTAATGTTTTTCTGTGTGTCCCATAAAAACTATAAACATGATAAACAACAACTGGCGAGCACAAATGTTCACAAAAAACAAATCTTCGTGTTCAAACCAAGCAGACTAAAAAACAACAGACGTGTTTTCCTTTGATCTTACAGACTCCAGAAGGGAATGTGTTTTGTTTACTAAAACAGCAACAAAAGACAAAATGTTTTAAGAACTGTCTCTTTGGTGTAAACATTGGTGTTTTTGTTCGTGTTTTATTGAACTGTCTCTCTGGTGTGAAACCGACGTTATACAAATGGCGAAAACACTTCACCTTTCTGTTGTTTAAAAAGTAAATGCGGACTTCACATAGCGAGCAATTTCAGAGGGTGGAAGTATTTGTTTCTTTCCAACTGTGCACCTTGTCATTACCAGGAATATTTATATGAAACACACATTTTTTTTATAATCTCTATAAAGTTACCTTGAATAAATGAAAACATATTACCAAGTTTAATAAGTGAATTCGAACTGTATGAGTATATTTCATATTAACTCATTAAATACATGAATGATTCACAAAGGCATTGTCAGTACCGGTACTCGTATCACATTCTGAACACCGGAACTAGTAACTTATCTAAACAGGCGTGCCGCGAATTGTTTGTAATTATAATTACGACATACTGCGTCTGCTGATATACATACGAATATCAATTATTATATAGAAGTAGGGAGCTGACATAATGTAATATGCTGGTAGTACTGCCTTTTGTATTGGTTTATGTATTTGGGGCATTGCTACTATGTATAAATGTGACATAAGATATTAATGTAATATTATAGATCTTGTTAGAACAACGTAAATTTCAGAAGCCTTAAGTTCTTCGTAATCAAACTAATACAGTTTTGGTATGTTTTTTTTTACCGTTTTATTTAATTTAGAATATAAACTTAGAATATATGGTATATTTAGAATAAAAATAATAGTGTGAGGAAGATTTAATGTTGTCTCTTTAGAACTTAAAACTCTGAAGATAAAAAAAAGTCAGTAAGGAGTTGTGCATAAACTACGTGTTCACATTTTGGCATCATTAGAACCCCCTTCACACCCCCACGTAGTTTAGCGTACCTTTTACTATGAACTCTCTTCGATGGTGGATCGTGGAAGGAAAGAATTTGCTTGTTTCAAAAAATGGTCATTCTTTAAAAAAAAATCAATTCATAAAATCTATAAAGAAGTCTACTTATTGCGTCCAAGTTAACTCTCCCACCCCCTCCTAACAAAGTCACGTAGTTTATGGAATGAAGTTCGTAAGGTATGCTAAAAATATATCTTCTTTTATAATTTACAAGTACCAAGTCCTGAATTCTACACCTGTAGAGCATTAATTATAATCGGGAAATTAAAGTTCAGTTTTATTATTAATAAATAATACATTATAGTTCGTTCAAACCGTTTGAGAATGTCTGATAAATTAGTACCGCTGTCAATTAACTACTGAGTGCTAGTGTACTGAAAAACTGTCATAGACTATTATTATTGCACCGCTGTGCTGTGCTTTACACGGAATTATTAACTTCCCTATTATGTTAACCTTAATATTTTGCTGTAATTATTTTTATTACCATTACTATTTTCATACTCATACAATGCATATCATTCTATTCAGTTATTACAGTCATTAGTAGAACATTTTACTGACACGTAATGTTCCATCTAACTCCTATCTAACGTTTCTTGGAAAAAGTTGTACAACACGTCCACAACGGTGGAATATCCCAGTAAACAATTTGGTGAAGTGTCCTATTTTGTGACGTTTCTATTACTATTGCACTTCAATTAGAGGTCGCATCAACTTTATCTTCATTTGTATATTTTCACAGAATATTTTCTTTATTTAATTTTATCAAGTGTCTCATATACCATGAACGACAATTGCAAAGGATTTAGTTTTTTACCAAATTATAATATAAATAAAAATTAACATTAAAAATAAATGAACATAATAAAAAAAATATCTTACTTCACGTTCCATATCGTCAACAAAGCGATATTCGGAGCTAACATGATGCAGATCGCTTGCGGTGTCCTCTGATAACATTGATCAAAGCTGGTGATAAGAGCACTATAGCACTGAACTTAATACATACAAGGTAAATTTACACAGTGTACACATCACGATTACACATACATTGAAATTCACAAAAACGTAACAAAACGCACATCTGCATATTAAATATTAAAAATCACTGGAAATTAAGCACGGGTCGAAGTCCTCGTAAAGATAATGTATAATTAAAATAAGAACAGTATTTACTTTCTTTAGCAGACTATAAAACTTTGTCAAGTGCTACACTCTAAAGGCAATGGCATTGACTGGTTGGTATACGATATTAACAACGACAGGATCTGTGTAACATTAAAATTGTTTTAAAAATAGTTAAATTGTTGACTAGCGATGAATTTATTTATACAGCTGTACAAAGCCTGGAACGTTTAATTATTTGAAAATTCCTGAGATATTAGAAATAGTACAAAAAACACCTAATGACAAACAGTATATGAATGAGATATATTTAATAATTATAATTCAGTTTCAAGTATATGAGACTACATATAATTTTGTTATTTATTAAGAAATTGATTTTTTTTCGTGTCCATAATATCGGCGAAAACAATTTATCTTTATTAAAATAGTAAACGCAATTATTAAAGGTTTTTTTTATGATATTGCTTTTTAAAAAAAATATCTAACTTTTGTGATTTTTGCCCTAAGATTACTACCTTACACAGTGTCTATTTCAGGCAAAAGTGGAACCTTTTTAGATTAAATATTACTAGGTTTCGATTAGAAAATGTTACATGTTTTTTGTTTACCGGGTATACAATAAATACGACAAATACTGAAGAGTAAAAATATAAATTAAATAAAACTTTAGGTGAAAAAATTAAAATATATATTTAGCAACTAAACAAAATTTCGTATATGTGAGGTTATTTAACATAAAAAAGTTTACCTTTTACATAATTTTTATAGGTTATTATAATGTAAAGTTGCCCAACAAATATTATGATTCGGCCAGATTAAATAATGTTTCGTATTAAATTAGTAATATATTAGTAGCAGATTTTAAATTTATGAAATAATTATGAAACAAAATTACGTTAGATAAAAATATTACGTTTAATAATACATAAGTTTACGTTTTATGTTTAGCGGGTATATCATTTATTATTTATGAATGCCATAATTTGCACAACAAATATGTCCAACTCACAGATGATAAGAGTTTAAAATTAGTTTCAAATTTTGTTGTTGTTTTTGACCTAGAATTTAAAATAAAGGTCATTCTTTAGTGATGCTTGGAATAAATGATTTACTAATATTTTACTGGAGTTTATTTATTGTCAAATATGAAATTTTTGTCAAAGTTTTCTTTTATGAAAATAAATCCCGAGTATTCGCCCCCAGGTCACTGGCTTATTAGCTTAAAGATTATATTGAACCAACCATCACCATTTGCTACCTAATGTATCTTAGTTATCTGTCTTATTATCAAAGGTAATTTTTTTGTAAACATATTTAACTAGGATTTTTTCATATATCAAGCAACATTATATATGTTATAAATCAAAAATATTTGAATCATTAAATGATAACATGACAAAGGTGAAAACAATTCTAAACAAGGGTAAAGTTATATATTGTTTATAATAAATTGAAAGTAAATGACAGTTCAAAAGTTAAGACAAGTATGAAATAAGTAAGGTAGGACACATACAAAAATAATGTGCGATTTGATGCAGTATTGATTTTTGAACCAGACGTGTACAGTCAGCAATAGAAATTGCGGAAATATAAATTCTTCAATAACAGCTGTGAACGTTTATAACAACAAGAAATACAAGACCATAGCTTAGCAACAATTTAACTATATTTATTATAACATATGTATATGAATAATAACACAGATGTCAAAAAGTAATACTATTTGTAGGTTATACATTTTCTATCAAACAAACAAACACTAATAAACGTAAATTACATTAAATAAAACATGAATATTAAAATTTTACATATTTAACAACACGATTTAAACAAATTCACTTTTTAAAAACACTTACTTTCAACAAATAACACAAAAACTAACCTCATTTGGATCTGTCAAATTTTTCATAATCTTAATTTTTTATAAACAACTTTTTAAATAATATGTATTTAAATAATTTTATAATAATTGAGATTTCATGATAAGATACATTTGTTAGATATCTATTCTAGACATAATATATGCTCCATGCAAGCGGATGCTGGAACCTAAACTAAATATTTTTCTGTTTAATGTTTGGTTTCATATGGGTTCAGCTGGCTCATATACTCGTACCATATACTAATAATGCTTGGGTATATTTGTTGTGGCTATATATAGGATGTGCTACGTTTATATTTTGACAGGGTTTGAGAACTTCAAATATTCATTTAAAAATAATAATTATTTAAATATTTGAGGACAAAAAACAATAAAAAAAAACAGACCCTGTTCATTAGCTGATACGAAAACAATTTCAATGCCTTAAGTTTCACTAAAATACACATGTTTTAGTTTCACATATTTCCACTTCATATTTTTATTTCACTTTTTATATAATAGCCATCTAACATTATTTAGTTAATTATTTTTTGTTATTTATATCACGTTTCTTTTAAAAAATAATTAAACAATATAAGTAAAATTTATCGTTCTACATTCTAAAGAAGATAAACTCAGACTGAGTAAAATGATATACATAAGATAAATACAGCGTAATCCAGAGATAAAGATAATTATCCAGAATTAACAAATGAATCACAGTAGGCATGAAACCGTTTTTATGATATTGTAAACAGTTATTCAACATACACTAGACTCTCCTACAACGCGTGTTCCCTCAAAATGACTACTTATAACGCGTCAAAATTGTTTATAGGAACGGATTTCATAACCGTGCATAAACATTTACAAATAGGTCCTTTTAAGAACGGTTCACAACCCCTGGTAAACCTATGTGAACAACCTATCCCATCATTTCGGATAAACTTCGTTTCGTTCCACTGAATATGAAAAATATTTTGTCACAAGTAAAAGCAATGATAATAAATTATTCGAACAATAGAGCAAATTATATATTAAAATTTTAAAACAAATTTTATAAAACCCTCTAGTTTGCCAGCAGTGTCCTTCTCTAAATGAAACTATGAACCCTAAAATAAGTTTAGCCACACGCAGAGCTCGAATTTCTTTTTTTAGAAATATATATGTTTTTAATACAAAAAATAATATCAAATTTGTAAATGATACAACTCGCTAAAAATGTTTAGTGAAACAAATACGTTGTAGATATGTCATTAAATTATGACATATTTTAAATATAGCTCGGAGTGGGGGGAAGTAATTTATTCTATTATAGTAATCTATTTGTTGTGTGAGTTTTGCTTATTAGTGTGCAAGCGCCAAATCGAGCTCCTTATATGACTTCATCTGTTAATAATATATTGCTACACTAATTGCATTCTGGGCTGAGAGGTAATTCGAGCACTTAGTCTTTTACCCCACCTCATTATATAGTTAGGATATTGTGGAAAAAAAATATAAATCAAATGTTATAATACTATACACAATATTTAAATAATAAATTGCTTTAAAAAAATAAGTTAATATAAAAAAATATAAATCAAATTAAAGTTAATATTTTCAGTTTACTAGTACTATGTTTAAAGTATCACAGATTTATTCGCCCGAATTTAAAATTGCCAGTACGTGTATGATTCATGTGTTACACATTTGCGGATTTCGCAGTACGGCACTTGTATTATCCACAAATTCTAACGATTATGCAAGAAAACATACATATTCTGTTGCATACGACTTGCGACTCGCTTCTATAATATAAAGGTCTCATATATTCAGAAAAACTGAATAGCTGCCTAGTAAGTGTATTTGCCATTTGATATACTAGATGAAACAACACTTAAAACCCAAAAACTATAGAATATACATATGTGTTTTTATCTCTAATTACATATTTGCATTGTTCGTTTTTTTTTAATTTCAAGATAAGAATTACCGCAATATTAGCTATTTTATCTAAAGAAAGAAAAAAGAATTATGCGGAAAAAATCTGTTAAAATCATTAGGCAGTTTAAAGAATATATTAAGAAGCGGACAATGATGACTAAACTATAGCGCTAATGTCTTTACTATATCGTAAAAAAGTCGGTGGAAAAAATTCTTTAAATTTAAACGCCATATTTATTACACATTACTTTCAAAAGCATTTACGATTAAATTCAATTTTTAACATTTTTTTACCTTAAAGATTGATTCAACTCAATTAATAACATTTATTCTTTATTTATTGATTGAAAGTTTCTAAATATTTCTATATCAGCCATCTCCTCCCCTTGAGCTACCGTTAAGATTGGAAACAACCGTCTCATCGAAGAGATTGGAAGATATGACAACGCATGAAGATGGAAAGATAATAAAGTCTCAACAAATGTTAGATGTCGCATGTTTGAGTCATCACACTAGTTTCGACCGCACTTAACACTCAAATGTACAATCCAGAATAAACTAGAAGAAAAGTTGTTTACAATAATCTGCATCTGTGCAGTGCCTGCAGATTTAGGCACGTGCAGTGCGTTAGTTTACAGAGCTGTTTTTTTTAAAGTTAATTTACTGTTCTACCTTTTTTCATCTGCCCTAAACCGAGACGGGGGCTCGCCTGACGCCAACTCGTGCCAAGTAGCAGGCTTCCAACAGCTGCCGTATTTTTATAACAGAATAGGGTTTAGGTTTAATGTTACCGTTAAAACTTGTCAGTTACGTAGTTAGAAATGGGCGCATATGACGAAATCAGTTTTTAACAGATTTATTAAGATTGGTGTTTACTTTTAATGCTGATAATCACATTTATTGATATTACGTTTAAGAATATATGTTATTTGAATTTAAATTGTAGTAAAGTAATATGTAATACATCTTAAAATAACAAATAGGGATGATATAACATTGCACCAACATATGCACTTACACTGCTAAACATTTTTTGATTTAGTACCTGCCCCTTGAACAGTAATTTATTTTCAAAGAAATGGATTTGGATCAGTTGTTATGTCTTTTTGAATTTTGAATTCGTTATTTCATTGTGCGAACTAACACGGAAGTTTTTCCTGAGGTAATTACAGTATGTATTTACATTCCTATTAGCAATAAATTTGCTAAAATTTCTTAATTTAATTTATTTAACGTCGGCTATTTTCAATGCTGTGTCCTATTACGGACGACCTACTACTATTTTGGCAGTTTTTGTGATGTCCTAGCCCTATATGTAAATGCACGCATGCACACAGTGAATTTAACTTGATAAACCTGGTAAAACCTGGTCTGGGGATCAAATCCGAAGACACAGCATGCTCTCGCCTACTGTGTCGTCGAAACATTCTTTAATATACTCTTCAAAATATCACAAATGAGAAGAAAATCATATTCCAATTTACCCAGTGTACATTTCGATAATCATATAAATGTATAATACAAACAATATTTTAAATACACTAAATAAGTCTTACTTGCTTTGTTAATAAGTTCCGTAGGTAATAATAAGGTACCACAAATTTTAATTACAACTCGTTCATTTCTAAATTTTAGTACAGCACTGTATTGCTGTAGTGCAGTATCGTCTGTGAATTTTAGTTTATGAAGCCATATGATGTGGTAATATGACCGTATGTTTTGCCTTCATATTCTCCATTATGTATTTCTTTCGTAAATATATAAATGTATGTTTACATTTACGCAACTACGCATAGAAACGCAAACTAAACACTTAGAAGTTTTGTTTAACTCACAATAGATATTGAAACGCAACATAAGGGGATTAAAAATCAATGGAAGAAATAATATACTTAAAAGCTAGTGAACTAATCATCCGATCGACTTCAAATTTTTTTTTAATTTAATTTATTTAACGTCAGTCTATTTCCGATTCTGAGACCTATCACCTCCAACTTTATTGGCAGTTTGCAGTGTCATGTCCTCATATATATGAACAACACCACTGCCTAATAAGTTTATGATTATTTATGTACAGAATCAATTTAACTTGATACTAATCAAACACAAAAAATATATATCTCTATTTTGTAAATGAACCCAAACCATCAACCGATCTGAAATAAGACCCATAAATGAAAAATAAGCGGCGATACATATGTAGCCTAATTTAGAAAATAAAAGCCTTTGAAAAATCACCTAAAATAACGCCTAAATATAACACGATATAGAAAGTAATAAATAGATAACTTTTTCATTTTCGTTTTCCTATTTCTATAAAGTAAAATACACATTTTGTTAGGAGCTTTTTACTAAAAAGCATCTGCAATGAATTTAGATGGTCACATGCTTTGATTCGTGATATAATTTGGCTTTTATTTTACAATTCACTTAATTTAATAATTCTCCCCCTCCGCGCGAGTCCTCTTTTTCCCCTAATCACTACCCTGATGCTCTACTAAAAATTATTTGACAAAACTCAAATGTGTTTTTGGAAATAAACAATAAAGGAAGTTAATATTGAAAATAAACTTACCACAGTAAAAATCTTGCTTTACAGATAATGTATTATCAAGATTATCTGTTACCAGGCGTTGTAGAAAATCGATAGAACCTTGTGCTCAGCAAAAAGTCACTTTTGTATTAAACATTCACAACACATATTGCTATATTAAAAATATCACTAAATATTTTAAAACGAATATGCAATTCGTTCACAGTCACTATATTTTATAAAAATTCATTTTTTATAAATAATATGAGTATAAAAAAAAATATAAATATTAAAAATTAAATTATAAATAATAGCAAATCAATTGTTTTTTGTTTCATAGTAAATTCTATTCTGAAAATAAAATGAAAATTAATTTGTTAATGCCCTCAAATCCGCTTGTAGCCTGAGAGAATGCAACGTATCTGTGTAGCTAATAATAGTGCAAAAATTTAGAAGTTGTCTTAAATGTTTGCATTTCTTATTAAATATTTTAAATCCATCTTTAAATTCTTATTGCTGAACTATTTGTGATATTCGATTTGTAGCAATGTTCATGTTATTATAACAAAACGCCTCCAAAATTTAATTGTTTAAAAAATAAATTAATTTAGGATCCACTGGTATGAAGGTATTGCGATAAAATAGTTTTTAGACGTCATTTTTTCAAAATAAAAGATTAAGTAACCAAAATGGAGGCTGGTAAACTAAATATTCATAATCAGCACACTCAAATTATTTATAGAACAATGTATTTACAATCTTTTTCACAAACTCAATTATGCATTTAATTTAAGTCCAAAAGCTACATATTAATTACCCAATAAACCATAACACGAAATAGTACTATGGTTCTTTGTTGAATCAATTTCGTTCTTCGAATTTATTTCGAAGTCAATAAAAATTCAACTTCGTTAAATATCTATTTCTATTCATATTTAAGTAAAATCGTTTCTAATTCTATTTAAAATATATTCTGTGTTTCGATATACGATCAAGAAAACATCATTCTGAACAAGAAAATAGAAATAAAATCAGTCCACTGAATTGTAAAGTTTAATGTATATCTGCATACTTCCGGTCAGATTTTTGTTTCCAGTTGTGTTACTGATTATAACCACAATATGTCGGTATGTCACCGATAATGCTGAGATAATTATATAATTATGCCACAATGTTCTATATTTAATTTTAAAACCATACAGATAATTTGTACTTTGTTAATTTTCTTATCATTAATAAATAACTTTTGCCTATTTCATGTCCGTTTAATACACTGATTAACTTTTACTATTTTATTAAAAGTAAAGTTTTATTACATAATATTTTTTATATCTAAGGATAGCTTTAGATGTTTCTCTCTCTCTCTCTCTCTCTTAGGCGACCGCACTGTCAAAAAAAATTTGCGCCTGACATCATATAAAATCTACAAAGCATAGCTCAAAAATGTTTGATAAAACATCGCGTTCGTTATACATCTAAATTGAGGAAAAGTTAATTTAGAAGGTGTACTAAAAAATGTCACTCGGTATTACAAATGCTTTCTTGCTGGACTTATTTTTAGTCCTGCGATTTTCGAAAAAAATTATACAAAAACATAAACTAGATGAATAATTATAGAAATTTTCTAAATGAGATGTGAGATATGTAGAATATTTAGTAACGAGCAAGGGCAGAATCATTTTTGCGGGCCGTCAAATGTCAAATCAAAATCGTGAAAATATTCTCATAGAACATATCATTGTGGAAAGAACTTTAGAATCGAAACTATCAAAGATGTAAAATTTATTTCGCATCACGATTTTCAATATGATTATCAGTATAATCTTGTTTTCCTTTTACTTGTCAAATCAAATACAGTAAAAGTTGGCAAGCTTTAACAAATGTCAAAATCATGTTTCAATAGTAAAAAGTGTAATAAATCAAAGTTTTAAAATATGAATTATGTTTTTTAAAATAATAAACCGGTTGTAAATGCACAAATAATGCAGTACCTGTATTATAAAAGAATTGATAAATAAAAATGGTTGCAATTGATGATTGACAGTTCAAAATCGTATATGCAATACTAAAATGCAACTGATTGACAACTTGACAAGCTACCAAAAAATCCTGCTTAATCATATAAGGATAGTCTGCCTAAGCAACACATATTTTGCAATCTAATTTATCTACATTTTATATTAGATGAATAATACTATTTTTATTATCTTTTTCACGCCATACTATGTATAAAAACTAACACATATAATCATTTACGATAAAGTAACATAAAATAGAACAATCTCATTAGGTTTTATATAAATATGAAACTCATATTAAGAATTCTAATAGCAGTCATTATCATTAATATGTACTCGTACATAATTACTGAACAATTCAAATAAATACGGTAATTACCTTACCAATAAATTTTGAGATTATAAACTAATATCTTGTCAAAACAAAGAAATAATTAATCTTATAAATCACAAACACATTATTAACAATATATAATTTGTTAGTTGTCTATTAACACATTTATTTTTAACACTGTCACAGTTTTAATTAATAATTTACTATTTTTGTATACTTTTTAACATCCCGGCCCAACACACTTCCTAGCTGTATCATTTAGATACAAAGACTGACTAATGCAAGGGAAATCCAGATCGAAGGTATGCGCGCGCATTTCCTTGTTATATAAGACTTTAAGAAACCCGGAAAAATTAATTATATTTTCTATTATTATGAACATATTACTTAGAACTAAACACTTATTGTTCCGCTACAATTCTTTATCCATTACTAATCTTTCTAGTTAACCGAGTAACATTTTGTATATTAATGTGTTATTATTTTTTAATCAATTCGCAAAAGAAATATAGATAGATATATAAAATATACATTTAAATAAAATTGTGAATAATTATTCATATACATATTATCATGATATAACTAATAAACAATAGGTACATAATTCGAGATAATGTTCGCGCATGCGTACACGATTTTAATCGATCGTGAATCTGAAATATAGTTCAGTCAGTGTATTATATGATGTAGACAGATAAGTAATTGAATCTTAATAGAAACTTTCGATTGAGTTCACATCCGGATTTAAAGATGATTTAAGTGGCTTTGAATCAGAGATTTTTAAACGAAATTATTTTGTTTAGATCAATAACAGATTTTTTTTTTTGCTTTTTCTTTTTCTATAAAGAAAATGTCTGCTTAAGGTTCTATTAATCCTTATAAAAAGGTTGCTATTTTATGATGCTTTTAGTAATAAAATAGGTCACAAAGCATTATACTTACACTGTAAATAAATTGGTCGAAAAAATGCTTCACAAGCATCTTGCTTAGACTAGAATCACATTGTGAAAGAAATTTTTTTACAGTGCACAGATACTGGAGATAAAATCTCGGGAAACGAAATATTCTGGAAAACGGTCAAAATAAAAATCAGAACCTAATGTAATATTTTAGAATTTTATATTCTAACTAAAACGATCTCAAATAAATATATGAGATTTTTACATAATTTTAAACAAATTATTTATAATAAATATATATATATAACATAATAAATAGATATAGTTTATAAAGTACAATTTAAATCATTCATTTTAATATGATCGCCATACATTTCAGCTTCTAGTACAAAAACATTAAATTCATTAACTACTAACAAGAAATTTCTGTTAGTTTCGTATCCGTTGGTACCCCTGATTGGTAAAGTAACTGAAGTTACTGATGTAGCAGCCATCTTGATCTCATACAGGTGCTTGAAGCCTTCTATACCCTTATACATGTAAATCTAAAATATTTGTTATTGTAAATTATATATTGACAACAGATATCTTTTCTATTATTTTTTTAGTGGTCATTTTTTAGTTTTTGATTGAAATATAGGTTGATATGTTGACGTAGATATAGCTATCTAAAATTTCTTTTGTTAGCTCTGTGTATGACGTCACAAAAATAATAAGTGACCGAGATTACATTTTTTTCATAACAACTTGATGGGATACAAGACCCAGCTGTTACTAGTAAATAATGTATCACACGCACACTCGTATGCATCTCTGTTGTATAAAAGAGATGGTAAATCATCGGATGTGATGCAGATTTATTTTTTATAAGTGTCAATTCGTTTAATGATTGAAGGGTCAAAAATGACCACTAGGAAAATGAATATCTCCTATAATAATGCGAGATATTAAGGGGGGTAATTTCAAAACGATAAAAAAGAAGTATATTTTCGATAATGTTTTTTGACGACTCTGTTAATATATAATTATTTCTATAATTACTACATGATAAAATGACATTTGAAGAATACTTTGTAAAATTTTCACAAATAAATGTCAAGAAATGAGGTATTGACAGCGAATCTCCGCATACGTCACAAAAAAAAGTAACATTGCGGTGCCACTCATAACTCATCACTGGATTTTCTGAAATCGAAAACCAAAATGATTTCATTAGCTGATAAGTTTCTGCAGGTAACGCTGTCGAGTTTTTATTTTTTTTATTGAATTTTCAATTTTTTACAACACTTAAAAGTCAAAATACCGATTTTTCATGCAAAAAATCAGAAACTTTGTTATTTTAAAATACGTTAAAGTTAAAAAATAAAAAAAAAATCGACAGAGTTTCCTCGGCATTTATGTAAAGAAAGAGTGTGCAAAATTTTAAAAGAATCGGTTCAGTAGATTTTGAACTAGAGAGGGCACCGTCTCTGAAAAAGTGTGTCAGAAATAGCATTTAAAAGTTTCCAGAGAGGTGAAGACTTAAAACTCTGTATCTCCGACAGTTTTACTCCAATCGACTTCAAATGTTTACACAATAAACTTAATATGTTGTACAATAATATAAATAAATTTAAAAAAAATGAAAAAAGAAAAGTTGAAACCTTACCCCCTCCCTTAACAAATATTTGAATATTTGAGGTTATGATAGTCAACTTTATCAATATTACAGTTTTATAAAAAGTGAGTCATGATTTACCACCCCATTGACAAGCTACAAAGTCTAAAATATAAAGGTTTAACAGATTAGTTTATTTACCTGAATAACCGTATTATTTTCTATAAAAGCTAGTAGTGTCTGGCCTGCACCTAGTTCCAGAACGGATAGTGACGATGGCCGGAAGCAAGGAAGAGTCTGGAACAGCCGCCCTTCCATTATATCTTCATATATCTAGGGGAGTAGTAATGTAACTCATAATTAATGCATATCTTGTAAAACTTACAGAAAAGATAAATTATAGATAAGGAAATAACAATAACAGCATTAAATGAGTATATTTCTAGGTTACCTATGATTATCATATACGTATACCTACTTTAATAAAGTCGTGCTGTCCTCTGACGGTCGTTTGTTGAACTGTTGATACGGCAATCAAAACGCGAATATTTTCATATCCGACAGACATCGCTAATACTTCACCAGCGCCTCGCTGCGGCAAATAAGGGCACTCAGATTCTGGTGCGCTGGATTTAGGTATAATGTCCAACGTAGGTTCATCGAATTCCAAATGAGGCATTCGTGCTTTTGGAGCTGGCAATAATTTTGTTATCCTTTTGCCATCACTCAGGGATAATCCCTGTCCTGCACTTCGAGGAACAAATGTTAATTTGTCCATTTCGGAATCTGAAAATGGACAGAAATATTTCTTTAATATGCTAATTTAAATAATTGAGATGTCTCGCTAATGAAATAGTCGATCGACGTGTAAAACTCACTTTTTAAATTCCAAGTGTCTCCTTTTTCGGTAGAATTTTCGCTTTTAATAACATATTGAGTGACGCCATTTTCATTTAATATATAAAAGCTTCCGTCGTCTCCATTTTGAAGTGATACAACTTCATCTTTTATAATCATCAACTTCTTCACATAACTTACTTCTGTTTTCCAAACACTTACAAAGTTAATTTCACAGACTTCGTTTTCAATTGCGTTATTAACTAAAAAAACATCATGACCTTTTCGAATAGTTAACCAATTCTTAACAATGCCAGTTATAAAATCATATGTTTCTTCAAATTGTTTTTTAGTTGCATTCCATTTAAACAAGGTGCTTAAACAATTATTATAATTTAAAATTAAATAACCGTTATTTTTAAATTTGAAATAATGTGTAGATTCAATTTTATCGGTGTTTATACTTTGAACGTTTACAAAATGTTTAAATAAATATAACTGCTTTCTTGAAGCCTCCAAAACGTATTGAAAGTCGCCACACATAGATTGAAAGTTTTCAAGCAAATCCTCTTCAGTAGACATTTTTAAAAGTCTATTCCTCTCCAAATCATCGAGGAGGTCTCTAATATCAATATCATTTAAGATACCATTGCCTCCTATATTTCTATTGAAATAACTGTTTTTGATTCTCCATTTTCCAGTAATACGTTGTTCCACATTAGAATTCTTCAATATAACATTTTTTTGGAATTGATCCATGTCTATACCGGAAGTTGTGCCTTCCGCGTAAACATTCAAAGCTTCGACATTCTCAAATTTGAAAGTGCATGAGATATTTTGATCTGTATTTAATGTGAATATATTTTGGAAATGTAGATTTTCATTAATAACACCTGATATTTTAATATCATTTTCGACAGTAACATTATTAAGAAAGCGTAATGGTGATAGTACTTTTTGATCACCATCTATCTGAAATTTGGAAGCAAAAATTTGTTCTGTTAAAATGGATTTATATTATACAGTACTGTGCATTGGTTGGGATAAGATAGGTACGCTAAGTAAGCCTTATAATGGATACACGCCATCTTCAACATGCTAACGTCTAATTTCTTTTAATAGTTTAAAAATTAAAAAAATATATATATATTCAATTTTTAAAAAGTATCACGCAAATCAATAGTATCTACAAGGCCAAACAATTGTAAAAATTAATCGGCAAAATTAATTGTATTCAGTCACAATTTTCTTGATTAAATCCGGTCCCTAGACATTTGACTTACTTGTCTATTGGTTAATTCGACACTGTTTAGAAGTAATTAAAACTAAATACATATTGTTTTAGTTTAGAACCGGATTTTCCTATTATCCCAACTAATTTGCTTTCGATTCTATAAAGGCAAGAAACACGCAAGAAGATTGCACGGGCATTTTAAAATTAATTACCATTAAAGTATTGGCCTCTTCTTCTTTTAAATGTATGCCATTCACATATCCCAGGATATTTGAATCGTTTTCAATATAAATTTCATGGAAATTTAAATAACAAATATTTTGATTGTCATGCAGCGTTACAACTTTGCTGAATTCATTGTTGTTAATAAATGTAGCAACTAAATCTTTCTCCCAAGTTAGATGTTGAAAGTATTTTAAACCTGTAAATAATTTACGTTACTTTGCAATTGATAAATAACCTAACCTTACTTTATGCTCCTTACAAATTGTATTCGATTCGTCCGAGATTTAGAAAAATTGTTTATAGGGTTACAATGAAAAGGAGATTTATATAGATCTTACCTGTGACATTTTGGGGTTTAGTAATATCAATCGAATGCTCAACCCATTCTTTTACACTAAATGAATCGATGTAATTAGTTAAAACATTTCCTCTAACTTTCAAAGTTTTCACAAAAATTTCATCAGTAAAAACAATTTTCTCATCAACAATATAACTTCCTTCTGCATGAATCAATAAAACATTTTTCAAAAAGTTTACTAAATCAAAATGATTGATTTTTTCAATGATATTCAAACTTTCATCGAATGACACATCATTCTGAAAGTGTTTATCATTTGTGATAATGACATTGTCATTCTTTCGTATAATTTGTGTAAAGAAATCATCAATGACGTACTTGTGATTAAATGAATTGACGACCAAATCATTTATATGAATTTCCTCCGTAATTACAAGATCTCTGTAAATGAAGTGAGTATTATTTACGAAGTCGTAGTCATTTCTGAAGGAGTACAGATCGTAATTATTGAGTGTCCCTTTGATATCTATGTTATTCACCGACACGTCGCCAAAAACTTCCAAATCTGTTAAATATTGCATATTAGATTTAACAAATATATCTTCGAATCTTATTTTGTTTATATTCGCAGGTACCAAATCATTAACAACTGAAATTCCATTCGTATAGACTTTCAAACCACGAATTTCTAAATCATCTTCATCCTTATAAACAAAATCATTAAAGTAATCATCACAATCGTAATTATTTAAATTTCC
Source organism: Panorpa germanica (assembly GCA_963678705.1). Classification (NCBI taxonomy): domain Eukaryota; kingdom Metazoa; phylum Arthropoda; class Insecta; order Mecoptera; family Panorpidae; genus Panorpa; species Panorpa germanica. Next base: position 5,332,268 of record OY783206.1, on the reverse strand, counting down.
AGTCACAAATAAGTGCTCTGTTGAAATTGTATCTAGAAATGAAATGTTGCCAAGGACGATTTGAAGACCTCGGTTTATCCAGATAGCGTCTTCGCTAATACTCTTCAAATTACGTTCATTAAGGAGAGATGTTTCAATGTCTCCAAAAACAATAAGCTGATCTATATACAACTCATCACTCGTAATAAAATCTTTGTAACTACTTTGGTATCTTTCCGCAATTTGGAAAATCATTTCTACACTTATACCATTAATGGTCTCGGCATTTAAAGATTTTGTTACATTCGAATCATTTACCACATAAATACCTGTAATATCTTGATCATCTTTTAAACTAAATCTCCGATTATCAAAATCGGTTAAGTTGACATCGTTAACTAACCCACTTGCATTTAACGAGTCCGTTATCTGTAATTCTTCAACGATCAAATTTTCCACATCAACATATTTTAATCTAATTTCATCGTTGATTTTTAAATATTTAGAAGGATTGAAATCTCCAAAGTTTTCGATGTTTAAATCGTTGATTTCTACGTTTTCAAATTCTAATTCTCCAGCAACATGCTGCTCTCCATTTAATTTCACTGTGTTCAAATACAAATCCGTTACGTTGATGGAATCATATAGTCCGCCTAAAGAAATATCGCCAAAAATGAAGTCACCTTTTAGCTGATGGAAATTCAGCGTCTGCCTTGTGTCTGTAGTCATAATCTTATCTATAGATTGTCCATTAATTATTTGACTTAAGATTTCTAAATTATTTACATCCAAGTTATTGAAAGTTTTGATGGAACTTAGAACAATGTTTGGTTCATTCTTCAAAACAACGTCCTCTAGGAGCGGGGATAAATCTTTGTTATTGATTAATTTAACCGTCACATTACCAATCACATCTAACTTTCGAAAAATAACAGATGAGGATATAGTTTGAACTTCCTCCAATGTTGGGTTTGAAAGAAAAGTGTCCAAATATGGACCGTGTATTGAACCGCCTACCTGAAAAGTTTAAAAATACACTGTAAAAATTGGTTTCGAAATTGGGAATGGCCATAGCCTGAGAAAGAGGCGTCTAAATTTTCTTCCAACAGTTTCGTATACAGTGTACGACCAATAACGATTGTAAACTGCTTCAGGACTTATTCTGACTTGCACTTGGACGCTCTTATGCGTGGCAAAACGAATATTCTTATAAAATGAACCTTACGTTTACGAGTCATAAGAGTTATAAGTTTTATTATTTAACGTTTCTGGTCATTTATGTTTTACCAGATATGTTTTAATTTATGTCTATTTTTAAATCCAATAAATTGACGGAGATATAATTATTTACAATTTGAGACTTCTTTACGATGACAAATAAGATGTAAACAACACCTACCTGCGAAAAGTTCTATAATCTTTAACTAAGCTTATATTACAGATGCATAATTGCATAACAATTATAGAAATAAGTATATATGTATAGCGGTAGCAATTGTAAATAACGTGTTATGTGTGTTGCTATCAATTCAGGCGTGCTCACCATTTAAATTGAGTTTTCATTTTATATTATTTATTATAACAAAACGAATTTATTATTAAATTGTAATTTCGATACTTCTTTATTTTATTGATAGCTTTTAAATGGGAAGGTGTGGCATTTCATTTATGTAGTATAAATTTCTTATAGATTTAAATTTAGCCAGTGCAAATTTGTCACAAATTCCATACTACCTCGTGAAAATATTACTATACAGAGAAGGGCAGGCACTATAATACATTTACATTCAAAATTTAAAAAATAACTTACATTTAAACTGTCAACTACTTGAAGCTCTTTAAAATTGGTGACACCACTAATATTTTGTGCAGTGTTTAAAGTTATAACATCTTCAGCTTTGATATTATTTATTCCATGTTTTGAATCCATTTGGTGAACCATAAAAGTATCGAGAAATTTCTTTTTGCCTTTGATAGTTGAACTTGTTTGAGAATCAGAAATTTCAAATCCATTTGGGAAGTCTATATTATTAATTTTATCAACTGCTAGGCTGTAATCCGGCTTCGAGATGACGCTCTGTAAATTATTTATAAATTGATATCTTCAAAGCAACCGTAAACAGTAAGATAATGGGAACTTACCCCATTAACAGTAATTCTTTCTTCAAAATGCATGGGTATATTTTTTAAAGATAAACCTCTTATTAATTCATTCCAATTATAACCATTTATATTCTCAACAATTAAATTATCATCTACAACTAACTTTTTCAGTTTAACAGATTTCTCAATCAGTTCTTCGCCATCAGAAAATAAATCTGATGTGTGTGCCCCAAATTCATAATTATTCATGCTTTTTGAAATAACGGTATTATTTAAAACTTCAACAGTTTCAAAATTTAATTCACTTCCATCATATATCTTATCGATTTGCACAATACTATTTTCAAATAATTGGCTATTTAGAAAATCTACGTGTAAATTTCCAACATATACCGGAGTTTCAAATATAACGCTTCCGAATACCGATATGTCATCAGTCTTATATATAAAGTTTGATGCTTCCATGCCGTTGACAGATTCTACAATCAAATTGTCAATGGAAATATCATCGAGTTTTAAAGTGTTGTAGCTCTTCTCAAATATCTCTTCATCACTGATAGAACGAGATTTAATACTACTGACTTTTGAAGATTTATATTCATTTTCATCTTCACTCTTCCCTAACTTTATATTATCATCGTTCAAAACAGTTGTCTGAAGCAATTGTGGTATTTCTTGAGAAGTAGCTATAGAAATTTTTTCAAATTCCGTAACCAAAGTTGGAATATGTAAATCGAAATCTTCTTTAGAAAATAAAACATTGTCGATTGCAAGATACCCATCAGACCAATCTGTATTTTTATTTGGTAAATACAAAACAGGGGTTTCTAGTTTATTAACCTTCCAATCCGCAGTTACAACATTATCACAATTTACTTTCAAAACTTTCTCCAAATTATCTTTAGTTCTCTGAAGAATTCCTTGATTTTTATAGAACCTTTTTAATAATTCCTGTTTCCATTCTCTGAATTTATTTAATTCGTAATGAGTTGGATTCATAAAAGATTCTAGTTCTGTCTTTATTTCAAATAAACTGGAATGAATGGTATGATGTGGTGTAAGTATGAAATTACGATTTTTAATTTGTAAATCCGTGGATCCTTTTAAACCAACTTTTAATTCTTCATCTAGCAGACAATCAAACCCGGACGTGATATCACCGTATAAATCACAATCAGGATGTGGACTAACTTTAAAGTGAATTCCATCGAAAATTAACGCCTCCAAGTGATAGGTCTTATGCGAATCATAATCAATTTCATGCTGAACCAATAAAATTAAATCACTTCGGTAATTTTCTATATAAATAGGTAAAAAATAATCGACATTTCCAAATGTATAATCTAATATAGTCTCAGCATATATATCTTCGTTTTTAAAGCTGTAGATTGTGTGGTTGTAGCCACCAACTGCTAAAAATGGTTTATGCCCAATTTGGAACGACTCTATGTACTTAACATTCTCGCTTAGGATGTCTTTGAAGTGAACAAAATGGTTTTTGTGATATTGATATATGCGTACTAATTTATCGAATAATGGAACCGACAAATACACGGTATTTTGAACAAAGTTAAAAGCTACGATATCAGTTTTAGCATCTAAATTAATATGCTGAACTAACCAAAAATCTTTAGATAAAGTAAATTGATAAATATTAATGGCGCTTTTATCTTCTTCATTGTTAGTTACCGTACATAATAAATAATGTTCCTCAATATTTAGAAATTTAATAAACCGAATATTTTCGTGTAAAACCTTTGTCCAAACTAATTTTAAACTATCGTTACCATCAATTTTATACCAATTGATTGTATTATTGAATGTAGCAATTATAATCATTTCCATATTATTATCAGCTGTATTCCAAATTTGAAATAATTCTATTTCTTGTGGTGTTACAACTGTTTCCAGAAAGTCACATTTTATTAATATTGATTTTACATCATACTTTAAAAGCAAAATTCCGCCATTTTCAACGCCAATCAAATATGACTTAAATTTCTTCCATTTCAATACATTTTTACCTAAAGAAAATGAAGTCTTGGAATAAATTCCATTTATTACAAGTTCTTCTCGATTATTTGAAGCATATTGATAATTCAAATTATTTGTTGGTGAAGATTTTTTTAAATTAATCACTTGTGATGTAATATCCTCTAAATTTGATTCTAAAACATCTTTCAAACCATGGATAGCATCTAAAGCGTCGAATTCTTCTGTAGGTGTTATTATAGACTCTATTTTCGATATTTCGGGAGAAGTTATATTATTATTATTTTCATCTATATCTGTATCCATTTCCAATAAGTCAATGGCATCTGCACTGGTTTCGAACCCTTGTTTCGTATGACTTTCATTTGACATATCGTGCAAATTATCCTTATTAAATAATTCAATATTTATCGTAGAAGTTTCAATATCGGACTCATTACCTATGTTACCTAAATCATTAGCAGAGGTAGCCAATTGTCCAATTGTTTCAGTATTTTCTGACCGAAGCTTAACATTAATTGATTCCATATTTCCCAAATTAATGTTTTCATAATCAGAATCAATAATATCTGTAGTTGTGTTTGCTTCCTCTTGATATTTTGTAACATTTTTCAGAATATCTTTGAGTTCGTGATGAATATCTTGATTTCCAATTTTTATTTTACTAATTAAAATCTTCGAATTTTCACTATCTTCAAACATATTTGTTACTGTAGTTGTTTCATTTTCGAAATATCTCGTAGTTGTAAATTGCTCTTGACTTACATTGTGTTCAAACCCCAAATTAACATTCTTGCCTTCAATTTCACTATCTACGAATAGCTCCATATCATTCTCTAACTCACTTACATTTTTAAATATATTTTTCTCTAAAAGTAACTCATTATCTAAAGAAGATTCTGGCTTTTCAATTTTTCGGTTAGTTTTGCCTTCAAATATAATACCGTTATCGACTGAATATAACTGGTTAGAAATATTTATAGTAGTTGTTGCTTCATTGTCAAACTTTATAGTTGTAGCTTCATTTAAATTTTCAGAAAAATCTTTAACGATTTCAGCAGTAGTAGTCTCATAAACTTCATTGTTTCTGCTTGCAACAGTTGAAGACAGCTTGGTTTTACTTGTATCATTTTTCGAAATAATTGTCTTTAAAGTTTGTGTTTCTATCTCTGCGTCATCTTCTAAAGTAGTTGTAAATGTCGTTGAATCGTAGCTGGAAATAGTAGAAGTTAGTTGCTCTTTTAAATCGATATATGAAGGATGATCTTCCAGTTGTTGTATATTTTTCCCCACACGATTAATATCATGATTGATTGATTGCTTCTCAGGTTTTGAAGTAGAACTTGTGTGAAGATTATCTTGTGTATTTTCTTCAAAAGTCACATTTTTATTAATTTCGATATTACCATATGAATTATTACCTGGATCATGATCTACAGTATCCATGGTCTCGAAACCAAAATCATTTCCAATATCGATTTCATTTATATTTAGTAGAGCAGCAATATTTTCATTTACAGTTTCATCATCAGCGCTGTGTACTGTCAAAGTTTCAGTTACAGCTGCTTCAGTATCATTAAAATGAAAAGCGTTTATATTATCAATGTAGAAATTTATAGAAGGCACATCATTTTCTTGAATTACATTGGAGCTATTCATATACTTCCCTTTTGCATCACTACTATTACTTTCTACTGGTTTTATTATGTCCGTTTCTGGTAAAGAATTTGGCTCACTTAAGTCAGCACTCTCTGTTGCACCTATATAGGAATCGTCTATCGCGCTACTTCCGCTAATATCATGAAATGTATCTGATACATTCTTACCACTATCTTCAATATATACATTCGTTTCACCATCATTATCAACCGATTTTTCTATTGGTCCAACATTGATTTCAAATGTTGATCTTTGTGTAACTTCTTTGTTTACATCATTAAGAAATTGTTGGTGAAACGGGAACTCTTCATCGAATAAGTCTCTTTTCGCAATGGATATTATACTACGATTGGTCACGGGTAATTCATAATTTCCAGGTTTCCCATTTCGATTAATTTCTGGTAGCTATAAAAATAAAAACACAACGTCTGTTAAAATAACCTAATTTTAAAGCTGATTTTTTTTACAGTATAGCCTGAAAATATTAAGGTGATAATATATAATTATTTGTATTCAATTTTCTTAACTAATAGATTAGTATAGTATTATGGTGGTTTAATTAAACAATTGGGTCTTAAGTATGTATTCTTTGCCCCTGGAAGGTAGTTTACCACTTTATCAGACATTGTTTACCACTATTGCTTTTACTATTATATGGGAAACTACTTTTTATCTAGTCATGATGATTCAAAATGCATTTTTTCGGGACTTATTTGTGAGCTGTTTCTAAGACTATATATACTATTTGACCATGCATTTGAAAGCAAGTCAATTAGTTCAACTTTGTTTAATACATTTGACTTTAACTTTAGCTAAACTTTACATAAAAATGATGTTGCATTTTTTTAAGGAAGTATTTAAAATTTCATTGATGAATATTTTTACCTATTTTTTATATATCATTTATATTATGTTATAAAAATATTATAGAAAAATATATAATAACTAGCTGTCCCGGCCACGCGTTGCTGTGACTAACGTTTTTGTCATATTACATTACATAGCGCCATCTATTGAATATTTACTCAATCTAGTCAACAGAATATTTACTCAATCTAGTCAACAGATGTCGCCATCATCGTCGCCAGATGTCATATGTCATATACAGATAATTAATAGACAATAAGATAATATTGCAATCATAAATTGAGATGTAAGCTATCCTATCTTTCAAGTTGGATCAAACTGCACACGGTGTACAAATTTGATTAAAATCGGTTAAGTAGTTTAGGAGTCCATCGCGGAGAGACAACGTGACACGTAATTTATATATATTAAGATTATAAAATACAACGTGCTTGTAAAAATGTTACAAATTCATAGTGGAACAATGGTTTAATAAAATATCTTTGCACGCATTGTTTACATTACATTTCACAAAAAAATAAAAATCTTACTTTGCATATAAACAAACTTACCTGATTACATAAAATTATATTACAAAATATTATAAATATTGAAATATTTAATAGGGGTAACATATTTTTAAAATTGCAGGAATATTTTAATAAATAATTTTTTTAGTTTAGACTTTCACTAATTATAAATTGAAACTGAATGATATTGCATAATAAATCAAATAAATTGGTAAACAATAAATAATAATAAAGTCAGATTTACACTAAAAAAATTAAATAATGTTAATTTTTGTATAAATTTATTTATATAAAAATACATACGTATATATTTAATAAATATAATTAATTTCTACCACTTTTATTAATTTCTGTCGCTTATTTATCCAGACATCAAAATATACATGCATTTTAACGTCAGTTATTTGTTGAATAGGTCAGTGCTGTGGTAATGTTTTTTAGTTGTTGGTAGTCAAATAATCAAGTCAAATCAAAGAATAATAAGTTTTTATTTTATTTAACCCTGCTAAGGGAGACATAATATTGAAATTTTATTGTTCCTTGAAATAGCTGTAAATAATATTTGATATTTTGATATATAAATGCATATAGCAGAGATTTATGAGCTGTAAGGTTGGCAGCGGTTGTGATGTCACATGCACTTGGAATGTGTACAACGTTAATCCCTTTAATAATTAAAGAGACAAAATGACTTTTTTATAATTGTTAATATTTCCCAACGTATAATGAGTTATTAAAAAATAATTGAACATTTGAGGTTCTAGTAACGTACTTTATTAATATATAGTACACTTTTATAGAAATTAAGACATAGGACACAAGCCCATTCATGTAATGCTTGTGGTAAATTCAGCTAACGTTCATGTAAATGATAATTTAATAATTCAGTTACGTTGTCTATAAAATAAATAATTCTTTTGTTTCAGAAAACAACTCATTCAAGAGTCAAGTCAGATTAACACGCAACAAAAATATTACTAAATTTGTAATCTAAATGGCATCGGAACTACCAATTCAGCAAAAAAAGATTCGCCTCCTGTAAATTAATTTTATAGTAAATTTCACTATAATTTTAAATAACAGAATATGAGTGTCGACCCAGTTAGACAATCTTACATGATGTAACATTTAAATTAACTTATAGTAAGCTAGCAAATGTAAACCTGCACTGCAAGACAATTTTCTACCTGGAATAGATAAGAGATATATGTAAAAATAGGTGTTTTAAATATTGTTTAACTGAAAGATAATATCTTATTTGGTAATTTAAGATAATATCTTACACTTACAAGTGTCCAAACATAAAATTAACATAATCTATAAATAATAACTCCAAATAATTTAAATAAAATAAAATCCTAAATCCCTAATCCTAAGCCTAATCCTAATTTATGGTACAGTAACTGAAATAAATCGACTTGGATCCCCAATTTTGGGTTCAAATCGAATATTCACTTTATTTTTATCATCATCTTCCCCAACTTCCAAAAACGAATTCCAATCAACCAAAAAATAGAGGCCATTTTTTCTTGGAGGTGGTAATTCTTCTTCAGATGCTGCCACAGCAGGATCTACAGGAGCTCCAAAAGATTCCTCCAAGTCTTTAATATTGCCGTTGGGACTTTCTGTTGTTGTAGTGGTTGTAGTTGTTGTCGTAATTGCTTCTCCAATATTTAAACCAACTGCAGCTTGAGTAGTGCTTTCGGTAATATTTGAAATAAGTAAATCAAATTTCAAAGTTCCTTCGGTAACACTCGGTTGCTGTCGTTTAATTTCGTTTTTCCTGCTATCATCAATATTTTTGTCAAACACAGGATTTGGGCCTTCTTTTAAAATATCATTTCTTGTAAAATTCAAACCTAAGCGATCTAGATCCTTTTGAGAAATCGTAGTATTTAGTTTTTCAAGCGCCCTTATAGTTTCTAATATAGCATTAAGCTTTTCTATATCATCATTTGTACTGTTCAATCTATCTGGAGTAAATACATTACTTTTCTTAGAAACATCTTTTATTTTACGTCCTTTAGACATGCCTAAATTATCAAAAACTTGTTGCATACTATCTGGAAACATATCTAAATTAACATCTGGCATATTTTTCATAATTTTTGGTGTTGTTGGTAACTCAGTTGTTTGTTTCATAGCTTTCTTTTGTCTAGTATCTGGTAACAAACCAAATTTAGCCAAGAAACTACCCATATCTTCTGATAATTTATCATTATCTTCAGGTAATGGTTTGAACCTTGTGTATTCAGGCTTGTAACTTTCCTCTTCCACAACTCTTGTAGCTTTTGGTGGATTATTTACCAATCCAAAAGTAGACAAAAATTCTTGCATATCATGTGAGAGATTTATATTACTTGCCTGAGTTGTTGTACTGGTTAGCATTCCAGGTTCTGGTTGTACAGGATATAAGCCAATTGACGCTAAAATTGTTTTAACATTTTCTCTCATTGGCACTGCTGTAGGTTTATCATTTTTAACAAACGTTGTTGTTGCTGCATTATATTGACTGCTATACTTAACTGGTTTATTTGTTTCATTAACTAATGTTGAAGTTGAAACTATTTTATATTCATCTTTTGAAACTGATGATCTTTTTGGTGGATTTATTACATCTAAAGTAACATTTCTGATACGGTTTTTTGTTCTGAGGGTTGCAATATTACTTTGGTTTGTTTTCTCGGAATATTTGTGATTTAAATAACGTTGAGAATTTGTTTGCAATCTTTTATTTTCATCTATTTCTTCTTCCGCACCAGTCTTTTGATTCTGTTGAGAACTAGTCGTGTTGCCGCTTGTTACTATTCTTGTTACTGGTGTTCGCGTGTATAGTTCTTGCAGATTCGCTTCTGTCATATTTTTAGTATTAAAGGGCAGAACTAACATGATAGCCTTTTCATTACGGTCATCGCCGATAGGTTTTCGATTTTGTACTTGTCTCGCTTGATTCAACGCTCTTTGTTGTTGAAATTCTTCGTTTCTTGTGACATTTTCAAATAGATCAATAATTTCCCCTCTGGTTAACCGTGGTAACGATGGATCTGAGTCTAATATTTTCTGTACTTCGAGTATTGTCGCATTCATGACATCCTCTGGGAACAGCAGAGAGTTGTCGTCTCCGCTGCTTACGACCAAGTTGTTTACGTCCCGGGCGGTGACCTTGCTAACTGTTGTCTGTGTAGCATTTTTTATTGGCGTCGAATTTGTCCATGTTACTGTTATGCACATCAGTATTATTAATGTTTTCATTTTTTATTCTGAAATGAGATAAAGAAAACAAATTACTACAAAGAAATGATGGATTTTATAATCAATATAAATATTTTGTTTAAATGTATAATATTATTTCTTTCTGGTACATGCAATAGAAACACAAATTTATTTCAAATGTTTGAATATATAATTTATAAGTATAGAGACAATACCATATGAATAACATAATAACGATCACATGGAAACAAACGAAAGAAATTAATTCAATTTTCGAAAACATGTGTATATTCAAATGCAAGGTTGTGTAAATATTAAATTTTACTATAAAAAAACGTATGCAACGTTATGTAAAAATTTCATGTCCAATGGGCTTGTGTCCTATGTCTTAATTTCTATAAAAGTGTACTATATATTGATAAAATGGGTTACTAGAACCTCAAATGTCCAATTATTTTTTAATAACTCCTTATATGTTGACTTGACTTGATTATTTCGACTACGAACAGCTACAAAACATTACCACAGCACTGACCTACTCAAGAAATAACTGACGTTAAAATGCATTTCACGTCATACAAATATGGCCGACCATTTCTAGCGCTAAACCTACAATTCAAGTTTTTAATTACTATATCTCCGTCAACATTTAGATATTTAATAAAATAGACACGCCAATACACATTTACAGAAAAATCGACCACTAAAAAATGAGGACACAAGCCCATTTTCGAGTTTTACGAGTACAAGCATACGCAGGATGAATTTTTATATATAAAGTCCAAATTGATAAGAATTTTACAGAAATTAGTACATTGATCCTATTGAAATTTTAGTTCGAAATTATGTAATATATATGTTTTGTGTTTTGCAAACAATTCTAATGTTTACCGATACGCAAGTTTGGCGTGTTGAATATATTTCAAATAATTTCAATTCCGGTTTTTACTTATTACATATTCATTATGCAGATATCTAACGTTGTATCTAATTAGCACACTAAATTTAATTAAATTCAACTCTTTGTGCAATGATTGGAATATATTTATATATTCTATTTAAATTATCCGTTATTTGTTTAAAATAAATTGTAAAATAAGAAGTGTACCTTTTTTATTATATTCACCTCGAATTTTTTTTACTTCTCTTCAAAATTAGTTTTACTTTCTAAAATATTATCCAGTTTTTTTTTTTTTTTTTGAAAAAATTTAACCTCATTTTTTATTTGAAGGTTGTTATATTTATAAATACAAATAATGGCTATTATTAAATATAGATTTATCTTGATAATTAACATTCTGTGGTCGTATGACACTAATTTGTTCAAACTGGAATTGAGGAATAAAGAAAAACTAGTAATGAATTGGAACGCAGCTGCACAGTGCATCGTAACAAGTTGTAATGCCAACAGTGCAGTGACATCTATGTTGTAATACCGGAAAGTATAACGTAATATATTTAATAGGCGTATTATTATATTCAGTGATGTATCGATAATCGAGTGGAACAATCGCTGTAGGATTGTACGACCAAAATAAGAGAAAAAGGTATTCAACTAAAAAAAAGTTCAATATTGTATGAGTTACAGGAACAAGAAGCGCGTGTTTGAGGACTTCGAAAGTTAGTTCAATCTTCTCCTTAAATATTTCAATATGTGAAGTTTGATAAACAATTTATTACTTCATTATTAATCAGTATTTTTTTAGTAATAAATTAATAAATGACCGAAGAAATCGAGGTACGCTTGGTGTTATTATAACAACACAATACAAACACTAACTGCTTTACAAATAAACCTATTAAATAAATTTATACTAGGTATAAAACCCGTCCGGACAGGCTTATTATCAGTTTATACTAGGTGTAAGTTTTATAACAGGTTTATTTGTAAACCGGTAAGTTTTAAGTAAAATTATTAACATATTTTTAGAGTATCTTTTACGAATTTATTCTGACTTAATTTGTTTAAAGTCTGCGGTTGTTTTAATTCCGTAATTTTCATTAAAAATTTAAATTTGAATCGACAGACTATTTCTCTGTAAATTTTACATTTACGGATAGTAAAGCCCCATTTTTTACGATAAATCTAATGCGTCTGATGCGAGCTGCGCGGACCTGTGGACGTTAAGATTAAAAAGCCATTGAAAAATTATACTTTTTAAAACTTGTAAAGTTTCAAATTTCTTTGAATTACTTAGACAAAAGCAACATTTCGACCGCTGCACACAAAAATAAATTATCCATCTATTATCTTTAAAATAATTAATCAGGTTATGATGCAAATTTCCAGACAGGTTGTTGCATAAAATTAACCTTTCTAGAAATATGAAAATAAAAGCAGAAATAATAGCGCCGAGTTCAAAGACATTGGGCGACCCAAAGCAGCTTCTAGCAGCTGCGCATAGCGCATTGCATATAATTGTTTCCTTCAAATACAAGAGTTGTTGCGCAGTTCTACTGAGAATGAAGTATCACTATGTGCCGGATAAAATATCTGTTAGGTAAAAACACCGTTGAAATCTGTCATGTAATTTAGATAAGTTTAATTAATTCAACGAAAACAAGTAGGAATTTGTTAAGTAATACATAGTTAATGACAGTTAAGAAAGTTTAAGGATGTCCTGCTGATGAAGATATATGTTATTGTCTATATGCATTGGCGTACGCAGAAGGTTGAAGAATAGGCGGTCTGAAATACTACCATACGAATAATGGACTTGTGTCCTCATTTTATAGTGGTCGATTTTTCAATTGTTGATTGAAATTGATGTTATTAAATGTGTATTGGCGTGTCTATTTTATTAAATATTTAAATGTTGACGGAGATATAGCAATTAAAAGTTTAAATTGTAGTCTTAGCGCTAGAAATAGTCAGCCATATTTGTATGACGTGAAATGCATTTTAACGTCAGTTATTTGTTCAGTAGGTCATTGCTGTGGTAATGTTTTGTAGTTGTTGGTAGTCAAATAATCAAGTCAAGTCAAAGAATAATAAGTTTTTATTTTATTTAACCCTGTTACGGCAGACATAATATTGAAATTTTATTGTTATTTTATTTTGAAATAGCTGTAAATAATATTTGATATTTTGATATATAAATACATATAGCAGAGATTTATGAGCTGTAAGGTTGGTAACCTTACACAAGGATTGTGATGTCACATGCACTTGGAATGTGTACAACGTTAAAGAGACAAAATGACTTTTTTAATTGTTAATATCTCTTAACATATAAGGAGTTATTAAAAAATAATTGAACATTTGAGGTTCTAGTAACCCACTTTATCAATATATAGTAAACTTTTATAGAAATTAAGACATAGGACACAAGCCCATTGGCTTTTGATTAAAAAGCCTCTGCTGTGTTTTAAATTTTACAGTTGTATGATTTTTGATACGCGTCGTATATTAGTTATATGTAATTTGATTATGCCCGTCCATTTTGGATTTAATTGAATGTCCGCGGTTTGTTTCACATATGTGGGTCATACGGCAAACCTCATACGGCATACCCATACGTTAATACATATATTTTTTCGCTTCAGTCGTCTTTGCAGATATCATTAAAAAGTTTCCTGTATCGGTCATCGTCACTGACAGCGACCTCGCTTCGTAAAATTAACTGCAGGCCTAAGAAACACGCAGATGCCATAGACAGTTGGCACACTTACGACAAAATATTTGTTTCTTAAATTAATTTCATTTTTAATTGTGTTAATTTAAATCGGATATAAACAGTACCGTATTAACGATAGACTAGACGATCTTGAAGAAATTTAATTTGATATGAGAGCAAAAAAATGTCGTTTAGATGATAAATAGAAAGGAGGAAGGAACTCACAGAGGACTATGTTAGCAGAGATATACCGAGAAGTAGTCAGTTAACCAAAATCTCGGTTCAATTATAACTAGATACAATTGGTTGAAAAAAGCACACATATTGAGCCTAAGCCTACATTAATCTTGGTACCGAGGGGCTGTATATATATATATATATATATATATATATATATATATATATATATATATATATATATATATATATACATATATAACCCACTTTGTAACATGTGTCATTTGTTTGTTTGTTATTATTGAAAGACACAGTAGTCTAATTTAAAGGTTACAAAATAAGTCCGTAAGTCAACTTCAATTTGAAAAACCAAGATTTCATTAACAAAAGTCAGTTAAAAGGAAGAGATTATTATATGTTACATCCAAATTTAAGTAAGAAAAGATGGTTCAGAAATGAGTCCCGCAAAATTATATCAACTATAATCAGAATCAAAAGTAATCATTGTAAAACTCCAGCTCACCTGTACAAAATCAATATTAAATCCGACAATAGATGTCAATGTGGTAAAGAAGGAACTTTGGATCATATTATATTTGAATGCATAAATTATAGTTTAGAAAGATCAAAATTCATTAGTAAAATATTAGATGTAGTTAAAACTTTTCCTGTTAATACTAAATTATTGTTAAGTGATTCAAAATTAATTAGTGAATTATTTAAATATTTAGAAATTTGTAAAATGGAATTATAAAATGTGAAATATGAAAAAAAAATGTTTGATGGTGGCTATGACGAATAAAAGTCAAGGCAAATAAATAAATAAATAAAAAAAAAGTCCTTAAGTAATTTTTTAATTCATAAATGTTTGCAGTATAAGACGGTATTATTTTATTACGTTATTAAAAAAGACCTTTCAAAATTCTGTTATCCTCGGCCTACTTAAAAAGTTTTAACATAATAATCGGCAAAAAGATTTATATTTAAAAAGCAGTAAAATAGGTCACAAGACGTTGTAGTTTAGGTAACATTATCTACGCAGCAGGTAACTGTTATTATGTTAGATAAACCTTAAATACAAATAACTGTTAAGTAAAATATTACTTGAATGTTTTCTATTTTTCGAGATATTGCACAAACAAATCATAAACACGCAAAGACAATATTTATAAATAATCAAGTTATTATGAAACATTTTCACATGCGTCTTACATAAAATAACAGAAATTTAAATAATTAATTAAATCAAAAACATTATGATTATGACACAGGCTTCAGCTTTTACTTTCTATATGTTCAAAGTGTAGTATAAAATAAAACGATGAAGTACCAATAAAACACAAACTATAGGCAAAAATACTTACTTATGGTCAGCGTTTGTAATCCAAATATTTGAAGATGTATATTGTCACTAAACAAACAAATAAGAAATAAAAACAAAAAACGTTAGAA
This sequence comes from Panorpa germanica, assembly GCA_963678705.1. Taxonomy (NCBI): domain Eukaryota; kingdom Metazoa; phylum Arthropoda; class Insecta; order Mecoptera; family Panorpidae; genus Panorpa; species Panorpa germanica. Next base: position 5,316,700 of record OY783206.1, on the reverse strand, counting down.
TAGATGAACGATATCTTGAGGTTACTTGGTAAACTAAACGCAGAGACCGAAGACAAACCGTGATATGTACACAATCTAGCGCTCCGGTGTAGACAGAGTATGGAAAGAGATAGGAGGAAGGAGAAGTCCGTCTCAGCGCGATGTGACCATTCACCTGGGGCAGCGCAGTCGACCATTACTCGAAGAACGGGGATACGGATAACTCAACAAGCGGCACACCTTATGCGCTAATTGAGTAGACTTATTAGGCCCTTATTTTTACAACGGTCTTTATCATTAGAAGATTTGTCAAAACACTTATATTGCAAAATTATTGATTGAATGGAACTTATAAAGGTCGGTAAAACATCAAAAATAGAGCATGTTTTGTGGAATAAGAATGCACAAATGCATTCATGAATATATAACGTGCTAGAACTGTTTTCAATCGAGTCTGCTAAAACCTTAATAGGTCTGATACCATGAGATGAAATTCATATGACTATAGTATATAAATATATCCAAGTGTGAAAGAAACAGCTTCTACTTCATGAATGATGTTGGAAAAAGAAAGAATATTATTATGAAAAAAATTCTGACAGCTGACACAAAATCTGTGACAGGTAGTGAATCAATTTGAACTAAAAGCGACTTTTGTGTACCACTTTTGAACTGTTAACGAACTTGCTAATACTACAGATATCGTATTTTATTTCACAAAATCTGCGACAGGTATATGGAATCAATTTGAACTAAAATTGATTTTCTGTGTGATGCTCTAACTTGTAAAACGTTAGAATTGAAATGTACGAGTGACTAGAACTTCACCTAGCCATTCTATTTCACCAAATGTTTACTGAGTAATGATTAACGCAGGTACAATGTTTAATCGAAAATCAAAAAATGAACAGATATATAGCATTTTATGCGAGTATAGGTTATGTCAAAATTAAATTTTTGATTGTAAAACTGAATTAAGTTTACTGAAATTTCTTTACAGGAAAACTAGCATTTGTTCTGCCTTTGTGCCAACTATTTTTTAGTTAGCCTTACTTTCCTTCGAATATCTGTCTTTATTTTTCTCTTACCTTATCTCTTCAATATATCTCTTACTCCCTTTACCCTACATTTCATTTGACTAATTTCTCTCTTCCTAACTTCACCATACTCAATTTCAATTCTCTCTAATATTATCTCCGTTGCTGTTTTATGAAATCTCATATTCCTTTCTGTCCAGTGATAATTTTTATTTTTCTAAATGTGTACTAATCCGTTTTCATAACCGTCTTTATGCATTTTGACATCCAGCTCCTTGAACAAGCGCCCCTCTTAAGCTAACACTACCGGTGTAATTTACTTGTGTATGCATTTGTAAAAATGTGCATGTTGTAATTATTGTTATTAATATTTAATTGCTTGAAGAGTTATTTACTTGTGGTAAGTAAATAAGTGAAATTTCTTCTTGTACAAGAAATAGACATCAGTATTTTCACTTTTAATATCATATGGCATCACTGCACGTTAAAGAAAGTAACGACGCGACGTGTTAATGTAAATATATCGCGAACAGAAATATATTTGGTAATACTGTCGCAAAAATAAATGTTCCTTAATAGTGTTGCAGAAATAAATAGAATTAACTCTATTATATTTAATTTAAGGAAATTATTTTTTAAATGAATATTGTACATAAATAATTAGTATAAAATATTTCTATTACGTGGCGACATCTGATTTGAGTGTTCAACACTAGTTAGTTTGGAAACAAACCAAATCTGTAAATACTTTCAAAATGAACAAATGCATTTCTAATATTTTAATTTATGGCTTTTTCTTTTCACAATTAAATTCTTAAATCTCATTACTCCGTGGAGCTCTAACACTGTAATAATTTAGTCATCTATTTTCCTCTTTCACCTTTACTCTTATTTTCTACAGTGTCGCTGATTTTGCGCTCTCGTTACGACCAGGAAAAGAATACAGAAATCTTTTAATAATTCATTTTCATATTGCTTTTTATTCCTTATCAACATAAATGAAATATAGGTATTCTTATCAAAGCTACATAATCTACAGTATTGGTTAATTTTTTAACCACATTTAAACAAACGGTGCAATTTTGTTTTGCGATAAAATTATGAGAAAAGATATCATTTTGCAATAAAACACAACTTCACTGTACCGAAACCTCAAAAAGAAAATGCAAATATTAATCTAATCTAAGAGACAAGTACCGCAAATGGCTTTTTTTAATTATTCCTTTAAACTAAGTTAGAATTTAGGAACTTAGAGCCCTTACTGGAGTTTTTACCAATATGCTATACCATATATGTGAAATAAAGATAATAATTATTATTAAATAAAGTATATTAGTGACGCTTGATAAATGCACTCTAAGTACATTCAAAATAAAAACATAAACTGTGTTTCTAGCAGTGACGTAACAGCTACAATGCGGACCTTGGCACAATTCTTTTCTATAATTGATTATCTAAAAAAAATTGTTCAGTCAATTTATATCCAGTCATAAATGGGAAATCCCAGAAATAAATAGGAATTGTTGCTTTACTTCCTACATTGATGGTACGACACTGGTTATAAGAAAGAGATGGGTATATTTGAAACATAACAGAACATAATATGTTTTCATTAGTTAACTGTCAAATCAAGTGTCAACAAGTATTCTGTCTGCAAGCAGTGAATAAAATATATTAAAATTGATTAACAGTTAATAAGTTTAAAAAGAATTATAATTAAGTCATAATTAACTAATATAATTAATTAAAAAGTTTTGTGAATAGATTTAGTGCTGTATTGCTATAATTAATAGGTTAGTACAATAAAATCTTTTACGAATGTGATAAAAATATTTTATATCTATGAAAGTATGTTCTATAAACGGATATAAATTATAATTGTAGTGATAATATTCAAGTTATAATTAATAGAGGTGTTTCATTTGTGGTTTTTGAATAATTTCTTCTTTAATTATCTTTATTATTCATCAAAAAATATTGTTGTGATATATTATTGCAAATTTTACTAATCACAGTTATACATATGATTCCGTTTAAATGAATCTACTTCATAAATTATGGTTTTTTATTTAGTTTTTAATTTAACATAAATCATATAATTGTTATCTAAGTAACCTTGCAAAGTTTGGTCGTAATAGAAATGCAATATTTTCTGCACAATGCCATTTATAACAGTCTTTCAATAATATATTTTTAAAACTTTTAGTTCACAGTTTGTTATTATATAGAAGTGCACCGTTTTGTATTTACATGAAGAACATCGTGCATAAGAAACCTAGGTTTATTTAAAAACGTCTATTTTCTTAAATATATTATATTCTATTCTTATCACCCTTATTATCATAGTTATTGATGGGTATTAAAAATACTACAATTGTTTACTAAATGTCTATTGCAACTATTTGTCTGTTTTTAGGCAATATTGTTAGAGTTGTCTTTCTCTATATACGACAATGGCAAATCTGTCTAAATACAGTCTTCTCTTTAGTATGCGCGTAACCTAAAAGAGTAGACCCAATTGCTCATTCTCATTTCAGTCATAAATTCTAATAAAAATCTATAGAATTTTCATTGCTATTATTCCAATTATTTCCAAATCATTTTTTAAATTGTTTATTATATGCAATAATTTTCGCCGTAAAAATTTCTAAGAAATGGGTACGCCATCAGGTCTAGAGGAATTTTACAAATTTGTCGATGGATGAAGGTGTTTACTTATTAATTTGTTATCTACATACGTTTGAATACAACTTATTTCAATAAGAAATGAGAATGTTTAAGTTTGCTTTATTTCTATTTATATTTCTTTAATGTCACATTTATTTAGAGATATTTTATTAATAATATTAGAATATAATATTTTCGCTTATATTTAGTACTTATATATCGTGTGGCGCGCCCATCCCCTTACCCCGTTCATTCTATTTCACAATAACTGATAACGCGTATTATCTATTTCCAATATCCTGTTTACTATAATTGCGTTTCCAACCCACTTCCCAGCTGGGGCTTCACATTATTCTCATATATTAACAGTTCACACAAAAGATAAAACTCTTTTTGTTTATATTGACTTATCTCTTTATTAACATTGATATTATATTTTACAGTACGATTCTAATATGACGGAAAAAGACAGTGAAAAAATATTCAAAAAATTATTAAAAATACCTGGAAATAAAGAATGTGCTGATTGCGGAAGATCAAGTAAGAATGCAATTTATTTTTTATATACATATAGCGCACATTTATATATAGTATAGATATACCTGTTAGTTTTAAAACCTTCATTATCCTTTTTAAGATTGGCACCGGTATACTTAACACTCTGTATATAATAATGCGTTTAAACAATGACGTATTAGATCATGTCATTACATCATTAATTATTATATTTTGACCACTAATGTAAATGAATTATTCATATGTTATTCACTATTAATTTCCATATATATTAGATGATTCCATATGATTGTTAGCTGTACAACAGTGACGTACGTACAAGTTTCACTGATAAAATAAAAAATCATCGAATTCGTTATTCACAAGTTTAAAAATTTTTGAACAAAGTTTTAGTAGTTTTTTAAAAATACGGAATCAGTTACAACTCTACACTGGATAGAATGGAATTTGAGATTTATACTCGGGATACAATAGAATTTGATACAAATGTACACTGAGTTAAAGGGAATTTGAAGCATTTTTCATTTGATTTTGCAAAGTTTATCAACGCTGCTGCTATTTACTTTAACACTACGTATAGAAATTAAAGAAACAAGCATATTTTGTTACAATGACGTCGGTAACATGATAATGATAAAAGAAACAAACCCATTAAGTTGGTATTACCCAATTAAAGAAGGGATTGCCAAAATACTTGTTGTGGTCACATGTTATCTGTTTATTTCAAAATATTATTCTAAAGGTATAGCCTACATTCAGGAGTCTCAACTTATAAATAGTAATAATTTTTAATTTCTATGATCTGTGAAAAAATACCTATTTGTTGTCAAACGCTTTTGAGAATTCGGTCAAGGAAAAACTCAGTTTAATTTTTATCCTAAAAAAATACGCATACGATAAATATAAAACAAAAAGAAATCAATTGAAATAGTTAGTTAATTTGATATATATATATCTTTTTATATATTGATTCTTTGATTAAACAACTTTCTGCCACTGGTTATATTACACCGAAGTCGTACATAAAAAATAGAAGACGGATAAGGAAATACTTAGTTCAATTTGCTTACAGAATTCAACGAAAATAAATATGAGTCAAATTATTCAAAAAGTTTATATTTTTTTCTTGTTAAAAATTTAACTTTTACTATATTTATAAATGTAGATTTATAAGATTGCGATGAATCATTTTACCCGTTAAAGATTGCGAAATCTGGTTTTTATGCCTAACCCGTCTATCTATATTTGTTGTTACTATCATTACATTTACGTTCATATTGTATACACACCATTTATGACTAATACAGATTCTAAACTAAAAAAAGTATTTTATTTTATGTTAGTGGTAATCGATTCAACACTGTCATAAATGTAATATGGTATTTTAAGTTATATTTAAATATCTCATATCTGAAATATTTTAATAAAGTTCTCATTTGAAATTCCCGTAATTTTTCTTGTGAAATACTTCATTAACATACAGTATAATTATTAATAAGCTATAATGATTATTAATTATGATTGTTGGAACGACATGGTTGCCTAGAGCATTGATTTCTGACTTTTTTCTGGGTTTGGTTATTTAAAGGTGTGTTTACAACCATTTATGACATGACATTTTTTGCTTTTTGAAATTGGGATCCTATATATTAGCTTTTTATATCTGGCTTCAAAAATATCTGTCAGTGGATGTAGTATATACAGTATATGTTTCAGCTCTGTGCAATGCGTCACAAAAGAAATAAGTAAACGAGATTAATTTTACTTTTTATCAATCATCTTAGTATATAACTTGATGGGATACACAACCAGCAGTTAGTAGTAAATAACATATCACATACACACTTGTATGCTTCACTGTCCTCAAAATACGCCATTGTGTCAGTCAACCCAAATCACTTATTGTTCAGCCATTTCTTCAGGTTTGGAAACAGGATATAGTGGCAGGGAGGCTAAATCTGGAGAATATGCTGGATGCACTAGCAATTCGTAGCTCAATATATGGATTTTTCTATGTAACCTTTACATAGTTTTTACGTACATCAATAATGATTGTTTAACCGATATAGTAACTAATGCTAAATTATGTACCAGCTTTGTAACATTTATATAACTGTGTTTATTCGCAAGTAATTATCGTTTTTTTGTTCAAAGTACAATCAGCTGCTGTGTAATAATTTAGTATCAATTAACACTTACATATTAAAAACAAATTGTATCAGTGTTTGCATTATCCGTGCTTAAATGCCAAAACTGAGATTATTATTATAAGAAGAAAACATAATATTTTAATATTTATATATTTATCCGGAGAATTTCCGGTTCAGAAGATATGAAACGTTCGTTTCTGAAAAAATAAATATTTGCATGAAATAAACACATAAACATAACACATATTCGTTCTAAAAGTATTCAGTAATTAGACGAACATGTACGAAGTTTATCAGCGGTTCACACAAATTGAACATGAACTGACTTTTATTAGTAAAACCATGGTTAAAACGAAAACACAGGAAATTGTGTTTAAAGATTACATTGTTACGTGAAAACCGGCGTAACTTTTATGAGCTGTACTCTGACTGAAATTTTAAAAGCATATTTTTTAGATATTGAGTTTTACGTAAACACTTTTGACTCACTCTCTTAACCTAATATCGTCAATTAGTTCATTTAGTTTATCATTTCAGAACCAAAATGGGCTTCATACAACATTGGTATTTTTCTGTGTTCTCGATGCGCAAATGTCCATCGAAATATGGGGGCACACATAAGCAAGGTGAAGCACCTAAACCAGGACCAATGGGAGAGTAGCGAGCTAAGCCGTCTCGAGGAAGTAGGAAATGCCGTAGCAAAGGCACGATACGAACAAAGAGTGCCCCCCTTTTACAGAAGACCTCTGGGTCGGGATGAAGACCCACAGTAAGTTAAATGAAAACAAAAATTCGTCATAGTAATAGATAAATTTAATTAAAGTATATAGTTAAAAAAAAATTAAAAAATACTTTATGACGGAATCGTCGGGAATTCTCGAGAAAAAAATTACATATAAGACTTACCTTAATGTGTTACAATTTAAAAAAAATGAAATTTAAATTTTAGAATTCTTGTTGAACAATGGATACTTGCAAAGTATTATCGAGAAGACTTCTGCTCAAAAGAGAGATTGCCATACACATCAGGAGTTTTATCAGACTATTTAATGAAACGGTCTAAAAATGATAGCAGATATCATTCAAGAAAATTTATTCTTTCAGCATCAGATGAAACTTTGAGATATTTTGTAAAAGAATCTGGTGATCCTAAAACAATACTTAAAGTGTCTGAAATAAATGTCGCATTAGCACCCTCAAAAATGAATAATGCTAACTCCATGCAGTTGTCATTTCCGAAGGAAGGCGTAACAAGACATATTTTTCTATTTCATGATAATCCGGTGGTGCTAATTAACTGGTATGTGTTAAGACAGTCTATAAACTCATCATTCTAGTAAGAAGTAGCTAATCACAGTATTCATAGAACGGGAGACTCGAACATCTTAATCTTCTTTGTATCTTGAACGATTTTTTTCTAAAATGTTCTTCAATTAGGCTCACTTCATTACATTTTTCGGAGATAGTTTTAAATTACTAATAATTAAATTCTATCAAACTAATTACTAGCTAACAATAGTATACGTAATCTTAATTCTGAATATCTTTAATCATGGACAATCCAGCGCTTTTTAGGGTTCGGATAAACAGCATTATTCGGGATCTTATTGTATGTTGTACAAATTATTCTTATTGATTTAAATAATACAATTAAATAACACGATTTAAATAATAAATAATTCTTTTCTTCTTCTTGGACCAGAATCGATCCCACACTAGATAAATGCCCCTGATAGCATTGCATTCAGCATCTAATTTTTAATTTTCTAGGTACATGGCTATTCGTTCTATTAAATTTCAACATCTAAAGACCAAATACCCAGATGCTAATAACGACTTTATAAGTGATCAGTTGACTACAGATTTTGCTGCAGAAGGATGGTTATGGAAAACAGGACCTAGACACACAGATTCTTTCAAAAAACGATGGTTTACTTTAAGTACACGAACGATTTTATATCATGAAGATCCCTTAGATCCTCATCCTAAAGGGGAAGTATCTCTGAGTAAGTATGTAAGAAAGATTGGAAAAAGGAATTATGTAAATAAAATATTTATAGAACATGTTGCACTAGCTATTAATTTTCTGTAGAGATATATAATCAGAATCTGTATTTTTAATTTACAGTTAACTGCAGCGTACACATAGGTTGTGAAAATCGAGGAAATAACGAACGAGGTTTCACTTTCAGCCTCTCCACCCCGCAAAGAACCTACAATCTTTTAGCTGCAAGTGAAGTTGATCGTGATTTTTGGATCAGAGCCTTAACAGTAGTCATCGAACGAACAACTAATTCAGCAAATCACTGACACAGACAAAAATGCCGTATAATTATTTTATAGAACAATATGTTAACACTTATATTAGAAAATGTTACTAAATATACAAGTATTATTGATTTTTAACTTGTAAAAAATAATATGATTTACTATACTTGGGACCAAATATTAATTATATTATTAGAAATATAAATATAATATGTTGTTAAACGAAAAATTTTAATTCAAAAGCACAACGTATGGCAGAAAATTAATAATAATAGAGCATTATGTACAAAAAAGTTATTGTAAAACACTTGACCTAAAACGAAGAACCAGGTTGTTTATTTTTATAATTTAATGTTGTGTTTTGCAGTGAAAATAGAACATATTAAAAGAATTTGAAAGAGAAAATAATTAGAAATGAGTTTAATCTATAACATTGATGCTTTAAGTTAAAAATTTTATTCAGGATGTGTAAGCTTAGATTTTACCTCTTTTTAACAGGGCATCTTTTTTCAATAAAAGATCATACGATTTACAGGGCAATAGTCATTTTAACCAAAAGTTAAGAAATAAAATTCTTAAATAGACAACTGCAGTATTAAAATAATATCTACTTGAAAGATGATTGCAATAATTATTCAATTATTGTATTAATTATTCATTAAATTAAAACAATTATTTATTATAAAATTAGAAATAGTATTTATTTTTTGTTAGAAAAATTGAAGTTTTAGTTAGACATATTTTGAACAAATACATACAATTCAAAATGATCAATTATTTTTCTGATAAATATAATAATAAAAAGCTTTTTCTGCTTATGATTTCTTTTTTGTAGCTTCAGATTTTCCAGCTTTTGCTTTGGCAATGATAGCTGTAATCGCGACTAAACTAAATCCAATTCCACCAAAGATAATTACTTGCCAAATCCAGGGGTATTGTTCTAGTGTAACTTGTGCAAATGAGATCAACTCTTTAAGAATATCGACAATTTGGGCAATAAGATCATCGCTGTAACAAAAAATATAATAATTTAAGAAACTCATAATAATTCATTAAAAATTAAATTGTGTCTTTTGATGTCTAGACTCTTTATATCGATACTTCAAATTGAATAAAACTATTTCTTTTATTATTTTACAAGAAATTGAGAGAAAAATTGATACGAAAACGAATCAATTCAAAATTTCAATAGCTTCTGAAAATATATTAATATTATATTATTGTATACTATTATGCAAAGTTTATTGGCCACAACTTACAAAGGGGATTTAGGAACTGGAATTTTCTCAGATCTTGAATTTTTATACCAATCTTGAGCAAATGTAACGAACGATTGAACGTCATATTTTGGTACCTCATAGCGATACATTTTCCCTTGGCGAAACCTGTAATATACAATTATTTAATTGTGTGTGTAAACAAAAGTGTTTTACAAACAAAAAAAAACTTACAAGATTATTGCAGGAACACTTTCTACATTAAATCTTCGACCTGTTGCAGCTCCAGATGATGCTTTGTTTACACGAGCGACATTTATTCTGTTCTTTAATGCTGCTCCAACAGCTTCCCATCGTGCTTGTAGTCTCATACAATCAACACAATTTGGAGTATAGCTGATAAAAGACAAAAATTATTAAATAACATATAATATTTTAAATTATCGTATCGACTTTAAACAAACTTATATTTTAAAAATAAAAATGCAGGTGATTGGAAATTTTTACTAAGTTGTACTACAACGGAACACAATGCAAAATCCACATTGCAAGTACAAAAGGAGTCTGATTTTCTTTCGGCAATATTCATTTCAGAACAAGCAAAAATGTAGCGATACTTTTTAGCATATAAACAATTTTATACATATTGTAACTCACTACTTTGTAACAATCATTTTTTTAATACATAGACTCGCAGTAGTCATAACAGCGAGTTCTTTTGCTTGTGATATACCAATAATAAAATATGTCTAAATTTAATGAGTTATTTCATTTAAATTTCATATTACAATAAAACCAGCCAGTCTCCTGTTGTAGCCCCTGTTGCTGCTTGAGTTAAGTGTTCAAACGTATCATCTGCGAGCTCTTTAACTGTAGGTTCTTTATTATCAGTAAAATGTTGTAGTATAAAATCCTCATTGATTGGTCCTAAAAATAAAAGTGTCTAGATTCACTTATAATAAAAAGTGGCTATTAAATTTAGAAATAATGCCGAATATATATGTGCACAATACCATCGTATAATAGAGGTACCCCATGCCTGAAGAATATAAGAGCCGGTTCTTTTGTTGAATCATAAGCCCGAACTAGTTGACTGTTAACAGACTTAACTACCCAAGCATTTAATGAATCAACTAGATCATCTCTAATATTTGTTAATTCATTTTCTAATTTATCACAATCATCACAATCCTTCTTTGCTGAAAAATACATAAATATTACATCGTTTATAAGATATTATGCCTACATAATTCTAGAAATAAACATTAAGATTTGTCATAAATAGCCTGTGATATTTTGGTGATTTTATACTTACTAAACAAAACTATAACATATTTTTCACTTTTAACTAAATTAATTAAATCGTCATCATTTACTTTTTCAAGTTGTGCTGCTTGCGAAAGTTTAAGAAACCCCAAAATAAATAAAACATAAATGAATTTCTTCATATTTGCACGGTAATGTTTTGAGTGTGGCCTGAAATAAACGAACGCGTTGTCAAAGTTGTCAACGTTGTCAATTGTTGTAATTGCCAGAAAATAATTATCATCGCAGCTGACCTGCGTCTCTTCGTATTAGAAGACAGCGCCATCTATTAAATAAATCTACACCTAACAAATCGGTTTTACTTAAATATTTAAAGTGGAATCTTAAAATAAATGAATTATACAGAATTTCTAATGTGACATTTTATACAAAATATATTATAATAGAGAATAGTTTACTTATTTTTTATTAAAAGTTTTTGATAAATAGCAATAAAGTAAGGACTCTGTATATCCTTTGTAAGAGACCACAGAAGTGAATTAACTAACTAGTGAAAGTAGATTGAAAGCATCTATTCGCAAATAGACATATCATAAATAATGGCAGAATTTTAAAAATCAATGATTATGCTATTTCAGTCTACTGGTTTCAAAATTATTATATTGTATCAAAATTAAGCATTCATTTAAAATTTTATTTAAGTAATTCATTTTATTCATATTTTATGTTTGATTGGGTGGCTAGTATTCTTCATACCTTACTAATATTTTTCGCATAAAAATATTGCGAACCTTGACGTCACTCAAGATACAGCTAGCATCTACATTTACAAGGAGGTAGTGACTTTTGGTGAGAAAACCAATTATAATAAATTAGATACAGGTAAAATATGTGAATATTTTAATGACTCAATAACAATGAAATTGAAGAATATTATTTTCATAAAGAATATCTGCATATACAATTACATTTCTTCATTACATTATAATGATTTCTGATGATATCTTAATTAAAATAAAATATATGAACATCTATATATTGAAAAACTTGAAATAATAAATGTAAAGCTCTATTATATTATTTTAAAATTCATATTCAAGTAAACATAATAAATTACCACTTTATCTTTTTTTTGATTGCGAAAACAATGCACTCTTTCTTTCAAAATAATTATACCGGTACCGCTGTAAACTTATCTCAACTTATCTCTTCTATAATCTGTAAACAACCACCAAAACTAACACGCCCCACAATCCCGAATCACTTTCCCTCTCATTTCATCTGTCATCCACCTCACTCCAACAATTTTTGGTTTCCAAATCCAATGTGTTCCAACGATTCAAACTAGTCTTTGCTGTTCCATGCGCGACATCAGTTGTATTCGCGACATAGAATTTCCCGCAAACGTGCTTCCATTTTGAGTTAATTGCAGATATTAATTTTTATTTAAAATCGACAAACAGGTATTATGAAATACTTTTATTGTTTCTAGATTCTAATTATAACTAGTGTAAGGTTGTTTGATGCATTAATTTTTGACAATGGATTATACATTTTTGACAAGCCATTTGCGACAGATAAGAATAAAACGAAAGATATTTTATCAATCCAAATTTATATATTAAAAATTAAATATAGATTGCATAAAATAACTGCGATATGGTTTTGATTACATTTGTAAACATGATTTAAATTGTTAGTCGTCATTAAATTGTCAGACTCTCTTTTTATTTATTACCGTCTTTACACAATGGTTAGTAGGTTATACTTCAATTTCATGTAAATCAGCTTAAATTTAGTTAATTATTATGACATCCGAAATAAAGTTTATTATTTGGTTTTTTTCATCAAAGGTGTGATTAAAGTTAGTTGCAGCTATAAAAAGATGTATAATATTTTTAGAACAAAGCCTAATTTATCAAAGTTGCGTTTTGGAAAATGATAATTGTAACTTATTTATTAAAGATTTCACAATTATTATTCCTTTTCTTTATGATCTAATTATAATAATCTGATTCATCTTTTTTAGAATAAGAAAAATGCCCGCAAAAAAGAACGCTTATTTTTATTTTGTGCAACACTTTCGCGAAGATCAAAGAAAGAACTTCAATAAAACATTCAGATCTTTTGAAGATGCATCAAACGCGGCGGGTGGCGTATGGAGTGTAAGTTATATACAACCACTTAGTAGAACTTAATAAAGTAAATAATATTTACCATATGTTTAATAATAAACAGAGCATGTCCAAAGAAGAAAGGGATCAATTTTTACCTAAAAATTTACCGATTAATGTTTTAAACAAAAAGAAAGCACCAGCACTTGAAAAAAAGTATACCTCCCAAGGTAAACCCTTATTGGAAGTAGAACAAGAAAGGAGAACTCTACAACGAAACCATAATATGATGAAAAAATATGTTCTAAACTTGGTTGAAAATGCTATAAAAGACAAAGGTATGCAATTTTGAGTGCCTTATTCTTGGATATCTAAATTAAGTATACACATATAACCAAATAATTTTTGTTGATATTTTAGCTCTACATAAATTAGAGGTATTTATTGCACATGCTAGTTATTACTGCGAAATTAAGGGCGACTACCATCATGCAGAATTCGCTATTTCTAAATTTAGTTTAGTGGATGGCGTCATTGACAAATTTCACACTTTCTTAGATCCTGGTATATATAAATACAACGAGTGTTTGATAAAAAAGATATCGTGATTTCTAATTTTTGTTCTTAAATTTAAATTTGTAGGTCCTTTGCCTATTGGAACTACTTCCATAGCAATGCAGCAGAGCGAGAGGGAACATCGTATACCCTTGCCAGGTTATCCTAAACTACGTGAGTGTGTTCCTATTACCGACGATTACGCATCTCTTTTTCGTAGAGTAAGAAAATTTGCAGAAAAGGTATAAATATATATTTGTCTCTCCTTCGATCTTTATTTCAACAGTATAATTCCAATAACTGTTTTTGTTATAGTCTACAACAGAAGACGGAAAATGCATCATGTACTCATTGGAGCAACACCACAGACAAACGGAAAATATGCTTAGGAAGATGTACTTGGCTTCAGGTAAAACTTTTTGTTTAATAAAATTTTAATCTCTATTTTAATATCTCGTTATTATGTTGGTCAATATATTTATATTAGGAGAATTGTGTTAAGATTTTGCATTATATGTAATACTGTTAAATTATTTAAGGATATGGTACATTTTATATCCTAATTTAATTAATTTCTTTTTAATACAGGAAATACTAATAAAGATTTCCTCGATTATTTCGGCCTTTATGACTTGCACGAGTTGTTCTTTCAAATTGGAGATTTAAGCCGTAGAGCAAGTACTCGATCAAAGGGATATGAAACAGTATCCATTCCAATGTTCATCACAGAAAAAGATGAATATGACTCGTGGAACAGCATAGCATGTGAAGTAAGCAAACGCTTTTTTTCTACTTATTTATTTGTATTTTTAAAAATAAGTACACATACATCGTTTAATATATTTCAGAATGTATTTTCTCATTTCATGTTACCTTACTCTTACATCTTACGTTCATTTACATTTCGTTGTCTTAATTTACGTTACGTAATTATATACTTTAAACATTTTAAATTTTCTTTTCAATGTTCGTTCCTCTATCATGTCTCGCCTTTCTCTCTTCTCTTGTTTACTTCTTACATTCATCTTCTTCACATTTCTCTTGCAACAGTTTGTCAAGACTCGCCCTGCTTTCAACCCTCTCGCTGCATCTACTCTTCATGTGCTTCAGTTTTTTTTCTCTGCCTTTCCACATAATCTGCATTTTCTATCTTCTATTTGTTTTTATTATTATTATTTATAATATAGTATTATTACAATTTATATTATAAACATACAATAAATACTTCTATGAATTGAATATCTTAAAAAATAAAATTTTAATAACTAAATATGATATGGAATTTTTATAGTATCATGTACAAGAAGATGTTGCTCAGCATTGCTCTAAGTCAATAGTAACTCGATTGGCTTTTTATATCTGCAAAGATTGTTGTGGATATTTGGATATAAAATTGCAGAGGGGTACACATTATCCCAGAGAGTTACCAGTAGTTGAAGAGTTACCAGCGAGAGTCCATGCGCAACCAGTACCTGCTCAGGTTTATTTTATTTAATATTTATTTAGAAGCTATAGTTGAATAAATGTTATTCTAACGATTCATTGCAATACAATTAAATTATTTTAGGTTCAGCCTGCAAGACCATCTATATCTTCTAGTATGAGATCACTGAATATTGCCGATGTTAGTAATCCAACGGTTTCAATAACGCAACCTTCAGCTTGGAATAGACCCACACCAGTTTTAAAGACACCAGAACCAGTAACAAAACCAACGAACGTTGCTAAAAAATCGATGCCTCTTGGCAGTGTTTGGGGAAAACCTCCTAATATCAAAAATAATTCCCAACGACAATTCGATTTACCAAATTATTCTGATGCCAATGTTGATCATCACTTTCCCAGTCTTAATCAGTCCAGATCAGGTTTGCTACAATTTTATTTGGTTTTATTTTTAAATTTGGGTTTTACAATATAATTAAATTACTGTAATTGCAAATTGTTTTTTAAAATTAATTATAGTTCCACGTGGCAAGCCGATGAGTCGAGGTGGTAAATCCGCCGGCCTATCCCGCAGTTAGTATTTTTATTATAAAATAAATTATTCTTTTGAAAGTTATTATATCCCTTTTTTTATTAGGTAGCGATTTCAGTATTGCGCGCGATTTGTCTGATGATGATGAACCTCTGAATCCACATCTGCCTCATAATGACTTAGATTACGCAGGTCTTAAGCGGCCTAATGACAATGATTCGGACTTTTCGATCGAAGGTATTGATTAGATCAAATCGAGAGAAATATTGAGTAACTGATGAGATCAATAAATAAATAATTTTATTTCACAATATGCAAACCATGAATAGATATTACTAATATATTTAAATATCTAATCTAAAATGTTTTAAATTTTACTTAAAATCATTTCATGTTTTGATTCCAAAGCTACTTTGTAATCATTTAATTCTTAAATTTAAAAAAAATTACTTTTAATATTTTCATAATCCAGAAAAGGAAGTTTTGTGATTTCAAAAGAATAGGTCACAAAACTTTATTTTGTTTATACTACAAACGATAAAGAAAAAAATTTAAACACGTACTTGCATATTAGAAATGTGTACTGCAATCAGTAAATCACATTTCTAAAATTTGTTTACCGTTAAAAGAGAAAGGAAATTTAAAAAATTTATAATTTATGTTTCGTAATAGAAAATTTAAGATAAAATAAACTCTTAAAAATGTTTTAAGTTAGCAGGTGCATTTTGTTTGTTTTTTAATGTAATACGGTCGTACTACTTTTGTATTACTGAGAACTTACTATTAATATTATTTATTCTCATTATTTGTAGCCATTGACGAAAGCCTGGAATTAAATACTGAGGACAGTCCAATTGAAGCTGTTAGAGGCAGTTATCATTCAAGAAGAAACGATTCAACACAAGTTGAGGAAGACGAGAGCAAGAACGAGAACGAGTCATTCGCAGAAGTTCGTTCGCGTGTTAATCCCACTCCTAGTGAAGCATGGCCAACGAACACTAGCATTGGACATCGTAAGTTTTTGTATTACTTACTTTTACTTTATTTTTATTTATAATGGAATTTTCTTTTTAGTTGCATCAAGGCAACGAATGTCCAAAATCGCCGCAACATTTTCCACTCCTTTATGTAAACAGGATGACTGGAAAAAGTAGTTGACATATCTTGACTTATTACAAATATTACATTGTGATAATTTCCACTATCTGTTTTTTTATATGAAGATTATAATCTTTTACGTTATATATATATATGTATATGTATATCTTTTACGTTACGTTATAAATAATACATTTTTAATTGCAATTTAAAAATAACATCGTTTTATTTATATTTATAATATATCTAGAAAATATATAAGGCATTGTTAGTATGTATAAATGTATTCCCGGATCTCTGGGAAAATTAAGCCCTCAAAATATAAGATTGTGAATTACCATTGTTCAGTCTTCCACCAAATTTAATGGTATCAAAATAGTGAGACCCATGACCTACCGTAGAAATAATTATGGTATGATAAAATTGATGTCGGCGGAAGGCAATTGTGACTAGGTACAATTGAGTTAAGCGAAAAGCAATTGTGACTAGATACAATTAATGTTCTTGTCGCTTGACCCAGGATTACATAAAGGTTAATATAGCTCTAGGACACCTTCATCCCTCTTAAGAGTATCCAGTACATTCATAATTTTTATTTGTGTATTCATTGTATTTTTTCTGGTTTACTAATTATACATGTAATATATAATATTAGTATACAGAAATATTGATTGTCAAAAGCCATATTGTAGTCTTGATTAAATGATAATGTAATATGTATAGTAATAGAATGTCTAAATTTATAGTACCACAAGGTAATTAATCATGTGGGGGTGCCTCAGCCGCATTTACATGTCTGTAACAAAAGATTTTCAAATGCTGTGGGAAAATATTTTTACATAGAAAAAAAACTTAGATGTTGATGCTGCCATCTATCTGCATGAGCATTGTATTTTCTTTGATTTCTTACGTGACATCATGCAACGTGTAATTCAACCACATCGAATGCTCTAAACTCTGTTCATACTGTAGAATTGTAAAAACGTAATAAACAAATCTCAACGTAATCTTTTATGGAACATAGTAAGAAAGTCAGATTGACGTGTACTAGATAACAGCTGGTTAAAATTTACAAGTTTTTATTTAATTAATTAAATATTTAATATAAAGTGTTCAAAATGTTAGATTTATTTACTATATTTAGTAAAGGTGGTATTGTGCTTTGGTGTTTTCAAAGTACAAAAGAATTATTTACACCTTCTGTTAATGCATTGATTAGGAGTGTGATGCTTCAGGTAATAAATTAAATAATGCGTATTATACGTATTGTGTTCCAGATATTTGTTTTTAAAAATATATTTGGAATATCAAAATGTCATGATGACAAAATGTAATATTATGTATTTTTAATTTTTAGGTTAAAATGTGTGTCATATATATTTGATTTATGATTAACAAAAATCATATGCATTCAAAAATGGTATAATAGAATGATTGTATGACATACTAATAATTAAGAAGTCTCATTCATTACCTATTACATACATATAATTTACGTCATATATATTCGTAATATATGTTATACTAACTTGGCAGACTTAGATATTTTAGAATTATTTTTATTTCATTGACACGATTAATTTCTTTTTTTTATTAATCTCCTGAATTAGAATAGTTAAATGTTTATAGCAATTGAAGTTTTTAGTATGAAACATGAACTGGTCAGTTACTTCTGTTAGCAAGATTGCATTGAATTATATTATTGTTAACAATTAATTCAAGGTATGAGCCTAAACAAAATATCTCTCGTTATCTTTTACAAAATCGTTGAACGTCTGTAGGCAGGTTGACAAGAAAGTTGTTGTTGTGCTATATTTTAACAAATTATAAAAATATATTAAGGCACGTTTTATATTTTAAAAATAAATGTTCTTGTTTTCTAGGAACGATCGGGAAAAAATTCATATGAGCATGATTCTTTAACATTGCAATATAAATTAGACAACGAATTTGAATTGGTTTTTGTTGTAGCATTTCAAAAAATACTACAATTGGCTTACATAGATAAATTTTTAAACGATATACACTTGGAATTTAGAGATAAATACAAAAATGATTTGCAAAATAAAAGACATTTTCAACAATTCGATTTTGCGGCTGATTATCAACGAGTTCTTGCTATGTCGGAAGAATGGGGTAAGGTTAAAAATTTCACTTCAAAAAATATATCGCAAAATATTTAAAGGTAACATATTATATAGGTAAATTACAAGCAAAGATACCTAAACAGATGAGAACCTTTGAAGATTCTTCCAAATCAAAGAAAACAGTTGCGTCCATGATAGAGAGAAAGGGAGAAGAGAAAGATACGAAAAAAGCAGGTATGTGCTTCTATTATTAATTTTATTTAAAAGTTCATTATTGTTATTACTAAAATCACTTATCGTGAATATCATTTGCTTTTTGAGTCCTATATGTATTTCTTTTCATTTAGATTATAACATACTAACATATCATTAGCATGACTAATTTTAATTTCAGGAAAACTAAAGAAAAAAAGTGTTGGTTTTGGTGATGGAGAGAGTAGTAAGTTGTTTTCATGCATATTCATACATAATATTAATTTAAAGGTTTCTTTATTA
The DNA here is from genome assembly GCA_963678705.1 of Panorpa germanica. Classification (NCBI taxonomy): domain Eukaryota; kingdom Metazoa; phylum Arthropoda; class Insecta; order Mecoptera; family Panorpidae; genus Panorpa; species Panorpa germanica. Next base: position 5,297,276 of record OY783206.1, on the reverse strand, counting down.
GGTAACCTTATTATCCACTAGCTAACTAATAAATATCACTAATGTCATAATTTTACTCGCTATGAATTCGATAAGAATAAGCTTTCCAACTCTATTTATTTATTTATCATTTTATCATTACCTATTATCAAGTGAAGAAATTTTTTTCATAATTTCGTCTACAAGTAAGAGATGTTACCTACTTAATATTCGTCAGTTTACTTCAATAAGTTATTGTTGTAAACTACATAAGTATTACACCGTCAAAAGTACAACGCAATATTTCAATGTTAAATACTCATTTTCAGTAAAAATAACTGAAAACAAACTCGTATCTGCGCCATCGTCACCATTGCCGGCAAATGGGAATATCGGAGAAACCCAGGAAGATCTCATGTTGTATAATAGACAGAAATTAATGCAAAAAATGGCTGGACCGAAGAAGAAGGCAGATAAACAGTTCGTTATAATATAATTTAGTTTATAAAAATATGGTTTCAAATTATTAATAAATATATATTTATTCTCAAATAGAAAATCCCCAAAACCAGAAAAAGAGAAGGCTGGGAAGAAACCTCGTGTTTGGGAACTTGGAGGTGGTACTAAGGATTTGCCAGACCTTGATAGATCAAAAGACAAGCCAGAAGATGTACGCAGCGAATATACCCCAAATGCTCATGTATGGAATATATAAACTAATATAAAAAGGCCTCCTTGATTATGTTTTAATATTGAAATATTATTATTGAAATAATATTATTGAAATATTTTTATCATGCTGTAAATTTTAGATTGTTGGGAAAATGCAAGGTGTTATTCAAGATCTTGAAGTTGATTCCAGTGATGAAGAGTACAGTGACGATGATAATCCTGTTGTGTCGAAATCTGCTGGGAACACAACAAAACCAACTGGGCAAACTAAAAAGTCTGGGGGAGTGTTTTCAGTTTTTAAAGGTAATATTTTTTCCAACTTATTTTAATCGTAATATAATTTCGATGTTTTTAAATCTAAAGAAAATATTTGTTTGATATAATATAGGTTGGGTAGGATCTAAAAATATGACAAGGGAGGATATGCAGCCTGCTTTAGACAAACTGAAAGACCATCTAATTTCTAAAAATGTTGCTGCTGATATAGCTTACAAACTATGTGACTCGGTTGCCGTAAAGTTAGAAGGCAAGGTTAGAAGACTAATTAGTGTTCATACACACACACAATCATTTATATTTAACGTGTAAATATAATGTAATAATTATGTCTTTTAGGTATTGGGTACTTTTGATACAATTGCATCAACAGTGAAATCCACTTTGCATGATTCGTTGGTCCAAATTCTATCACCTAAACGCCGCGTCGATATATTGCGCGACTGCATGGAAGCAAAAGCTCAAAATAGGCCATACGTTATGACCTTTTGTGGGGTCAATGGAGTTGGAAAATCTACAAATTTAGCGAAAATTTGTTTTTGGCTTATTGAAAATAACTTCAGTGTTTTGATAGCTGCATGTGATACTTTCAGAGCTGGAGCAGTTGAGCAATTACGTACTCATACAAGACATTTGAATGCATTGCATCCTCCAGAACGTCACGGAAATAGACAAATGGTTCAATTATACGAGAAAGGATATGGTAATATCTATTTCCAAACAACATACGAATTTTACAGAATTACTTATTACGTTATGTTTATAATTATTAGTTTATTGTCATAAGAATAAAGTATTGAAAATTCACATTTTAGGTAAAGATGCAGCTGGTATTGCTAATGAGGCTATTCGTTATGCAAAGGAATCCAAAATTGATATTGTTCTTGTCGATACTGCCGGTCGAATGCAAGACAATGAACCATTGATGCGCGCTTTGGCTAAACTTATCAAAGTTAATGATCCAGATTTAGTACTCTTTGTAGGAGAAGCATTAGTTGGAAATGAAGCTGTTGATCAACTTGTTAAATTTAATCAAGCATTAGCCGATTATTCTGCTAGTACAAATCCTCATATGATCGATGGAATCGTTTTAACTAAATTTGATACAATTGATGACAAAGTGGGTGCTGCAATTTCCATGACTTACATTACTGGACAACCTATAGTATTTGTTGGAACGGGACAAACTTATACTGATTTAAAAGCATTAAATGCTAAAGCTGTGGTTCATGCCTTAATGAAATAACTTTATAAATTCATATATGAAATATTGCTGTGTATGAAGAGTTTGTTTATTAATTATTGTACTTTCATAATTCCAATAATAAAATTATTGCAAAATATATATGGAAGATGTTAAATCTAAATTTTGTTTCACTGACCAACAAATTAATTTAAGCTCAAATTAAAGAAGTTATAGCATTTATAGAAAAACCAGGAAGTGTGTATTACCCAAGAAAGTAAATACCTAGTTGAATACACCTAAGTTTGTAACAATACTATAAGCTTTACATTTCATAAAAAGAAATATTTATCAAAGACTTGAACTTCTTAATTGCGACATCTATTAAAGAGTATCCCAAACATTATTGCGGTTCAACACATCAACAGTGGGCCCATCAAATTCTTTACGCCGTGATTGTAAGCAACCTAATTAACACCATATAAATTGACTATTTTGGTATGAGACACTGTATAAAGAAAATTATTTCTAAATGTTTGTAGCAATAGATATTTTGTTATAGCTTAAAAAATTATTAATCATATGAAATACACAGTAATTAGTATTTATATTATTGTTTTGGTAATATTAAATTATTTAGCAAATAGTTGAACCAAAAGTGCGCCATCTTACGCCACAGTAAATAAAACAACAATAGTTAAATTTACTTTCACAGATGACTCTAGCAGCTAATTTTACAACGCCTGATTGGTATACTACTATATACGCACACGTAAATATATTACCTATACCAAAAACATTTACTTACTAAAAAAAAAATCTAAGCTTTCTAATAATTAAGAAGTGTCCTAATAATGTACATTAAAATTTCAACATTTTCATCATTTTTAAGTAGAGGAGGAAGAAGAACAAGATATGCAAAAGAAATTATTTTTATTGAATTAAAAAAAAAAACATTTTCACCGCAAGAAATGCTAAAATTGTTATTTTTGGTAAAATTAAAAATTCAATGTTTTTATCAATTTTAACAAGAGTATAACCTTCTTTCATCTCAAGAAAAGTAGAAAATCCTATTTTTGCTAAAATTAAAAATTCAATGTTTTTATCAATTTTAACAAGAGTGTAACCTTCTTTCATCGTTTTTATTTTTAATGCTTAAAAATTTTTTTGTTTTTGCTGTATAACTCTTAATTAATTTTAACAAAAACGATTAAATTTAATTGCTAATTGGTGAATAAGAACGTAATATTTCTTCCGCCTTCATTTAGTCTGTAAATATTGTCAGAAAATAATAGCAAAATACATGATTTTCTTGTGATGTAAATTTTGCTTGTAAGTAATGTTGCCGCTCTGTCAGGCGCAATGATGTCTACGTTTTAAGTTCATAGACATTTCTTTTCTAATTTTTTTTTTCATTCTTTGAAAGTTTTTGATGCAGTTATGTTCCTTATGTTCTAAAATAAGAAACCGATTCATTACATTTTAAATAACTACGCTATTCTGGCTTTTACGCGACTTTTTTTTCAATTCATGGACATTTTTCTAAAATTTCTTTTTGGATTTCTTGAAATTTCTTGATGCAGTTATGTTCGCTGGGATTTAAATTAAAGAACTGTTTTATTACATTTTAAATATCCACGCGATTCTGGCTTTTAAACGACCTTTTTTAAATTCATGGACAATTTTTTTCTAAATTTATTTTTGAATTTCTTGTAATTTTTTGATGCAGTTATGTTCGTTAGGGTTTAAATTAAAGAACTGCTTCATTACATTTTAATTATCTTCACAATTCTGACTTTTACGCGAACATTTTTAAATTCATGGACTTTTTTTTCTAATTTTTTTTTTTTGATTTCTTGAAATGTTTTGATGCACTTATTTTCGTTAGGCTTTAAATTAAAGAACTGCTTCATTACATTTTAATTATCTCCGCGATTCTGGCTTTTATGCGACCTATTTTTAAATTCATGAACTTTCTTTTCTAAAATTTTTTTTTGATTTCTTAAATTTTTTTGATGCAACTATGTTCGTTATGTTTTAAATTAAAGAACTGCTTCATTACATTTTAAATATCTACGCGATTCTGGATTTTATATGACCTTTTTTAAATTCATGGATATTTTTTTTCTAAAATTTTTTTTGGATTTCTTGATTTTTTTTGATGCAGTTTTGTTCGGTAGGTTTTAAATTAAAGAACTGCTTCATTACATTTTAATTATCTTTGCGATTCTGACTTTTATGCGACTTTTTTTAAATTCATGGACATTTCCTAAAATATATTTTTTTTTATTTCTTAAATTTTTTTGATGCAGTTATGTTCGCTATGCTTTAAAATAAAAAACTGCTTCATTAGATTTTAAATATCTACGCAGATACTCAAAAAATTGCATTGCTCTTAAAATCATAAAAGTGAACCTTTTCATCATTTTTAACAAGATTATAGTCTTCTTTCATTGAAAAACTAAAGAAGAAAATATGTTATTTTTATAACGGTTTTTTATATAGTTCTGAATGCTGATTTCAAATTTGTAATTAACTTTTAGATAAGTCTTTTGGTTTACGAGATATGGGCATAAAAAGTCGAACAATTTTTATGAAAAGTAAGAAGACTATACTCTTCTTACTTTTCATAAAAATTTAAGAAAAATAAATGTTATTTTATAATGGATTTTAACTTAATTTTGAATGCTGATTTAAAATTTATAATTCATTAATTTAAAATAAGTATTTTAGTTTATGATATATCAATATATTAAACCTTCATATAGAAAGAAGACTATAATCTTGTTAAAAATGATGAAAAGGTTCACTTTTATGATTTTAAAAGCAATGCAATTTTTTGAGTATCTGCGTAGATATTTAAAATCTAATGATGCAGTTTTTTATTTTAAATCCTAGCGAACATAACTGCATCAAAAAATTTCAAGAAATCAAAAAAAATTTTTGGAAAAAAAAGTCCATGAATTTAAAAAAAGTCGCATAAAAGTCAGAATCGCAAAGATAATTAAAATGTAATGAAGCAGTTCTTTAATTTAAACCCTAACAAACACAACTGCATAAAAAAATTTAAAGAAAAGCAAAAAAAATTTTTAGAAAAAAAAGTCCATGAATTTAAAGAAGGTCGCGTAGAAGCCAGAATCGCGTAGATAATTAAAATGTAATGAAGCAGTTCTTTAATTTAAACCCTAACGAACATAACTGCATAAAAAAATTTAAAGAAAAGCAAAAATAATTTTTAGAAAAAAAGTCCATGAATTTAAAAAAGGTCGTATAAAAGCCAGAATCGCGTGGATATTTAAAATGTAATGAAGCAGTTCTTTAATTTAAACCCTAACAAACACAACTGCATAAAAAAATTTAAAGAAAAGCAAAAAAAATTTTTAGAAAAAAAAGTCCATGAATTTAAAGAAGGTCGCGTAAAAGCCAGAATCGCGTAGATAATTAAAATGTAATGAAGCAGTTCTTTAATTTAAACCCTAACGAACATAACTGCATAAAAAAATTTAAAGAAAAGCAAAAAAAATTTTTAGAAAAAAAAGTCCATGAATTTAAAAAAGGTAATGGCTCAAGAAAAGCAGAAAATCCTATTTTTGCTAAAATTAAAAATTCAATGTTTTTATCAATTTTAACAAGAGACCCTTCTTTAATCTCAAGAAAAGCAGAAAATCCTATATTTGCTAAAATTAAAAATTCAATGTTTTTATCAATTTTAACAAGAGTATAACCTTCTTTCATTTCAAGAAAAGTAGAAAATCCTATTTTTGCTAAAATTAAAAATTCAATGTTTTTATCAATTTTAACAAGAGTATAACCTTCTTTCATTTCAAGAAAAGTAGAAAATCCTATTTTTGCTAAAATTAAAAATTCAATGTTTTTATCAATTTTAACAAGAGTATAACCTTCTTTCATCTCAAGAAAAGTAGAAATTCCTATTTTTGCTAAAATTAAAAATTCAATGTTTTTATCAATTTTAACAAGAGGATAACCTTCTTTCATTTCAAGAAAAGTAGAAAATCCTATTTTTGCTAAAATTAAAAATTCAATGTTTTTATCAATTTTAACAAGAGTATAACCTTCTTTCATCTCAAGAAAAGTAGAAAATCCTATTTTTGCTAAAATTAAAAATTCAATGTTTTTATCAATTTTAACAAGAGTATAACCTTCTTTCATCTCAAGAAAAGTAGAAAATCCTATTTTTGCTAAAATTAAAAATTCAATGTTTTTATCAATTTTAACAAGAGTATAACCTTCTTTCATTTCAAGAAAAGTAGAAAATCCTATTTTTGCTAAAATTAAAAATTCAATGTTTTTATCAATTTTAACAAGTGTATAACCTTCTTTCATCTCAAGAAAAGTAGAAAATCCTATTTTTTTCTAAAATTAAAAATTCAATGTTTTTATCAATTTTAACAAGAGTATAACCTTCTTTCATTTCAAGAAAAGTAGAAAATCCTATTTTTGCTAAAATTAAAAATTCAATGTTTTTATCAATTTTAACAAGAGTATAACTTTCACATCCCAAGAAATACAGAAAATGTTATTTTTAATACAATTAAAAATTCAATGTTTTCGTGGTTGATAAACAGATCTTCTTCTATCCGGTGCTAATTAAAAGCATTCCAATTCATGAAGTTCCAAAAGAAAAGTGTAAATGAGAGTCGCCTGGATAATATGCAACACCTTATGCCTACTTTTGTATTACGAGACTGTATAAAGAAATAATTTAATTAATACACGGAGATTTAAAGGGAGTAAGTACATAATAAATTATTTATCACATGAAATCTACATTAATTAGCATTTATATTAGTAATTGTTTTTCTAACTATTAATCATTTAGCAAATATTAGAACCAAAATTGCGTTTTCCTAAATTAAATTTTACTTTCATAAATGACACTAGCTGGTAATTTTCAACGCCTGATTTATACACTACTATATATACACACGAATATATATTATCCATACCAAAAACATTATAAACTAAACTTTCTACATATTTTTATTTATTCAAATTTTATTTAAAATGCAACATATTTAAGAAGAGAATAACGTATCTTCTATTATCTTAAGAAACGTAGAAAAACTTATTTTTAATCAGTTAAATAATAATGCAAGTAACTTTCATGTATTTTAATATATTTAAAGGTTTTGTATGCTTACACATAATATGGCTATAAGATCCAATAAAAATTATCAAGACTTAAACTAACATAATCTTTCAAGTAAACCATCAAATTGAAAAATTCACTAGAAATTAAAGAAAGAATATGTTAAATATATTAGAGAATAATCGCTGAAAAATATACCTCTATTTGTATTACATGCATATAATATTAATTAATATAATTAAACAGTTTTGAAAATTATAAGACTAGATTCACGAATATACAACAAAACATGCTTTTAGTTCAATAAATCCTAAAATATGATCTGAAATTAAATTTATAAATAATGAAATGATTTATGCTGAGCTGCACATATCGGTGTAAAAGCATTAAATTAAATTAGTCCATTTAATAGTTAATTTTTGTATGCACGAAAAATATAGGTTCTATTACCTAGTACAATAATAATCATAATTTCAACAATACATAATTTGACAACGAAATGAATTTAGCAACTTCTGATGGTATATTTGTTATATGAAGTAAATTGATTTAAATCTCAAGAGAGTTTATATTTTTACTAAAGTTTCAAAATATACGATAATATATTTTTATCGAAGAAACTGACAATTCATCAATGAAGAAGAATATAATATAATTACTTAAGGATAATTGAATTATTTGAACCAAAGTTTGTTAATTTTAATAAATAAATTCTAGTTATAGAACCTATAAGATGCCACTGAAATGTTTTACATTTCATGTATTTTTCATATTGCCTATTTTATATATTAAAGGTATTTGCTTAATTTATCAATATATGGACGATTTGTATGTGCTTAATGGATTATTATATCATATAATACCTATATAACTACATTTTAAAACTTATTTTGCATATAGAATATTAGGCGGTTTCTTCTTTGTAATTCTAAACAAATTAAATCTGTTTTAAAGTATAGAAAACGCCTATTTTATATATAACTATATATCATATAATAAATGATTGAAATATTTGCATCCAACAATATCATATAATAAAAAAATCTTGTGTAATGATCATTATCAAATTGTGGAGCAAAAATTTAACTACTTGTTAGATTCAGTGCAATTACAATGCGTATTAACACTTACTACGTTTTATATTCATAAAAATGTTACACTTCTTTTTGATTTGCCGACACAAAAGACGTTATTTCTATCAATAAAACACGATACATTTACAAGACAACAATAATTTTGCAATAGAACACAACAAATAACATTACTAATTTAAAGTTAAGACCAAGAGTTACGTACAAAACGAGTGCAACATTTTTTTTTGAAATGAAAACGTTATTAGTTAAGAAACTAAACAGTCGTGAAACAAGAGGAAGAGTTCGTGTGCTTTCAATCATTCAAAAAGTTTGTTCCAGGTACTGCAAAATGCAGAGATATCTAATAGAACTCACTGCTTGACTTTAAGAGATATTAAAGCTAGCTAAATGAAAACTAATCATTCAGTTTCTAGTAATACAATTCTTACTATGCAAATGTTTAAGTGGAATTATCAATCTTATAACTTATTCAAGTTTCATATAATATTTAAATAAAATAATTGTTAAAAAGAAAGCTGCTCTTTTACATTATTTATAGCTGCTCATATGCATATTAAAAAATTCATATTTAATGAAATTCCATATAGCAGTAGATAAAGCACTTTAGAAATCTTCTGTGAATTAAAAATTGAAAATAATTTTAAATCACGTTCGAGACTGTAGCTGAAAGCTCTAGACTGCTCTAGACCTAAAGAAGATGATAAACTAATGTAAAAATATATATCAAAGTCCAAGTAAATAAAAATTAGTCTTGCAATCTTGTATGTTCATATTAATAAAACAAAGTGTTGAAAAAAAACCTTATTATTTAGTGTATAAAATCTGAATTATGTATGTATTAAAATACTTGTGATGTATTTATTATCTTCAAGATGAAGTTTCTAATCTTTGGCGATTTCTCTTTTTGTAATTAAATATGATATTATATATTTTCAGGAAATACATACATATTTCAAAAATCATAAATTTTTTCTAGTTCAATGTTTAGATCGAAGCATGCGAAGAGGTGCTTTTAAATTTATATTAATTATATAATGTAAAAAATTAGAAAATATTAAATTAATAAATAATTTTTGTTTGTGAAATATGACTACTTTTTCTATTTCTATGAACTATCACTTTTGCATTAGGAAGCATTTAAAAAAAGTATATTAGGTTTTTGTAAATTTAAGTACAAAATTATTTCTAATTTTTTGTTTGTATGTAAATTTTTTTGTATATAAATCAGTTTTAATTCGCTGCAATATTAATCACAATTTTTAATATATAATTTAAAGTAAAATTTTGAGTTAAGAATTAAAATTACGTGTTAAAAAACTTTCGTCTAGTGGTCATCACAGGTGTGTACTATGTAACTGATCGGCAGTTTAAAATATAATTATAGATTTAAGAATATTAATAATTTCTAAAATTCTCTTAAATAATTTTTATGTATATTTTTATAAAATTTGAAACCCTGATTTGTAATTTATTAAATAAATTAAGAGAATTATAATTGTTTTAAAATATAGCTATACTATAGGACGAATAATTCTTACTACCCATTAACGGATCGATTCGGCAGTAATCCTGTGCGTATATGCTGCGTGGACACACTCGCAAACAAAACGATATTGACTCTGAAAAAAATATCAAAATTCAAATTAAATTTCTACATAAAGATGTGTGAGAGTAATTCGTTACTTCGTTACGTATTAAAAAGTATGAACTTACCGCATTTTGAATCATCATTGCACGTTGGTCCCTCATGGCTTGTACGATATCCAAAGGATATATTGGTTCTCCATGTTGCATTAGACACAGAGCAGTGTCCATCAGAATAAGAACACCCGTTCGTCCTATTCCTGCAGAGCAATGGACAATAACTGGAGGCTGGGGTTCACAAGTGAGGACTTCAGGTTTATGAGATGGTGAAGTCGATGAAGATGTAACATTCTGATAGGAATGACGTGGACTTTTAAATATTACATTATCATTACTGATAGATTTCAATGAAGTACTTGACAAAGTTTTTGATTCCAAGTCATTTTGTGATGTACTTTTACTGGATTTGGATGATTTTGGTGATAATGGAACGGAATTACGATGTTTTGAAGATTTTGGACTTTGTATTGTTGATTTTAACTGTGTTTCAGTTGTTTGTGAATTTCTAGCGTTTCTAACTTTTTCTGTGAAATGTAGAAACATTTCAGGATCTGATGGTACACCATGATCAGGCCATGCTAAATACTGCATATGTTGTATCGTTCTACGTTCTCCAGACTAGAAAAATATATTCATTTAAATTAAATCTCTGTATACAATATTCCAATTATATTATTTGGTTAGTCTTCTTACCTTATTATCTAATAATAATAGTTCCCTAAATACAAAACTGCCTGTACAGTCTGCAGACTCTTTTTCGCATTTAATAGTCATATTCTGTATTTTCAAAACGTCTCCTTGTGTGGGCCAATACTGATGGCATTTAACACGTCCTCGTTCTGTAACTGTAGTTAACATCACAATTAAACGACTGTTACTTTGTAGTACCATATGCCAAAAATCACCAACAGTACTAGCCAATGGGCCTAAAACAATTAAAAAGTTAAATATTTATATTTCATTTAAATGAGAAGTCTAAGGTCTAATTAATCATACCCTGTGTTGCTATATATCTATTAATAACTCCGGAACCAGAAATTTCCATATTAACATAATTCGCATTTATATAATCTCCCACTTCCCAGTTACTTAAAATAAATCGTGTGCAGTCATCTATAAACATAAAATTGAAAATAATATAATAATTGATAGTACATTATTTGTATAGTATAATGCAACATACATGGTGAAATATCTCTATATCTATTCTTAGCCAAGTTTTCTGGTTTCTTGGCCTCACTAACAGTAAGATCATTGTTCTTCCTATATAACTGCTCATATTGTAATATCAGAGCACCTGAAGATAAGCCGTCGTATAAAAGTAGCATTGATTGCGATAACGCATTACTCTCTCCCATTGAATCCATAATATGAGCACCATTGTCTTGAGATTGATTATCTGGCACATATTGATATAAAGGTTCCTCTTCATATACATTAATTAGCACTGTGAAATAGAAAAATTGAATAAATATACATGTATACCTGTATATCACATACAGCTTTTCAAAACTTACTATTAGGTCTAACAGTCAATACTAATTCACCAGTTCGAGATTCTCGAGATGCACGAATCAAGCTCACAACTTGCTCGTGTAAGATATTGCTGACGTCACGTCCATTTATCATAACCACCTGTAATAATATTTAATTAATTATTATCTCTAAAATTAGTATTGTTATTCTAATGAACAAATGAATGCGCCTTTTTAATTTACCTGGTCTCCTTCACAAAGTTTTGGGGAACATCGATCAGCTGGCGTATTTGGTGCTACCCTTGATACTAGAATAGGCAAACCCAAATCTAAACCACCCTTAACATTAAATCCAAATCGTCCTTGATCATCAGCTGTTAAACGGATAGAAACTAAGCCACCATCCAACTATAACAAATAATTCTAATTTATAACCACTCAACATAGTTTTGTAAGATTTACGTAGAAACGTATTTGCTATATAAACAAGGTTTGTGTTTACAGAGTATTATTAATATATTGCAGAAAAACACTAAACTGTTCCTATGCAATATTTATATATAAATAGATGGTAGAAAGATAAAAAGACAATACCTGTGGTATTGGGGACTGTGTTTCGCTGTATGGTGGAGTATCATACAGAGCGCTATCACTATTAACTTTGTCACCAATATCATCATCTACATAACCAATTTGACAAACTGTTCTTGGTAAGAAGCCTCCTTCACTATAAATAGAAATAAGCATTAAACAAGTTGTAAATAAAACAAAAAGAAAAAAAAATTATACTCACTCATCACTATGGTTTTCCCAAGCTTTTCTTGGTTGTTGCGGACCCGTCGATGTGACTTTATTATCATGAGGACGTGGTGGACGTGACGGTGGTGCTACTAATAATTGTGGAGGAGTACTTTTCTCTGATGGTATTCTTCTGCTAGGAGAACGAACAAATACATGTTCCATTCGTTTACTTTTACATTCCTGAGCAGTTTGAAACTGTGTTCTTCCAGAATAATGAAATTTTGAGCCAAGACGAAGAGATAAACCTAATCCTAGGCTTATCCTATTTCTTTGCGGTGTATGTAGACGGAAAAATGTGTGATGCTCCACGCAACTCTTCCATAAAGTCTTTGAACTACGATAGCATGATAATGTAAAACCGAGAAGAGTATCATACGATTCAGACTAGAATAAAGAAACAATATCACTTCATTTTGTTCAATGTTAATTGTAATTAGACCATATTAAGAATATAAAAATACTAACCGGTTCTCTTTGGAGCTGAATAAAAAAGTTCTTTCGTTTGAATGAAACTTTTACAATTTTAGACCAAGAAAATGTATTAACTCTAATATTGTTTTGAATTACAACTAACCCAATAGCCGTTACACCCAGCAGGATGTCTTTCCCAGCTGAATCCTAATAATAAGAAAATGAATATATTTAATATTAGATTATATATATAGATTATCTATTATATAGATAATATAATAATCCTATATTCATATTTTTAGGAGATGCTAAGCTACATACAGATGCTTTGTGAAGTTCAACTCCGTATAAATCTAATCTTTTTGCATGTTCTAAATAATTTAATTCAGCATCAGATGGAAGTTGTCCGCGATGAAGTTTATGTAGTTCGCATATTCTTCTTTCATCTTCAGGAGTTTGAACATTTAAGAGCTGCATTGTTGACAAATAGCCAGAGGTATGGTCTAAAGGACTGTAGTCGCCAAGTTCAGCTAATGAAACATTATTAAATTATATTTCACAATATAATAAATTGCATATATTTCAATGTAATCAATCAAACATACCTTGGACAGTATAACTAGCCAGCAAACATGCTGTATTATGAGATAATGGTAACTTCTGATTAAATATATCTCTTCGCACTTGTAGGTATAATTGATATCGCGAATATTCTTCTTGAAGTCGGGAGGGGTCGCAGACATAAAACTAAAATATCAAACAATAAACAATAAATTATTTGATTCTTTTTATTTCTTTTTATAGAGGTACCTAATTGTGTATGCACCCATACTTCCATAAACATTGTAAATAATGTTGATATAATTTTGATAAGATACGAATTTCAAGTACGTAATTAATGTAGATTAGTTAGCATATACCATAAAGAAGGTGTTTTGTTAATTACCTTAACTCTAAAATGTAATGTTGGTACAGTGGCTCCATTTGTAAGAGCAGCACTATTTAACTGCTTTCTCAACGGCTTATTTGCGTCCAACCATCTCTGTTACAAATGTAAAATTATATCAGTAATACATTAATTAATAGATTCATAAGACAAAAATAGTTTAAATAAATCAACATATGCAATACTAACCACGATATCTTTTGTATCAATGTACTGAAGCCCAAAGTAATCTCTCTCAGTTAATTCTAAATGCGAAAATACTTGATCTAGTAGTAAATTTCCCTTGGCGCGTTTCTAGAAATATTTTAAATATTATATGTAAATTTTCATAACAATTTACTTATTTAGTCTACACATTGTTATTCTATTTTTTATGTGGCATGTAAAAAGTTTACGAAACTTTTAGAAAAAACTAGTTATACGATTGTAACAGATTAGCACAAAAATATTTGATTCTCCAGTTTATAAAACTCGTTCAGTACAAACGAGAGACTCGTTTACCTCTAGCGTGAAACATTGTTGTGTATCATCCAGGAACAGCACATTCACGCTAAGGGTGCGCTGTCCATTTTTACCGTTTTGCGCCAGTTCTGCGCTACGGACAGAGTACGAGCCGCCTTGAGCCGCTCGCACGCTGTCAAACATAGTGCCAGGCCATCTGCAACTGAACAATAATAATTTAATACGGATTTTATGAAATTTGTCTATTTATTTTTAATACGATTATTGGTAAATCAATCAAATGGAAGAAATGGAGAAATTAAAATCTATCTTAATAACAAATATAACAGCTTATTTCTAAAATATGTAGATTTATCAAAGATGTTCAGAGCAATAATTATGTTGAGACGTGAAAATAAAGTCAATTTATTCACTCATTCATCCAAATTATAAGTATTTTTCTAAATAAATGAACAACAAATATAGTAATACGGGAAGCTATTTCAATTATAATTTATCCTATAAAAAGCTAAAGCCTGTAGTTTTAGTGTTTATAAGATTATAAAGATGCAAACATAAGTAACCATTTTACAGATGATTTATTTTTACATATCTAGGTTACATGTTTACATGTGAATGATAATCAAATAAAGTAATATATACATACTACATAACAAATTTATATAAAATGCATAATATTATTTTCGCGACAAATTTATGTTTTTTTATCTCTACTTTGTAGACAAAGAATTTGATTTTATCTTCTTCGAACTTATAACCTAGCAAATATGTTTCTTATATTACATTATTATAAATTTAATTTTATATTTATTTATTTCCTTCTTTCAATATTTATATCGTAGATTGTATAATTATAAAAAACTTACCAATTAAAGGCTATATGATTTCTAAACCATAATTATAAGCATTTCAAGTCAACTGTCACTTCATAGGTTTCAATATATTATCTTAAAATATGTAAACTCTAACAAAAAGCACTTCTTAAGAGTTAAAGCACTAACGGAACCATAAGAAGCACAATTGCACAACGAAATATCATCAATATTTAATTCATTAAACACAAAACACATAAAAATTTAAAAAATAGAGGTTAGTTAAAGTTATTCCATGAAGGTTATAAAAATAACTTATGTAACGAGTTTTTACCAGATATATAATCGTATCATATCACGAAAAAGCTTAAAGTTATAGGACTACTATTAAATTAAACTAAAAACATAAATAAATCAATTAAAGAAATATTTTTAAATTGATAAATGCCTTTATGTCTAATCGGATACTTCTTTTTTTGTTTTATCCAGTTGCCCCAGTCGATATTTGTCACGCTTGTTTAAAAAGGAACATAGACATTTAGCTAGCTGCACAGAGATGGCACAACTTTCACTTTGATGAAAAACTAAATAAGTTAATTCGGAAATTTAAATTATAATTAAATTAAAAAACAATTACGATAAAAAGGAGATAATTGTGGACAAATACATTTTTATTTTCACCATAACACAAGTTTCTAACTAACTACATTTTCTCCTTATATTAAAAAAGTCATTTATTTTTTAAAAACTATAAACTATAACTTAAACGAAACAACAAGAAAAACGTGGTTTTTGCAATCTGTTTTTCACAAATACTGCACATGACTGCCGACCATTTTTAATTAATATTATTTCTTATTAAAACTTTTAATTCTTATTAAATACACAATAAATATAATAATTAAGCAATCAATTTTTATATTAATAGCGGCAGTCCGGCACAGCTATCAAAAATATATCAATCTGTTTTATTTTTTACTAAAATAAACTAAATTAACCTATATATTTTATTTAATTTTTTATGCTACAGTAGAAACTATGCTAATTCATAAAACTAACTAAAACTATGTTTTCTTACTAAAACCTATATTTTCTGATTTTCTAGTCTAACTCAAAAATAAGCTTTTTTTTGTTGTATTTAAAAAAGCTTCTCGAAACTCCAGTCCACGCTTTAAAACCTAACCTTTCAAAAACCTAACCTAAATCTACCTATTATCAGACCTTAAAACTATTTTTTCTAATCTAAACAACTACAATTTTTTTTCAAATTTATTGGTTCAATGAATTTAAAACTTCTATGTGCTTTTAAGTTTAGAAAACAAGCATTTGTTTTAAATGGATATAAGCAATGTTTTAAATTTATCAACCAACTTTTAAAGTTATAAAATACAGAGTACGTAAAAAAATGTATAAAACAATAAGTGTTATACATTTGATGACGTAATTTACTTACGTACTATAATTTTACTAATTCTAGCTTACGACTAAACTTATGACTAATTCAGCTACTAGTTAGCTGTGACTTGCACCATTTTAGCAGCAATTCAACATTCGCTACCAAGTACAGGGCGTTTCACAATCTACACTCAAAAAAGTTGACGTGACGTGTTTGCTTTTAAAATAAAATTAATTTTATAAAATATTAGTAAAATATAACTCCATAATACAGTAAAATATATAATATTCAATTATAAAAATAATTATTGTTTGTTCAATTATTTATATATTATAAATTAATTCATGCTAATACGCTGAAGGTATTTTAAAATATTAAATAAAATTAATTAAACACTCTGTACTTTAAAACCACTTTTTTAAGTCTTTGAATTATTCATTCTTTCATTTCTATGTTCTTTTTACACTTATATTTAAATTTTTAGTTTACTTCTTAATTTCAAAAGATCAGTAGATCTACAAACATTCTTAAGAATAATTAAATTAATTTGAAACTCTAAAAAGTCAACTATTTTCATACTTCATAAATTATTATTTAAAAAATAAAATATAGCTCCATCAGTTATTTGGTATTAGCTTCACAGCATTATAAAAAGTAATATAAAAAATAGATAAATATTTTTTTTATTAATTTTTAAAATGCTATAATTACCGCAGTTTATCCGTAATAGAAATAAAAATGGTTAAATTCTTTTATCAAATTCATACGCAAATCTTTCTTTTTACAAAAGTTTTAAGAAAGTTTTCCAAATTGTGGAGATCTTGTACGTTATTTACATACAAAATATAAATGAAATTTCAAAACATACTCTAACTAGGAATAAACATATTTAAATATGGACAATCTAAATCTACCAATAAAACTACTATTCTTAAAAATTCACCAATTTTAATAAAAATAAAACGAATTTTTAAGAATAGAATGTAAGAGAAACCGTTTATGATTCTGTGAAAAATTTTATACTGTTAGATTTTTGCACATTATTACTATTATTTTATTATATTTTCTTCGTAATAAATATAAAAATAAAAATGTTATATTTTTCGGATATTTAAAAGTTCATCGTGTATTATAACACCTATTTTTTAACTTTTTCCGACTTCATTTAATATTAGACCGTACTATTTTAAACAAAGTCTCTAATAAAATCGTCTAACTGTTAAATGGGAAAAAGTTATAAAATAGCGCTCTCAGTATCAAAAGAAGTAAAATATTTAGCGATACAATTTTACTTTTTGATGACCACGTGAAGCAAGCTACACAAATACTTCTTCAGTTCATTTTCAATTAATGCGTAGCATGTACTCATTTTTCATTGAATTTACAAACAATTTATTTACGTTCAAAGATGGCTATATAATTTCAGATAATTCGAATTATACAAGTATATTTCTTTATTTTTCTTTTATCTATACGCATTGTTATGTATATTTAAATAATAACAATGTTGTTTAAATTTGTTATATTATAATCTCGATATTTTTAACTATTTATTGTAAATTTAATTCAAAATCAGTTTTCGCACAAAATTAATCTCAATTTTTCTATAAACGAATAAATTTATATTGTGACAAACTCGTACAAAGTTTCTATAAAAACACTTTTATTATTTGTTTTGTTTTAGTGATGTTTTAAAATGATGTTTTATTTGGATCCGTCATAAAAATATATGTTTATATTACGATCCCTGTCTGTTTTTATCGGAAAAGGCACGATTCTAAAATAATAAATAATGTTCTTTATTACACGTAAGTAAAAATGAATTCAAATTATTCATTTTGTTTATAAATAAATAAAACATAATTTAAAAAAGTTATAACAAATTATAATAAACATAAACTTTGCAATATTAAAAAACAATAATCTTGGAATGTTGTAATTTAAAAAAAAGGATTAATAAATATTTGGATGTCAGATTCCAACAGTAATTTTATAAAATTTGACTAAAATTATAAAAATATTTAATTTCTGACACTTTTCTAACTATTAATAAAATTAAAATTATAATATCAAAAAATCCATGGAAGAGTTTTGTTTGCCTGTTTTACTTTATCGGAAGAAATATTTATTATTTCTATTAATTTATTAACTTGTTGTTTATACGTGCAAGTAGTCCTTATTTTTATACAAACAATATATTTGTCTCACAAAAAATATTATTGTGAACTAGTGTATTACTTTGTATATAAAACCCTCTTTAATTTATATTTTCATACGTCTTTCTTTAAATTTCTTTCGGTTTTATTTCTAGTCTAAAGACTAAATAGTACGTTTCTATCTAATGTTTAATTAGTTTTAAAAAATAAATTATTTTTCTTTTGACTAAAAATTGTCAAAAGATTAATTTTTTGTAAATATTAAAAAACGCAGCTAATTTTTTATTCTGTGTTTATAAAATTATAGGCCCTCTCTGACTAATATACTTTCATTTTTAAATTAAATTAAATTAAAAAATATATAAATATATATGAATATAATATAATTATTTAATTAATTATATAATAAAAGTAAATAATTATATTAACTGGCCTAATTACTAATTTACCAAATCTACCAAAATTCATAATCATCAAGTCTAACTAAACTTTGTTCCTTATAAAAAAACTATTTTATTTACAATCGTCTCTCGAATAAAACATGCTAAGTTTATATCTATAAAGCCTGTAATAAAACACCAGTTGTTGTTAGTGTATATGTATTTTAATTTAAAAAATATTTAAATGTCGGACTTCACAAACAGCACGAAATTTACTTACTACTGAAACAGTAAGTGCACTTAGAAGTAAATACTAATTCTAACTAAGAATGAACACAAATTATGTAATTTGAAGAAAAAACGACTTTACAAATATAAACTTTGTTCTGGCATGGGTTATTTCGTTAAAAATTATAATACTGTGACACCTAACTGTAGCTTGAATATGATTTTAAGTAAATTAAAAGCAAATGTACATAAAGGTTTTAAACGTTTTAAAATGAAACAATATGAACGGTACAAATTGCCGTTGGTCTAAGAAATATCTTACGTTATAAATGTGGTCACAGTATCTACGAGCCTTGCGGAACACATGTTTTTTTTTTTGTAGGATTTGTTTATGTGATACATAATCACTCTATAGACGTACAGAAGGCTTGTTTTCATGTTTATTTGGTGTTCACATACTGATAGGGTTCCTCTGGAGAGGGCGCAGGAGGTGCTTCTGAATCTCCCAGGGGTACTGCATGTATTATAGAAGTGCCACCGGGATGTCCGTGAAAGTATGGATACCCATGCGGACTTATGTACTGAAAACATAGATTCCATTCGATAATATGATATTTCATTACATTTAGTTACCTTTCATTAATTTTAGAGCATTTAGAGTATTATATACATACCGAGCCTGTGCCTAATTGCAATGCAGACACGTGCGTAGTTAGCTGTGGTAACATTGATGCGTATTGAACAGGTCCTCCTTCAGGTCCCATCATTACAGATATGCCTCGAGTTTGTGCGCCAACTCCTTCTTTGTACGAATGAGGAAGATGTGGCATTTGAACGTACTGCTCCTGTTTATTTGTTGAATTTTTCTTTTATAGAATTTTGAGCATGAGTAGTAATTATATAAGAGCATTAAGTAGATGAATTATTTTAACATAAAGTTTCACCTATATTGATATTAAAGATTATTTCATAAACAACTTTTTGTTATATGCAAGACTATATATCATATCAGGATTTATTACAATAATTCGCCAGTAATGTGTCATCGATACTTACGTCTACAGGTTGCATTGTGGGTTGCATAACATACTGAGGCAACCACTGCGCCCCAGGAACTGCATAACCGGTGACAGCAGGATGAGGTTGTGTATTGGGATATCTGTTAAATTGCAACATATGACTTCCAACACCGTTTTGCGTCATTCCGGGATCATAAGTAACCGACATTGTTTGCTACAATATCCATAAAATATTACAAGTTAATTATTTCAAATTATAATTTGATCTCTTAGTAATAAAAACTCACATCTCCCACATCATTTCTCCACATGCGACTACTTGGATCAGGGCTCTTGTAGAGACTCTTTTTCTTGTTACCACCATCAGCAAATTTAACGAGAAGTGGATCTTTACAACCGGGAAGATTACTGCCATTAAACATCTACAATGTCAAGAAAAACATTATTAATCGTAAATTATTTGTTTATATAATGGTAATTATCTTATATAAATAAAATATGTACTTGTATAATTAATTCGCATTTTTCTTTACTCTCCATTCTTGCAAAACCTACTCCTTTTGATTGACCTTGGGTATCTCTTAAAATCCTAGTACTAATAACTTGTCCATACTTAGCTAGCATCCCATCGACATCGGTTTCTTTATAATTTAAAGGCAAATTCGCAATATATAAATTAGTTGGATCTTGCTCCTGTTGCTAAATAACAAGAAAAGAACCAAAACATTAAAATCAAAAATGTATTATGTATTAGATTAGAAATGTTATTACTTATCGTAAAATATATTTTAAATGAATATTACTATATCTTTATACAAATTTCTATAAACTAATTTTACTATTCTTTATACTAATGTCTAATGCTTGTAATATTAATTCATCATATATATTTTTATTATTATTTTGTTAATTTAGCAAAAAACGACATACATATATGTAGCATCGGCAGCCCAAAATTATTACAAAAAATTATTATTTCAAATAGCAAATTATAGCGTATTACTAAATTATTATGATATGCTTTTACTGGATTACTAAGCCTAATGTTAATAATGAGTTATATTGGAATTAACTTGAAATTAAAATTTATTTTGTTGATCGAAATAATAAATTGCGCATTTCTTATGTGTGAATTACATCTGAATACTAATTTGGTAAAATACATCAATTTTTTTCCTAATTCCAATCTAATAAAGTAAAATAGTGTAAATTTTTAAAATAAATAAATTTTAATTTATATTAATTAAGTAATAAATTATAAAAGGGAATTTTAATCAAATAATCAATACTGTTAGTATAATTCTTGCTGCTACATAAAATAAAAATATAAATGCACTAGTGTTTTTACTGTTCTTTGTAGCGAATATAATTAGTAGAAGTTGTATAAGTTTAATTTAAAAGATAATTAATTTTGAAGTAGAAGTAATAGTCAAGCTTAGACCATGCTACAATTATTTTTACTTATAATTAAGTAATTAGGCATATTAGGTATTTTAATTCTAAATTTACCAAATTTTTTGCTGACTTGTTAGCTAGCTAGTCTCTTACAAATTGATAATATAATCTTTTACTATTTTGGTATTTTGTTACTAGGAATAAACGTGATTGGAAATGATACCAGAGGAATATGTATTGTTGAAAAAAAGAAGAACTACTGAATCATATTTCCAGTGCTTTTTTGAGTGTAAGAAAATTAATTTTTTACATTTTTAGAAATATCAACACAATGAAGTAGAAAAAAATATTTCAAATGCATGATGGTATTTTACACTAATAATAGAAGAAGAAAAAGAGTATTTGTTATACAACTTATATTAGTAACATTATATTAGAAATTGCGTATTCGTTGGTTTGTGAAATATCTGATATAAACCCTAAAAAAATATTGGTAGTCGAAATTATTATATGGCAATACTTAAACTTTTTAATGTTTAATGAAATGTATAACCTTTCATTCAGTTGACTTCTAAATTTTTTCCTGCTTATTTGTATTATAATTTTTTAATATTATGAAATTCACGGAAATATTTAAAATTTCCCTTTTCCAGATCTGTGGAAATGATTGCTAGTAGTTATGTGCGATTTTTTATGCATCGAGACTTTTATACTGTAGGCACGGATATAACGCCGGAAGTGTCTTTTAGTATTTATAAATGTTTGTCCACTTAATTATAAGAGACAAAAATGACTAATTTGAAATGACTAAACTGATTACTTTTTGAAAACTGTACATTTAGATAGCCAAGTCTATCAATATACAAAAATTAAGACAACCAAGTTATGAACCTTATTGAAATATTTACTACAAACCAAAACCTTTAAAGTGAGAAATCATTCGGAAATGATCAGGATTGGTCTACCTATGTGTCTTCTAAATAATTTTGTATCCATTCTAAACATAAGATATTATATATACAATATATTGTGTATGAAAATTATTATAAGCAGTGAGACCCCAAATATGAAAAATAATATTTGCTTATATAAACATACAGAAGTAAGGTTTTTGTGTTAGCAGAATTGTTACATCCTTAATTCAAATTTTGTACAATTAAATATAATATACATAACTTATTCGTACAACACATAGGATGGATGTGGTTGGTTGTTAAGGAACTGTGGATTATTTTTTGACTTATGCTATTATTAGCAAATTGATTGTTTTTAAAATAATGATGATTATTAAATTAGGCACATCTAAAGGTTGTGGAGTGATAGTACAGTACTTGCATGCAACGTACAGTGGCTTTTGGCAGCAGCCAGATACCCACTTTCGCCATCTGAGCCTGTATGCCTTTCGCCTGTAATCCCTTAACGGCATTTTCGGCAGACAGCGGCATATCAAAGTCTACAAATCCATAACCTGAAACAATTAAAATAAAAATTAATTTATAATGCATAACACATAAATAATACTAGTAAATAAGACTCATTTTCTACAATAAATAAGGCTGATCGATGTGAAAAGCACACGAATCGTATTCAAAATATAAAAAAATAGAAAATACCAATATCGAAAATATAACGATTCTATTTCGAAATCCAAATTCATGCATTAGATACAATGATGGTAAAAACTACTAAAATTTTATTAAATTAATATTGAAGTTATATCATGCTTTTCAATTTTTAATTTAAAAACGAAAAATTAACTAAAATAAATTACGAATAACTACATTGCCGTACCCTCGGAGATATTGCAGACCACGTGAGAATTTATATCAAATAACGCCTTTTACTAGCCTAAATTAAAATTATTCAGGCGGATAACAAACCAAATATCTCGTGTGCTGTGTTTGTTTGATATTTTATAGCATGGCCGCTTAACTTAGTGTTAAATTTTATATTTTGGTAACAAATATACTTTTACTAAAACTCACCCAAAAACAAATCCTACGATATGACCAAGACCTGATTCACGAGATATTTGGGATGTTTAAGAAGTATAAAAAATTGAGATTTTTTTTAAGACGTAATACCACTGTGACAGAAATAATTTTTTTTTTTTTGCATAAACTATATGCATATGAAAAATCAAATTTAGTGTTATAGCAGACGAGTGCCTCCTAATTGGATTGTAATTGTTGTTAAAAAACTGTATTTGCATTTGTAAATGTATTTTTCTAAAGCATTTTTAGGTGCGCATTTTAGTTTCGTCAGCAGGTAGAACTTTTCGATATTTAAAAAACGCGTTTCGCTATTGCAATTTATCGTGACTGATTTTAACAAAATGTTAAAATGCTTTAGTATTTTATGGTGGAATCAAGCAAAGCTGAATAATCTTGCACATAGTTTGCCTTAAAATTAGAGTTGTTATATACTGTTTGGTATCACCATTGAATTTTTACTTCTCATAATAAAAGGACATTATGTTGTTTTGAAATAAATTATCTGCGTCTTGAAAATCTTTATTCTTTTTCAATCAATCCGAGTAATAGGATCATCTGTTTATTATTAT
Source organism: Panorpa germanica (assembly GCA_963678705.1). Classification (NCBI taxonomy): domain Eukaryota; kingdom Metazoa; phylum Arthropoda; class Insecta; order Mecoptera; family Panorpidae; genus Panorpa; species Panorpa germanica. The sequence continues at coordinate 5,273,295 of OY783206.1, read as the reverse complement.
TTCGTTCATTTATGTTTTGGAATACAAATGATATTTGAATTATGAAGCGATAAAGACTCAAAAAAAAAACTTCGCATATAAATAGAAAATTTAGGAAAAAAAAGTATTTAAATAATCTATCAATAAATTAGTCATAATTTATAATATCATTCCAATTTGTGAATTAAAATTGTGGCCGAGTTGCAAAAAATTCATGAAATCAAAAAATACTTGATCTAACTTTATATATCAAATAGTTATTTTTACATACCGGATTTCAAATTGACATGTGATTCTAAATAAAAAGTGTATGTTTTTAAACATTGCAAGTTAACACATGAATATAAATGAATTAAAAGAGAATACTCATGTATAAAGACACAGAGTCGTTGTTTTTTCATTCGGTTTTCTCTTGACGATCCTATTAACGCGCGGCCCTACTTATTACCTAGAGATACAAAAGCATACCTTTACATTTATTTGTGTTTTTGTCTAGTATGGCCTTTGTTGAGGTGATGGTGCCATATCTGAAAATAATAACTAGTTTTAATACATTTTTCATTTTACATATTTCTATAAATCTTGTCATTAACAAATATTTTAGTAGATGCTGTGTAGAAGATTTTGTTAACGTTGAAATTGATGAACAATATAGACACCACTGAAATACAACTTATGTTCTTTTTATAGTTTCTATTATTCAAATAATAATATTGATTAATATATACAAGTAATATAAAGAATAAATCGGTAATATCATTTTCTGTAAATGGGTGTTCAAATCTTTACTAATTATATATGCGTGCAGAGGATTTAGAGTTGAAGTAGTCTTCTAGCAACCCATAAGTTGCATCCTGGTAGATGACAAGTCTAGTTTCCTAATATTTATTTGTATTTGTATAAATGCTGAACATTTTTAATAAAATTTATTTAATCTGAAATGGAATCGTATTTCAACATTTAAAAAATAATAATTTCAAAATACGAGTATTAAATCATTTTTCATTAGCATTTATGCAGTAGGTACGTTTAGACGTAAATTATATAAGAAAGGAAACTTTGATGAAAAATATTATTGAACTGCATTGATATAAATCATTGAATCTATATCTTTCATCGAATGAATCATAGTAGATTTCAAACAAAGGCCACAAAAATTACTTAAATATGATTCATTTTATTTTTGTGAACAAAATGATAAATATTGTTATTGTAAGTTATTATTCAAATTGACTAGAATGTTAGAATATAGTTGGTTTAACCCACTGTGGTAATTATAATTTGAAACATGTTTCACCAAGTTGTAATTTTAAGAAAACAACCACTCATTTAAGGAGATACACCACTCAAAAGATTTTATAATAAAAGGGAATGGATTAATTTTTCGATAGATTAAAAATCTAAATTTTTCAACAACATAAATGTTTTAAAAATCGCGGCTGTGATAAAATGTATGAAAGTAGATATATGCACTGTTTTTTATAACTTACTGCGAACACATGCTGACTAGATCTTTATCAGTTGTATTTTGGGTGAGTCCACGAATATAAAGATTAGTCTTTGATAATGTATCCTGAGCATTTTGTGGGGCACCCAGATTATTACTCAAACTAGTACTAAGTGTACCACTTTGTGATCCCGTATTGGACGAGCTGCTGGAATTCGTATTGCTCGGAGATGCTGCTGTTGGTACCCGCTGTCCATACTGTAACAATACAAACATTTCATTTATTCACATTAGTAAATTATTTTAAAAAAAAGGGAATGTATTATATATTGCGCCTGTATAATATGCAACTATTATCACATCAGACATATATTAAACCTGATATGGCTAGTAATTCTACAATTTAAAACAACCTAAATTTAAATTCTTAAAGCATAGGTATAAATACAAACTAACTGATCTGGTCTTAAGTAAGAAACGTAACAGGTATGCGCAAGGGTTATTGGACGTTATTATTTAGCGATGAAGTTTTACAATCGGTAAAATTGACATATAAAATAAATTCCTAAATAAAATTCTTGCAGATGTTGAACAATAATCTACAATTCAAAAATTGAACAACTTTTTTTGATAGACGATTTAGATTATTTTGACATTAGGAGATTCCTATTTGTAATGTATTTTCGTAGTAGGGTAGCATCCTATGCTTTTAAATAATTCAGATTCCTTAAAATTTTCGAAATAGAAGTTCTGATGATTCAATGTATAAACACGTTTATTTTTGAAATGAGATAAGTCCATTTGTGTATTACACAATCTTTCAATTTCTGCAGAATTCCGTGATAATCTTTATTTGATAACTAATGTATATTATCGAATTCTACAAAATACATGAAAGTTTTTCTATTTTTTATCTATTGCAACGAAACTTTTAAAAATATCGCAATTACAAAAAATGAACTTGTCCCATTGTCTATCCTAGATTGTTTACATTTTTTTCAATGTTTATTTTATCATTAAAAATACCAGAATTCCTTTCATTGCATTAAATATACTAGTGACTAATAGATCCGGGTCATTTACGAATGGTGACGTTATAAAAAGAATTGAGACAAACTTGTATGTATGTACAGATAGTGCTAGAAAGAGACACATTTGTCGATATCGTGCAAAATTCAAACAACAGCAGGTGTACCTTTGAAAATGACAAATTACCTTTTTTTTGCAACCAATCACCTTTATAATACCTTAATGAGCTTTTAGTTCAAAAAGGTACACAGTAAGAAAATTTGGAAAATGCTTCAGACGCTTCTTTCTTAGGCTAAGTAACTGTAAAGGCACGACCTGTATTGCACCCCCTCTCCCTTTTTCTATATACTGCGAATGTTTTGTAATTCTTTTTTGAATTTTTTTTTATAAATGTGTGTAAAATGAATGTAGTAAAAAAAGATCAGTTTTTCCAAAAACTTAAATATTCTTTCTATTAAAATATTTAAAAATTATTAATTCTGAAACAATATATTTTTGTGGTTAGTGCCACTAGTGACGTGCGTAGAGAAGATAATTTTTTCGTAAGAAAGCTAGTTTCAAATGACGTCACGTTTGTAAACATTTCGTAGCTTCATGCGGACGTGCCTTCAAGTTTTCTAAGCGTTTTTCTAAGTTTTTCCGAGTATAACAAACATTTATATAATAGCGTAGATGTTAACTTTATTTAAAACAGTTCATAACCTAAGTATTTCAATGTACACTACATAATTTACATATAAGAATGTTTGAACATTGTATCACCATATTTTTGTCTCTTTCTAGCATTGGTATATACACATAAGGTTATCTCAACCGCATACAAAGAGACATCTATTAAAACAAATATGTACAATGAATAATATATTGTTTATCTGTAATATTTTGTTAATGACATGTTAAGATTATTGAATACTACAGATTATAAAAAAATGTTATTTGTAACTTGTAAATGATATGAATTAAAAATCTAAATCTAATATTAATAAATTAGTTAGTAAACTTTTCTAAGCCGGTTTTCAAATTCAAATACTGTCTGCATATAGTATAGTAGAAGTATATAAAAAGAAAGTTTCACAGATTATTGAATGATCAAAAAATGGCTTTGACAAGTTTAATGTTAAAATGAACAAAAATAAATAAAATAATTACCAGTCTGTATGGATAGGGAGGTACATTTGGCAAATTTCCGTCCATCTATTTAAAAAAATTTTGATGTAATAAATAATAAAATAATTTTTTAATTATATTAAAACACTTAAAACACATAAAAACATACACTGATAAATTTTGTTTAAATTTTATATATATATATATATATATATATATATTAATAACACATATCTAATATAAAAAACAATAAAAATTAAATAAATATATATTTATATATTATTCCACTAAATTAAATACATGCATTGCAGTTAAATTCTAAAATGACACTGAAAATATTTTTTCTAATTTGACAGACATAAAAGATAACAGCGTTTGGTTTAAGTGTAGAGAATGACGTATCTATTATAGGGTGACGCCTACATTTAACAAAGCATTGGCTTATCTCTTTGTTTATCTAGTTTTATAGATTACTGGAATAATATACCCAGTGTCAAGAGTCTAGACAAATTAAACGAAATTATTTTCTACAATATTACAGTATTATTCAAAAATTAAGTATAATTTGTTTGTTTTAAATCGTGAAAATGAGTGAACTTGTGTGTAATATTTCAGATGTGTAAAAAGGATTGCAGCAAAATCAGGGGCAGAAGTAGAAAGGTTTGTTTCTGTGATTTATATTCAGTACTTCAAATGTTTTCATGAGATTTTTATTAAAACTTCTATTTATGTCTAGTATTTTACACTAGTTGCGAAGATCTCCTATTATTGTTCGCAGTTTTTAGTCTGTAGAAACGTATTGTGTATATACTTTGACAGTATTCGGAAACCAGTGGATCGAACTCATAAGCACAGCAGCCTGTACACTGTGCTGTCTCAATAGAATTGAATCAACTGTGAATTCAACCCATGGCTAGCGATGACATCATGCAGAGGAACATAGATGTCTATATTCAGAATTTGGATGCACTGTCATAATAGGAATTCTTAAGTAGAGATATGCTTACTGCGTCCCTGTTAAATTTAGATATGGTAATTAGCTGATACATTGCAACTTTAACAAAGGAAATAATATATCTAGGACCAGATGAGTCACATTTCAGCAATTTGTTTAAATCTAAGGTAGATTAAACAAAACACTATTTACCAATATCAAATTAAAACGTACTTATTAAAATATGGATTATCTAATCTAATTATTCGAAACTATTGTTTAATTGTTGTTATCATTAAGTACAATTACGTCATATGCACAAAAAAAATGAACAAAGAAACGTGTTCATTGTATGATTTTTATAATTTTGAAGGTAACTTATGCAGTAGTAATAGCAGATAATGATAACGCTTTAATGCGACTGGTGAGTAGAAATAGAGATTACCAAAATCTTTCTATATATTTGACAAATTTATAAATATTACTGATTGACAAATTTTATAATTAGAAGCATGCTATTGTTTAAAAATAATTTTTTTTTATTTATTTATTTAACTAAAAATTTAAATAAAATGACTTAATTTTTAGCGGAAATTGCAAATCGTGAAATTTACATTTTATAAATATTTAAATATATTTTGATTGTTTTTCAGAATAGGTAATGTTTTCCATTTTGTAAAGAATTCCAATAAAATGGTTTTATTGATCATAATTATTGCACAAATATAATAGTTTATTAGTTGCATACTGCAACATTTCGAAATTAGCAAATTTCATTACTCTTGAATTCTATAAAATTATACGTATTTACACACTATATATATTTGAACTTCCGATTGGAATCTTTCCATAATTCTCTTAACGTTACTTTTAAAACTTTGTTTTGTACTGATTTCTTAAAGTAGACAAATATTTGAGGGTCAAAGAGCAAAACAACAAACTAAGACCTATTTGTTTATTGCATTATACGAGTAAATATAATTACGACTACCTAACAGTGCTAAGTTCATGTTATTTAAGGGTAGTGATGTACTTCCTTTTAGTTTTAAAAACTATTTTTTTTAATAATTCTGTAAAGCTATTTATTTTATTTTTGAAAAAATAAATACCCGATAGATACAAGAAATAATAATTGAAATAATTCATATATCATGTCTTTGCATTTAAATTTCGCGGTTAAACTGTTTAGTTTAATTTTGTAGCATTATGCGTCGCTGTTGTAACATATCGTATACTTTTAAAAAGCGTCTGGCGGAAGTTAGGGCACGCGGAAGATGTCTGGTAATAATGAATTTTAGTTTTTAACAATAACGTGTGAAACATATATAAAACTTGAACTAGCATTATAAATCTTGAACTAGCATATATTTCAAAAATATAATATACGAGTATATGATGTAAAAGAACTTTATCATGTATACAATATAAAAAACACAGATTTCGTAAGTTGTGATTTATCAATGATATTAGCAACGTTTATCAAGTTGTGTAAATATAATATTATGAATCATACCTCGATATTATGCATTCAGCGGTTCAGACATTTCTTTGAAGGGGCGAGAAATGCGTCATAGTTTACAAAGTCCTTTTATGTGCATATATGCTTTCTTACTTTGCTGATATTTAAATGAACCTTACGTTTGTTGACATAAATACACAGAAATTTGTTTACTTGCGAGAATTATGAAAACACGAAGTAGGAATCCGTTTAATAAGTGAACGTTCTGGACCATAGACATACCGGATTAGCAATTTTACCGGATAATTGAGCGTCAATGTAATGTGGACGGAAATACCATAGATAAATCACTGTAGATAACAATGCAATCGGGTAAAACATGCCACGCACATGTTTTGTCCGAATAACACTTGCCAATTGAAAATTACAAAAGTAGCGTCACTAAAACCACTGTAATTCGTAAACTTTTCGTGGGAATGTTATGAAATTTTGACACATATCGTTTGAAGGTTGGTACTATCTAAAAATCATATGGATTTGTTAATGGTGGCGCCATCTATATATCATTTTACGAATTTATTGAGTGATGTGATATAGTTTGCTGATTGTGAATGTAAGACTGTCAGCATGAGAATGCTCAAATAATTTGAAGACATAGTTTTGTCTGTGACTGTAATCACAGTAGAAATAATACGCATAATATAAAGTGTTAAGCAGTACATTAATTCTAGTTTTAATATGAAGACCTATAAATACTGCAAGCATGATAACCCTTATCAATAGATAATGCAGTAAACTACCAAGAAACTGCATTTAAATACAAAAAGTAGACTCATGTTAAAATAACTGCATTGTACCTAAATTTAAATACGGACAAACATGGATAACATTTTTTCAGAATTAAAAACGCTGTACAAATGCATGCTCGCTCTACTTTTCTAGTATACCCGCAAACACAAAATAGAAATATACATTACAAAGTATACGTAAAAAAACTTACCAACATTTTACGTAATACAAAAAAAAAAGTAATTTGCAAAAACTATAATATTTTTCGTGTAAAATTTACGTAACGACTATTACATTTAGGGATATGATACACAAATTTTATGGTTATTAAACCTCCTTCCGTCACCATAGTTACACATCGTACATAACCCCCCCCCCCCCCCCCCCTTACTAGATATGACACGTCATAAATTTGAAAAACAAAAATTCTTTAAACCTTATTTTGTGACTGTGATACGCCTTAATTTTAGATTAGATGTGACATCACAGAGGTTATGACTCCCCCTGCCCCCATTTGTTACATCATATAATTAATGGATGGCCCCTTTCAGATGAAGATGCTTTTTATGTAAGTGCAAAATTTGGTTTCTCGCTATTTTTTAATCTAAATTTACGTAATTTCTTTTAATACAAATATACGTAAAATATGAATGCGTTTTACGTAAATTTTATTAGCAATTTAGTAACGGATTTACTTTGTATTTAGCGGCTATTTTTGCTTGTTTCCATGCACAAGTCTACTTCTAACAAGAAATTATTAAAAAAAAATACAATTTTCCTTCAAATCGATTTTCGAATATCGAATATTATATCCATGTTTCGTGTCGTACGTTTCGTTTCACATCCCTACTTTATAGATGTTTTTTTTTCCACTGAATATTTAAACTCACATTCCAGATAATATTTAATGTATTCTTACCGTTGTCTGAGCAGAATAGGTGGTGTACTGCTGCTGAATAGGGGCTGCAGAATATCTATAGGGTTGTGTTGGTGTTGTGTAGGGTGGTGATGTCCATGTAGCAGCCCCTCTATATGCGCCTCCAGCACCGGACCCCATTGCGGGGCCCCGTGGAGCGCCTTTTAACGACTGTGATACGCCGGGGGCAGAATATGTAGCACGAGGTGCGTTACTTCCCTAGAAAAGAAATACAACATTAATAAAGCACCAGACGAAAAGTAAAAGAAGAAAAAAAGAAACAAAAGCTGGGTATTTTACATAACCATCTTTCCTGTAAGCAATGTAAAATCAATAGAATTAAAAAAACCAAATATTGATGAAATGAAAGTTCTAATGATTAACCCACTAAATACAGTTATGTAGCATTTACATATAATGGTTTACCTTATCTTAATATATATAAATTACGTGTCACGTTGTTTGTCCGTGTTTGTCCGCGATGGACTCCTAAACTACTTAACCGATTTTAATCAAATTTGTACACCGTGTGCAGTTTGATCCAACTTGAAAGATAGGATAGCTTACATCTCAATTTATGATTGCAATATTATCTTATTGCAAATTATTTGTCTATTAATTATCTGTTAGCTCCAAACGATTGTAAAAGATGGCGACATCTGTTGACTAGATTGAGTAAATATTCAATAGATGGCGCTATGTAATGTAATATGACAATAACGTTAGTCACAGCAACGCATGGCCGGGACAGCTAGTATATTATATAAATATATTTATTTATATATTAATTTTGTAAGTTAATAGTGTTAATTTCTATATCAGTTTGAAAGCAAATTAAATCTCTTTTCTTCTTTATAAAAATTAGCTTTTATTTATTTAAAATGCATAAAATAATAAATGAACGAAAAAAATAAATTGTCAAATAGTTTACGAATAATAAAAGCGTGGGGCGTCTAAATAACCAAATATAATAATCGAAGCGCAAATGGTTGCTTAAAATCATTTTATTTATTTTATACTCTAATAATCCAAAAATAAATTCTTATGAAGCTTTTAAAAAAAAAAAGATTCATGATTCTATTAATAGAAGAAGGTCCTTTTTATGATTGTAATAGCGAATAAGAAGATAAGTAATTAAACATTAATTTGTGCAGTACAAGTGTGCCACATACAAGAGTCGCTAATTAGCGGAATTTATACAAATTTGCACTTTGTTTTTATTAGATAAATAAAAAAAGGTAATGATTAATAAAACTGCGCATTAATTAAGAAATTATTTCTATAATATTATTGGCGCTAATTTTTAGTTTTTGATCAAAAGATCATAACGTAAACATAAGCCATTAATTCAGTTTTAAACTACGTATATAAATATTGTTCTACAAAGATATAGCAAGTGCAATTCAAAATACATATGTACGTCTTAAATATATTGTGATAGAGACTATCCTCTATCTGACAAATGTTGCAGTAACTATGCGCCACTTTTATGGTATGCAAGTATATATATATATATATATATGTATATACAGCATACGTGCACGTATGCATATATATGTAGTATATCCGACGAACATATTGTAACGTACCGAAACAATATTGATAAATAATTCAGTACAAGCGACGAATATTTATTCTTAAATTAAACATTTACAAACGACTAGCGACATCTGTTACCAAAAAGATATAACAATGTGTTTTTAAATATATAATCAACATAGCGTACGATACATTTTTGAACGAGAATATAAATTACGATATTGTTATTGGCCTTCAGACTGTGTTTTACACTGGATAAAATGATATTTGGGTAGAAAAACCAAAAGAAAAAATTGCATAAGATAGATTTGAAGTTACTGCGTTTATTGGAGCATCATTAATATCATTTTTATCTGAAATCCCCCAAAATTTTCACTACTATACACTAAAACTATACAATGTTACTAGATACAATCGATTTTGGTGAAGAGAAATTTTTTAGAGAAATAACAATTTTTTTAAATTCTAGCGCGATAAAAAAAAACTGGCGTAAACTGAAATATAAGTAGTGTTACTACAAAAAGTTGATTACTTTAATCTTAAGTCACCTTTTAAACGCTTAAGAATACACATGTACACTTAAAGATTACCAAAATAGTTTAAACCTTGCAATTACAATTAAAAGAGAAAAGAAGTACAATTAAAATTGAAATTTGTTTTTATATCAGCATATTTTAAAAATACAAAAAAAAACTGGGCTGCTAATAAGTAATACTTTTGAGAGATGACGAGTAAAGATTAGCATATTAGTCCTAGTATTTCACCAGACACATCTGTATTTTTATTTACAAAACCATTTAATAATAAAATATTTGTCTGTTTATAAAGTATCATAAAATGTGTGTAGGAAAACAGAGCGTCTTTTGTGTGTGACAATAAGTAAAACACTTGTTATTATTACAGTTCAAATTAAGAGAGATCGCTGTTAAATTAACAGATGTTATAAGAGCCGGTAACTTATTCGTCTCTATATAAATTATAAAAAAATTAGTGAAATAATACTTTTTCATTATATCGTAGATTTATAAATAAATAGGTAAGAAATATATTTAGACGAATTTACAAACTGACAAATGAATTAATTTTAACTATAAACTTATTAGGCAGTGGTTTGTACACATTAGATATCCTTATATAGCTTTAATGCGGTACTGCATATGAGAAGCTCGAAACAATTAAAATTGCCAACATAAGAAGGTCATCGGTGATAGGACTAGAAATAGGCCGAGGTTAAATAAAAATAAATAAGATATAAAATTACAACCAAAGATAATTCGAATACGGCAACGAGATATATTTTAATAGTATTTCTTTTTATTAAAGGTGTGTATACAGTGCAGTAATTTTTGTGTGTTGGACGAGATTCCCAATAGGCGCTAAATTCAAATATATTTTCTGAGAATGTTTATAATCTACAATTGAAATTGTCTTGTGCGTTTATGTTTAAATAAAAAACATACGAGTATTTTTTGTTTCTGTATATATTTTACGATAAACTAATGTTTCTTTTTTAATGATTTTTTACAAATCTTCTATGTTTTCATTGAAATATGATTTTTGGGTTATTTTTCTACACTGTTTATTATCCAAAAGTAACAAAATCTAATCTGTCAACATCGTAATTGTTGTTAAATAATAATAAATGATTTTTACGATTAAGAAACCATCTGTTTTCGATGCCTTTCCATTTGTATGAATGTTTTGTTTCGGTACAATGTTTTATCAATTCTAAATATAATATTTCAAAGATACCATGGCAATAAATAAGTTCTTCCTAAGAACTACCCCTATTGAAAAATTGTGCACGTTATTTAGTAAAACATTTCTATATTAAATTAAGCATCTTTAAGTTTACTCTATGTAAATTTTTTGATTAGAAATAGTGTTTGTGTTGTTGCCTGCTGTTTAGGCGTTAGATTAGTGAGATTAAATAAAAAATATGGGTATGGACAAAACCCGTGTAAGAGTCCAATATGTAATTAAAAGTACTTACATAAAGTGGTCCGAAGTCAGCTATATACCGTAGGTCTGACGGGCCTACCTACAATTGAGAAAACTTATATGTATATAATACTAAAAAAAAGAAAAATTGTTGATATTACTAAAATCAATTATTGTACTTTCTAGAGTGATAGATGAATGATAGACGAAAGGTTTTGTGACATTATGACATTCATTGTTCAAAAAGCACAACTTGTGGCGCCCCCCTGCGAATTTTTCGTAATTATTTTATAATTTCATAAAAAAGGACGAGTTGCTCTAAAAATCATCAAATTTCATAAATAAAGTTGTGTAAAAATCTGTGAGAGCTACATAGAAAGGTTATTTCTACCAAAAAATAGAAATTCTTCTTATTATAAAAAAAAAGGTAATTTTTTCTTTTTTCTGTTTGTAGTGCCTACGTTGCTATGCTTAAAGGGGCTCTGTTTCTACTACAAGTATAAATTCTTTTTAAAAAAATCTTTAAATTACATATTTTGGTATCAGATACGTACGAGATTTGTTTAGATTATGGTCACGTACAGAATAGTGTAATATATTTCTCTACAGATTAAAAATACTAGTAGTATAAAAATGTTGTCAAGAAATTCAAAAAATCTTGTGTAATAAGATAAGTATGATATGATCAAACATGTATAATAATACATATTTAATAATAAATCTATAGCTTTAATTTTAACCTTATGTTTAAATTTTAAATTGTATGTTTTAATTTCAGAACATAGTATGCATTTTGAGTATGAATTGTTTCCATTTTTATATTTTATTTTGATTGTTATGAGCTGTGCGTGAATATATTTTGTTTAATATAAATTATTTTTATTTCTTTATTTTAACACAACCTAAATTTAATTTTACTTGTAATAGATTATATTTTATAAACATGTTTCATGTTTTAGTTTTAGAATGTTTGAATAACTAAACCATTTGCATGAAATATACTATACTATTAATTTTGGAACTAAAAATGATGCATATATAAACAAATAAAATTATTCATTTTGGAATAAGCAACCGGAAACATAAGACAAAATATGAAGGTTGGATTCTACAGTCCTAGAAACCGTAGAATAGATGAGTAAAATAATTTTAATATCTTAAACCAAATATTTATTTATTGATAAGCATTAAGTATTACTACAAAGAAATTATCAAATAATTATATTTACAAAGACTATTTACACTTATAAAATGTATATGATAAGGTTACATATTTCTTAAGGCTATTTTTCTCATTAAAAATTATCGGAAAACTATTATTAATATATAATTGTTTTTTGACTGCATAAAAGTTTCAAAGCAAGTTAGGGCACGCGGGAAGGGTCTGGCTATAGTGAATAATGTTTTGTAAAATATAGATAAAAAGCATTCACGCAAGTGAGAGAGATTTGCTTTTGATACGTTTATATTTGGTAAATGACAATAGAATCATTTTTTAAAATGACGACTAAAAAAACAAAAATATTATTTTTGAAACGATTTCAATTCGTTTGTATATAACATAAATATTACATTAGAGTGATGTAAATGTATTATATGTAATATTTCTATACCAAAGATTCGTTTTACAAAAAAAAAGTACTATAAGAGAATGAAACGATGCGAATCAGGCAGCTTCGTCTTGAATCGATCGATTATATGGTTTGTTGGCTACGCCCAAAGCTGGAATTTATCTTGCCACTTGAAATGCATTAGAGAAATTGAAGCACTGAAATTCATGAATTCCGAAACGGTCTAACCTATCATACATCACGTATACATATGTAACAGTATCTATCTGAAAAACATTTCCTCTTTTTACATTATCAAGTGCGATGGCGATGACTAGCAATGCTATATCGTAGCCATAACGCACAGTGACAATGATAAATCCGTTGCACACGTGCAAATCGGCCTTGATTGTGATGTGGCGTGCTTTACGAGTTTGTTACAATCCGTACACACCAGTGCGACATTCAACATTAATATATTGAGTTTATTAAAGTTATCGTCCAGACTAGTGCGGCATTCACTTTACTCTACTAAACTCATAAAACTCTGAAAGATATCGCAATATTTTTAATAAAATCAAATCCTTTGTAGACTAAAACACAAATATTTGCGTTTGCATTACTTTACATGGTATATCAGATTGACAATTGAAAAAGTAATTAAATAAAATATCTGTCCCTTTTATAAACCCAAACCTAAATGTAAAGAATTAATCTGACTTTTATTATTACTGAATTCATTACTTTCTTTTCTAACCATACAAAACTAGTTAATGAATTCGTACGAACTACTACGGATGCCGATGTATTAAGTTACATTTACACCGGTATGTATACGGTTCTAAGCTTTTAAATATACAGTTAGTTATTAGGATAGAAATATTAAATATATGCGTTCATAGATAATTTATTTCTGATTTACTGGACTGAGTTCCTAAAAAGTGATATACAACGGATGTATATTTCCTGGTATTTAAATTCTATCTTCTATCAATTTAATAAAATCATTAATAAAGAAATAATCAATTAAACATTATTCATGCTATATATATATATTTTGTATAACAATTTAGTCATAATGAGATGACACAAATAAATACAATATATATATGGTGGTTTTTCAAAAAAAATCGATTTCAACATAATTCGATTATTGCTATTCTCTATTGAGTGTTTTGAAATTTTATTATTATATAACATTATTTTAATTATCATTATTACTTTTTAATTAAAGAAAAATTAAAAAAAATTAATGTTATGGTATAATAATGATTAATATTTAATAGCTAATATCTTCTGTAATCAGTGAATAATTAAAAAATAAGATAAAGCAAGTGGATTCGTGCTCCTGGCGCTAAATCAAGAGGAACTGGACCAAGCAATATCTTTAAAGCTTCCTTTAATATTAGACGATTGCCACAACACGAGAAAACTATAACAAGCAATGTGTGAACACCATATCAATCATATCATTATAATCATTCATAATATAAATCCTAGCGTAGATTCGTGTGATCGATTTTGACCTGTGGCTTATGGATCAATTACCCGACTGTTGCCACGTTTCACCAGGAGTTAAGGCAAAACAAATTAAAAAATAAAACACTGAAATTACGTAATCTTGTGCGTAGTTACTTTTTGATGAGTGACCGGCCAAAAACGCTGCTTGCTGTTGGCATAGGCAATGATGAAGTTAATACAATGAAAAGTCGTAAAAAAAAGTCTGTAAACTTAGGAAGCACTATTTTGTAAACGAATGTAAATAAAAAAGAACAATCATTTTGATGTAAATGTATCTTTTTCACAAGTAGCTTTATAAACGCGAAATAATTTTAATTTTCAAGTAATACTAGTTGTACTTTATAAAAATGTTAATCAAATCAAATCTTTAAGGTAAGGCAACATAAAATTAAGAATAATTTGGTAAAATCTGGTATTTTAAAAAACGTGCATTAACTATTATAGTTCATAAATATTTCATAGATAATTAAGATATAAAATGATATCATTAAAATATTACAATTATAATTAAAATAAGTATAAATTATTCTCCTATTTAATTTAATTTAATTCACTGCACTGCATCCATTTTCATTATTTTCACATACAGAATATTATAGAAAAAACAACACTAATTGAATAATTGTTAATTAGTAAAAAAGAAGGAAACCTGTTCTTGCAAAGTTGCGCTCGAGTTCAAGGAACTTAAGAAAGTACATTCACAATGAAAAAAAAGAACATAATCCTATCTAATTCAAACATTCACCGGCAGGAAGATAACGATTGATTAAGTAAATGCGATTAAAAAGTGTAAAATGATTTTAAAAATAAGTGGAATCTGATTTATTTACTATTTGTTGTGGATTGTCATTGGTGCCAATAGAAAAAACAGCGATGTAAAACTGTATTATAATCTCAGCATACTAATTATTGTACTGTCCTTGTATATGTAAATTTGTCACTACACTGATTTTATTAAAAAAAATACTACATACGAGTATGCGCAATTAGACCTAGAGTTTGTCCTTGCGATAGAAATGAGGTATTATCGGGCTGTATATACTCGAATTGGAGATATGGGTATTTATTTATGACTGGAGAAAAGAATATTTTAATATAGAAGCACGACCCACCAAAATAACTTTTTCTAAAAATAAAAAAAAAATTCTCTACTGAGAAATTTCACCTGCATTATGTTTCATATGCGGAATAAAATCACCTGAACTCATAATTAAATGGTTAATTATTTATACCGACACCATAAAACTTCCAATAGTTCTAGGCTGTCGTCGATAATGAACAAGTATTGGAAAATTAAACTTAGATTTTGTCAAAATCCTTTTCTAGATTCGCGGATATTTATTCCTATTTCATGGTAGGATCTTAAAGCAATGCACCCAAGCCATTCATTTAAATAGCTGCGTCCATATACTGCCAAGTTATGATGAAAAAACAATTGGTGCTCTAAATATATGATCGAAGATTAATTATAAATTTAATCAAATGCATTATGGGCTTTTACAACATTTAGAGAAAATCAATCCGTTTCAATAAATCAAACCATTTTGATCTGATCGTTTAAAAAATGTTTTACAAATTCGTTCTCTTACCACGGGTGAAAAGTTAATATGAATACCCTAATAAAAGAGCAATAACACGTATAATTTAATAAACTGTTATTTCTTTTGTAATGTCATTAACAATTTCACGCACATACCTGTTACAATGTATTCTAGATTCTCTTGTTCATGCAATTCTATAATTTACACTATGTACATTAAATTACTACGCTCAATTTCAACATTAAAATTAAAATTGTTTTGAAGTAAATTGATCATACCATACCTAATTGTGTTGTAAATGATTTATTAGATTGTATGCTCAGTTTTGTATTACCTGTTACTATTTGTATGTTTGAAATGGCACAATCATAAAAAGATTCGCCATCCCTGGATTAGGGCACAGAAAGGGCTTTAAATGAATTGTTATGTTAAATAGAAATATTATTATTATTATTATTATTAATATTATTTGTTATGTTAAATAGAAATTAGTTTTATAATTTATTTTCTGATAGGACTAATTATTTACTAGATATGTTTTAAACAAATATTTTAATAAATTTCAAATTCTGTTTATTAAACTTATCAAGCGTTCAAATTTTTGGTTGTGTCATAAAAAATTCAAAATTTAAAAATGATATTTGTGAACGCGGGGGCGGTTTTTGCCGAGGGTAAAATTTGTGTTAGAAAGTTGAAATTTTGTATATATTCAAGCTAAATATTTCAATTTAAAAATGGAAATAAAATTTGAAATGAAATTATGCAATGTTTTATTGAATTCAAACTAAATACACTCCAATTATTTTTTAGTCATAATGTTATGGGAAAAATTAACGTTCAAATAGTCAAATTCTTTTTATTTTACCCTCTTCAAAAACTAAAAAGAAATTCAAATTGTAAAGATCTAAACAAATTAAAACTGCTCCTAAAAAATTAGTTCACAATCCAATTATACAAAATAAAAATTATTATATTTAAATTTGTCCATTAGCTGTGCATTGAAGCCTGCATTTGTTTTTTTTATAAATTATTTTGTCCTTCAGTTTTGTCAGTCTTTTTGTATTATATAACATACGAAATAATTATAAAACTAGATTACAACAGTTGTGTATCATAAAGTAAAAATGAACCATCGAAAAATTATGACGTCTAAACACGAACACGTATAAATATGTGTATAAAACACGATAAAACATACCGATGGCATTAATTATGTAAACAGTAATTAGTAGAAATACCTTGAATAACACTGGATGGATTATAGTAAAATAACATTATTAATTCCATACAGCTATGTCCGTAAAAATACATATATCCACTAAATTTAATAATAAAAATATTATAGGAGAAATAAAATATTAAAAAATGTAAACTTTGTTAAATTATTTTATATTAGTGTTTTATACAGACATTCTTTTCGCTTTTTCTGTTCTTAATTAATAAAACAAACGTTTATTTTTTCGTATAGCATAATGAAAAACCCGTCAGAAAACTGTTTTTCTTATACCATGGAAATTTTCATATTTTATTAAAAAAAAAAATCAGAAGTCGATTCAGAAGTGGGATTTTAAAGACTTCTTGAAATTAAATTAATTTCTAATTATTTTCTTTCAAACTAATTTCGCAGATTTATTACTGAAGACATAATCTGTAAATAACACTACTTTAGTAATAAGGTCCCCCAAGAGAATCCGGTCAAAACATCCTCGTATAATTAGTGACGCACCTTGGTAAATCACCAATGCCTCCATCGTGATTTGGGAATCCCAACCATTAAGGAAGCGATAAAATCTCGAATTGAAATCTACAAGAAACGGATTGAGAACCTTCTAAAGTAGCTAGCTTCAAACTTAATGAATCCTAAGAAAATATTTCATAGACTAAAAACAAAAACTCCACAAGAGCTAATTAATCCAATTTTTGCCAGGCTATCCAGGCTTTAGAACTTCGAAACACACAGCTCGGTTAACATATTCGATTGGAATTGATTAAAATAAATGAATATTGTTAGGAGTAATTATTGACGTATAATTGAGAGACCCAAACAAGACTAAAAAAAATATCCAAATAAAAAACCACAAGAATAATATAATCTGTTGTTATTTTAAAAAATGCAAATGACGTATCGCAGTGCTATATTTGATGAAAAATAACAACAATTCGTAGAAATATTTAATATTGTTTACTGACTGGACATATAATTCTTATTTATTTATTTTCATATAATTATTCATACCTCTACCCGATTTAAACATAGCTGATGTAGTTTCCGGATCTGAACCAGTTCTTATCTAACTAAAACATGTAGTCGTGAGATATCTCTCGCTCTCACTACTTTCAAATCTATGAGTCTATCTCATTCACACTATTTAGAAATGCTGCTGTTTCGTGAACTTGTATATAAAGATTATATGGAATATCTGTTCTAACTAGAAATGTCGTATCTCAAATATAAATATATTTATCTCGCTCTTACTCATTGTGTAATATATAATATATCTATTAGATTATTAATCAAAGTGACTTTGACATAGAAATCTAGCTTGAGCTTATTTTTCGCGTTCATTGCCGTTAGAGAGCACTGCGCCGTTGTTGTTTCTGTTGCCCGTTATTCTATTTTTAGATTTATAGTAAAATAACAAAAGAAGCAAATGTTTATTTTGATTTGAATACTCAATTCTCACATGATATTAAAATTGGCTTCTATACAAACTTTCTTTTCTTTGTAATATTGTTATATTTATAAAATCGTCAAGATAAAAGTATCAGATTGTAATTAAAAAAAAGATTCATTAACATCATTATCTTCATCTCTCCTTAACACGGGGGCCGCGTGCAACGGAGCACTTGCACCTTTCATTAATTAAAATACACACAAAAAGATTAAGAAATACAATTTTTATTATTAAAGTCAATGTTTGAATAAAAACTTAAGGAGTCTATGTTATTATCCAAAGTTATATTACCTCCCTCCCAAAATATAGAGTGCGATTTTTGATTCATATTCAGTTGTATACAATTATTTGTTAGCGATATTGCACTCTAAGACTCCCAGTACAGCTCTGGCTTCAGCCTTATCTTAACATAAACAACTCTGGAATGCACATTGGTCTGCTCTGCCTGAGAATGTGACGTAATCTGAACATTGGAAAAGGTGAGACGCTTTTTGACCCATTGTATACAGTTCTTATATTTGTTAATAAATACTATTGTGCTAATATTATGTTCGGCTTTTGATTTGTAATTAGTAAATCCTAATTATTCCTGTCTTATTTGAACTTTTTCTCCAGCCACTGGTCTACAAACCTCGTAATTCGTTTTAAAATGAAAATAATCAAAACTGGAGAAGGATTAACCGGTTTCCAAATAAAACAACCGCTTTACTCCACGTATTATTGCTGTATTAGGTATTCTACTCAGTATGGACGAAAGAGAAAGATGATAAGGTAAGATCTCATACCAAAATTGCTTTTTATGCTATTTAAAATAAATCCGCCGGTACATTTTCATTTGAAACGCAAATGATTACCGAAAATAATCAAAAAATAATATTTCGTTCTAGATTATGGTTATGTTTCAATTTCTATCAAGATATGAAACTGTTAGAAAAATAGAAGAATAAAATAAAAATAATTTTTGCATTCAATTTAAACAACAAATCTCCAACGGTACTTTCATTAACATAGCTGCTACAAAATAATAATTCTCAGTCATCATTAAAATTTGCATTTATGATTATTTCATGAAGATAAGAGTTGTTTAAAAGGGCTCAGTGTAAAAGAGATAGTAATATATATGACGTAAATAAGAAATATATGTTGTATGAAAGAGACAGATAATACATGTCACGTGGTCTATTGGTGGTAGTTCTTGGTGCGTGGTGAAGTATAAATGAATGACCTCAAATGTCCTACTTCGTACATTCTACATTCATGCATTCCTCTTCAAGTTATGCGAATCGCGGATCGCGAATTGTAAATGTAGAAGACCAAGTAACAAAGATGTGATAAGAAGAGATTCTCAACCCGTGGGTACGTGTTAAAATTATTTTTATTCTACGGTTGTGAAAATTAAATTTCTTTTAAGTTTCAACCAATTTTTAACATTTTTCACATAAAAAAGCAATGCTTTTTATACACGAAATTCAGATTTTTCCTGTTTTGAAAATTATGAAAATAGCGTTACTAAAACTACTGCAACTTGTAAAGTAATGGTCGGAATCTCATGAAATTTTGACACATCATTTAAAGGTTGATACTATCTTACATATAGCCCTTAAAATAAAAGATCAATGTTTTTAATAATAAAAACATTATAAACGTTTTATCCTTACCCCAAGTAAACAACGTACAGTAAACTGTTAAAATGTTATGACAGCTATATTAGAATTTTATGATGTCAACAAAAGATGTTTATGAGAAGGTTAAAAGCTTTTAAGAGGAAAAGAAAATGATGATAACATTCCAGAAACTTGGTGATAAAAATATGAGGAAGATTTTTTGGATCGTTAGGCATTGATCATCGTTTAAACATCATCGTTTAAACATCATCGTTTGGTAGATAAATGAAGAAGTAATAAAAGATGTGAGTTAAAAGATAAAGCAAAAGAAAAAGAGAATAAAAGATAATATTTAAAATTAAGCACAAAAATATTCTAGTAATGAGAAAATCGTTTCAAAAAAATATTAAGAAAACCTTTTTAAGGATTTGAATTCTTAATCTTTTTCTGTGTATATTCTTTCTTACCATAAAATAACACCATTTTAGATTCAATATTACCAGTAGTGGAAGATAGAAAAAGTGAGTTATTTACGGGGCAGGCAATTCTACTCTGATTACTACATAAAATATGTAATAAGAATACAATTTTTTTGTTCAAAAGCTAATTAAATTTTGTTTTCTTTCTGCTGGGCAATATAAAACATATCTTTAAATTCTTCTTCATATAATTGGGAGGCTTATATGCCCAAGTCTTGTATATCTTTACTACACCATTGTATAAATGAACTTTAATAATTAATTACATATTTTCAATACGTCTTATGATATCTTAACAGGTTTTCCGCAATTCATTCTTAATAAGATATTTTCTAACACATCTCACAATTATAAAAGATGATGATGAATATTGATTAATATTATACAAATACCAGTACTTAATCAGTGTTATGCATATACAATTATTATAACACATAGATCCGCAACGCAACTCCGGTAGCACAACTAACAGGTTTTATATATTTTTTTAAAACAAGCGTTTACAGTTTTAGAATAACTTTAAGAAGAACTTCTATGTAGGAAATAGTTTCAAACACAACTAACAATAAAATATGTATGTGTTGTACGTGTGATATATACAGTACTGTATATACGTACTATATACTATATACCCTGATACCTGTATGTCTAGTTGTAAATAATAATGCAATTTTTACAGTTACCTTATAAAAAAAAAGTACAAATAACTGGCATATAACAGTTATTTAAAATTTAAATTTCTCATCAAGTTAAAAGGAATTGTAAAATGTATAATGGAATTTAAATGTAAAAAATGTAATGGAGTTACTTTTTTTTGTATTTAAAAAATAAATAATCTAATTTTAAATGAATTTAAGGCTTCTTTAGACGTTTTAACTTTGATCAACTTATGTCATACCATCATGAGGATACATTAGGGTTCCCGGATTTTAAAATTTAAAGCTCCTTTCTAGCAAGTGTCTATGCTATGTCTTTCATTAGAAAAAGTCAAGGTCAAGTCGACTTTTGATGAAATTATTTGAGACATAATTTGTAACAAAAAAAAAAAAAAAGATTTAGATGATTTTAAAGATAATGATATACCAAAATTAATTTATCGTTTATATGATTTTCTTATTTTCACATAATTGGAATCAATAAACTAGTTTGAATGTAAAACTTCTTTTAATTGAACAATAACTTTCCTTTCTACCTTAAACTATCTTTAGTGGTCATCCATATATTACGTCACATAGATTTATAGTTTTTACACATTAAACCCCTCCCCTCCCCCATCTTTTTAAGTCTTGTCACAAATTGTGGATCATTCCTATATATATTTTTGGTCTTGTCTCTTCTGCTGTCGAATTTTATAATAGATGGAAAATTGAACACTTAAAAAACTTAGTTACCCTATCTCTCATTCTAAATTAGATTTCACTAATGTTTAATATTTCTGTATGTTAAGTGACACTGTTCATTTTTAATAATATTAGTTTTGTTCCATATAAAACGCTGGAAATTGTAGAACGAAATATTAAAAAAAAAAAATCCGAAATATTAAAAAAATTCTTTCTAAAATACAAATTGTCCTTTTCATTGGACACCCTGTATAAGTCAAGGTTAATAACCTTTTACTATATGGTCACTGATTAAAATAAGGGGTGGGAATAAATTGTTGTATATGAGAAAATTAAATATTCATATCTTCTTTTCATTTAAATAAAGATAAACTAAAAGTATTTTATTATTTACAGTAAAATAATTACGCATAAAACTTAATGATTAATTAACAAGTGTTATTAATTAAAAATAAATATATCTTTTTTTTTTTAAATATTATAACAGAGCGAGCTCTTTCCAATACAGCTCTCATACTCAATACCGCTAATGACCAATTAAAATGTAAAGTGGAAGAAATACGTTAGGATATATAAACTGTAATGATTAAGCATATTGTAAATTAAGGTCAAATTAAAACTCGGAGGTCAAAATATATTTAAAAATATACATGCATATGTTAAAAATTCGTAAAGAAGTTTAAGGAATGATAATTACCATACTATTATAGTATTATTAGAAAATAGAGAATTATATTAGCAAAAATTTCGTTGATTGCACACACTTGGCGTGACTAGATGATTACCGACATAGATGTCATCGATTTTATAAGCAACTATACTTCATTTTTCTTGGTTTAGTTTTAAACCATATTTCTATTTCTTAGAATAAAGTGCTAGATAATATTTTCGGAAGATTATCTATTTAATTCACTCTCGAAATCAAACACTGGACACAAAACTACCTTAAGACAATCTTCAGTACGGGAAGCGAAAACATATGGAAGATGAACACGCCTCACATAAGACTTTATTTAGAAATAATGCATCTAAACACAGTTTATTTAATTTATTACATAAAAGTTTACCTTTGCATAATTTTTTGTAGGTTAATATAATGTAAGATTACATATTAAATTAATAAAATATGTTAATGTTGTTTTCATTTATTTAATGGCAATGTATCACAATTATGTAAAACTTCGGTAAACTTATGTAAAAGATAAAGTGTTAAATACTATATGAGTTTACTTTTGTATACATCCCCGATGCTCTTACCGTTTTTTTAAATTATTTTTATTTGATTGTCTCAAAAATTCTTTTCAGAATTAGTACAACGACATAAACACCAAAAGGTTTGGGTAAAGTGTCAAATCTGTAATTTTAATTATATAAATTAATTCTATTTTTTTATTAATGGCATTTGTTACTCTTCAGTTATAAAAACTTTCTAGTAATGTCACGTCAAAGTCAAAATATTTTATAACCACTTGAAAATATATTTAGGCAATGAAATCTATTATATTTACCGGCATTGCTTTAATTTCTTAGATGAAGTAATTTAGTAATATAGGCAAATTCATATAGAGTAACAAAAATGTTATTTTAATTAGTCATCGTTGTCATAGTCAAAAAAATGTACATAATCATATAATGCATTCAAATTCTCAATATTTAAAACCACGTAATTAAAAAAAAATAATTAAAAGAAAATGAATATTCTATTCATTACTGTTTATTAAAAAGTTAAACGTCATGTTACGTTTAAATTATGAAATGGATGACAAAATGGCCGACAGCATTGAGGTCTTACGCCAAACTACTGTGTGATTAGGTTTGATTCCGATATCAATTCTATATTTTTTTAAATTAATTGATTATATGCAACAAATGATCTTAAAATTTGTGTAATATATACATATGATGCTTCAACACCATAAGAGAAAGCAATATGTCTACACTAACCGAAAGTTAGAAAGAAAATATTACAAAACAAGAGTAATACTTTTTCTTGGGTGGAAAACGCCCTTGAGAAACAGTGAATAAACCTACTAAATACAGGTAAATATTATGAAAATATGTTCTAACAAAATAAAATAATTTAAAAATAACTTACCGAAAAAATAATACTTATTTATGAATATTCCGTATCACAAATATTTAGCATATTAAAAGACTTAATTAATATTAGTAAATTAGCACGACAAAACATTTAAAAAAAATTAGGTAATTCACTCACTTCACTCAACAGTTATACGTCACTAAATATAAAAAAAAGAAAAAAGAAAAAAACTAGACATCCTTACAAGCAAACACTAAATGCAAGACTGAGAATATAGTTTACAGTTCTGAAGTAAACTAAACTGTTGCAAATCGTATAACGAGTGTATATGTATACGTGTGTGAGTGTATGTGTGTGAGAGCTTACGGACGTTTACGTTTGCATGTATGATATGGTAGGCACCGTTCACCGCAACGAAATTACCAACACTAATGAAGTTATACACATCCCATCGCCCATCGCGCATCGGTACCAGTTAGTATATAAACCGGTACACTGACTATGTAATAGAAAGAATGGAATGATGGTAAAATTATCTTCCTCGTGGCTAATATACCAATTTCTGTACCATTTTTTAAACATAGTGAATAGAATCACATGTGTATAAATATTATTGAATACCAAGAAAATATTTAAGTTAAAAATAGATTTAAAAATTAAATACAAGTAAAAAAAATATGTATTTATAATACATGTTATAACCACGCTATTTTTTAATCTACCTTCTTGCATTTCTATTGACGTGGACATAATATAAATTTATGTAGTTTTATTTACTTTTTTTTATATTTACATATCCATACATAACTTGCAACATACGTAGGACTAAAATAAAATGTATGACAAACTCTTGTAGTATTTGAGTAAATATTTACATATTGATAATTATAATTATAGACAATTGTACGAGTAATAATAAGTGTTTAAATATGAAACTATATTAATTCAAAACGATATACAAGTATATGAAATTGAATTATCGTGTAATGCAGGGTTTCCCAAACTTTTAAAGGTCACAACCACATTGTAACACCTCTGCAATGCGCCCTTTACTTCTTGTTCTAAATTATTCATTTAAAATTTAATTCTACCTAATCCTAAATTATTATTTTTTCAAGAATCATTATAAAAATTCACATGCTAATCAAAAAAAGTGCAATTTACATTTTGGAACATTTTTTTTTTTATTTATTTGCCTTGAGTGTTCGTCATAGCCACCAGCCAATTTTTTTTATATATTGCACATTTTATAATTCTATTTTACAAATTTCTAAATATTTAAATAATTTACTAATTAATTTTGAATCACTTAACAAAAATTTAGTATTAACAGGAAAAGTTTTAACCACATCTAATATTTCACTATTGAATTTCGATCTTTCTAAACTATAATTTATGCATTCAAATATATTATGATCCAAAGTTCTATTAAGTTCCAAAGTAATATTAATTTTGTACAGGTGAGCTGGAGTTTTACAATGATTACTTTTGATTCTGATTATAGTTGATATAATTTTGCGGGACTCATTTCTAAACCATCTTTTCTTACTTAAATTTAGAGGTAACATATAATAATCCCTTCCTTTTAACAATCCCTTCCTTCAAATTGAAGTTTAATTTTATGATTATATTAAAAATTTCATATGAAGGTAATTTCACTTTCATCTCAATTTCCAAATTTATTGATTCCTTTGCCAATTTGTCCGCAATTTCATTTCCTCTTATTCCACAATGTCCCGGTATCCACATTTATTAGACTCCATTATTTCAAGAAGAAGAGAAAATTTATGCGGGAAATAACCATAGTATAGTGTCTTTCAATAATAGCGGTCATTTTAAATCAATAGAAAAACGCATTATTTCTTGAAAAAATGGTGATATATTTATTTTAATCTAAAGTACAAACTCTGAGGTTAGTAATGAAACACAATATGTGCCAAATGTCACCGAAATATTGCGTGTGTTGATTTAAAATGACCGCTCCTGTTGAAAGATCCTTTACTCATTCTTAATGTATTTTTCAATTATTAGAAAAATAAATTCATCATCTTCCTATCTGGAAATATCCTGTCATAGAGATACTATTATCTGTAAAATGTAGCCACGTTGAATTAATTTATTTAGAAAGTGTAGGATATGTAGACTATCACCCAGGCGTTAAATGATACGTAAATCTATACAGAATACCAAACCAATTCGAATATCTAATAATATTTTACATGTATTTCAGTAAAATTTTGTAACTATAGTAAAAACGAGTGAACAATTAGACAAGAGTGATATTCGTTTGATATACATATATGTATCGTCAAACTTATCTTGCCTAACACCGTTTAAATATAATTGCAATTGTATTAATATAAATATAAAATACAAATTACTTGTTTATTTAAATTATTTGCTGGAACAAGATAATATGTAAATGAAAGAAACAACTACAGGTACATATATATTTACGCTATATGTAAATAACTTAATAAACGGTAAGTAATCAATATTTTTGAACGAAAGCGGTATCCAAATACCGTTTTTTATCGAAGTTTTGTAAACATCGATCGGTTAATTTGTTACGCGTAGTATATAATGGCGTTATAGGAATATTTTGAATATATGTACATGTATTTGCATGGTATATAATACAAAATAATTCGGGCTATGACTGACGGCAGTATACAGGGATAGAAAACCTATTTGTTAAGTACAAACATATATATAGATAAAAGGTAAAAAATTAAACTAAAAAAAACATTTCTATTGCACAGACATAATCATAAACATTATTAGGCAGACAAAAACTTTCAACGTAGTAAGGGATCATCGGTGATAGGACTCAGCATCGGAAATAGGCCGACATAAAAAAAATGGCATACACTAAAGATAGCTTCTTATTTTTAACTGTTTTATTAACTGTTTGATTCAGAAACAAAGCCTACAGATAAATTGTAATAGATCGGGACAAAATTTTCTGTAATAGTATTTAGGAAAGATTTTCTAAAGACTAAAGGAATTCACATCTAATTCTAAGACTCTTACACAAGCAACTATTAAATTTCATTGCTACTAAAATGAACGAAAACCTCATCAAATGAATATGTACTTGAAATTAACCAGCGTATTAAAAGTTAATTACCGTTTCCATGAATTTCATAATACATACATTGTATCTTTAAGAACGTTTATTGATATTTAATTACAAATAGAAAATAATTTATGTTCAGTTTTTGTAATGATACCAGTAATGGACAACAAGGATGGACATTATCAGCACGAGCGCGTAATCACCCAGAGAAGAGGTCTTTTGTACAAGTACATAGAACATAGTTGTATACATTCCATAGTTTTTGAGCTCTATGTTGTCAGTGGTTCTTAACCTTCACAAAGTCACCTACACTTTTATTTATAAGAAATTGACGACACACTGGGTGAGAGCATTAATGATTGACGCCAGAGTGATGCGTCTTCGGGTTCGATCCCCGGTATATTTTCTTGATTTAATTGTTTTCAAATTAAATTGATTATATACAAAAATATTCGTAAACTTATTAGGCAGCGATTTGGTCCACATATATATCTACTACCTACATAGAAGGAGGTCGTCGATGATAGGACTTAGAATCGAAAATGGGACGACGTTAAATAAATTAAATTAAAAAAAAATTAACTTATAGCACAACAACGGGGTGAAGTAAATCATGATTAGAAATAATAGACTTGGTGTCTAGATAGAACGGAATCTAAAGAAAAGAAGAAAGTTATTTAAAAGAATTTGTGGCACGGCAGAAATTCCAAAAATGTTACTTATTCCTTTTTGACATGTACACAAAAAAAATTCTCTAGCACTGTATTCCAGCATGTACAATAAACAATAAAACTAATGTGAAAAATATGGATAAGTCTATAGATTAAAAATAGTAAAAAAGGAAAAATATTAATTAAAATTGATTCCTATTACACTGTAAAAAAAATTGGTCCAAGAAAAAAATAATAATGCGGAAATAATAAATGTTTCGCGAATTAAAAAAGGTTGAGAATCACAGATATATGCTATAGTTATATCATTTCATATCACAGATAACAGAAAAATGGGCGGATGTAAAAATGTACTTATCTATTCGAAGAATTAAAAAAAAAACATTTTAAACTATTATAAAAATTCTAAAAAAAACCTAATTGATGACTTAGTGGACTTTAGTTTAAAAGTTATTTTAAAATATCAGAAATTTTCTGTAATATTTATATTATAATATTTTTACATTTAAGAATTGAGGATGATTTCATACAAGTATAAGCAAGAGTTCTTTTCGAGTGACATTGAATTTGTATGCATTTTAATTCTTCAAGTCAAGGTGAACTGGATTCATACCACTTTGGTATATGTGTTGTTTTTTTTTATAGTTTGTTTTTGTACTTTTTTATTTTATTTTATATAGATATAGATATACTAAGAATTTTTCAAAGGTTTAAAATTTCCAGAGGATAAACAGAATTCCATATAATAATTATTTTTATAACGTTGTATGCGTGAAAGAACATATACTTACTTTTAGCAAATAATTTAAATATTTTAATTCAGACTAATATTTGCAATATTACTAGGCTACGACGTTTTTGTTTTTAGAGATTATACATGTTAACAGGTTTTAAGAACTTGGAGACATTTTCTGGGTTTGGTTGTTATCAAATTAAATTTATTATGAACGTACTTAATCGTAAACTTATTAGGCAGCAGTTTAACCCACATATATGAGGACAGGACATCATAAATACTGGTGATAGGATTTAGCATCGGAAATAAACCGACGTTAAATAAATTAATTTGAAAAAAAAAGACCTTACAAGGGGCTTTAACATATCGCCAAATTCATTCTAATTTAATTCTAATATATCTCGTGTACCTTTCTATAACCTCTTATTATAATATACGGCTACGTTTCACTTTAGGTAATAAATGATAGCCATTTGTAATATTATTGTGAACAAGTATATATTATAAACGGATATATGAATAACAGCAATAGCAAAAGGACTAAATAAATAAACAAATAATATAATAAAAAGCAAGTTATCATAGTTATGCCAAACAGGACTGACCTGAAGGTAGACTCCAATCAAGGATATGTGAAACCCTTAGGCTAATTAAATATGAGACTCACCTAAAACTATAAATGATTTAACAACAACCGGCGGCAAATCCTAGACAGACGACTCGATATATACAAAATTAAATTATTTAATATATTGATGGAATAATAAAATATAATACGTTGTTGATTCTTTTCCGTAATCCTAGAGCCGGCTCTGATGTGATATATAATATGTATAACCTAATTATAAAACAATGTATAAAATGTTTATTGTTATTTTATAAATAGAACTTATATTACAAAATACGTCATCATTTGAAAATGAAAATTAAGATAAACGTTTGTATCATAATTGAAGAACTGGTCATCATCCATCTGTCATGTCTGACTGGTAGAGATTATGTAGAAAATAGCAATTATTTGAAAGCTTCAAACTGCCAAATACAAGTGCTGGCTGGTATGTTGATAAGTTCATAAACATAAAAACTATTTAGACTTGATAAATACCACACGAATAAAATACCACATATACATTTAATTTGTATTGTATTTCTTTATCGAAAGCGTTGAAGTCTGAGTTTTTGGGGCGTTACAGTTACTGGGTTTAGTTGATAATACGAAAAACATGATCGTACAATTATTAGCCACACATATATGAGGCTTCTACACCATAAAAACAGCACCTTAAATAATTTAACTTTGTCTATGCTTCTGTATTGTAAATTAGTTACAAAATTAAGTAAATCTACAGTGTGATATGGACCTAATACAAGGCTGATGTTTAAAGGCCAATGGATGAAGAATGTATATGATTATAACAGAAATATTTGGGCACGCTCGATCAATACATGAGTATTCCATACAAAAGCGTTTATTATATACACCAGAAGTTCTCAAACGTTTGAGCGATATTGATATCGAAAAGTCTTTTAATTCTGACTGTGTTTTTATCCAGGGCCAGTGAGATTGCTATCGAATTGCTATTTATTTTGTTTTTAAGAGTAAGAGTATGTCATAAGGGACATCTTAACGACACAGTGGACGAGAGGTCATAAGGAGGGTTTGTCATAAATTTTATAACCTTTATTTATGACTAACCCTTAGAAATGTTACCAGTCCTTTAAAAATTAGAATTTAACTAGAAAATATGGCAATATTCATTTTCAAAACTTATTTTTGCGGTTCCAACTCATTAAAGGTCAGTGGAAGAAAGCTTTAAATGTAGATACGTTATTCATCTAACTAATTGCTGCTTTAGATTTCGATTCGCGTTTATAGTTACTTACATAAAACGATTTAAACATAAAAAACATGTTTTTTTTTTGATAATATTTCTCCTGCTGTATAGTATCGCCATCTTTATTTCGGGGGAAAAATGGCCAAGTATCGTTTCACCTTAAGATAAAAGTGTTAGCGTTGCCTTTGTTTGTCTAGAAATATTCAAAAACCAAATTCTATTAGGACAACGGAATATCCTGTGTGCGACGCGGTATAAGATTCGTCTACCCACACTCAGAGTACAGTTTCAAAGAACCTTTTCCAAAAAAAAGTTGTTTTAAAGCTCTAGGTTTCTTTTCAACCAGTTTTCTCACTTTCAAAAAAAAAATTATATTGGTAAAAACTTGTAAACAAAAATTCCACTTGATTTTGATTTAAAAATAAATACAGTATATTGAAAGCTCTTGGGACGAGATGGGCATGATGACAGACGCAGGGAATTGTTATTTGTTGTTATTTGAAAACAAATAATAAATTTTGATGGTTTTTGTACAATAGTAGTAGTATGTTATTTAAAGTCTCTTGTGGTTTAAATAACAAAAAAACAATTTTATTTCATCATGAATTTAACAATATTATTGCGTTATTGTGGTTGTTGGTTCAATTTAATAAAATAATGATTAGGTGTTTGAAAAACAATCATACGAAGAGTTCATCAGTTATATATAATCATCAATATATTTAAAGGAAAACTCAATACTCGTTTGCGTCTTTTTTCCGACACCGTTTGATATTCAACGGTTTTCTAAAAGAATTTTTTTGATCAAAATTAAGACTACTTAAGTCCACCCTAGGTAGAAAATGAAACGTGGAAAATGAACCTTGGAATTACCTTGTGACAAACTTGCAGTACAAAACAATTTTCCACCTAGTAAATTTGAAAGGTAATACTAATTTGCTTATAACCAAAGGCGTATTTTGATATTTATTTAAGGAACCCAATTTTGTTAAATTAATATTAATCGGCGTCGTGAAAGAGATAGAAATAAGTCGCAAACTTCAGAAACGTAATGAAAAATGCAATGGAAAGAGAATCTCATTGTATATCCTTCATAATTTACCAATAAAACGGAGTAATTTTGCATACACAATGTTAATAAAAAAGAAATGAATTTTGCTATTTAATTAAAAAAAGATTTTATCATATAAAACACACAGTATTATACCATAAGGAAATAAATGTAGTATAAAAAAAACAGTAATTACGAATAAATGTTCTAGTACAAATGCTAAAACTCCATGATTTAAACGAATAAATTAATTTATTTATATAAAAGTATAAGATATATTTATTTTTACCAAAGATTATATCACTTTGAGTCTGGCTTTTTTATCACTTGAGTTTATTCACACGACTTATTTAATGATAACTTAAAATTTATAAATATAGAGAAAATATTATGTAACACATAAGACCGCTTCATGTAATGAACGTTAAACGAAAAAAATATATAAAAAATGTTATTATTCATTAATATATATTATATACATCAAAAGAATACTAATTAGTCCTTATCTTATATTATGTATATACTTATATAACGTTATTTTATTAATAACTTGAATTTTTATAGGATTTTTGTTCTTTTCATTATACATTTTTGAGACATAACAAGTGAGGCCGCGATAAAAAGTTTTATACAAGTATTAAAAGTTGAGGTTAAAAAAAGAGAACTTAAATATTTAAGGAAAAGAGAAAAATCATTAAAATTGTGCTTAACATAAGCCTACGCACATCCTAGAAACAAAATTGTCTTTGGTTAGACTTGTCTTTGTCGTAGATAGTGAATTATCGATAAAATCTCGAGAACCGAGCGAAAATATTAACTAATTAAAACTAGACGGTGAACTTGACTAAAGCTCGAATAATGTTTTTGAGTATTAGCAGAGTTATAAGATTGATTATTAATGTTGTCTACTCTCAGGTAGAAAATTATTTTGTTGTGCAAGATTCACACTTGCTAGCATACTACAAACTAATTAAAGTGTAATATTGCGTTACATTATGACTAGAAAGAATTTAATCTTTCAGTCTAGTCTCGCCTTAAAGCTTAATGGCGACCCTGTTCATTTCTGCTTAAGAATACAAAAACTAATGATATTATTATAACCAATTTAAACTCGATATTATACATATACTCGTAAACCTGTAGTACTCGTAATTCACCAGGAGTTGTGTGTTCAACTTTCTATATCAACATATGTGCACAAAAATCGATGGTGAAAACTATGCGGCATTTTCAAATATGTCTATAGAACTATAGGCGCAGTAAAAAATATTTATAATGAAAAAGCAAATAGTTTCTTTAGCATATAATTTAAAAGAATTGAACTTGGCAATAACTCAATAAAATGTGTTAGTTTGATGAGATATTAAGTTAATCGAGAATCCATAAAAATAACATAACACGTAGACAACTTTTTGTTAAATTATTATTGTTGAAAAGAATGTTAAAATATGTCTGCTGTGCTAATAATGATGTTGTATTTAAAATGAATTACAAGGTCTCATTATATATAAATTCAATCAATGTACATCTACCAATGTTGCTATAGGCTGCGTTTATATAAACCTCGGTGTAAACGCCCACATGACTTCAATAAAATTTAAAAAAGAAGTATCAAACATTCACCGTATGGAAACATGGAATTCGAGTTTGCTTCTGCTTGAGACATGTCAAAACGTGTTATACGAAAAGACATAGCTGTATATGTCAAATAACATTCTAATTAGAAAAATAAACGTATAGGTTGATTAGATAAAAATTGTCTCTAATTAGAAAGAATGGCAACAATGTCTAATACATACATATATAATTATTTATTTATAATTTGTTTATATTTTAAATAACCCAAACTGGCAACCCTGTAGTGAATAATTTTAGGGTGGGGCAAACGTCAAACGTCATTTTCAAAATGTCTGCCTTTAAAAAGTATGTGCAAAAATAAAATTTAATAAAAATAATAATTAACTTTAGAATAATTTAATATAAAAATAAATATTTACCATCATTTTGTAGTTTAATTTTCTTGGTGCTGATGTTTCCATACGAACTGCCATACCAAAATTAATATAAAAATATATATTTACGTTCAGTCAAGAGTTCCATAAATGTTTCTTTAATTTCTATGTAAAAACATTGATTCCCAAAAATCACTATATTAATTATTTTTAAAACTAATTTGGCACTTGTACATATTTCTTTTTGAAAACTTATTTACTTTAAATTAATATAACACAGCACTTGAATGTTTCCTTATTAAACACTAAAATCTCTACAACTATTTTAAAATTAAAAATAAATTAGTATTTTAGTAATTAAATTTATTTTTGATGGTTAATTTCTTGAAAATATATTTGCCACACCTCGACTACTGTCTGCCACCATTTTGCGTTTAAAACAGTGACTATGACAGCAAATGATTCTGTGCATGTGTACATATGAACACTATAGTGTTTGTGTGGGTGTGTGAGCCGGCCGGCGCGCACGATTGTAAACGATTATAATCGGAATCTTTCACGAATAGTTTCGAATAAATACGAATAAAGTACGATCGCGTACGAGTACAGCCTTTAACATAAATATTTACAGACAGAATCCATATATTCAAATACGATGATAAACTGGTGCACAGCATCTACAGAGTAGATGACATTTCCATATGTTCAGATTTATCTACAAATAACAGATATAATCATTACATTAAAAGATACAACTTTTTTTTATAAGAGATAACATTTGCTTTATCATTTAATTGTTAGTAAAATAGTATACGAAACTGTATATTCAAATTTGTACAGAACGCCCACTTTTTCGTTTAGTTTAAATTAGATTTTTTAATATATATTATTAGCAAAATAATAGGTATAATAATTTATATAGAAAAGGTTCAATGGTAAAAAACTATAATACGGATTCACAAATTTATAGGGGTATACAACATTAAATTGCAATTTTTAAGCAAACAAAATGGTTTTGTAATTTGGTATTCACAATTCTTTAATGTCAAAATAATAAATATCCAAAAATAAAGTAACTCTTAGAAATTATAATAAGGAATTTTAATGATTATTTCAATACGTCTAGACACATTTCCCTAAAAATGTATTTAAAAATTTAGCTAATCGTTTTGCAAACAAATACATTCTTGAACCTAATTGAATATTTAATTACCAAATGCAGTAACATTTAGTTAGCCGTAAGCAACTAAAAGTACATAATTTAACCGATAACGCCATTTTGAAATTGATAAATAAATTATATTTGAAAATGTATTTTAAAAACGTAAACCGGTCTGTACTTAAAATAAAATTTAAAAAAAAAACAATTTACATTTTACGACCTGCTTCCCTAAAGCCAACGAAATAAATATAGCACGCGTACAATATGTTTACCATTCATGCTTCTTTACAAATAGCAAATTTATTTATTTTATTTATTGTATGTCTATTTCGTCTAGACCCTTAACAGACAATCTCCTATTATATTATCCGTTTTTATGTTATAGGTCCTTCAATATGTGAACTAAACCGCTGCCTGATATGTTTATGATAATATTTTGCATATAATCAAACGAAATAAATTTATTTAGAATTTGAAATATTAAAAATAAATTTATTGATAATTTATATTTAATAAAAATAAAAATCCACCTCTGGTTTAAATATTTTTCTGACCATCCACTCTCCATTTTATCACACATTGCTGCCCCCCTCTTTACCTTTGTGTATGATATAATTAATGCATACCTCTTACCATAAGAAACGCTTTTTTTCTCTGCGAATTTAATTAGAAAACTTATATTTAATAGAAAAAAAATGCACCACTGGTTTAAATATTTTTTATGGTGTATCAACAAGGAACTCCCATGAATATCGTTTTCATTAAATGAAGGAATCGACATTAATACTGTTTAAGCAAGAAATATTAGAGCCACATAGTTACAGACCTAAGAGTAGTTATTAACGTTGTATATAGTCCGTATTAATTAAGTCGGTGACGTAAATATATAAAGAAAACATTCATTCTACGTTATGACGTCATGAATTTAAAATATTGAACCAATCACAGCAAAATAGCGTTAATGTATATTGCATTTACTTTAAACGTTATTTATAAATCAAAGAAATCTCTCGGTGAATCCTGCACCGTTAATTTGTGATTTAAATTTGAGTTCTCGGTGTTCATAGCGCTCCTGTTCTGCCGCCATCTTTAAAATAAGTGTATAGTCAGTTTCTTTCGTTTATCTTGAAAACTGTGCCTTCCACAAAAATTTTGTTCAGAGCTTTTTTGTAGATAATAATATTATCTGCAACTTTTATTAATAACTTTTTAATGTAACTTTTATAATAAAAAAGTTATAAACAAAATTATATCAACTTTAACAATATACAGTGCAGTTTTATATAAATTCAAAAAAATTGATTCTCTTCTTATAATTTTGTTGCAATCGCGACCTATCCCAACTGATCTTGAATTTTACAAAGAAGCTCAATTATTGGATTAGCGGTGTTGTTTTATGATGTAACACTGCCTATATGATTGTGAATGTGAGTACATATATTAAATCTTCAATGCGTAAAACATTGAATTACTTGTTCTGTGCTTTGATTTGTTACAGAGTGAAGTGCATAACGCTCACGCTCAATTACATATATTATTTTATTAACATAAAGTTCAACAATCCGATAAAAACAAATAAACAAGTGTTAAATTATGATGGTGTATGTTGATACTGTATTAACACATAATGTGTGAGCATTTTATTGTCTTGTGCAATAGACAAGCTTGTAGAATATG
Organism: Panorpa germanica; assembly: GCA_963678705.1. Taxonomy (NCBI): domain Eukaryota; kingdom Metazoa; phylum Arthropoda; class Insecta; order Mecoptera; family Panorpidae; genus Panorpa; species Panorpa germanica. The sequence continues at coordinate 5,237,241 of OY783206.1, read as the reverse complement.
CCTTAGAATTGTAAGAAATAGCTTTTTATTTTGTTCTTACTTTAAAAAAAGTAATGATCTCAATTTGTGTTTCTATGAAACCAGCGATTCTTAAACAGCGCTCGGAAGGTTATTTAGCACGAGCCATGCGAACTTATAAGGATGCACCTTTTTGTTATCTCTGTTTGTTCAATGTGTTCAGATAGTGCTGTCTCTTTTTTTCTATGTTGTGCAGTACGCTTGAATTAACTTTTTTTTAAATTGTGAAACTTTTTGTTTAGCTCCGAGGAGTATGTCAATATTATACAGACAATTAATTCTTTAAGGCAGCGGTTCTCAAACTTTTTACTTCGAGCCCCCCCTGCATAATCCAGCTGTAAGCCGGGCCCCCCTACATGTAAGCGTACTATATATTATAAGTTGCATTTGACATTTTACAGTCAATTATTATTTGGTTAAGTTTTACACATTCTATGCTTACTCTAATGGGGCAATGTTTGATTTAATCGTAATCAAACAACAAATTCTATACAAACTATTACAATTTAATTATTTATTTTAGCTACTATAGTACATAATTGATATTTGTAACTCAAAGCAATAATAATTAAAAGAGCTTCAGTGTGAATGCAGTTTTTTGCGCATAGTTTCTTAAAACGCGGTGTCAGTTCGGATAACGCTACTCTAAATTCCTTGGTCACATCCAGTCTTGAGCGATTTTTACTCTTCATGGCAGCTAGAGCAGAGAACTCAGTTTCACAAGAATAAGTGGTTGCGAATGAAGTGAGTATTTTCAATGCCCTTTCACTCAAAATTGGGTGTTCCTTTTATACACCAATCGAGAAGAATGTGAGAGAAGATTATTTAAACTTCATTTCAAGCCCAGTGCCACCTTGGAGGTCAATGAGATTTTCTTTTTCCTTCATGTTGAGGGAGCATTCATTGACTGATGATTTGAACGGGTTTTGAATCCATGCCAAACCATCCAAATTCTCATTAAAATATTTTTCAAAACGAGATTTGAGGATTTCTAAGTGTTTAAGAGAGCATTTCTTTGCATTGGTTGGAATAGTTTTGAGATCCATTTCTTCAATCATAATTTTAAGATTAGGAAATAGCTCCAAATTGTCACTTTTCAGACCGCACTCGTACAAACTTAGCTTCATTACAAAGCTTTTCCCCTTTTCAGTCCATTGCAGAAGGTTTGCATATTTTTTCCGTATTTTCTGATAAACTAAAAAAAGTACAATGTTCGGCACTCTTACGACGTTGACTAAAAATTATACACTTGTTGTAATTTTAAAAATAAAAAGTTTGCTTTATTACTTTGTAAGTAAATTTAATTAATTTTTCAACCAAGCTTTGGGCCCCCCCTAAGTCTTCATTGCGCCCCCCTTGGGGGTCGCGCCCCACACTTTGAGAACCGCTGCTTTAAGGGTTGTTTTTGAAATGTTTTATTTAAATATTTGCTAATGATATGCTATTGGCGTTTTTATTTTGTTGAATATCCAAAAATAGACGAAGATATATCTACTCGTATTGTTAGAGATATTTTCTACTTTAAAGTTTGTCTTGACAGGTGTAAGAGCTGTAACGTTTCATTTTGCGTCTCTTTTACACTTTGTTGTTCCACAGCAGCAGTGGGGAAGAAAATAAGGAGGCAAATGATGTCAAGGGCCTCGCATCTTTTGTTAACCGTTTAATTAAAGGTTATTTGTGGTTTAAAACATTTGAGGATCTGATAGCCAATTTCTTAATCAATATACAGTGCAGTTTTATATAAAACCTATTATGGTTCATAACCAAATTTTCGACATCGTATTTTTAAGAGTTCTTTTTCTCTCAAGTGACACCCTGCGCTAAGGATGTAACGGAGGTTCGACTCCGATTCCGAAAAGTCGGAACTTTCTGCCTCCGGCTCCGACTTCGATTCCGACACTATTAAATCAGAGGTCAATCGAACCGATATTGCGCTCTAAGGCTCCTAGAATATCCCTGGTGCTACTCTGACCCTGCTTCAGTCTTATCCTAACATAAACAACTCTGGAATGCGTGTATGGCTCTCCACTCCAAGAGAGTGATGCAATCTGACTCGTGAATAACCTTGGAAAGCTACGCGTATTAGGTATTAAATGAAATTAAAGAGCTCGGTTCCGATTCCGACAAACCATATTTATAAACTCCGATTCCGACACTTCGGTTTCGATAAAACCACCTCCGTTACATCCCTTTAGGTACAGGACCTATCATTTAAGGCATGTCACTTAAAAAATGTCTGCTTTACAGCGAACATTTAATATTGTGACAAATCGTTTTTAAGGATTGATTGACTCAATATGCAAAAATATTACACCCACGTATACTAGTAGTAAGAATACATTAAAAAAACACTGTTAACATTATTATGGAAAACTCATTTTTATGGTTCATTACAAACTAATATTCTCTCAATCTATTTCTTTATTTTACTTACACTAGATTTGACTTGGACATGTTTAGAATCACGTATTTTACAATATTTCCGAGAACTTAATATCTTTTTTTACTATTGTTTATAATAAATCTAAATAAGGAAATAATAAAGGAATGCACTTGAGATTCTTAAACAGTTTGTCAAAAGATATTCAACTGGCGAAGTTAAGATAAATTCTTCAATTCTGATTACGTTCTCTTTACTATAAGATAATAAATAAATAATAAAAATGATAAATATTTTAGATTATGTACTTATAAACAAAATTTATTATTTATCAGTTATTCTATTATTAAAATCAGATCTGGACTTTGATCGTTTATTCGAAAAAACATACATACAATCAGAGCTCCCACTCACATATTTTAAATAAACCCAGAAAAAACCTAGCACCCTTTATTCGCTATATTCTATTCTATTCACAACCTATCTGAATTTACCTTTTTTCGATAAATTACTGAAAAAAAACCCAGACAATTTAATGAAAACACCCAGATGACAATACAAAAACCCAAATCTGGGTGTAAAAGTACAGGAGAGTAGCTTTGCATACAATGCTTTTCATTGCACTAATTTTATCTGTTGGATATTGTTTCCTCAACACTCAAAAAATTCGTAGCTATTTAAAATTTGAAATTTGATTTAATAAGCAATCTATTTTATTTATTTACCGAGTTCATAATATCACAACTTTATTAGTTATTCCTGACAGCTGTATATTTGTCATATTTATGGTATAACTATGCTATCTGTGTTGTATACTGTGTATTGTATATAGTAAGTAAAAAGTGACAAAAAGATGTGTTATTAAAGATGCGTTGGGAAGCAGTTAATCCGACTCCGATTTCAAGATTTTCTAATCAAGAACTTAGTAAAAACTAAAAAATTAAAATTATATATCTGTCTCGTTTATTCTCATGCAACGTATACATAAGTGCATCTCGCTTACTTATTCATAGATATTAAATTTAATTTAAAAAAATTATTTGATGGGCACATTGTGCAGTAATGAATGTAGAGACATTGTGCGCCTTGGCTTAGGTTGAATATTTCTTAAATTATGAAGCAAACACACACACACACACACACGCATCTATATTATTTACTGTTTAGTCTGCAGCATTTACTTTGATTTTTATATAAACAAAATCAGCGATACTAGAGATTGACGTTGTACTAATAAGAAAAATGCATTTTTTGCATTTTTATTTAAAAAAAATCAAAATACAATTTAATTACAGAAACCGGATGTTTTTTATGCATAAAAATCTAGTAAAATATATTTCAATGGAAACTTTTTGGAGTTTATTTATGAATGATATTAAACTTTCTTGTTTTTCTATTGAATCTTTTATAGAGTTCCCTTTGTCATGTTTTAAATCTACGACATACTTGAGAAATGGCTATTTGTATAAGTAATTTAATTGAAACTAAATATTGATGTAAAGTTTCTGTCAGGTTTAGTGCACGTACCGAAAAAAATAAGTAAATGACAAATTTGACAAAAAAATGACAAATGTTTCATACTTTAATTACGCCCAGAAAATGGCACTGAATATAAACTGTACGACGGAGTCTAAAGTAGTCACATTTGTAATAATCATTAATTAAAAATCATTAAGAGTATCCACACAAATATAAATTACAGTAAAATGTTAAAAATGCTGGTTGCAATTAAAAATAAATCAATACGTAAAAAGTGTTAAACATTTTGAACAATTAAATTTATCACATTGATTCGTGTGCTCCATTTCTATGAACAGTTTATTTTGAAAGTGATGCAAGTCCATTTCTATTAAAGAATAACTATTTTTAGTTTTATTTATTTTATTGTTTTTTTAATCCTTCTGATTAAATTTTATTTTTTATTTACTCTCTTAAGATATAACAAACTAAAAAAAATTAGAAACATTTCTCTCTAATGGTATCTAACAACCTTCTTTCTCTTTCTTCTTTATTAGCTTTCGTATACACCTTTTCTTTTTCCTTTTTCATACGCCTCTTTCCTATTGCAGCTAGCCATATTCTTCCCTGCTTCTCTCATAGTAATATTTTTAACACCAGTCTTTCTCCTTCTCCACAAATATCCTGCATACTCTCTTTCCCAAGCTGATCGCGATCATCCAGATATCTTTATATCCCTGTTTCTGTAGGTATATCCTCTTCATCAATAATTGTTTATACTTCTTACTGTATCTAGCTTCCTCTATATTTTGATCCTGCACCTCTATAGTCTTTTAACAAGAGTTGACATTTTCAGTGTCTTTCAACAAGATGTGTCATTATAAATCAACAGAAAAACGCAATATTTCCATGAAAAATGGTGTTATTTTTATCATAACCCAAAGTACAAACTATGAGGTTAGTAATGGAACACAATATCTGCCAAATGTCATCGCCATAACGGTGTATTTTGACAGTTAAAAAATGATGCGAAATTTCTTCCTTCCGTCACCTCCACCGCCATTTATTTCTCTTGCTTCAAAATATCCTTTCTAGAAAACAGAAAATCTGTTTTCGATCTGACCAAAAACAAACAAAATAATTTCAAATTTGAATCCCCGTTTTTAACTGTAAATTGTGTGCAGATATAAACATCATATTACATTCTATCTATTTTCATTTAGTAACCATTAAACTCGTTCTTCAATAATGGACTTGCCCCACTTTCAAAATAAATAGCTTACAATTGTATGTTTCAACATTATACCCGTATATTTGCATATCAATAAACAACGTATGGGCAAACGAATCCCGAACACACATATAACTAAATTGACTTTTCAACCTTGTAACCCTATACACAATGCCGTTTTTCACGAATGATTTCTTTTTGGAACGTGCGATAAAAGTCTCTTAAATGAAATCTATAAAAGAGAAAAGGTCTAAGAGAGCGTTTCTCTGTTACAACAGTTACTGCTTCACACACATTCATTTTCTTGCAAAAATATAAAAGACAAAACAGAATCAAAAAACAGAATAAGACTAATAAGAAAATATATTTTTTAATTGTGTAACATCACAACGTTTAGGGGGGAGGGGGGGGGTTTGGGGTGCTGTTCAAAATGTGTGACAAGATGTGAAAAATGGAGGAGGGTAAACACAAAAAAATTATGTATCGAGTTCCTTTAATTCATATCGTAAAAACGACTCTAATTGAAGAGAACTAAAGATATAAAACGATGAGACAATGTGTCTGAAGTTATAATGAGAAATTGTGACTAGAAAGAATTAAAATCAAGATGAAAAATATGAAGTACCCTGTATTTAAATACCAGTCCATTTTTCATGCGACCATCACTCGTAAATATATACTGATATTACTTTGCCATTAAACTAGAATAAAATTACATTAAATAACAACTTTTAGATTGTTTTGAAAGTTCAACATTGAACGTCTGGGATGGGTGGTTGTGACTGGTAGTGGTTCACTGCACCGTGGTCTGATTAACCACCCTTATTCCTCTCTTTAGTCCCCCTTATACCCTGTCTGACGACGAGACGCAGAATCTGAACGAACAGAGGGTAGAAAGCTTAGACGACCCCTTTTATAGGGTTGGATGAGCTGAGGGCCTGTGGAGGAAACCATCCTGGCAGCCGTTCAAACCACGTTATGGGGTTTATTATACACACAATTACAACAAACAAATTTAACCCGTCTAATTAATTATTGGTTTGAAATACACCTAAAAATATACTGTCGTTATATTGAAATGTTGCTTTGTTGGGGTCAGTCAATATTTGCTCATTTACTTTTAACACCGACTTTTCTTTCGGGTTGTATAATAAATGCCGCACAAATTAATAATGTAATGATGATACGTCTTGGCATTAGACCTCTTCTTAAACCATGAAATAATCAGGAAATTCACTGATCGAATGTTGACTAAACTAGGTTCTATTTAGATTTGCAATTTCCATTAATATTATTGCATGATCGCTGTTATAACGACTATGGGTCTACCGAGAAAGCAACGTAAATCTTACCGCCTCTGCCTTCCAATCGACTATCTAAGTTCAGCTTGCTCTTCGAACCATAGAATTCTGGAAATGCCGACGATATTACATTTATACGACGAACCAACTAGATAGAACTAAAAACTGTAGTGATTGTGTGTACACCCATGCCTCCCTCTCCCCCCTTTATTTCTATGTTTAAACCATAAATCCGATGCGGTAATAATGTACTATATATTGATTATAAAAAAGTAAATCTGCACGTGATGTCACATCTGATGATTTGCCATCTCTTTTATGCTGCAGAGATACATACGATTGAGAATGAGATACGTTACTTACTACAAACACCAGGGTTCTTCATTCCATCAATTTTTATGTTATGATTGTTATAAAAAAGAAAAAGTGATCTTGATTACTTATTTATTCTCTGTGACGTCATATGCAAAATTAACAGAACTGGAAAATCTGGAATAATAAAAACGACCCCTACCCCTAACGAAAATGGATTCACAAGCACATTCCGACCAATGGATGTTTACCTTTAATCAATCTTATCTCCAGTTTGCGATTATGCTGACAGTTACAACATTATATAAAACAAATACGCCTGAATTTCGCAACAGTAATAACATTATCATGGTTATAGTACTTTTTATTCGGCACCAAGTTATGTCGATTATTATATTGACTGTATTTCTCCTTAAGTTCAATTTATTTAATAAATAAGAATGCAGGGTTTTATATTAGGTCCATCTTGGTCTCACAAAGAAAAAAATTCTTCTTAATAACAATGATAAACGACTTCAATAAGAAATGCATTTGAATGAATATAAACGTGACAATTAAAAGTAGTTGTAGATTATTTCGTTCTTTCTCAATCTATAATCGTATTTCGTATTTCAAATATAACAGAGGGAGGTCAGATATCCAAGTTTACATTGAAAAGCATTTATTATAAAAAGGCCATGTGGTGTTCCATGTAATATAAAAATATATTACGAATTTAATATATGAGTGCAGTCACTTGGAGAGAAACAAGAACCAGGCGCAAACCGAAGCGAAGTTATCTTAGTTATAAACTGTAGTCAAGAGATATATACGAGTATTTACTAACAATTAAACAATGTACTGTTTTAGTTTCTATTGCTAGACTGTTGTATCTTCGGGTTCGTTTGATGGTATGTAAATAAGGGTGTTTCCGTTGACATTGCATCGCTCGTGTCAATGGTGAACAGTGTTCGGTTTACTACCATACTTCTTTTCGATTCCGGAAGAAAACACACTTCAGTGATACCTCATACCTTAAGTTCCAACTTCCTCGTACGCATGCAGATGCAATTTCTGCTTAAACATCACGAGTTTAGGGTCTACAAAAGACTGGCATCGCACTCCTCTAGGAGTGGAGGAAAAATCAACCATGATTTACAGCACACAGTGTACTGTATAACTCGTACTGTGTATTTTCGGGTTGGTTGTTATCAAATTAAATTGATTATACACATAAATAATCATAAACTTATTAGGTAGCGTTGTTGTTCACATATATGAAGCCATATGACATTACAAAAACTTACAAAGATAGTAGGAGGTCTTGGTTATCACTAAAGCTGAACTTTACACTTAAGGTAAAACATAAAATTAAAAATAAAAACTGTAAACTTTTCTTTTAATCCTTTCGTTAATTTAGAAAAGGCTATCTATTTTGATTCTAATAACAATAAAGTAAGTAACAACTCGTTATATTTAGGTAACATTGTTTACGTAGAAAGTAAATTTATTATAACATAAGCATTAAAAATCCGGATAAATGATTAAGAGTTTTCAGTGAAAATAAAAAACGAAATAATTTATAAATTTATAGTTACGTTAGCTCAGCTCTCAGAGACAAATATATTTTTTTTAATAAATTGAATGGCTTCCTAAATTCAGATCTTTTAGCGTCATATTTTGGCAGTTTATACAACCATCGCACCCTATAACATCATCCAAAAATCTAAATACCCAAAAAATTTAAATACCCATCCAAAAGTTACAACTACGTCTCATATTATTTAACGTTATTTGCTCCAGTCACGGAATAAATAATTAAAAAGTCAATAACTGTTGAATTCTATCTGTGGTTCATTGAGAATGAGGTACAATATGTAAAAATATACATTCCTTTGAATCAAAAAGAATTCAGTAATTTTATAAATCAAGTTTTAACAAATTCTCGTAACATGAAATAAAAAGTAGGTAAATGTTAAGTTATCATGCTTAAAATAGCGCATTTCACAGTAAAATACTGATGACGTTTACAACAGCTTCAAGTATCTGCAACCTGTTAAATAAAACGAGTCCAAAATTCAATATAATCAGTATGCTGCATTTACAAACATCATGTTCAAAAAATTTGTTATCAGTATGTTTTTGAAATAACTTTTCCTCGTACCTACCGAGAATTCCTTTTGAATGAATTTATCAAATATGACTCATATATTTCAGATACAAGATAATACTGGAAGCCAAGTTCTAGGAAGACAGGATTTGAAAATAAGTTGATGTCAAGTATGAGTACTCGTGTAATCTGAAATTACGAAAATTTTGCAACTGGTTGTATAAATTATAGATAATCATCTATTGTCTGGTTTTATCTTAAAAGAAAATACTTTACAAAACATTTAGATGGCCTACTTTAGAGATATCAGCTATCTCGTGCAGCGTAATTGTAAAGGCTCTGGTTTTAGCGATATGTCACTAATTGCAGTTTTTATGAAACTGAACAAACCGATATAACCAGTAGCGGATTATATTGCCTGTGTCATTTATAATTGAAATATAGGTTAATATATGAATATTGGCGTTTCTATTATTTTAAATATAAAAAAATTGACGGAAATATAGCTAATTAAAATTTAAATTTTAGTTTGCCGCTCTGCGTGTGATTTCACCAAGAAGACTCTAAAACATACATATTTTTGGAAAATTATTAATCGACTCTTAATGCGGCTCTGTTCAAGAGCTTTGCTAAATTAAAAAAACGTAAATAAAAATGTAATATGCATTATTTCCGTACCATTTTCATGAGTTAAATGTAGTACTAAAATTATAGTTGTAGTAATTTGCGTTCGGCGCGACGCGACGTGTTCTATTCAGTCCCAGAGATAGAGATTAATCATGAGGTTAATCAAATTGACATTGTTATTTATGGGATAAATTAAATAAATCACTTCAAATAATAAAAATATAAACACGAATTGCATTAAAAAAGTTATGCGAAAAAATTTATTACATATTTCTGTTTTTTTTTTTATTTATTTAATCCTATATTATATGAATTACAAAATGTTTTTAATTGAACATCCAAACAACTTGGCCAGCTGTCTTATTTCCAATAAACTGGAATTGCGTGGACTAAAAGGAAAATTACTTCAGGAACTAATGATCTAGATTCTATGATCTTTTGCATTTGAAGGAGTCATGGATACACCCCGCGCAAGACACTTTGTATATTTTCCCATATCTAATACTAAATATCCTCTAACCAGGACAGATTATAATAATCTCTGAGACAATTAATTTTATTTAATTAATACAATAGTTTCTTAATGTTACAGTCATTGCCATAAAGTAAGTCAGAGATGTTATTGTCTAAATGTACATTTTGTCTTATGTGTATGTTATATATTACATTGCAGTAGCAGGTGTTCAACTGTTAATTCTTTATTACAAGTATCGCAAAAAAAATTGTTAAAATTGTTCTTAATTTTAATACATATTTAATAGATAAATGCGTATTAAAATGAAGAACAGGTTATTAATTTTTTTTGTATTTATTATACAATTCTATTAAAATGCACATGAAAATTAATATACTGGGATCTGAATTGTTTTCAATACCTTTGGAAATGTTCTAAAATGTGTAAAGTTTTTTTTAAGAGTCTAGATTAGTTTTGTGTGTCCTATTGCTTTCTCTTCTTTTTTGTTTTCAAGTATCCGTTTTATTTATACACTTTATTATATTACTGAAAATTTACTTTATGTAAAATTTTTCACTAAATTTGACTGAATAAATTGAATTTTACTTCGTACTTCGAATATATCTTTTATGTATTTTTTTAATTAATTTATTTAACGTCGACTTATTTCTAATGCTGAGTCCTACTACCTACTACGACCTCCTATTATGAGGGCATGATGTCGAAACCTCTATAAGTATAATGCCGGATAGTTTAATGATTATGAAAGCACACTGTTAAACTTGGTATCAAATAAATCAATACAACGGTAATCCAAGAATCTAAGTGGAAGACACAGTAAGTAGTCTGGCTAATACGCCTTCTTCAAAATATACCTAGCCTTGATTCCGAGTATTTAGTGTTTTCAAAAACACTTAGAAAATTAATCCGCTTACTTACTTTACGTGGAAACCATGTTTATCAAATTACAAAAAACAACGTTGCTTTTCCGAGAAATATGATTCCTAAAATGAAAACAGCAGAGCAAGATCCCTTTCAATCAAACCTACTCAATCATAAAAAACAGGTATATAAAATATGGATATTGCGTCTAGGTAACTCTAGGGTATCATACATATTCGTCATACAATTCACCTTATTCTAATTCTAAATGTAACACATGTTCGTCCTCATGGATTCTTGGAGGTATCTTTAAAGGTTTCTCTTTCTATACCTCATGAGAGTATATCAGTAACACCATTCTACCGTTCCCGGTCTCCAGAAATCCCTCGTATCCCTATTCGTACTACAATGGTACAAATATACTACAGGATAGTGATGGACATCGAAATAATTTAAAGATCGATGTTACAACACAGTGAAGATAGAGACACATAAAAAATTATCTATTAAGTTTTATAGGAGTAAATTCAAATTGTTTTACATAGTTTTTGTTTATTGTGTTTATATATCCATTATGTTTATGTACAATAGTTTTTCTCTTTATAGTAGTAGTCCTTATGTAACAGTTGACTAGCGTAATAAGTAAAATAAAACCAGGTTCTTTAACAGGTTATGCGCTTAGTAAGTGAAGAAGAATTCAAGCTAAATAAGGAAGAATTCTAAGCTAATATGACACCCCGGAATTAAGAAGAATTCGAAGCAAATATTGCCACGCAGTTAGCAGGAAAAAAAATATAGAAAACATACAGAAATTTGAACTTCTCCAAGGAAAGAAAACTTGCAAAGATTGGTGATATTTAATTCAAATTAAATTACGAGCAATTTCACAAGCACTAGAGTTTGTAAAAAGTAATATAAAGACTGCAAAGGAGCTGCTGCTTAGAAAACCAAAATTATGTCCCAAATAGGATGATCTCCTTTCTATAACTGCTTTTGGAGCAATCTGTTCACCTTTGTTAATTCTTCCATTGGAATAACCGGAATCTGAACAAATTTACACTGCATAGATTAAAATTGAAGGAAAAAAGTAAATACGTTTTAGAAAATCGATAGTGGAAGAACCTCATCAAATAATATTTCGCTCTATCTGAGGTTAAGTTTCTTTTTGAAGATACCATCAGTAACAGATTTTGTTAGGTGTTAAATTCGCTGCTAGCTACTAAAGTTTAAATGGTGAAGATGCTGCCTGAAGTACCATTAGAACTCTTTCACATTTTACTTAATAACTCCAATATCTTCCATACGGACTAGTCCACCTTTACCTTAAGTTATAGGTAACAATTTACAGAGCTGCAACGCTTTCCATTTAGATGCTGTTTCAGATACAAAACCGGATAATAGATACGTTTGCATATATCTATAATGAGGAAAAATAACGAGGAATAGTTAATACACCGTGGTATATCCGCAATGACTATATACATAGAGACCTGAAGATTAACACAGTCGGAGAAGAAATCAAAACTATAGCAGCAAAGTACGAATTAAGACTTCGTAACCACGAAAAAATCGCCGTGACACAAATGTTGCTTGATAGTAATGATATTCGAAGATGTTCGCAGGACTAAACCCTCGGACTTAGTAATCTAGTCATGTAGAATTGTTCATTGGAGCAATATCTACCACACCGTGTAATTATAGAAATGTAAGCTACTAGATAAGTATATCTATACCTAGTTGTAGTATTATAGCCAATTAAAAAAATAATGACATATCTATAATAGAAATGTTAAACGTCTATTAAAAAAAACACTTCCATATATCGATGTTATATCGATAGCAACGATATTAAAAGTATGATGACTTTCACGATATAGGTGTATAATGCACCCCAAGTCTACTATACAGTAGACATAGGGTTAGGTATATATACTATACTCTACATAACACCCACACGTTTGAATGATCGTAAAGCAAGTAGTGGGTTGCTTTTAACGTAAGGGACATACAACTGATGGGCGTAACTCACTAACACATAGTACACGGGTACGTAAGGGCTCCGGGGGTCCGGAAAAATCAATATATTAACACCTAGTGCTAGTGTTAGTACCTAGTGGAGCTATATATACTTGTATACAAGTATAAATATACGGTACAGACGTTAATACAAAACGCCGTGTACTAGGTACTAGTACAGTGTAATGCAGGCAGGGCAGCTGTCAATAGGAAAGCACAATTTCCACAGACATGGTATACACATTGTGAGTAGCGTGGTACCTAGCGAACTACGCTACTCACTATGGTGTAGCTGGATGGAAAATAAAAATTCAGCAGCATGGGATGTTCTATAAATATACAACTATTTATAAATTGAAGAAAATAGTAAACGTATATATAACGCGAGTTCATATAATGCGCATTCTTATAACGCGTTGGAAATATTGTAACGACAAACAATACTAACCGATAGTTTTCTTTCTAAGTGTGATTGAAATATGAGAAATGTTTTATGTTCGTGTTGCTCTATTGAAGATGATTTGTTTTTTCATACATTAATTATTTTCCCAACAAAACGAAAGGGGGGAGTAGTCCAGAAAGTGTGACAAGACGTGACAAAGAGGGGGGAGTAATAAGTTGCGTGACGTCACATTTTTTTCAAATGAGTGACGTTATAAAAGGTGGTGTTGTCAATGTGTGACGCAATTTTTGAGCTTTTAGTTGTTAGTTTTTATAAAGTAGAAGGAAGTAGTCTTAGTGGCGGACATAAATACAGGTCTAGCAACGAACGTGCGCTTCACCCTATTAAAGTAATTCGTTAACTGAAGTCTGAATCAATAGCTGCGATTTTGTAACGATTTTCTTTATTTTTGATTTCAGATAAACCGTGTGGGCTTGTATCAATCCCACAAACATAAAAAAACCGTTGAAATTTTATCGCGGCGTTTATTTTTCAGGATATAAGAAAGTCCCTTCTTCATAAGCAGCCCCTTAACCTTAAAAAATGTCTTCACTGTCTGCTTCCAAATTTTATGTTAATAATCAACCCCGATTTTTGTAATTATATTTTCTGTAAATGACGAAAAATATTTCCCCTAAATCTGTCAAAAAGCACTATTAGACACGTTTTGGAAAAAAAAAATTAATTTCTATATATAGTAATGATACATGTGTTGAAAAAGTATCAGTCTAGATCATTTCCGGGTTAAATCAGATTATTTTTAGAATGCAGATATATACGAGTAGACAACAATTAATATAAATCCTCCCCTAATATTACTTTTTAACCATATATGGTTTACATAGAACACACGTAAAAATTGTGATATTTTTAGAGTTTTGTTTGATATATACTTGTAAGCTTAACATCTGCAATAAGCTCTAATAAATATCCCCAATACATATACAATTATAAAAGGGTTGATTCAAAATGTCAATGACTTATTAAAAAATATTTTGTATTACTTAAAAAGTCAAAAAAAAAATACTATATTAAATTTTACTAAAAAAAATTAATTTATTGTTTTCCGGACAAACGCTGAGTGACGTCATTTTACCATACGTAGTCCATCATGCTGGAATAGATTATTTAACAGTTATCTGTGGTTGAACTCTTTTAAACGCATTGATTATTATAAGCAAGTAATATAATATATTATGAAACATAAATTGAAATTTAAGAAAGACGATCTTTTATAAAAAGAACCACACAAAACATGGATGTGTGACTTTACTTTCATGTAATATTTTACATAGTAATATTTAATCTAAATGGTACATATTTTGTAGCTATGTATTCAAAAGCTTTTAATCTTTAAAAAGAACTGTACGTTTTATAATCTTTAAAAAGATATTTTTAAGGGTAATTTTATTTTTCAAAAAGCATCGGTCACAAAACGTTGTATATTAGGTAAAATCGTTTACGTAACATAAGTATAACGTTTGCTATGTTAGATAAACCTTAAATGCACGTAACTGTGTTTAGCTATGATTCTGAAAAACTTTATCAATATAAAGCAGGACAACATTCAAATAGAATATATTTTTGAGTTATAGGGGTCGGCGCTCGAAGTGTTACCAATTCACGCAGCTGTAGCAACCAAACCACTAATGACAGCGCGCTCATTTTTTGACAAGCGTCAGTTTGTTATGTTATTTACAAGCCTACAGAAGCATATCGTTTTACATCGCAGTTTAAAAAAGTTATTGAATTGGAATTCAAACGCAACAGAAATATTGCTTTGTATTTGGCTGGAAAATCGGAACCATTGCTATTGTTAAAAAAGTATTTGGAAAAAACCATTTAATATCACGGGCTAAGTGCTAAGTGATCGAATTGATCTAACCAACAAATATGAACAAAAATTCTAATTTTGACTAGTTTTATCTCCGTCAATCTTTTTCTTAAATTCAAAAGACAATGCACGCAATTTTTAATAAAGTTTCAACATATATATCAAACAATAAGCTTAGGTAATAATTAGAACAAATAATGTACACAACCTTGGCCTAAAAAACATTACAAATTTAAAGATGTCGTACCAAATGTAATTAGGTAATTGGCCTATATAAGACTTATTCTACATATAGTACTTACATGTCAGTTTTGAATACACTACATATTATTCGATGGAACACTGTCCTATTGTCCAAGTGTGAATATGAACATTACAAAGGTTTCCTGCCTACACATTTTGTATTTAGTTCCAATGTAAATATAACCTTTACGAATTTTAAGTACAAAAGCTCATTCACAAAAGGAAAACCAAGAGTCTATAAGCGCTTTTATGTAATATGTAATATGCTTTGGATAAAATTGAATAATGTAGAGTTTAACAAGGGGCACTAAAAGCAAGTGACCAAATGTACATATCTGGATCATTGTTATTCATAAAAAATTTAAAAAAATATATCATATTGCTTTTTGATTAAAAAAAAAAGGATTAAAATATTAATGAAAGTAAATGGAACATGGGATAGATTTGGTAAAGATTCATTGTATAATTTCAAAAAATTTCTATGTTTTCATGGTGATATAAATTACGTATTTAAATAAAAGTCCGACATTTCAATTTCCAACATGTATGACGGCAGTAAGTAACCAATATTGTTGACTGTGCTAATAGGAGCATTGTACCACGGCGCGTTTGCTCTTATTAACTTCACAAAATTAGTGCTGCAACAGAAAATTCCGCCAAATGTGACTCTCTAAAAGTTATATAGATTTGTTAATAGTGGTGTCATCTATATGTCATCCTACGAACTTATTAAGTGGTGTGTTAAAAGGGAGGTTTGGTCATATCGATACAAAAAAAGCATATTTTAGATAATGTTTTTTGACGACACTGTTAAAATATAATTACTACATGATAAAATAACATTTAAAGAATACTTTGTGAAATTTTCATAAATAAATATCAAGAAATGAGGCATTGATAGCGAATCTCCACAGACGTAACAAAAAAAAGTTTAATTCCGGTGCCATTCATTACTGATCACTGGATTATCTGATATCAAAAAATCAAAATAATCATTAGTATTTTCATTAGTTTTTTTTTTATTATTGAATTTTCAATTATTTACAGCACCCAGAAATCAAAATAACGATTTTCCATGAAAGAAAATCAGAAACTTTGTTATTTTAAAATACGTTAAAATAAAAAACTCGACAGCGTTACCTCGGCATTTATGTAAAAGAAGAGAAATTTTGAAAAGGATCGGTGCAGTAGATTTTTTGCTAGAGAGTACACCGACTCTGAAAAAGATAAGTGTGTTTCATAGAAAGACGAAATCAGACCAGAGAGGTGAAGACTTAAAACTCTATATCTCCGACAGTTTTACTCCAATCGACCTCAAATTTTCACACAATAAACTTAATATGTTACTCCTTCCTTATTTGAAAATGGTACATACTGAATATTTGTATAAGACAAATTTTCGAAGAGTTATTTTAAAGTAAAATAAATGTTATAATAATATGGGCTTCTAACATTTTTTGCATAAATACGATATTATTATTATTATATACTCGCAACATAAAATAGCATTCAATAAATATTTGACTTAATATTTATAGTCACCATGTTTCCTTTTATATTTAATCATGTTATTAATATTAAACATGCAAGAGTAAAGAAATGTATACGTTGAATTCAATATTGACATAAGAGTTTTATAACATATACATTTTTTGAAGTTTTATGTAAGCAAAAGGGTATTACGTATATACATACAACATACATATTAGAAAGAAATAACCTGTTAGACTTGAAGGTAGTTTCCATTGCATGTCCACTTGTCATATAATTGTTCATATTCTTTTTTATGAGACACCGAAAATATTTGAAGTAATTTATTGAAATTGAATACTATTACAGGCAGGTAATTCAAATAATCTATAAAATAGCAAAAGAGGGTAGAAGTTCTAGTTAAGTAGAAGAGATTGAATAGGACATTTTAAAGAGAATACTACGAGTCCTGGGGTTACTGACACGTACCTCCACCCCCAATTATTAGTAAAGAATTCTAGTTACGAAATAACATTTATCTTTCAAGCCACATGTAATTACCATATTTCCTCGATTATAGGAAACACGTTTTCTTCTATTTTGCTGTCTGAATTCTGGGTGCGTCTTACAATCGCTGGAAAATGAAGCAATCGTGGAAGGAGACATCCAGAAGCTCCGAGTGTGTTTGTTCTTGATGCTTTCTAATATGATATCCAATTGAACAGATAGAAAATATCTTGCCAAAATGCGCACTGAATTAGTAGATATTCGTAGATATTAGTAGATGGCTAACCAACTGCAGCCCCTTGACGTTTTAACCAACAAAACATTTAAAGATTATTTAGGAAATGAATACAAGTCCTGGTTGTGAACTGACAATCTTCGCTTGACATCTTCCGGTATGATAAAAGAAGCACCGGCATCAAAAATTACTGAATGAATGACAGCTACTTGGAAGATAAGTTTGAAAATATTATTAATATTCTTTCAGGAAATGCTGCATCTTGATGTCTCAGAAGATGATGTTTTGTGAGAAGACGCACACAATACTTCGGATTCTAAAAGAGATTCAGAAAAAACGGACAATGAATCTAAGCGAATTTTTGACTACTTTTTGGTTTTATAATTCTATTAATAACATATTCCATAATTCTTTAATTTAGTGGAGTATTTGATGTATGAAATAAATATGATGGGTCCCCCGTATTTTAATACATAACTACAGCACTGGAAACAACGATACTATTCTATTCTATTCTTTAAATAGATTAAACTCATGCTCCATATAATCCTATTTCGTAACTATAACAGGATGTCTTATTTCTCGTATTTAAAGGTCACGTATTACCTTTGAACTTCTATTGCTATCTCTCTTACACTTATTGAAAATGCATGTCATGGGCATATACTTTACAGGTCATATCACAACGCCTATGTATACGTTCTCCGTATAATGATAAATTAGGTTAGGGTGCTGCGTTTTTTGGGTTTGGTGGAATGAGGCTACATTCTACATAACTACAAAGTACAAACTAGTAAGAGGGTGCTAGAATTATTGAAACCACATGTGCTTGTCTGTCAACTTAGTACCAAATATGTCCGTAAAATATATCTATATAAATAGATACCTATTGAAAATTAGTCAGTGATGAAGAACCTTCAAATGCGAAGGACCAAACATATATTTCTATGCGTGACCGTAAAAAACAAGCTTTATCTGCAGTGGCATGTGAAAGGAAAAAGTGTACAGACACTCATATACTTATCCATGCAATAAGGAAAAATACAGCACTTATAAGGCGAATAGCAAGATTCAGAATGAGAAGTGAAGAGAGGGAGGGTCTGTATAATGTGTTAAGCGATGAAGTGACGAAATGAAGGGAGACGGTTTGTTGAGAGGAGACAGAGAAGGAAGGAGGTGTATGGCGAAGGTAGAAAAAGGAATAAGGAAGAGGAAAAGAAGTGAAACATGGAGGAAAACGCAAATGTTTAAAGCGGAAGAACGTGGAGAAGCTGTCACTTGGAGAGAAGGAGGTTGAGCAGTTAACAGAAAGACGAATGGCTGATATAAGGAGGATAAGAAAGAAAAGGATGAAGAGAGACTCGTAGAATATAGGAAAACTATATGAATAAACGAATGAGGAATGATGATGGAAAGAACAAAGGACGAGTAATAAATAAAAAAAACTGATAAGAAAAGGAGGAAAGGACCTGGGAAATGAGGAGCATCGGATATGTTTACACTTGTATTATTATCAATTTAGTTTAGTTTTATAACTTTAGTATAATTAAGAATGGATTTAATTAAGATTTATAACCCAGTAAATATTTTGGAGTTACTTCGCCATCATATTGAAGATGCGTATGATTTTTTTGTCATGAAAGAGTTAATTTACAGTTCAGTTTCTCACAATCATTCATATGAAATGTCTATTTTATCGGCTACTCCATCTGTACGAATACAAATGAAGGTAAAGTTGATACGAACTATAATTGAAGTGCAATAGTGATAGAAAAGTCCCAAAAAGGGACACTTCACCAAATTGTTTACTGGGAAATAAAGTTGTAATAAGGAGAAATGAATTGTGTTAAAAAGAGATTGTAGTGTCGTAAGGCAGATCAATTAAATAAACACATACATATACATGTAATACACATAAGAAAACATCATTTTTAAATGCGTAATACTTCTTTTATCCGGTTTTTCATGTTATTGATTAAATAATCACCGTATCTGTTTATTATGCATATTACTAGGTACAAGACATTTTAATAAAATCTTTAATGACGTCTTGAAATATTCACAATTTATTGCGTAATATTATATTTGTAGAATAATATATTTAACTTAACAAAAAAAGGTTTACTGCCGCTGATCATATGGAACTTCAACGATTCATGTGTATATATTTTAGGTGTGTTACAATTTGTCGCGTGTGGCATGTCGTTGATGTTGATGTTGATTTGAGATGGGTGATGGCCTGATGATTCTAATGCTTTAATCACTGTTCTCTATATTTAAATCACGCTACCGATTGATGTATTTTAGTTTTATTTTTGTAACGTGTTGTTCAAACCACAAGGGGTGACTTCAATTTGGGAAATACAAAAAGTAATAATTCTAAAATCGATCTTTTAACCTCTAGACATGCAAGAAGATTATAAAGTCAGTAAACTTATGCTATTTACTATAAGTTAACGGTTTTTGATAGTTTAGACCAGCGGTTCTTAAACTATTCGAAGTTATAAAACAGGTTCGATTATAAGAAAAAATTGAGGAAAATAAAAATCAAAATATAACCTCAAAAATTATAAATTACAGATAATATTATAATTGAAAATTAAATTTCTAAAATTATCTTTATAAGAATGGAACTCTTTAAAATACTGTTGCGGATAGAGCTAGGTCTAGAATTTGGGTTGGGCAATAATCCAATAATTGATAAATCAGAGGCGCACTAAGTTCTGTGGACGCCTTAGTCTGAAAAGTTGGATAGAGCGTTTCCTGAAAAATATTTGTTTTTCCAATCAGTTTTTTTAAGAGTGAATCTAGATTGGGTAAAATTAGAGTCCGATTAATGATTTACGTACAAATCTATCAAATAATAAATAAATTGAGCGTAAATTTTATAAAATAACCATTTACACAATAACCAAACTAAACTCGGTTCTAGATTCTGGATTTTTAAAACTCGTGTTGTAGGCCGATACTTTTACTATGTTATTAACCAAAATATTCAGCTTTGTCGGAGAAAAAAATAGCAACAATGTTAATAATTTGTTTTAAGACGGACATATCGCAATAAGGAATGCCCCGTGTAAATGTTTCGAACTTTGATTAATCAGATTTCGAGTTCGAAACGGTCAATTAACTTAAATTTTCAATATAATTAAATAATGATATCCTATATAATTATACAAGAATTTATAATATTTTTTAATGAGGCTTAAGTATCATTCCCTCACTGCTTTAATTTAATTTTGTATTTAATTTAAATTGTTTAGCATAAGGCAATACACGTAGTCATTCACAGTACCATTTTTAATTTAATTAATTTTTTAAGTTTTCTTAGTTTTTTTAAAACCTTACAAGGTCTTAAATGTTTTAAATTAAAAATATTAAATTAAGAAAAACTATATTATATTATAACCTCCAAAATGTGACAATCTGTCAGAATGCAGCAGAATTTATTGTTAAAAGAAGTTTAATGTCAGTGTGTCTAAAATAAAGAAATAAAAACAATTTCTTTTACTAATTGTTATTAAAAACAGGAATTTTAATTACTTCACATACAATCTTGTCGAACTGTCAAAATTTATATTACTAACGATGCATACGCACCAACTAAATTAACTAAACTTAAATTAAAACACAAATGTGAAAAGGAATGCTTAAACGAAAATCTGATATCTAGATTACAATATTAAATAAAAACAGTAAATTAAATATCAAAACAGTGAGTGGGAATGAGGCTTTATAGCATCACTACTTGAAATACCCCTGTCAAAAAATTGCTAGCTTACTACAAGCTATTTCTACATTCTCATATTGAAAAACGTAACGGAGAGCAAGTTTCAGAATTCCAAGATTCCTTTTCTATCTTGGATTTGTTAATTAATTAATAAACACAATATCAATGATAATATATTCAATTATATAGTTAGTTATGAAAAGATAAAAAAAAACCGTGAACATATGGAAACAATTTCTGAGTACGTAAAAATAAACTGCATTGTTGGCAACCATCAACAACAAAATATAAAAACAACGAAATATCATCTCCCTATAAAAACTGATGGAATCAATTACTAAATGATGACGTACATATTTCAGTCTCATAAATTTCTATTCGCTCTAATAATTTTATTTAGGAAGTATGTACCATAGTAAGCGATATCTGGTAGTTAAATTTTCGGTTTGAGTTAGGTCTGACACTGGTCGCGACGTTTCGACGCCCATAGTACTATTCGACGTCTCGGAACGACGGTAGGCGCCGATAGGCCCAGTCGATAGCCGAAATGATGCGTGGTACTAAATGTATATATATAATCCTTAGTATATAACCACTAAAACTTGTACTATATAATCGTATCTATTGTGTTTCGAAATAAAAATCATTTTAATTGACTTGTAGAGAAATGCTTGAAAATAGGATGATTGAAATGTACAACGCAGATTATCTCTTTTTTAACAGATAGAAAAATGATTGATTATATATAGTAGACTCCAGTATAACACGAGTTCCAATAGTGCGAATTTATTCAACGCGACCAAAATAATACGGCGATTACATTTCTAAAATACGTTATGTGGGAAAGCCTACATACATGCCAAAATTCCAAATTTTGGATCCAGATGAAAGTTTAAAATATAAACTAGTACGTCTTTTTCAACTTTAGTTAAAACATAGATTTGATTACATAGAATCTGATTATGTATTTTACGTTTTGAAAATTTTATATTTTAAACAGAAAAAATGACATTGTCCCCTTTAGCACCATGTTATAGATATATAAAAGTAAGTGTGTATGAAAGACCTTGAGAGAGGAAAATCAGCATTCGCCGTTGCTGTCTCCGTGGTCACATTTGTTGCGTCAGGCGGCGCCTAATGGACGCCATCATAGATGTACAATGTGTCGGTAAGGCTGCTCTAATTATTACAGTAATATAATATAAGAGGAAGAAGAAAATACGGAACTTATAATTACTGATGGAAAATTTATATATTCTGTTGAATTGGCCTTGTACATTAAAAATACATGTGTGTTATTAGGTATAGAGTAATTAAAGATTACTTGTGTCGTTAAATTTAGGATATCATACTAACTACAGTTCTCTGAGTAGCCCACGTGGTTGAGCGGTTGACTGTAGCACGTGCATACGTTTTCACCCGATCTTAACCTAAAACGTCTGGATTATTTTGTATGATAAAACAATTGAAACCACACCTTTCTTAAGAGGTAAAGAAAATCTGTAAGTCTCGTGTGATGTATGACAAAGAAACTTACACTTTAGAAAGAAAAAGACAAAAATTGTATTGAACACAAATCCTTGTGGAAATATGTATCATTCAGTAATAGAAGTGAACGTTCTTTCCCGGAAAGAACAGTTTTTCTTTCAAAATTGTTGTCCTTTCTTACAGTCATGAAGCGTTGCCGAATTTTCCTTTTTGTAAGTCTGGTGCAGTTGTATCACAATTATTTCACCGAAATTAATTATATCAAATCACAATTGAATTTCGCCGACATAAATGACCGATTTATCAAGCCACAACTGCCCTTCGCCAAAATTATAGGTATCCAATTGCTTCGCCGACAACAATTATATCCACTCACAATTGTCTTCAACAAAGAAGAGCGCTGAACGCGTCACTGTTAATCCGACATTGTAAGGAAGGACATAATTTGTCCTTCTTTTGTATCTATTTAGGTAGTTTCATATCTAGACACTTATATTTATTTCTAACTAGCGCTTCGCCTATCGCAAAGCGACATGTATATAATATTTGTGCTTAAATTAAAGTTATTTGGTAAATTGAACTTAATGCAAAATATTATTTTTGAGTAATTTTCGCTAAAATATATGTTTTTTAAATTTATGTTCCTTTATTTTGTTCTAAAATTTTAATTTTTCCTAATTAAGGACTGTATTGAACAATGTCAAGTTTCCCGCCCGTAAATATGAATCATAACCTCGTGTCCCGTGCCACGGGAACGGGATGTCCGTCTCCTGGTTCTAAGGTACCTCTACCCACCAATTTTCAGCCAAATCGGTTCAGCCGTTCTTGAGTTATAAATAGTGTAACTAACACGACTTTCTTTTATATATATAGATAGATTGGTCAAACCTTGTTCTTGCTTTTTCAGATGCAGTTTCGTTTTTTTAAGCTTTATAGTATTGTAAGCTGTGTCATTCAAAGACATATTGGAAAGTTGGCAACCTTAAATGACCTTCTCAACCCAAATTCAAGTATATCCAGTTATGTTTGCTTTGTGTTTATACATATCTAGCCGTTTTTGTGTTGTTATCAGATTGACTTCGTAAAGTTGGTTGAATATTGACGCCTTTGTATAAACAGACTTTCCAACTTTCTTCCAATCCAAATTTATTTCATACGACTCTGCGCTCCAATCCACCACTGAAGACACCAATATTACGTGATGTATTACATAGACAATCTCATATGACAGAATTCCATAAGCTTTAATTATTACTAAACGAGTATATATTATGATCACTAATTTAGAAATAAAAATGTATTACTTTTCCAAAAAGAAAATCAATAGGTTTTTTGTGTGTATTGTAGTAATGTTTCCAACAAAACCATACAATCAATCAAGTATTGTTCTCGCGTTCCATTTCTAAGTGGGGTATCTATTCTATCTGTACTAACGATGGTAAACCTTTTTGCATATGAAAATTTACTTCATATTATTTAGGGGTCGTCCATAAACTATATAGCTTAGTTAGGTGGAGAGAAGGGTTCTGTAGAACGCTACGTGGGGTGGGGGATTAAGAGTAAAGCTGCGTAGTTTTTGTCAATTAGTTTTTGTCTTTTTTTAAGACAGCCGTTTTAAGTGTTGGTCTTAATTTAAGTTTTAATCTAAAATGCAAGTTTCAGCTTGTGGAATATACAGAAATAAAATTAATTATATTAAACACATTAATGTATATTAAATAAAGATAGTAATTATTACAAAATAATATATATTACTGACGCATAACGCATGTTTTCACAAGTTTAAAATTACATTTAAGGTTAAAACTTTAAAGTGAAACTAAAAACAGTAAGTGGGAATGGAACTTTACTTTTTCTTTTTTTTCTAATACTAATTAATTTGATTTTCTGCTTTCTTTGCAAGGAAAGAAACTATTACCATTTATTTTAAAGTTATTTTAAAAGGGCTATTTAATTTAATTAATTATTTTGTTAAAATATTTTCTTTTCGATTTTATCAGATTTTAACTAAAAACAATCTATATAGCTCGCGTGCCATTCGTTCACCATCCCTGATCTGTACGTATGGTTTTATATATCATTCTTGTTTCTATGGGTGGATC
The DNA here is from genome assembly GCA_963678705.1 of Panorpa germanica. Classification (NCBI taxonomy): domain Eukaryota; kingdom Metazoa; phylum Arthropoda; class Insecta; order Mecoptera; family Panorpidae; genus Panorpa; species Panorpa germanica. Next base: position 5,212,422 of record OY783206.1, on the reverse strand, counting down.
ACAGATTGTTACGAGTTTTAGTTTATCATTAATCAAATTGTGCTCTTAATGCATCGTGCCTTATCGCACTACAGATTACTGCCACGCCGCGCCGCGTCCACCCAACTATTGATTAGACAACTACAAGAAGAACGTTTTAAAACTATAAAAAGCTTCACTATAAAATCTGGTGCTTCATAAAGTAATTGTAGTGAACTTCTATATTATCGTACTTCAAAGTAATTTTATCTTCTATAGAATTTGTCGATGACTTTTTGATAAAACTCTTTCACGATAAATTATAAACGTAAAAGCATTACAAAAATATAAAACGAGTTGTAACACGTCGAAGGAAATTATCGCAGAATTAATTCATAGTAGAGGGTTAATTAGAGAGGACGTTAGCTGATTGAGTCCAAGTTCGATTCCAGGAGGTGAAATAAATTTATTCCATGACTGCCAAAAAATATGACTCAATAACAATAAGTCAAAAATAAACAAATATGCCAAACATTTAATAAACAAATGTACAAAAATACACAACATTTATGTTACAATAAATGCGAAATATAACCTAGCTGTTAAAATCGCAGTAATCTAATATAAAATTCATCGTATAATTCATCGCAAAGCAGTATATCGGAAAGTGAGTAATAAGAAATTGATAAAAAGGAAGTGGGAATTGGAAGAAGAGAATAGCGTTCGAGGATAAATCGGTGGGAAGGCTTTTGCGATGGATTACCTATCAAATTTGCGTATTAATATCGTTGATGGTTTTAATAAGAACTCCGTAGTACAAGGTGTGTTGTACAAGAATCGCGTTGTATAAAAACAATCGTCGTAATATCTCTGGCGTCTTTTAGGAACTCGTGTTATAGGAGGGTATATTTTAACAATTTTTATTAAAATTTTAACTTAAAAATATTGTTTTTCAGATTCTAATTTCTCAGCTTATGTAAAAAGAAATGCTTCAGACATTTAAAAGATTATCGCGATGAAAACTGAGTTGTAATAAAATTTAGCACTGGAAATTATTGAATTTGAGATGGCACAAAAAAATTAGCAGTTGAGAAACAAATAGTTGCTTTAAAAAACTGCTATTACGCTAAACCTAAACAGATTCTAAAAGTAGCGAAATGCAAAAAATATTATTAACAAATTAATTATAACACATAATTAATAATTTTAAGCTGAGATAATGAATGTTCCGATGAGAAAATAAATTCTTTGGAAGATTATTTAATTTCTCGATTCTTCAGAATTTTCCTGAAATATTTAGTTCACGGTAATTTTTTAGTAAAATTAATTTATGTTAAATTTCAAGTATTTTCAATTTTAATTGTAATTTTTTTCGACGATATTTTTGTATAAGGTAACATCTTATTTTGTCATAGAAATTAAGTTCTACTTACATTTTGCGGACAGCTTTGAGGCCGTGGACTACGAAAAGGTGCCGGATATCTTGGTTGATGCATTTTCTAAAAACAATACAAACAATTATTACACAACAAACTAAATGAACCTGAGCAGCCCATTTAAAAAAAGAAAAAAAAGCGCTTGATACAATTTCCTTGATTACAGGAAATGCAAAATTGTCACTGGACAGAATAAAGTTTGATTTAGAAATTAATATTAGATAAAATAAAGTAAATGTGAAATAATTAAAAAAAAAACTCTTGGTGTATTTTTTAAGTGGAGTACAATTGTAAGATTAAAAAGTAAAATGTTTTTAACAGATACTTCATTATGGTACACGAAAACAAAATTTCTTTCTAATGATTGACAAAAGCAGTGAAACTGTTTGTGATGTGAACTGAAAGGTAAAGAATAATTTCGGATTTGAATGGCGATGGATGTATGAAAGAATGGGTTATTAATTGTAATAATTAATAATTAATTTATTAAAAAAAAAGATGTTTGTTTAACAACAAAGGCCCCGACGAGATTCGAACTCGTGATCTCCTGTTTACTAGACAGGCGCTTTAACCAACTAAGCCACGGCGCCTTGATGAGGTTGATATTGTATTAAATCTTCAATCAAAAAGAAGATGTGTAAAATTATTTAAAATATATTAAATTTCTTCATTCTTCAGCACTGTCCTACACAAACTAAAACATTGCTGAGAGAAATTACATACTTTTAATTTTCTCATTAGTATGATACTCCGGCAAGTGTCTAATGTTTTCTTTTATGTATTTACATAAAATGTATTTTTTTACAAAGGTTTTTCTAAAGTTTATTTAAAGTTTACTACGTCACGTGAATATTTTACAGATAATTACGAATATGACAAATTTACTATGGGCAGAAAGAAGTCTGAAATTGAAATGTACAATTGAATACGATAAACAAATTTCTCGATTCAGCGACGCCAACGTCTCGACGCCTACATTTTATTTAGCTCGAGGAACCCGACACAAACCTCTTGTTATATTTAAATAAATCGTAAGTTACTGCGTTAGTTTTTGGGAGAGTTACTTTTGTAAATACTTCAATATGTCTGTAACTAACTGAGAAGTTAAATTAAAATGAAATAATTAAACAAACTTATAATTAAAATTATAAATTAAGAGTGTACGGTGTACGATATTTATGGTATTGATTTTTCACAAAAGCCCCTGTGGCCCAATGGATAAGGCATCGGCCTCCTAAGCCGGGGATTGTGGGTTCGAGTCCCATCAGGGGTAAATCATTACTTTTTAGCAGTAATTATTTAAGTAATTAACTTTTTGAACTTTAACCCTAACACTGTTAACCTAACCTAACTTTTGATATACAACAAGTATTACTTTTATAAGGTTTTTGATAATGTTTTTATACAAGAGAGATTTGTTATAAAAGGAAAGGATTCCTCAATAAGTGTCTAATTTCAATAATTAAAGGCAGTATTAATTAATAAATAATTAGTAAATATATTAAATAAAGGAAATTAATAGACTGACTAATTAAAAATTAAAATGGTGACTGCTATTAAAGACTAGAGAAACTGCATTCTCTACGTTAACTCAAATAAGATTACGATCAATTATGAATATAACAATTATAGATTACTTAATTAGTAATTATTAATTAGTTTAGGGCTTCAGCAACAAAAAGAAAGCGCCCAACGTGGGGCTCGAACCCACGACCCTGAGATTAAGAGTCTCATGCTCTACCGACTGAGCTAGCCGGGCTTATATCTAACAAGTTTAGAGATCAATATTTTTGAGATTTTATTATATCTTAAACTTTCAAATTTCTAATTTTTAGAAACAATTTCATACCTAAATGAAATTTAAACACAATTAGTAGTTATTAACATTATCAAAATAATATATCTTATACGAATGGGTTTCATGCTAACTATGTATATATATTAAATGGAATACTAGATTAAGTAAATGCTGTCAAAAATAAGTGTTCCTTTGACTGTAGTACATGGTAAATTATCTGAAATATATTGGAAGTTTTATAAAACGACCTACGCCCAAAAAACAGCTGTCATTGTTGACAGTTCGTTAGCCGCTGTCATTAGATAAATAATAGTCATTTAAAATGATTTACTTAACAGCAAATAGTCAATACTTTTTAAAAGTGAAAAAAACAAAACCTGTCTTATGACTAAAACCACTTATTTTCGTCTGACATTTATATCGAGACACCATTTTAATATATGCAAAGATGACATCAGTAGTAACTTACATAGGGTGATATGAAGAAAACTGGTTAAATAAAACACTGTTTTCAAATACAAAAGGCACTTTTGTCAGTCTATTTTACAACTTTAAACAATCACTAACATACAATATACAATCTACACAATGATATTCTTTATTTAAAGAACGCAAAAACAGGATCAAATATAAAATTATTGACCAACTAGGTCCGGGCCTATGCCCGTGTTCCTGACTAAAACACACAAATGTATACGTACACTCAATATCAAAATATTATTTTACATTTTAATAAATTGCAAAAGCAAATAAAGATCAGACATTGAATTTCAAAAGCGTGAAGTTTGCATTATTGCAATTTGCAGTGTGCAGAAATGCATCACTCTATACATACAAACTCATGATCTTAACTTATATCAAAGTTACCGCTATTCAAAAGTAGATGGCGGCTGTTTAAACTATTTAAAATAAAATAATTTAAATGCAATTACTGAAAGAAAATTAAAAAGAATGAACTTATAATTTTATTTTATAAATAATTTCACAATTACAAAAATATGAAAATAAATCTATTTGAACATTACCTAAGCTGATGAAGAAATGTTAAAGATAAAATAGAGTACCCTTACAACTAAATAACTGAACTGTTTAAACTTTTGTTATTTAAAATTAATTATTTTATAAATTTAATATTAATTTATCCATGCCCAAAGAGGTGTAATTAATGGAAAATTCCAAAGATTAGGTTGACCACTATGATTATTATCTTTAATATTACTTTCTAACCAGTTAAAAGGTTTTGAAATATTTCTAATTTTCGAATTTGGATTCCTGTAGTGCTTAACCGCCATTAATGCCACATTGCCTTTGTTAATAAAATTAGGTTCTAAATTATTATCTTCTGCATTTTCAATTAGTTTCTCAGTAGATGTTTCCGTCTTGAAATTACTTTGTGATGTAAATGTAGGACCAGCAGCCAATAGGAATTCGTGTATACCTCCTCGAGACTCATTAAGAGTTGCACCAACTGAAATATGACCACACATTTTAACGAAATCATTAATAATTTTACGCAAAAAATACCGTATACATTTTTAATATATACCTGATACTAATTTAACGTCTATGTTTCCTGAATTTTTAGAATAATTTCCAAGGTCATCTCTAATTGATTTGTCATGTAGAAGGGCATTTAAACGATTCACATCTGTAATACAAAATTAAAATTAGAATAAGGAACTAAGGGATAACTCATTAATATTCGAGTATTATATAATTGTACCTGTAATATTTTTCTGATGTTTTAAGACATATTCGACCCAGTTCAAATTAGAAATAGGCACTGTGCTAGATTTCATTAAATCCTGTAAAAATATTATAATTAATTAATTAATTATTAATATTTTATAAATAATTTCTTCCAGTTTATTAAATGAATTATAAATAATCACTTACTACTCCAAAGATAGCATGTTACAGAATGTAATTTAATAATTAATAATGTTATAATTTTGTTTTGATAATACAATATTTTAAAGATTTTTATGTTCTTTACCTCAAAATATGATATGCCATTTGTCCAATACTTCAGATTCCTAAACCCTGAACTTATATCAGCAGATCTTGCTATTGTTGACGTCGTCTCCACCAACCAAACAAGTCCTTTAAGTTTGCTATGTCTTATAGTACTTGCCGTTATCTTTCGTGAATTTTCTTCAACAATAGTTTCTCTTAAATTTTGAATATCTTCCAAAAAAGTTTTATCATTTACTTCGTTGAGTTCTACATCATTATCAACATCTTTAGTTTCAATTGGAACATCAGTTTTAAAATCATTAGAAAAAAGTTTGTCCTCATCACTAAAATCCAAGCTTTCAATATTTGGACTAATAATTCTGGGACGATCGTTATTATATCCGTTCGCATTTTTAGACAAATGACCTGTTTCAAATATAATATGATCATAATCTTGCTTCTGAGGAATAAAATTTGTAGCTATATCTTCATCTACAGCATTGTGTTCTGGTACACTTTTTAAATGATTTATTTTTTCAACAATTTCATCATTATTTGAACCATTATGTTTAAGTCTTGTTAAATCTATAACTATCCATTGAGTGCCTTCATTATAAGGAACTGAACCTTCGGAAGATCGCATAAAATGTCTAGACCATGCACGACCTCCATGAGATAAACGATTTGCTGCCATAATCCTCGGTGCTTGCGTTATCTAGAAAAAATAGCATATATATATAGCAGCACTAATGTCAAACATATCATTGACCATTGTCTAATTGATATAACAATTAAAAAATTATACTAACATAATCAAGAGTTTCATCATGTATTTTTCCAGATGTTTTCATAACTGTTCCCGCTACAATCATATTTGTTTTATCACCGGAAATCAGGTACAGATCATCATGTGAAGATAAAGCTCCAGGATATCCGCTAAACACTGATGTAGAAGTTGGAATCAGTTCTGAACTGGATTCATCGTTCATGTGGTAACCAAATCGGTAACGTTTTATCATACGAAGCATCGAGTTATAACTGAAAATATTTTTATTGTTAATCCAATGTTTTATATTATTGTATCATAAGACAAATTATATTAAATATTAATTCTAATAACACTGTATCCTCCGCCATCTATTGTATTAGTGTATTAAATGCAAAGTAGCAAAGATTTACACATCGAATAAATTATTTAAAGTGATATTAGCGCCTGGAATACCCTTACAATATATACATGTATTACTTACGATCCATCAGTACTATGTCCAACTAGAACTGTTTCGTTAGTAGCCTCTAGGAGTTTAACAAAAAGTAACGACCGATTTCCAATTGATGTGTCATCTCCACTTAACAATAATCGTGGATTATTCATTAGCAAAAAGTCTTCTGTAGGAATCTCGTGTGATTGACGACTTCTAGTAACCCCATGACGAAATCCATACTCCAAACCATCCAATTGGTTGTAAAATAGACTAATCTATAAAAATAATTATATAAATAGAATCTTTAAAGACGTTCTTTCATATAAAATTTATATATATATGTATTTCAACTTACTTGATGCCAAAATGGTACCGAATGTTCTCGCTTAGCAACACTTCGTACTGCATCGGCATTTTGTTTAACCATTATTCTAACTTTTGTGCAATGATCAACATTTTCTTCTAGATCACAAAATGATTTAACAACGTTGTTCCAATGAAAGGCAATAGCTTGCCAAGATAGAGTCCCTTCTAGTAATCCAGCACTGTAAGCTTGAACCCAATCTGGTTCTTCGGGATTTGTTTCTATTTCTAATATTGCCCAGCTAAAACACATAACAAAATTATTACAATTAAAAATTAATCTTTAGATTTTATAATAAAAAGATAATAAAATATTGTAATCAACTTACCCCGTTTTACTATTATCAGCTCTGTAGGCAGCACGGGCTGCCCCTTTAGGAATGGTCAGAAGATCATTTCCTTGGCCCCATGACTCTACTTTGAAACCAGTTTTCTGGGACCAGTACACTGTTGACGAATATGTACCATCATCTTGAACCCTATGACAAAAATTGGAAGTTATTTTCATATTATATAACACCTTCATAAATTCAACCCTACATACAGGACAAAATTCAATATTACGCCTGGCTCATACTAAACATCACGCATGCAGGTTTCATAATTGCATATCTTTCAGGCGTACGATTCAATGTCAATGGAATAATTTATCTTATTAAGTGAAATCGAACCTATTTGTGGAATGATATAAAAAATAACAATTCAAATCAACACTAAAAATTATTATTTTTGTTTATTATCCGCGACTAACATTGTTAATACTAGTCTATATTATATTGTAATTTATTTAAAGTTATAGTCGCTTAAACAGTAATTTTATTGTTAAATTAAACGCTTTGCCAAAATAATTCAACCATGATATATGATATTGCATAGTAATATATCACAAATAATTACTGTGTATATAACATATGTACCAAGACCTAACTAATTTTGGCAGTAGTCCAATAAATTGCTGTCATATTAATTATTATTCGTGATAAAGTACTAATTTAACAACTAATTTCTAAAATCTATTAGCTGCTCTATAATTATTTTACTTTCACATTGTAAACCATTGCCAAAATGTTTGTATATAATATGTTCGGCTTAGCGTAATGCAGAGGTGACAAACTTGAAAGTAGTGTAACATATTATTTGCATGTAATCTAACATACTCATTGGATGTACAGTTTTTAACGAAAAACATAATGGGCTTGTGTCCTATGTCTTAATTTCTATAAAAGTGTATTATATATTGATAAAGTGAGTTACTAGAACCTCAAATGTTCAATTATTTGTTAATAACGCCTTATATGTTAGGAGATATTAACAATTAAAAAAGTCATTTTGTCTCTTTAATTATTAAAAGGATTCAATGTGGTTCATATTCCAAGTGCATGTGACATCACAATCCTTGTGTAAGGTTACCAACCTTATACCTCATAAATCTCTGCTATATGTATTTATATATTAAAATATCAAATATTATTTACAGCTATTTCAAGGAATAATAAAATTTAAATATTATGTCTGCCTTAGCAGGGTTAAATAAAATAAAAACTTATTATTCTTTGACTTAACTTGATTATTTGAATACCAACAGCTACAGAACATTACCACAGCACTGACCTACTCAACAAATAACTGACGTTGAAATGCATTTCACGTCATACAAATATGGGCGACCATTTCTAGCGCTAAAACTACAATTCAAACTTTTAATTGCTATATCTCAGTCAATATTTAGATATTTAATAAAATAGACACACCAATACACATTTATTAACATCAATTTCAATCAAGAATTGAAAAATCGACCACTAAAAAATGAGGACACAAGCCCATTGTTAAGTTAATGAAATTGTTGTGAACCATAGCAACATTGAATAATCTGTATCTGGCAACACTTTTTGATGCTAACAGTGTCAAAAATAAAGTTAATATTAGTGTTAATTCAGCTACAATAAATAATCGTAATTACAGTTCTCTTTTAATTTAGACTATAAATATTTTATTGAAACCAACAGGATATGAAACTGTATTTCATTTTCCCTTTTCACGCGAGCGACCATTTTCTAACCTCTGCATTTAATTCACGACATTTCTGTTGGTGTAAATTGTACACATGTTGTTTATATATTTTTTTTATTGATTTAGCGACATATTATTGACAGGTTGTTTCAACATGAATGTTTATTTACTTAAAAAATAACTACACCAGCAAAAATATATAATAATGTTAATAAAACTGTTGCTAATTGTTTTTAAGATAAAGTATAGATTATTTAGACAAGTGCTACCCACTTTTTTAAATGCGTCAAAGTAGTCGTCGTGTACTCAAGGAATTTTAATTTTACACTATTATTAACATGTAAACATACAAATACATATATACAATTTGTTGATTTGCAATAGCATACCACAAAAAGTGTAACCGAAAATAGTTACTTTCTTTCCGAAAATATCTCTTTAATTGCTAATCTTCGACAATATTGTAACTAATTAAGAAATTGTATGTGTTAGGTTCTTATTTCATTCGTGAAAATAGTTAAGACATTTGAATTATGAAAAATACAATTTTTAATACTGTAATATATATTTGTCAAAGAAAAAGTTATTCTAATTAATAATTAAAGAAATTACATACCTTTCCATTTCTCCCAAAAACAGAGCAATAATAGCAAGGATTCCCATCGCTACTAAGATGTAAGTGCTGATTTTGGTTTGAAGCCAGGATGCTCCAACGACTTTCAACATGATGATGTTTTTAAAATTACAATTTACAAAAAATAAAATGTACACTACTTTTTAAATTAAATAATAAAAATATTAAAAATTAAGTATGATATTTTTGAAATTGTGAAAATTATTTTTAAATAAATTTCAGCATTCATTAAAAATTATCTACACACAACTCCTTACAAAAATAATTAAAACTACAGATCACATTAATAAATATTAATTTAAAAAATGCAGGCGTATTTGTTGTGCTCATTTAAGTTTAAAATTTTATGTATTAATTTGCAAAATAAATATATTTCCAAAATGGTATGTTGCTTATTTGCTGATTTTCTGCAGATATTTTCATATGTGTCCCACGTTCTTTTCCGGTTTTTATCCTTTCTGAAACAAATTTGTTTTTATTAAACATTTTACAAATGCACTGTCTAACAAATGTTTTTATAATGTATATAGGAACGAATAATGTAAAAATCACCATCGTCTAGTATATTTGTACTATATCCTTGTTTAACGAGCTATAATTGTACTACATTTAAATGTAAGATAAAAAAAACAAATCACTTGAAAGGGTTATTAAATTTTAAAATTTAATATTTGTTAAGACGGACAAGGAAATGACGCATTCCGAAAATCATGTAAGTATTCAAATAGGAATCTACTAATTTTATGCCAGTACTTAAGATAATATTTCAGTCTAAATATAGCTTCAAGAAAACGTAAAACCAACCACTCATGTAAAGTATTGCATTTGAAGGATATTGATTTAGAATTCCAAGAAGTTTTTTTGTAATTTTGCATTCATATTTTATTGCCGGAAATTTTAAAATAAAATCAAAGGAAATACTAAAATAATATATGAAGAACAGATCTATTATATTAATTACGAAAATAAATAATTATAAACAGTTTATATTATTTCAATGGTGTTTTAATTTTGGAACGAATCCATTTTGCTTGCGGCTAATTTATTCAAACTTTTAGTACTTTTTATTTACAGTTGTTGAATATATGATATATATTCAAAAATATGATTTTTATTGTAAAATATTTTTGGTTGTTTAATTAGTATTTAGTTTGAACTACGTAGCCGAAATTGTAGGTCATTGACATACATTTTGGGAGTTTTTGTTGTGGTTACAAATGTATATGATTCAGTCCGCTCTTGGGGTAGTATTTTTTACTACTGAAATGAGCTTGTGTCCTATGTCTTAATTTCTATAAAACTGTACTATATATTGATAAAGTGGGTTAATAGAACCTCAAATGTTCAATTATTTTTTAATAACTCCTTATATGTTAAGAGATATTAACAATTAAAAAAGTCATTTTGTCTCTTTAATTATTAAAGGGATTCAACGTTGTACAAATTCCAAATGCATGTGACATCACAACCGGTGCCAACCTTACAGCTCATAAATCTCTGCTATATGTATTTATATATCAAATATTATTTACAACTATTTCAAGGAACAATCAAATTTCAATATTATGTCTGCCTAAGGAGGGTTAAATAAAATAAAAACTTATTATTCCTTGATTTGACTTGATTGTTTGACTACCAACAGCTACGAAACATTACCACAGCACTGACCTACTCAACAAATAACTGACGTTAAAATGCATTTCACGCCATACAAATATGGACGAGCATTTCTAGCACTAAAACTACAATTCAAATTTTTAATTGCTATATCTCCGTCAATATTTAGATATTTAACAAACTAGACACGCCAATACACATTTATTAACATCAATTTGAATCAACAATTGAAAAATCGACCACTAAAAAATGAGGACATAAGTCCATTATTACTACAGGAGCTAAGAAGTTCGGGAAACCTCAACTAATATAACAGCTCACTAACAGTAAAGCATATTATTCTTCGATGCTCAAGGTACTCATCGCACAGACATGCCTGAAGAATATAGGCAGACTAGGTAATATAGCACATTAAAGTTATATTCAAGAAGCAATATACATTACTCTTAAGAAAAAATTTCTTGATTTAATTTAGAAATAGTAATTCTAGTATACAAGAAGATGTAAATAAGAAAGATTAGGAAGATTCTAATGTTTTTGTTTTTCTTTTTGACATTTACTTAGGTATAGAAATAGTACAAGATGAACACTAATAAAAGCAAATAAAACAAAACTAAATTTAAACAAATTCTTACCTATAATAATGTTGTATCATGTTTTAAAATCTTCTAGAAATATTTAGTTAATTTTTAAACTATTTAATAATTCTTTTTGATACATTAATTTTATTTTTCACATTATTTTAAATATGTTAATTTTTATAAACTTTACGAAAAGTGATTCATTAGATAAATATTTATTTTTTAATCACTTCTTTTATTACCCAGTTTTTGAATACATATTAAATGTACGTAGCGTAAAACAATGTTGATAAAGCGTCGCGACGCGTCGTTGTTGAAACTCAAACTTGGACTGTTACACTTTAGCCGTATCAATCATCATATTTAAGTACTTTTTATATATAAAATAACGTTTTCAATAGAACTCTTGTATATACGTATATAGATATCTGTAGATTGAATTCTAAAAACCATTAACAAATATTCAAATCTGTGCCAAGTACATATGTATACAGGGTGTTAAACGAGAAGGTTCAAATTTAAATAAAAAATGGAACAAATTATATGACCCTTACTTATTAACAACTGTGTAATTTGTGTCCGTTAACTTCTGACGATTTTTTAAAGGTCCATATTTTCTGAACTTCGAATTAGCTTGAGATACGCTAGCAAGTGTGAAACTGCACTGAAAGACAATTTTCTATCTATGGTTTTTACCAATTAACAAAGAACGTGTTAAAATATATTGTTACATATAGAAAATTTATTCGATTTGATTGGTTTTGATTTTTTTAATTTAATTTATTTTATGTTGGCCTATTTTCGATGCCGAATCTTATCACCAACGATTTCCTACTATATTGGCACTTTGTGTAATGTCTCATATATTAAATACTTCTAATAAGTTTTATTAATGATTATGTATATACCAGAAAATGTAATTCGAACTTGAAGGCACAGAAGTGTCATCTCGTTTTGATTTGCATTGTTTTTCTTTGATGTAAAATTTTACATAAAAATTAGATTTAAAAAAATAAATTCACCAGTATCAACGCAATGGTCGGACAAAAGAAACTGAGTGATAGACGCAAAAGGCGGGAGAAGTGAAAATGAAGAGAGAAGGGAAGAAGTATAGTGAAAATATAATAGAGGGTTTGTCGAGAGAAGACAAAGAAGGCAAGAGAAGAAGAAGCAGAAAATTCTTTTGGAAATAGAAAGGTCTAGAATAGTTTTAAGTTGAATTTCAAGTTGAAGTTCTATGAAATGTATTAAGAATGTAGATTGTAAAGCCGAAAGGCAAACAATTAATATTATATAATACTAATAATAAAAAATAAATTCACAAGCCTATTGCGGTGAAATTGTCGTGGGACTGCATTGATACTTAAAATATTGATGTAAGACGTAAACTTTTCAATGTGAAATAAATCTGAAATGTATATAACCATCTTAACAGGGTATAGAGTAACATATATTTACACATTTCCTTGTTAATTATAATTTTGTCGTATTAGCAGGAAACACCAATGAAAACAAAAACAATTCCGAGATTTTGTAGTCATGTTAATTCTACTTATACTCTTCCAGTTGTTATTTCCGCTAAAAACAATTTTATTTATGGAATTAAGAATGTTTTTCAAACTAAACAGAGTTACGATTGATAAAGCGAGAAATGAATCAAGCAGTCCGCGGAAATGTTAAACAAATGCATGGATATTAGAAAACAATGTGATCGAAAGATTCAGAAAAAAGAAAGGAAAGCTTATAACAAATGTGTAAGAAAGAAATAGAGACGTTGGAGGATATGAAAGAGACATGCGAATGTAAAATAAACAGAGAAAAAAAGATAGAGGAGGCAACGAAGTGAAGAGGTGGATGACGGAAGTACAAAGAAGGACGAAGGAAGTAGAGGAAAAGAGAGAATAGTAGACAGGCGTGAAAGTAGGCTAGTATAATATGTAGTTACACTAAATAAAATACATAGATTTTATACAAAATCTGTGACAAATTTACTGTGACAGGATTCTTGGATTCTGTTCTCTTGATGACATAATTTTTCTTCTTATTTTATACTCTAATATTTTCCGGTTTAGTTTTATTTTAAGAAATACTTAAAATTGAAGAAGAAAAGTTATTTTTATAATTTTAGTAGCAATATCACCATCACCCACTAACGTTCCAAGCAGTACCATCTCTAGACACGTTTGACTGACTAAACTTTGAGCCGTAGTCACATTTTTACAACTCTCTAATAATTTGACTAATTAACCTCATTTCAAATTTATTTTTATATTATTTTAACTAACTATAAATGAATAAAAGGAATTGTAAAACTTTTTCTTTTTTTTAAATATATAAAGTTGTTTCTTCAAGTGGTACAATGCGACCCGACTTTTTGGGTATCAAATTCTGTTGCTCAAGTACTTCGATCATAATCTTTATTTTGTAAAAAGTTAGTACATCATCTTATAAGTTCCTAACTTTTTTAAAGAATAATTATTATTTTGAGATTGTTTCTTCTCATATAATTATATGCATACTATAAACACACTTATGCGCTAAACACAGTTACGTGTATTTAAGGTACTGTTAATTACCTGTTAATACAACATTTTGTGACCTATTTTACTGCAACATTTAAAACAATGAATCTACCTTTTTATGCATTAACAAATTGTTCTTAACGTTCACTTCTTAAAAATATCTAACACATCTTTTTTTAAACCCTTTTAGATTAAATATTATTAGATTGCACTAAAGTAAAATATTACATGAATGTTAGATAACAAAAATGTTGTCTATTTTACAAGTTATGTCACAGAGATATAATAAAACATAAGTATATTTATCAAGTTAAGTTATGTATGCAATTATGTACTCATATTATCAACCAACATTGCATGCAATTATTTAACAAACGTTAAATTAATTAACAATATTATATTCTAATCAACGACCTCCGAGTAAGTTACGGCAACTACAAAACTAAATGCGACTCTGACAATGCTTGAATATTTATGCAAATTGGTAATCACCGGAAACAATTTGTTTAATAAATTTGAAGTGGTTTATCAATATTTAATAAAAAAAACTTATAAATAAAAAATAAAACAGAAATAATAGAAAACATGACCATCGATAGTCCTTGAAATATTTTAGAATACATCGGGCAAGAGCTTGCCTTGTATTTTTTAAAGGAATTAACGCTTGTAAGTTATTTTTTTGTAGGTTATTTATATTGAACGTCAGCCTATTGTCTATGCTGAGTCTTATCACCGTCGCTTATAACGGAATGTACATATATGTACTTATTATATGGTCACATAATCATAAATTTATTAGGCAGTGGTCTAGTTCCTATATATGATACCTTGAAAACATATAAACTGGCTCGGAAATAAGCTCACGTTATACAAATTAAATCTATATTATTATTATTATTATTAATTGTTTATTGTTCGCCTTTCGGCTTTACAATCTACATTCTTAATACATTTCATATACTTCAACTTACAATTAAATTTAAACTATTCTAGACCTTTTTATTTCCAAAAGTACTTTCTGCTTCTTCTTCTCTTAACCCTCTTCCTTCATTTTCCCTAGTCTTCCTTCTGGACTGGTCTATTCCCTAGTCTATTTTTCTGGACTGAAGTTTAACTGTTTCCTCGCTTTCTCCTGCTTCCCTTCACTGCCTCTTTTAGTACTTCCTCTCTCTTCCTGTTCCTTGGGCAACCCAGCCACCAGCTTATTTATTGTCCTGTTTTTCCTTTCCTTTTTACTATTTCCGCCATCCACCTCTTTCCTTCACTGCCTCACTTTAATAGCTGGTCAATATTCCTTTCGCTCGCTACTTTTTCCTTACACTCAAACTTGATGTGCTCCAGTGTTTCGTCCTCCGCTCCGCACACTCTACACTTTCTTTCCTCAATACATTCCCAGTATCTGTTTCCTTTTTTCTCATTTCCCAATCTAAACCTTGCTGTCCTTCTTATGTGATTAAATCTTATTAATTATATAAATTATGAATTAAATCTATATAAATAAAAATTAAATGCTGTTTATTGGTAAGCGCATCACTTGATCACTTGCTAATTTTTCTTTCTAATGTTCCTAATAGTTTGAATAAGGTTTATAGGGAAAGAGAAATTGAAAATTTTGCCAACAAATTTCGTAAATTCTGGAAAAGGTGAAAGCGCTTTTTCTATTGGATTTTTGCTACTATGTGCGAAATTGATTCAGTTGTTTATTTCTAGTTAAATTGTGAAAAAATTATTGAAATTTGGCCAGGACAACGTCTGTAGGGTCAGCTCAAAAATATAGCTTAGGTTTTTACAATAATGTCTTCCTTATAATTTCCAAAAATGTTATTTTTTGATTTTACCCGTAAATTTTGTTTAACTATGTCTTATCTTATGGTTGTAGGGATGCTTCTCAGCAAAACCATTTTAGATCATTCAATATCCAACACTTTGTTCTTTCATATTTTTCCATTATTTGGCCAGTGTCCTTCCGTGACACATCACACAGTTGGCAACCACATTTACAATTCTATTCTTTGTGATCAAATACTATTAATTAGAACGCATTAAGACAATATGTTTATGTGATTGATTTATTAATATTAAGCAGATGGTCTTGGAAAACATTAATAGTAATGAAAATTAATTAGTTTCGTTACGCTCCTATTTACACTCATACATTATATCTAGGCTGCATGCCAGAGCCAACCTTGACGTCAATAAAAGTGACCACGCTTTGTGTAACTGCATAATAAGTGCATATATACAAACATTAGACAGTTGCAATGCTATTAAATGTAACAACATCCGGAAAACTGACAAGCACGTGTCAACTTGTCAACCGGAAGTATTCATATTTGTTGTTAAAATGCATGTAAGTAATGTTAACATAAATATTTACATAGTGGGTAAGTTCTCCGAAAATTTAACAACTTTTTCAGACTATTTATCTCATCAGTTTCTTGCAATGATTTTCTTATAAAAGTGAAGTTTTTGTTCATAATTTGTTTCTGATCCAGATAGATAATATTCTTAAGTTACATTTTTCTTTAATTAACTGTGATTGGTCTTTGACAAAACTGGAATTGAAAAACTTATTTTTTAGGTTAATGTCATAACTTAGTTCCGTCAATAAAGGACCTAATAATAGTTAATCTATAGACACCATGGCCCGCAGCAGTAGTCCTTGATATAAGAAAATAAAGATGAAGAAAATCATTGATATAAAAGTAATTTAATTAGCAAAAAGTAATTGACATATTATTTGTTATTGAAGCTAATTTTTGACACAAATTAAAATAGTTTATTTTAATAAATGAAATAACCAATTCAAGTTCATAAGTAATTAATCAAAATTCCTAGTTCTATTAATAATATCATACAGAACTTTTAACACCAGATATTTAGTATTAATAAATTGAAGGTTAGTTATTTAGCAAAGATTCAAACCGAGAATACAATAGCACATTTTTACAAAAATGCAATGAACTCATTTTTTAAAGGTCCTTTTTTAGTTTTCATTGAAATATAATTTAATGTATGTATATTAGCGTTTCTATTTATTTAAATATGTAAAAGTTGACGGCTATTTAAGGATGTATATAGTTTGGTAACTCTACAGGAGAAATAAGTAATCGAGAATATACTTGATGAGATGCACAGCATAATGGGCTTGTGTCCTATGTCTTAATTTCTATAAAAGTGTACTATATATTGATAAAGTGGGTTACTAGAACCTCAAATGTTCAATTATTTTTTAATAACTCCTTATATGTTAAGAGATATTAACAATTAAAAAAGTCATTTTGTCTCTTTAATTATTAAAGGGATTCAACGTTGTATAAATTCCAAATGCATGTGACATCACCGCTGGCAACCTTACAGCTCATAAATCTTTGCTATATGTATTTATATATCAAAATATCAAATATTATTTACAGCTATTTCAAGAAACAATAAAATTCTAATATAATGTCTGCCTTAGCAGGGTTAAATAAAATAAAAACTTATTATTCTTTTACTTGACTTGATTATTTGACTACCAACAGCTAGAAAACATTACCACAGCACTGACATACTCAACAAATAACTGACGTTAAAATGCATTTCACGTCATACTAATCACGTCATACTAAAATTACAATTCAAACTTTTAATTGCTATATCTCCGTCAACATTTAGATATTTAATAAAATAGACACGTCAATACACATTTATTAACATCAACTTCAATCAACAATTGAAAAATCGACCACTAAAAAATGAGGACACAAGCCCATTGTTACTAGTAAATGACATATCACACTCATATCAAATGTATAAAAGAGATGACAAATCATCAGATATGACATCACATGCAGATTTATTTTTTATAACATTAGATCCGTTTAATTATTAAAGGGTCAAAAATGAATACTCTAATTGTTAATATAACCTATAATATTGCGACTTATTAACAAATATTTGTACATTTCCGGACAGTCAAATTTATCAATATGTAGTACAGTTTTATACAATGAAGTCATGGTTCACAAGCCCATTGATTGCAAGGCTGCTCTCACACATTTTATATATATATATATATATATATATATATTCGTATACGTTTATAGACAGTAAATTTCAGATATATAAATTTAATAGTAATTACAATTGATTACACAATGTTACGCCAATCACATCGCAGCGTGCTCGTCAAATGACAATGAAAAATAGCGCGATATAGTGAGTCAAATAAATTAATTACAAAACATTGTGTAATACACAATGCAGACTTGTTGTACGTATGTTTACAAATACTCTATTGTCAGAAACTCGTATACGAGTATAATTAAATAGCAATTCTATTTTTACACATTTTAAATTCTTGATAAAAAGAAAACAAAAACAACGACTTGAAAAACCTCATAGATCTGGGGTAATCCTTTTAGCGTCAACATTGACATAGTATAATAGTTAAACTTAAGTAGGTGTTGGCAACATTTGGTATAATCTTATGTAAAAATATGTTTCTTTAATTATTGAAACTGTATATAATAAAAGGAAAATAATCAATACATTTTGTATATACTTTTTAATGTTGTTACTGACAAAAAGCGTGATTTAAAATGTGTTTATATTATTATCTTAAATGTTTTTAATCCCTGATTTTATTTTTCAGATTATTGGTGCCGTGGAGTAATCTGTAAATCGAAACACAGATTTTGAAAACAAAATTCTTCTTGTTAAAATTATGGTTTAACTGAAACCATGTTCCTATATATAAAAACGATGTCGAAACATATTTAAAGAATGGCGGAAATAGAGGAATATTATAATTAAAGCCACATTTCCACTCACTGTTTTGATATTTAATTTACTGTTTTTATTTAATATTGTAATCTAGATTTCAGGTTCTCGTTTGAGCATTCCTTTTCACATTTGTGTTTTATTTTAAGTTTAGTTAATTTAGTTGGTGCGTATGCATCGTTAGTAATATAAATTTTGACAGTTCGACGAAATTGTATGTGAAATAATTAAAATTGCTGTTTTCATTAACAATTAGTAATAGAAATTGTTTTCTCTTCTATATTTTTCAAAAACTGACATTAAACTTCTTTTAAAAGTAAATCGTACTGCATTTTGATAGATTGTCACATTTTGGAGGTTATAATATAATATAGTTTTTCTTAATTTAATATTTTTAATTTAAAACATTGGATCTTGTAAATTGCCATATGCTAAACAATTTAAATTAAATAAAAAATACAAAATTAAATTAAAGCAGTGAGTAGGAATAATACCTAATGGTGTTATTTTTAACGATTCAATTTTGTTTTATTATTTTTAATTTTCAAAATGGGTAATTGGTTAGACATTGACAATGAGGGGTGCTTTACTAGATAGAAATAAATTCTCGTATGTGATAAATTTACACTAAGGGGCCACCCATAAATTACGTCACACAAATATCCTGCTATTATAAACCCCCCTCCCCTCCCCCCACTTCTTGATGTGATGTCACACATTCTAATTATAATTTTTTTTTTAATATTTTAATTCAATTTCATTTAATTCAAGAATAAAAGATTTTTTTTAACTCTCATGAAAATTTATACCTTTTCAGAAAATGACTTCTTTTTTAAACATACACTATTCTTCAGCGGTTCCATATTTAATATTGCATGTGACGTCACAACGCTTTAGAACAAACTAAAAAAAGTTTCCCACATGTAATGTACGTTACCAGTAGAGTCGAGTATATTTCATATCTGTCGTATCATATATCGCATAAAGACCTCACACAAGTGCTGAACACATGTCAAACCTAACTTAGTGTAACATTGTCTTAAGTTGATAAACCAGTGATAACGACGGATATGGTTACGTCTCGTCTGCGTCAGATAAGACAAGACACTTTGAAACACTCGTGCTTGAGTTTTTACACGTGTAGCGATTAATTAAACGTGTCGCATCTAATTTTAATGACGTAAGCATATGTTAATGAGTAACTATAACAAATTTAAGTGTGTGCAAAAAGATATTTACTTTTTCTTAGATAAGTCTATCTTTAATCAAACAATTCTTGTATGAGTATACGTCTTATGTAAATTTACTCCAAGATAAATATGTACAATAAGCGTGGATATGCCTGAGGGTCCAGATTCCTGGCCTGGAATAAGAATATCTTATCATGACTAACCCGACAGGAACCTGATCAGGTACTCGTAAGGTATCCACGTTACTTTCCCTACTAGGCCCTCATCGGGATTGTCTACTATACCAGATCCTACCACTGTACCAAATCATATCAAAAAACAGATGTACAATAAAAAAAAAATTTTTGTTCAAATAATTGAACAAAAATGTTTGTTTGACTTTCAGATGAAGGTATATATTAAACACTACAAAATTAACCTTAAAATTTTCTAGAGATGTCACAGTGGTTACACTTAAAAAAAAAAAATTGTTCTGTGTAGCAGGTGTTTAAAAAAAAGTGCAAAAAAATGAAAGCAACAAGAAAGCAATAGATAATACCAAAAAGAATTTAACAAAATAAACTGTCTAATAACTTTAGTAATATTACCAGAGCACCTGCCTTTGCACATTTAATTATTTATTCCAGTATTTGAAATATTAAATAATAATAAAACGTAATCTATATTGTTATATAGCAATGTTGCACAATATTATATAACATCAGATTGGGTAAAATGAAATATATTCATTTATTCAGGTATAGCCATTTGGCTGAACATGCATAGATTACAATTGACCTTGCTTACAAGTATTATAGGTGCAGAACTAAATTATTTGCAGTTGCAATCTTAATTAATATGCATTTATACATAGAACTAATATATTGCTAAACTAAAATTAAATTTAAGTGTTAAAAAAATATTAAATAATAAAAAAATTATAGTAATAAAGATTTGCGGTTTCAAAATCGTTAAAAAATTAACTATTACTGGATTTTTATTTATGATTTCACAATGATAGGAAATAAAGTATAAAAATTTATATTTCTTTAGTTAGTACAAAGCTCGTCTGTCGGTAAAACAGTGACCATATACTCATGGACTCCATAGATGACGTTTTGAGGAATAACGGCAACACAGTTCATATTTGGAGTTGACAGAACTCACTGTGCATATTGTTAAGTTATTATAAAATTAGATAAAAAGGAATTGACAATTATATTCAGAATCAGAGTTATATTTTCTAGGGGCTGATTGTTTTCAACTTATTATGTGTTTATATAATCATAAAGTTATTAGGCAGTGGTGTAGCTCACATATATAAGGCCACGACATCACAAAAATTGCTAACGAAATAAAAGGTCGTTAATGATAGGATTCCATCATCGGAAATAGTTCGACAATCCTCCATCTCTCATCTCTATCACGTGAAATATCATATCACGTCTTCTATAAATGATAGAAAAGTTGTCGCGTCGCGTTATAGTGAAACTAATATTTGTTTAACCAATTTGCAAAATGAAATATCGTATATATGTGCTAAAAATAATGAATAAACCAATGTCACATTTCGTAATGTTACTAATTATAAAAACTACGTTGTAATTTAAGAGTGACAGTTTCATAATGTTTATAATTATCTGTCACGCGCTCTTTGTATGATCATTCTACTAATATTTAAGATCTTACCTCTTTCTCCTGAACTCAGGATGACCAAATTAATCGTCTCAACCCATCTGTGCGTACCGGGACCTTCACGTTACGAAGTTATGTAGATACTTTGATATTTATTCTGAAACAAAAAAAAATAATTAAAATAATCTGAAATAATAATATCATTTTAACAAGTTTTAAATGTCTTTAACCGTTTGGAGGTTATGAGTGTTGCCCAACCTCGTGAAATACACGAATCAGGTTATTGTTTTACACTGAACTCTATTTTAGTCAGACTAGTTAGGATAACTGTTGGATATATATAAAATCGAGACGATGTTGCAGACAGGTTCATGGTCAGTTGATTCAAAAGTGAGGTTAAAGTAATTTGTAATACACTTTTTTCAATGTCTTAATTTCTATAAAAGTGTACTATATATTCATAAAGTTGGTTACTAGAACCTTACATGTTCAATTATTTTTTAATAACTTGTAATATGTTAAGAGATATTAACAATTAAAAAAGTCATTTTGTCCCTTTAATTATTATCACAATCGCTGCCAACCTTACAGCTCATAAATCTCTGCTATATGTATTTATGTATCAAAATATCAAATATTATTTACAGCTATTTTAAGGAACAATAAAATTTCAATATTATGTCTGCCGTAACAGGGTTAAATAAAATAAAAACTTATTATTCTTTGATTTGACTTGATTATTTGACTACCAACAGCTACGGAACATTACTACAGCACATTACCACAGATATGGCCGACTATTTCTAGCGCTTAAACTACAATTCAAACTTTTAATTGCTATATCTCCGTCAATATTTAGATATTTAATAAAATAGACACGCCAATACACATTTATAAACATAAATTTCAATCAACAATTGAAAAACGACCATTAAAATATGAGGACACAAGCCCATTTATACACTGAAACCTCGTTTTACACGGGTTTTTCTGTACACGGTTCACAAACAAGAACAAATAGTCCTATTTGTTTAACACGAATTCCTAAATTACAATGTGTTACAAAAATGTATGTTTTGTAAATGTAATAAAGTAGTAAAGATGTCAGAGTTTATGAGGGTTTGTTATAATTGATCACGCCTGGTAATAAGGATTACATTATGTTTGTTTCAGGATATTTGTTTAAGGTTAGGTTTCATGTGTTGCCTGCAAATTACCATTGCATTGTTCTTTCATAGACCAATCACCATTGATTACTTACTTTTATTCGCCAAGACTATTTACCATAACTAATCTATTAAACAACAAACAAATCTACGACGAATTTTTACACCAGACAAGTTCATGGACTTAAAAAAACTAAGGTTATATTAATTTATCGATAAAGTCAATCATAGATAAATAGCGAGATATATATTCAATGATTTGATTTACATATATTGATAAACCGGCCTCATATGTTCAATATAAACATAACCTTATATGGAAGTCAATTAAAATACAAAATATATTTGTACGTACATGCAATTAAATCCTTGACAGGCATCAATGTTATATGATGATTATTATTAACGTGTTCTTGAAAATCATTTATGTCCATTTATTATGTAACAAAGGTTCAAATTGTTTATAAAAATAGTAATAAATTGTAAAAATTATTGACAAAGCGCTTTCTCTAATTTAAGGTATTGTCTAAGCTGCCTAAATAAAAATTCAGCCTGCGTATGTTTGTGCTCACAAAACTCGAAAAGTAGTCGGCCGAGTGACTTGAAATTTTGACACAACGTTGCATTTGAATACGCGCATGTTTTCGAAAATTGGATTTATTTCTTTCTTGTGTATGTATGTGCCTTTTATTTACTTTCCAATTCATTCCACATCAGAGTGAGCCGCAGCTAAGCGTGACCGGGTTTAGCTAGTTTTCAATAAAAATGGTACAAGAAAAATTTACCAATTTTCGATTATGGTAAACGTTTCATTTTTATATAAAAGAAAAAGAGCAAAAATAGAATATCTGGTAGTAAGTAATGGTAGCGGATAAGGAAGTAAAAGAAAAGTAGACGACTCAGAAAAGGAAAAAGAGAAACTACGAAAAGAGGAGCATCGAAAATGTTTAGTAATTTTATCATTTTAGTTTGATTATAAGTATTATTTGGTTTATAATTATAGTTTAGTTAAGAATACATTAAATTAAGATTTATACATGAAGAAAAAAATAGATTGTAGTACCGAGAGGTAGATTAATTAAATAAATACATACATCAAAGAGATTTGTTTTTAATTAGAATAAAAATAAACAAAATGAAATCGAATTTTAGTCAATCGAAAGAATTGCAATGCAGCCTAAGGCATATCATACATTAGTTTTTCTACCAACGACGTATTTGATCTTGAATTATAAATATGAATTAAACATAGGTAATTATATATAGTAATTAGTTGTTATTATTGCAATATAAACATGTATTTTAATGAAATTCCATTTAAACATTTTTCTAATCATTATTAAAACAAGTATGCTATTAAAGCATAAATTAATTAAAATAGTGACGATAAGATTGATGTATGATAACAATATTTTTTTTAATAATTCATAAATTGGTAGTATGACTGATACGTGCCAGTCTTGGAGATAGTGTGTTAGATTCGCTATCAGCTGGTCACGCGTTTCACGGTTAGGTGTGTCGATTAGTAACACTATGTAAAGATGGAGTTTGATCCCTGGTATTCACTGAGAACAAATGCTACTTACAAGCATCTGATGTTTATCGAATATATTCCTGAGCGTTGCATCGTGATACTATTTATTTAAATGATGCGTAAAGCGTCGTACAGATACGTGCGACTTAAAGATGCGCCATCCTACATTTGTTATACAACACATCCACACTAGTGCGACATGCAACTTAATACGTCGGAAGCTTTCATATTTCGAACGAACCTTCAGCCTGCTTTATAAAAACATATGTTTAAAAAAAAGTTGTCAGTTCTTTAACAATAGACAATGGTCTATTGTTTAGCACAAGTAAATAGAGAACCCATTGCAAGCGTATACAACTGTATCTTCTTTTATCAAATTGTCGCAAGTGTCACATGTTTAAGACGCACTAGCCTTTACGTTAAAAGTATAAAACATTTAGTAAACTAATGTCTAAATAATGTCAATTTATGAATGAAAATATTTAAATGTTGGATGTCGCACAAGTGTATACGACACATAACATTATTTTCCAATGAATACATGGCCTAACTGTGACCAAGACGAACGGACGGTGTACCGAGGCGCGACGTCGCGAGACACGTGGTTAAATAATGTAATTGAGGTTAGAATTGTTCAAGTATTAATTATTTATTACTTTTATCTTATGTAATGTTTTTAGTAATTACTCGGTATATTTAATACTAAAAGATCGATTACTTTGTAATCTATGAAATAAAATCAATTTATCGTGATATAACAACTGAACTGTTTCTTGCCTTGAACTTTTATTCTGGATTTTATTCAAAATCGTCTAATATTTTTAGACGTGAGTGATGAAACTATGAATCTTATGGGAAGTATACATAAGGGTCGTTTTATAAGAGCGCTAGAGATTGCAGGTCAAAATTGTTCGCTTATCTGGCAATTATAAATAGAAAGATTTATCAGTTAGTTCTTTTTTAGAAATTTCGAGAATTTTTATGTGTCATAATCTTTCTAATGCGTCATATTTTCCTAGATACAGATAATTATCATTTAAAATATAGAATGTACAACAAATTAGCGACGCCAGAACATGATGTTCACGAATTTAAAACGTAATTCATTGATTTTAAGTGAATGATGTTTAATTTGCTCAATATAAAACTGTTAAGCCAATAAAAACATAACCTTAATTTGCATTTTAATTTGCCAATATTAACAAACAAATGAATATCACATTAGTCCAATTCATGACGCATAACACCAGAGTTAATAAATAATAATAAAAGAACTCCTTAAGAAATCAATATTTTTCCAAGTAACTGCGCAGTTATCGTTTATTTAAATTAAAATTGATTTTATAAGAATATTTTGCAAACAATTTAATTATCTAAGAACTAACTTGTTAATTACGATTTTAAAAATATTATGCCATGTGATATCCAATGCTAATTGTTTTGTTGTTATTAAACCAGTCATTCCATAAATACGTTCTTAGTATAAAAACAATTAAACATGTTATTTCGTTTCACTTTAACAATTAAGATGCGAGTCATTTTTCAAGAATGTTATGGAACTAATTTTAAATATTGTGATAATTTAATGAACTGTATGTATTTTAAAAATATAATTAGTTATAAGTAGCGTGAGATAGGGTGGCCCATAATATGAGTTTTGATGAACTAATAGGAATCATTTTTTTATTACTTCCAGAGATTATTACATTCTGTCTTGTTGAGAGGACATTGAGTGATAAATATGAAAACTTATAAAGAATCTTGCTCGAGGATTTATTCCTCAATTGCAAAAGATCTTAGAACCTCATTAGCTAAGAAACATTGGCGGGATCATTATGCATGGTCAGGATTGCCGAGAAAACCACGTTTAAATATTTTCTTTTGTAAAACACGCTTTTGTTACATGTCGACGAAACTACAACTAAAATAACTAAATTTCAGTGACAGTTTTATTCCTATTACTATAATATTAGATAATACCCACCGACTGTATTCCACACGAATTTCACTAGTAATTAGCACAGCGTGATATAATTAACACGAGTTAAGATGTTCGGGAATTCCCTCTACATTAGAAAATAGCGCTACGTTTACTATATTTGTTATTCTCATTAAACATAATATTTGTTGTTTATTAAGTAAATAAAACAACTATCGATATAAAGTATTGTGCAAATCAGTTGGAACAATAACAAATAAACAAACGAAAATATTTATTGGTTTAGTAGTGACCACCATTAGCGTTATAAAGGGCCTTTCTACCCTTTCAGTCATCGATGCCACTAGCTACAAGGGGCACATAACACATCACTCTATTAGTTCGTAGAATGACATTTAGATGGCGCCACCATTGACAAATCCATATGATTTTTAGATAGTACCAACCTTCAACAGATATGTGTAAAAATTTCATAACATTTCGACCTTTACTTTACGTGTTATAGTGGTTTTAGTGTCGTTATGAAATCAGAATTTCATGTGTTGATAAAGGATGGATTTTAATAGGAAAGTCAAATTAATCTTTTAAAATAATTTCGCCTGGAACCTTGAGATTGGTTTACTTGGAATACAATCGTTGGATTATTTCCTTACTGTGTTGCAGTTAAGAATGAAACAAAACTATTGTTACACGTGTTTTGAAAGATTAATTTGGGGATAACCTTAAATATGATTTTAAACGGAATGAGCGATTGATTTCCCATTAAAGTTTATCAATTGGATTAAGCAGTTTTTCATATAAAAAAGTAATATTTAAATTTCTTATTTAAAAAAAAATTCACTTCGATTCCAAATAACAATATAATGTCATTCATTTGACTGGTATGCAAATAAACACACTATCGTCTAACATGTACAAGATTCTATTTCGCTTTCTGCATTCATTAACTTTTCTTAGTAGAAAGGTTATTTCTCTATTGGTACGTATGTTAAAAGTTTTTGCTTATATATTTGTTTTTGTTTCTAAGAGTATTTCTTTATAACATACTCGTATTTAAATATATCTCATAAATTTATTGAAGAAATATTTGGTTACTATTTAAATGTTGTTTTAATAAAAATAAGTATTATGTTCTTCATTTTTAAGACGTATGCAGCAACAGCTAAGGGTTCACTGTGAGAACAACTTGGATCGGTATATGATCGTTGGGCAATGCGGCCGGTACCACATTCGTATGAGAAAACAACCCAGGAAGAAAATCAACCTTGAAATTAGCTTGTGACAATGCAGAAAGTGTGAACCTTTCCATGCAAGATATCTTCTATATGAAGTAGAAATTAAATCTTGAAATAAGCTTGTGACAAGCTAGCCAAATTGAATCTTGGATTACAAGACAATTTTCAACGTGGGAATAGCTGTTGTTTCATACAGTTTCTCCCGCTTCCGTTCTCCTCCAAATCTTATTAGTCATGAAATTCTGAGTCTAACTTTAGCGATTTTATTTTTCTTTTATCTGTTGATCATATTATACAAGTTAAATATTTATTAATCATGATAATGGAAAATCACTGCACCCGTTTCATAAGCCATGAAGGAATCAATACACAAACAATTTATAAAATTCCATAATGAATGGAAACAAGAAAACAATTCTTAATGTTGTAATCAGATGAGATAACAATAGGTAAGGAAAGAGAAAAACAATATTATGGTTTCATAAATATTTAAAAGTATATTAATGGAAAACCACTTCCTCATCATTGAAATAGTTCGTATGATGATATAAAAATGGCGCCTCTATTGCCAAATCCATATAATTTTTAAATAGCCTTCAAACGATATCTGTCAAAATTTCAAACCATACCGACTATAGCTTTAAAAGTTACAGTGATTTTAATGAAGGTACTTTTGTAAATTTCAAAACACTAGAAAAATCTGAATTTCGTGTGTTGATAAAGCATTTCTTTTTAATGGATAAAAATACAGTGTCGGAATAACACTTGTCAAGTCATTGTTTTGCTTAAACATCTTCATTACTTACAATGTGGAGTACAGAATAATTGTTCCCTATAAAACTAAATTATACGAGATCATAAGACTGCAATTAAATGTAGGATCAAAGTTCAATTTTGTAATAGAAAGATCCTCATGACTGTAAACGAACCAATTGCTTTGAAAATATTCCACAATTACTAGGAAAAAACAATAATGTATTTATTGTTCTCTTGACCAAATAGTTCAATTAAAAACAGGAAGAATGCGAATTTAATTGATACAATATAATTTTAAATACTAGACTTTGTATTGTTTGAATCGCTGTATAAACTGTTACAGCTAATTTAGTAGGCAGTGTAGTGTCACTTGTTTTAGAGTTCGATTCACACATGAACATGATGCAAGCATATGACAAGGAAGTCAGAAGAACTACCATCGCAAATATACCGAAGCTGATTGTCAAATATTACATACAATATTAAATATAACTATATTTAAC
Organism: Panorpa germanica; assembly: GCA_963678705.1. Taxonomy (NCBI): domain Eukaryota; kingdom Metazoa; phylum Arthropoda; class Insecta; order Mecoptera; family Panorpidae; genus Panorpa; species Panorpa germanica. The sequence continues at coordinate 5,183,638 of OY783206.1, read as the reverse complement.
TACAATATTGTAAACTTAACATAACACAACTGTTTAGTAATATAATGACTAAACCGAAAACTGAACAATCGACCAGAAATTACCTTATCATAACATTAAACCTATTCATAGCAATTATTATTTATCAGCCGTAATTAAAAATAATTACCTCTTTATCAATATTCTAGAATTAATATTTTATACCTAGTACGTATTTGCAATAATCGAATTAATTATATCTACACATTTTATGATGTAATAGACACTACTAGCACGTTATCATTTTGTATCATTAAATAATCTAATCATTAGCGGAAATAATAATTATTTCTTTAATAAGTGGTAGAAATATTGCATAACAGCGTAAAAAGAGTTTGAAATGCAATTGTAACAGTGAACCAAAAATGTAACTTCTAACCTACAAAACGTATAAGACTATATAAATAGATACATATTACATTATAAAAATAATTGAATAATATAAAATAAACTTTTTAAATTAATATTAATTAAAACTTTATGGACATACTGCATTTATATGTCAAAATGACAGAATATACTAGTTAAGGTTATACATACATTCTTAATTTCTAAAGTTCAATCACGTGGTTGAAGTAGGTATAAATTTAAACAACAAATACTCGTACGTATAAAAAACATCCAGCAATTTCTTAAAATAAAGAAAATCGTATCTAATAGATTATTCTTTATAATTAACAATGCGTGTGGAACAAATTTCTTTAAATATTCCATTTACTGTGACACACAAGTATTAAAAATAAGTTATTGTTAATAACAAACAATGAATCGGTAAATAACATATATTATAATGAAGATATATTATAAATTCGATCATTAAGTAAATATTATTGAATATTTGAAACGGATATAAAACACATTCCTGAAATAACTAACATATGATATATAAATCCTAACCTCAAAACACTTCATAGAGCTATTAATATATTATAATGAATTAAACTAACCTGCAATATACTGTTGGAAGAGAGCCAAATAATAAATACTTAAAAATCGCACACAAACACTTAGTTAAATTTTCACATTGAAAAGCACAATAAAGGCCAAAATTCTCCGACCGCCCGAAGAAAAAATTAAACACGTCTTTCAAGAACGACTGTTTAAAACATATTGAATAGAGTTTCATTGAAAATTTGTCTCCAAGCGTAAAGAACTGTAGTCAAAAAGTAGGGGTAATATGTGTGATAACGTTTCGTTGTGTGAGTACGTCGTGTAACACGAGACAGTCATGGCAGGTTACGTATATTTTTTTTTTATCAGCTGAGAGCTGTGGTTTTTATAGTTATTCTTTTATCTTATTTTATTTAAAAGATTTCCTTCTTATTATTCCTTTTCTATATCTCACTTATTGATTTTTTTACATATAGGAACATACTAATTAGTTTGTAATATTTTCTGTAAATAACTTAATATTAAGCTATATATATTATGTACTATATAAGCAATATATAAGAATGATTTACTAATAGAAAGAAGAATAAGTCTCGTTGTTGCATTTGTCGCTCATAAAACAGTTATTATGTATTTTTCAAAAATATTTAAGGTTATATAAAAAGTTGTATGAAACATAAGTTACCCTTATAACTAGAAGCGCTCTTGGTGTTCATTACATGAACTACTAAAACATTTTCACTGAATAAATCGCTATAAAAATGTACAACTGTAATACAGGAAGCGGTTTTATGACTCTCCTTATGTTGCACTTTATTGGAGCTCCTTAAATTAATTATATTCAGTATTTCAGCGTAAAAACAGTATTCCAGAACAGGACATGAAATATAACAGGCACTTAGAAAAACAAATAAAGAATTATTATATTTAAATTATTTATTTACTGTCCAGCAGTATTTTAAATTAAATTAGTATTTAACTCTAAGATGAACTGATTTGTTATATCTATAAATAAAATAATTAACTTCTAATTGTTGTTACATAAGGGTATTGCTTACCATTATTTTAATAATAAACTAATTATAACTATAATAATTATTAATACATATAATATTGCATATACTTTAGATAATATTTAAATTAAAAAACTAAGTTTTAAAATTAAAATGTTATAATTGTAATTCGGTGAAATCTGTGATAAAGAATTGTGCTTTCGCTCTGACTTCCTCTCGAATAACATTTCCTCCAAATCCTATAAATAAAAGAAAAAATATATATTAGTATTGGCGCCTGCTATTTATAAGTAGGCAACTATTACAACCCATAAATAATTTTAAACTGTAAATTTCTAAAAGAAATATATTATATATTTCTGTAATATATTACGAATATTATTTAATTTTAGGTAATACAATGTTATAATTTTAGCTACATTATATTACTGATGACCCAAAGAATTTCGTAGTTATATTTCTACGAACTTCTAAACTTATATTTATGTAGGTTTTACATAACATTTACCTATAAAGTTATTCTCTACATATATCTTGCATAAATGCTACATTACTACACTGGCTGCGTGGATTTTCTTTTATACTGATGAAAAAGCTAATGCAGTATGATACAATAAATCTATCTTTGAAATATGATATATGTTTAGACTTTGCAAGAACGGCGGGAGTAGGAGATTAATCCAGACAAGCTTCAGACACTTGTTTATAATAACCTTAGTTGCAAACTTAATTAAGATATGTGTTTATTATTTAAATAAAAATTAAAGATAATCTTTAGACCACACAAGGCACGAGTTGAGGTTATGTTGCAAGTAATTTAACACGAGTACATTCAAAGTTCATGGCAGATTACATATAAAAGTGAAGCGCTTTTTTATTTAAATCTATTTTTTATTTCTGGCTGTAAAAATATTGTTTGCCAGACCCATATCTTAATTTATATAAAACTGTACTATGTATAGATAAAGTGGGCTATGAGGCTCTAAATATCCAAATATTTTATAATAATAGTCGCAATATTATTGGATATGGAGGTTATAATAGTCAAGTAACAAACCATTTATTCATTATTAGTAATTCTTTGATGTCATGCTTCATTCCTATTCTCTTGTCTTCTATGAATTGTGTAAAAAAGATAAATAAAACTGCTAGTCAAACATTAAATGCTACTAGCTAATGCTAAATGCTAAATGCTACGTTTTGTGGTAAAGTAATATCTTTTCATTTTAATATTTACCTATAAATGTATCTGCATTTGCTTCTTGATCAGTGGCGCCATCTCCAATCATTGCCACGTGTTTATAGCCATGAAGTTGTTTCAATAATGTGATAACAGCTCCTTTTCCTCCACTTCGACATGTTGGTTGTTGTGTATCAAAACCGCCATATTTTCCTAAAATATAAAACAATTTAAATATATCTCAAATTGTATCATAATTACATTCGTTGATATCCAGTATCCTTACCATTAAAATAAAAGAATAATTTATTAGCAAATACATTTTCAATTGGTATGTTTAATTCTTTTGCAACTGGTTCAATTAAACAGAAGAAACCGCCGCTAACGAGGTAAACTGGGATTTTTCTGCGTTGGAGAGATGTCACCAAATTTCTAGAAAAATTTTGATATTAATATAAGTTATTCGATATTTAGAAACAGTTATTTTAAATATTTATTTCTATTCTTACTTTATCCCAACAGTTAGTGTTGAAGGATGCTCCTTGATAAAATCTCTGATTTGTTGTTGTGATGGTTGTATGATATCCAGGCGCATTTTTAATGCATCTTGAAAAGTCATACTACCTTTCATTGCTTCTTTAGTTCTGGAAATAATAACAATATAAAAATGAATAAGTAATTCGCAGAATACAAAATTAATAAATATCTAGCACTCAATTTTAACTGGTGAACGTTTTTCCCCAAAATACATTTCGTTACAGCTATGTTACTTCGAAAACAAATCTGTAGAATTCCAGAATTTAAAAGAGACTTTAAAATACTAGATACAGAGTGATCTGCCAAAGCATGTGGTCAGTTTGTCTATTAATTCTTATACTTACAGTTTAGCTACTTCACATCCTTTCCCGCAGAACTTGGCTAGTTCATCAATTCCTTCTTCCATGATAACAGTGGAATCCACATCAAAACACACTGCTTCTGCAGCGCTGAGCGCTCGTACTGCCTCTGCCGACATAACGGAGAACCCAAAGATAGTTAAACTGTAAATTGAAATAAAATCAATTATAAAATAATAATAATAAATTTATAATATGTTTAATGAACAATATTAAAAAACAAATGATTTTATTTAACTGTTTTAATTATGTTGTTTAATATAATGTATCGGCTTTTATGTTACAAAGAAATGTCACAAGTATTTATATAGAGGACAGGATATAGTGAACTATACAGCTATGTGCAGTTATTAGGGTTGCCAACACTCTTAAAACAATAAATATACTTATCAACAATATAATTACATTTAGTTTTATATCATAACTTGTATGCGTAATTATTTACAAACACTTAAAAAAGAAAATGTATAGAAATAGTTTATCTAAGAAACGCACCAATACTTTTATTGGCGTTCGTAGTTTCTGACAATTTTTTAAAAGCCTCTATTTTCTAAAGTAAGGTACTTAAGCCCGCGCCCTAAGGTATGGGATTTATTTTACACTTTATTTGAGGTCGACTGATAGTTTTGGGTGAACTTACATAACCTAAATTCGAAAATATAGGCCTTTGAAAAATCATGACAAGTTGTCGAACCGTTTAAAACAGTCACAAAAGAAGTTTAGTGCACTTTTAACTGACAATAAAACTATGGATCCTGATAGATAACTTTATCAATATAAAGTACACTTTTACAGAATTTTATAAACTATAGCGACAACCCAATTCTACAAATCTAATAAAGTTGACCTGCTTATTTACAAACCCGAACAGTTGGCAACCAAAGCTCAAAGTGATCTAGTTTTAACTCGTATCAATTGAACAATATACATGATTTGATATTAATTGAGTCATGAGGAAAAAACTACTGAAAATTATAAATAGAAAAAATGAATTGATAAAACCATGGTTTAACTATTGTTGCAGTATAACTAACCCATTGATAATTACAATATGCTAATTTTTCCGGATATTTAATGTAGTAAACAATATGACCTACATTTTGAGGTTAAATACAAGCATTGCATCTGCATATTCCAAGAAATTAATCATTGCTTTTGTTCATTTATTCCTTATTTAAATAATAATAAGCGCATGACTTTGTTATTAAGGACGTTCTAAGAAAATCACTTTTATCCAGTGACTGATATGTATGAACGACACCACTGCCTAATATTACCAAACACACACGAAGATCACAGCAGTCAGCGTCAAGCATAACTGCTCTCGCCCGCTGTGTTGACTAATTTAAAAATAATTGGATGTCCGGGGGTTTTAATAAGCAATTTTGTAGAATTCAAGTATAAAGCAACAACCCAATTTTTGCCAAATTTATTAAATACATATTTATATTAACATTTGATTTCTAAGTATTCAATTAAAATGATATTATTGTCGATAACTTAAAATGTATAAGATTGAGTTCACAGAAAATTATCTCAGAAAAATATTTATTATGTCTTATGTTCTACTTAATTAAAAATTGTTATTTTTTAAATAAATAACAACTTATTATCTATTTAATGAATCTCGGCACGTGCTTTTAAGAGCAATTAACAAATGGAAAAAATATCAACTTTGTAGACGGAATCAAAACAAGAAAAAAATGTATTTTTATAGATAACTACAATATTAATGACGTATCACGTGATCTGCATTCTGTATCCGACTGCGAAGATGATAAAAAGAATGTTTCTTGCTTCAAACTTCACAGCTATGAAAAGTTAGGTTAGTAACAGATTTAATTGTAGTTACACTATTGTTTTTATTGAGTAAATAATTTGTAGACTGTTTTATAAATTAAAAATTTAATGGGCTTGTGTCCTCATTATTTAGTGGTCGATTGATTTTTCAATTGTTGATTGAAATTGATGTTAATAAATGTGTCTATTTTAATAAAAATATATGTGTTGACGGAGATATAGCAATTAAAAATTTGAATTGTACTTTTAGCGCTAGAAATGATCGGCCATATTTATATGACGTTAAATGCATTTTAACGTCAGTTATTTGTTGAGTAGGTCAGTGCTGTGATAATGTTTTGTAGCTGTTGGTAGTCGAAATAATCAAGTCAAGTCAAAGAATAATAAGTTTTTATTTTATTTAACCCTGCTAAGGCAGACATAATATTGGAATTTTATTGTTCCTTGAAATAGCTGTAAATAATATTTGATATTTTGATATATAAATACATATAGGCAGCGATTGTGATGTCACATGCATTTGGAATGTGTACAACGTTGAATCCCTTTAATAATTAAAGAGACAAAATGACTTTTTTAATTGTTAATATCTCTTAACATATAAGGAGTTATTAAAAAATAATTGAACATTTGAGGTTCTAGTAACCCTCTTTATTAATATATAGTACACTTTTATAGAAATTAAGACATAGGACATAAAGCTCATTGGCACATCTACTTCGCCCATAATCCACTAACCAGTGCTGCCATCTATATTCTATAACTAGTAATCAAATGAATGCCTTTAACATTATTGGATTTCATTGTTTGTTTATAAGGAATATGCAGTTTGTATTATTTGTTTAATTTCTTTGTTTAATGCTGGTTTAAACCGGTTTTAACGACTTATAAATTAAATAATTTTGTTTAAAAAATGTTTGTTTGTATGTATTTTTAATGTACATATACATATATCATTATGAATATAAATTGATCATTTAATTGTGAATGTATTCATCACATAATGTAATCACTAAAAATTTAAATGTGGAAAGTTGACCTAGATTTGTATTAAATAAGAGAGTAATTCATTTTTAAATATTATAAACAATTTTATAAGTTGCAAGTTAAGAAAGGTTATAAGTCGAATTTCTTATTAGTCGTTGCTAACGAAATCAGTGCATGTATCACAATACACAAATCAATCATACGATCCATGACCCGTCAACTTTATTGATATTAGAAAATAAAAACAAGGAATTCAAATATATAGTCAGTCGAAAGGATACAGGCGAAGAATCCCTAAAAACAATTTCTTCGGATTAATTTTAAGGAGGTTATTTTTTTAATTTTTTTTATTACCTTGTTGAAAGGTACCAGTGAGAAAGTTCTTTTTTTTTCTTCAAATTTCATATGATTTTTAGAAAAGAAGTAGAGGTTTCAGTCACGTCACTACCGAGCGAAAAGTTGTTTAAACTATGGCTGCATATAATGCAATTTCGCGTAAGAATAAATAAACAACCATAAAAGTTATTCGAAATAAATGGTTTAAAAAAATAGGTTCCCTAATTTAGCCTTGTACATTGTAGTTACATTTTTGAAATTATACAGAAAAGTCGGAATCAAATTTGCATTTATTCTTTTCCTCTCAATGTTTCAAACGTATCTTTGAAATTAAATGATTTAAAAAGTGAGAGAAATTAATAGTAGTTTCTTAAAGTATCGTATATGCGCATTCGTCACTTTACCTTCAAATTTAGAAAGCGCATAAGAAAAAAATATATTACGTTTAGGAGGTTATACAATTCTGAGATACAATTTCTTTTGCTTCTTCGGCTCCATTCCAATTTACAGATACGATTGTTTCTCACTGTAAAATGAATAATTGGATCGTTCTATAGAAAAAGTTTATCTCTAATTTAGGTTCATTCTACAGATACAATTTTTTACCTCGGTAAAACGAATCATTGCCAAAGATATGCAACAATGCATATTCACTCTTCCATTTATTCTACAGATACGATTCTTTACCACTCTTAAATGAATATATAATCAAATAGTCAGATACTATTTTTTCATTACTGTAAATTGAATAACTGTAAAAATGTTTCCTCTCAGTTACAGATTATATATTGCTTATATTTGCACTGACGAAAAAATGCAGTCATTACAACCTCTGTGCAACGCAAAATGCATCAAGAATGCAACTTTCAGTTCCTGTACCATAATGATAAAAACCATTTCCTCAAATAAAGAATCTTTACTGGTTTAAAATTAAAAATCAAACAAACTTACCGATTCATTATTTATATGTATTTAAATCTTCTTTAAAGTTAATGTCTGAGATCACTCAAATGAAACGCACTATTCAATTTAAAATACTGTCTCTACTCAATGTATATTTTGTTATGCGATTTTAAAAAACTTGTTCGTTTGCAGACAACGCTGCATTGAAATATAACGTTCGAGTATCGAATTGAAATCGGCGCGCTGTAACGACGACGGGTTATCGTTAACACGAATGCTTAACAACTGTGCATTGACAGACGCGCGTTTACTTAATATACCCGATGTGTATATTTTTTCAAACAAATAAATTCCTTATCACACATGCTGTCAAACGGAAATATTTTATTTCTAAATAGATTAAAGGTTATTTTGATGATTTAGCGCGGAATTGATAATTCACTTTTATTTGTGGTATAGAAAACATACGATTCTATTGGTTTATTAATTTGTTTTTATTTGTTGAGTGTGACGTCACATTCATACATATGTATGTGTTTTCTCACAAATAAGCAATTATTTTCACTAAAAAACAACTTTATTAAACAATATAAGAGAGCTGTAATTTCATAAGTAAGTACATTGAGAGTGCAAACTTGAGCTGTGCACTTTTTGTAAGCTTTTCAATGTATTGTGCTACCTATAATGACATAACAAGGTTTCATTTTTCTTTTAGATCAGGACCTAGGTGTATATTTAACATTATTTCAGTGGTGCGCCTGTTAATGGGTTCCTTATTAACATAAATCAATGGTTGCAAATCTATAACACATGTGCCACGTGAAATTGTGACTAGATACAATTCGTGGAAGCTAATAGATTTAAGGGAGGATTGAAAGCAATGTGACTACATTCCATTGGTTTAGCGTGGGATCAGAAACTTAATTAGGTCAAGGATTTTATATTATCCTCAAATTATGTTTCATTAGTTAATGAATAATATTTTATCCTATACGTATGTAAGTGTTTTTGATTAAGCATAAGTATTAAGTTACCAACAATATTCCAGTTAAATAAAATTTTATTATTGTAAGAAATACTTATCGTAAACAAGGTCAAATTCATTATGAAATTTTGAATTTTTTTGCGTAGATACGTAATAATTACATAATATTTTCTACGCGAATGAGTCACAATCATAGCTAGGTACTGTAACCGTAATTACGCTTCTGATCAGAGCCGGCTTAGGCTATGCTGGAAGCCCTACGATATATATAATTGTATTTTTCAGCAAGAAAACTACTTTTGTAATGTCTTGTTCTGACAAAAGATAGGAGAATTGTTTTTCTTTATTTTATATTAATGCGATTTTGACAACTATGTTACATCTAGTAATTGTAATAATTATGTACTTCTTTGCTTTATTGCTTCTGGTAAGTTTATTTTATTGCCATTCACAGAATATATATTCTATTTATGGAAATATAACTCTAAACCAAACATGGCGCCTAGATGACTAGATATAGAAAATGATTTTGGAAAATTCGTTACAGCTTAAAGGTTAATGTACCTTTGTAGCAGGCTTTAATATTATAATTTCATTTATATATTTTTTTAAATTTTATTTAATGACTATAATAATAAATATATATTGCATAAAATCTCTTATTCTTCAACGCATTTTTTGTAAGTCATTTTTTTATTTCCCCACCAAACTTAAGCGTAATGAACTTGTTATATATGTATTATAAGAAGGCTGAAATAATGACGTCAGAGATGCATTTTTACAAATATATGTAAAACAAATATGTGCAAGCAATGCAATAATAAGAATCTGTTAAATTTGTTTTTGAAATACAGTGTAATTTATCACAAAAATGGAACATGTGTCGATGCATGCACAGATGAGTTTCCAATGCATGGTTTAATTATTTCAATAAAAAATGTAAATTTGTTTATTCAAAAGCACGATATTAAAAAACAGAATGGAAAAATTTGGACAAATTCGTGATGTTTTAAAATGGACCGTTTGCCCTAAAGACTTTTGCACTAATTTTTAATAAGTAAACTCTTAGATTTTATATTACAAATTCCCTAACTTTATTGATAGTTAAAGCTGGGCGCACACTGCAGTAACCCAGTAAACATTTCGGAGCATTTTGGAGTCTCTTTGACATCATATTGGAGATGCGTTTGATATTTTTGTCATGAAAGAGTTCATTTATAGTTCAGTTTCTCACAATTCTTCATATGAAATGTCTGTTTTATCGGCTACAGATGACAGAACCACTCCACCTGTCGGAATACAAATGAAGATAAAGTTGTTGCGAACTTCAATTAAGTGAAATAGTGATAGAAACGTCACAAAATAGGGCACTTCACAAAATGTTTACTGAGAAAGTATAGTAGATTTTATTTTCTGAAGGTTTTTAATAATAAAGTCGGAGATTGGCGGATCAGATCGCTAGACAGGTCTCGTAAAAAATTCAATTGTATCCAGTCACAATAGACTTGTGTATTTGAACATACATATAGTTGGCGTTGTCTCTTTTTGTTTAACTTGTCTAACTCTTTCTATCTTTAATAAAAGCAATTGTCTTAAGTTTGTAAAATTGTCAACAACTGCCTTAAGATAGTTGAGAGCTAAAAAAAAGCAGGCTAGAATCCCACTGGTCCAGTATTCAGCCCGTGGACTTTAGATTAACAACCCCGTCTTAGAATAATACACACACAAATTTACTGCTTGATTTGATGCCAATGGAAAGTTCCAAATTATTTGAGATTGGGATTTTAACATGGTAACATCAAGGCCTCACCTGTTGCTCCGGCGGTACGCTGTCTGGGTCATTACTATTGATTCAATCTTAGGAAATTTCCAAGACGTTTTATTACCTGTTTAAAATATGTTTGGTTTATCTTTCAGTATGGAAAAATGAAAGTTAGGTCGTCTATAGAAAGTAATTGATGTTTTTACAATAAATATATTATTTTGGAAATAAAATATTATAAAAACATATATAAAATTTGCGACAAAAAAAAAGAAACCGCCCGAACAGGGACTTGAACCCTGGACCCTTGGATTAAAAGTCCAATGCTCTACCGACTGAGCTATCCGGGCCTTGTAAGCTGTTATTTTAATATGATTAACATCGAAATGTTCTATTACAAAAACAAAAAAGCAAAGCATGTATTATTTTAATTACTTCTGTAATTTAATTAACCAATAGTTTTAATCAACACTTTAGATTGAACGACCTTGTTATTTACAATTAATGAATACAACGGTGGAATTTCCAATTAAGGTACTTTAATATGTTTTAATATTTCCCACAATTGAGATAATTACATTTAATATTTAAATAACAATATGACGTAAATGTAGTTTCAAAAATTTAAAATCACACGTATTGGTTATTGAGTACCATTATATCAGTAGTATCAGCTAAAGCGCGAAATCAGTGTAGTCTTAATTATCTTCCAGACTACATTGTATCAATTGTATCTAGTCAAGATTGCCTTGAACTACTAGCGGTGCTAAAGGTTATCCACCAGTGCAGTGTCAAGGGACTTAATATTAATTCTCCAAACGTCATTTTAAACCTTATTGCGTCAGCTATATATTGTTACGTGGTTGCAACAAAATTGTAAGAAATGCATACAAACACCAAGAGGTTATCTTTTGCATGCTCCACACAGCTGACCAGATTATGACGTCATATTTGTAGATCACTTTTCTTTATTAAATACTTCAATTCTTCATTTAAAAATATATCTATTTGCTTTTGAGTGATTGAAAAAATAAAAGAATTACCTTAGCGGCGAATTTATGACCGCCATGCTTCTGACATCACTTAGAATGAAACAGGCATATAAATACAACAAGGACGGCAATATATCGGACGGTAGAGTGTACCACGTAAATGACGTCACGCGTTAAAAAGATTGTCTCTTTAACTTTTCTGGCTCTAATGGTTATTGGTAATGTAATATCTTCTATAAAATAAGTATTTACAAAATAAATGCATTTAAGAGATTATGATAGCCGACCTATTTAATATATAGATCAATACAAACAATTTAAAAGATGAAAAAAATAAGTGGCTTTTAATAGCGTCTTACATTACAAAAGGGTACTTCATTTCAATAAGTCCTTCAAGCGCGGAATGTATATGATAAGTAGTTATCATACGAGTATAAATCTACATATATTTTACTAATTACATACCAATAGCAATTTAATTAACAATATCAATTACTTTAGAGAAAGTAAAGAGTCAGTGAATTTGTTGTCACTGGATATAACTGAAATTTAAATTACATGTTCTCTATATCAATTGAAAAACAAAAGAACATTTTAGTCAATTTCCAAATTCATTACCGAAATTAATTATCTACAGTGACATGTCAACATTTTTGATACCTTAAACAGGCTGATTTTAAATTGAATATATTTGTTATTGCATTAAACTACAAAACAGCAACTTAACCTAAAAATTCAAAAATCTACTTACCCTATGAATATTTCACTTTATCAGTTGCAACACTTGTTGCTGTAATATCGAGCACGATCTTAAAAATCACACAATAACAATAAATGACTTTTAACTGATAACTGTTGCTTAGTACTATGTAGTAACTTTGTTTTTGTTTATGATATTTGAACGTAAATATGACGTCTAACTTACATGTTTATACTACCGATAATAAAAAGGAAATACACTTTTTGGTTAGTATAGAAATCATTAACCTTGATAACATTGTTGTAAACAGAACAGCTGATCTACAAGTGCTATGCGATTAATATGAGTTTTATATCTTTTTGTATGTGTTTCTGCGTGACGCTGCAACTTGTTTGTGCAACGCTGTTATGCAATCGTTTATTATAATTATATGAATATAAATCGTTGAATATAGCATGTAGATAGAACATAGAAACTATATAAAAATAGATGTAATAATTGATATCTTCTATTTTATAATTAAGTCAAAGTTTTCACATTATAGAGGGAATCCCTTTTAATTAATCCGTTTTATATATACCTGCATTTCTATAGAAAGTCTGAGGTTTTAAAATTGTACCCAGCCATAATTTAATAACCAATAAATCAGCCGTAGATGACCTTTTTGTTTTGTTAGATTTTCTTCTAAGTGCAATTGTGCTGTCATTAATAACAAATTCGCTAATTTGATTTGTAGAAAGATACAGTGCTGCCATCTTACACGCAAACGATTTAATTTATAGCGGGACTTTTAAAACGCAAGTGTCAGTTCTTTTCTTATTAAATGTAAGTACAAAATGATTTTCAATTTGCTACATAATTTAAAATTTGTAAATTACGACAATTAAGTTATCCATATGCTATGAATAATTAAATCTGATAAAAATATAAAATCATTTCAAAACAAATTATTTTTTTATAAAAACCCAAAAACTTGAAACCGAATAAAACTGCTTTTCTTATCGTAAGGTTAATGGTCGTTCTGTCTGGCTTAAATTAACTACATTTTTTATTTTAATTTTAATGTATTTGTACGTATCTTATCCTTTTTGTCTTCATAACCTCATTTCAATATTTTGCGTTTTAACAACAGTTTTTTCACATATTTATAAATAGATCATACACTAATAAATAATATGCAATTTCGTTATTTATTAATTTTGTATTGTTGAAATATAAATTGACGCAACTTTCGTATATGGTTATTATAAAAGAAGAAAGAATTTGTACATATAGTTCAAATTAAAATTAAAAGAGGTTATAAGAGTGGTATAAAACTATAATACGATAATGAATTTTATCTTATTCGTTTCTATATATATTTTAGAAAAATAAGTAAGTCTTTTTAGTTATATCGCCAGTTTATACCACACAACTTATTTTAAGTATAAGTCGCCGCCGAACTCTCGTAATTAGAACTATACATATTACTTTTAATATTTTACTAAAGTAAAACTTAATCACAATTAATCTAAAGGGTTTTATGTAACTGTTAATCGAAAAACCTTTAATCCTAAAGAAGGACTTTTTAAAATAATAATAATAATATTTATAATTGTAAAAAAGGAGTATGCTAATGCGCAAAAAGGTAGATTTATTTTTCAAAAGCAGTAAAATAGGTCACAAAACGTTGTGTAACGACGTAACAGGTAATTTTTATTATATGTTAAATAAACCTAAATATATTTAACTGTGTTTAGCGGACCGAATTTATGGATAATATACAAATAAATATTTATATATTTATATGAAAAACGGTACATAGAATTAATATTACGTAGAGGCCATAATTTACCTCTCAGACTTACTGCTGCGTAGAAAACGTAAAGGTGAGGTATATTGTCAAGTCATAACCTTAAAAATATCTAAAGATCAAACCAATTAGTTCGAAAATTTGATGTAAGATGGCAGAGTAAGAAATAAGTAGTCTTCATTAGTGAATGTCTTATTTTTAATATTATATTTCAATTCAATTGGTTTAACGTCCTCATAATTGCAATGTTTGTTGCTAATGACGACCTTCTACTATATTGGCAGTCTTACATACTTCGTTTTTTATTTCTTAATTATCTGATTGTTTTAGCACTATTTTTTAAACAATTTAATTTATAATCTTCATTTATTTAGATCCGCCTCTGCTAAAGAAGCTTCTATTTAAAAACACGAGAATACTACTCATTCTTAATGTACTATATTTTGTCTAGGACAAGTCCAAATTCACGTTGTGAAATTAGTGACAAATTTATCAAAATATTACTCAAAAATATCTAACACAAAAATTACATAATTGGCATTAAAATTGATAAGAATACGGATTCTCAGAGCACGTGGCTTTATAATTTATTACATAAATAAAAGATCCCAATTATGATAATGAAATATATTACTGCTTTATTTACTTATTAAAAATTACATTAATTTTACATTTTATAAAAAATTAAACATATATTCTGAAAACTTAATATTTATTACTTGTTTTATATATACGGGAGTATAAAATTTAATAGAGAAAATTAAAATGAAAATTCTGAAGGATCTGAAACAAAAGCTGTAGCATTTTTCACTGCTGTACCTGATGTAGCAGGCCGAGTAGAAATATTAACCTGCTTTGATGTTTCTTTCTTTAATTTCGTAGTTTTCATCATATTTTCAAACCACATCGTAGTAGTAGTCCCTGAACTGGAGGTGCTATCTTTAGCTGTCGTGCTTGAATCAGTTGGTGATCTTTCACCACTAGAATAACTTTCTTCTACATTCCTTTTCTTGTTTGGAATGTCACATGTTGGTTGATTAACATCCTTACTAGTTTTCGAGCTCTTTATTGGTAGCCCTGCAGTCCTTTTTCCTTTTACATTTTCGCATGGTTCTGGTTTATTCTGCAAGTCATCATTTTCATCGAAACGTATATCTTCATCTAATTTTTGTGAGGGTATAACACTCGCGGTTTTCGGTTGACTAACTTCATAAATAGTTTTTTGTACATTTTTGAATTGAGGATGTTCTTCCGTAAAAGTCTCATTCGCTATAATATTAATTAACGGTTTTGGTTTTGAAGGATTTTCTTCAATAAAAGAACTTTCAAAACTCCCATTTTGTGAATTATCGTTATTTTGATATTGGTTTAAAACAGTAGTAGCTTGACTCGATATATGGATTGGAAAATCTTCTCGATTATCTTCAGGAGAAAGATCAAATAGGAATGGATTAGATTTGGAAGGAGAGAAGCTACCCATTCTCCATGCTCTTTCTGGAAATTGTTAAGTCATTAATTAAACTTATGTTTTTATAAATTTAGATAAAGTAAAGATTTAGAAATTGTTTATACAAGCAAAGCGTGAAGCTTAAAAGCGAACGAACTGAAGACAAAATTGTCGTTAAATAGTTTTACTGTTGCTACAGCAAGAAAGGTTAAGGCAACATTATATAAAGACATCAAATAAATAGTGATGACACTGAAAAATATATCTCAATGGTTAAACAGACCGTCTTAAAACTGTTTTGTCTCCAGTTACCATACTGAAATAACAGATCTAGCAAATAATTTTGAAGCGAATACAAAATGTTAAATAAAGTAATTATTTTTAATGATTTAAAAAAACATACCTGAGGTCAAATCAATATTTTCATTATAATCCATAAAACCATTATTTGAAATTTGTGAAAGTTCATCATTTTTAATTTCAGGTTCTTCTCGTTCTCGTTTGCTCTCATTCTCAAAATCATCAAATTCTACTATATTTAACGAACTAGAGCTGGAGATATCATGACTTTGATAGACATTTAAAAGATCATGATCAGTTTCTCCAGGTAGTGGTTCCGGTTGATCAACAGCAACATTGGCAAACTTTTCATTTAACATGTCCAATTTGCTACACAAATCAGTATTTTCCTTGTATTTGTAAAATACTTTTTCCAAAGTTTCTTGAGTCAATAACGAAGCAGATTCGAGGGTTAATAAAGTCGCGCCAAATTCATAGCACAATCTCTCGTGAATGCAGTCCTCCAAGTCATTTTGGGTGGTTTGAGCCTTAAAAGAGGATAAATCAAATTACGATAAAGACTAATGGATAATCAAACTTCCTAAACGAACCGTCATCTCGTGATGCGAAAGAACTTGATTACAACTTGCTCAGAAGGTCGTTGTCGCAATGTGAGATCGACCTTACAGTAAGTAAATTTAACGTGACCTGCGTGAGTTTGAACTATCGTAAACCAGACAGCTTCAAAAAATATATTTCAATCACGCAGACGTAGTAGTACATGACGCAATATTTTATCTTATTGATAAGTGCCGGTGTTGTTGCCATTGCTGATGTTGTTGCAGTATGCAATTAATGCAATTTAAGCGTTTATCGTCACATAATCCAATAAACTGATGCACAAAGGTCATGGGTTATAAGTTTTATTAACCCGTGATGTTTAACTGATTTGTAGATTGATGTAAGATGACAATAATTTCTACCTCGAATTCCTAGAAATACGTATTCAAGAATTGCACAATTGCAGAATTTTAAACATGATTTTCCATACTACCATTTAATGGAATATATTTATTGTTGAAAACACGGTTTTTAGGAAACTTATTCAAATGACGAATTATTATATAATGTAATGGGAGAAGTAGATGGGAAGGAATTAGAAAAAGAAGGACCATAAATGTTGGGATCAAGTGAACAAAGTAAAAGTAATAAACTTTGTGAAAACACAACAGAAGATAACGAAAAAGGATCGGTCCAAGGGAATAAAGGAAACAGATGGTAAAAGGAAGCTACTAAGCAGAAGACTGGACGAAGATGCAAGAAAAATACAGACGCAAAGACGAGAAAGGGAAGATACGCAAGCAGAGCTATTTGCTTCCTATCAGACCTACGATAACTCTATCTCCCTACAGACAATGTGGATCCGAAGTGTATAAATTCAAATACGATATTCTAGAAGTTGACCTAGTATAGGAATCGACATTTAGGCGATATAGGGTGACTTATGGATAACAAAAAGAACAGAGTAATCGTTTGGAAGTCATCATAAAGTGAGGCGAAAGTTTCAAAAGCAAAATGCATTACCCCACTCCATAAACTTAAGCTCTAAAATACGAAATTTCTTTTCCTGAACGTACCCCAATATAGTTTCTACGTGTGGCTTAGAACGTACTTCAAAAAATCTTACTCAAATTGTAATCAGGCTATTCGACATTAGTATCATACGAATGAACCTGTACAATACCTGTTCATTTGCCTTTAACTGCTTTAAAATTGCTTCAGCATCCTGTATAACAGATGGAGGAAGGTTAGCAGATTTTGCTATCTGAATGCCGTATTCTTCCACTGGAGTACTACCTACTTTTACTTCATGGGTATATTTTAATCGTTCTCTTCCACTTTCAGATTTTTCTTCAATGGCTTCCAAATATAAACTTAAAATAAAAGATTATAAAGATCTTATTTCACCACACTTAAGACACCACAAAAGGAAACTTACTTCGTTATGTTATAGTGATGAAGATACATTTCCGTTAGTTTCAAATAATGAGTCGTGAAGAATATGAATGGTTTAGGAGGTATTTTGTAGTTTCTAGTATTTTTCGATTCGCTGAATTTAATTTTTGCAAGATGTTCGGAAATTGCCCAAGCTATTGCTGTTCCTTCTTCTACAGATGTTCCTCTGTTATACAAATATGTATATTGTATATTATAAAATTAAGAAAAGGTGATATTAAGATTTGTCTGATTACACACCTGCAAAGCTCATCTATGATAACGATGGAACAAGGTGTTAACTGCTGTAGGATATACTGCATTTCTCTCATCTAAAAGATTTATATTTTCTTAAATGAGTGATTGACATGAGTCAAAACAAAGTGCAACAAGGTAGGATGGAATCATAAATTTTGTGACGTCACATCTAATCCAAAATTTGACTTCTTAAAAAAGAAAAGTTTATACTAAAGAAATATATAGGAATAAAATTTTAAATGAGTGACTTCACAACGCAAATGAGTTTTTAGTTTAGTATATTTTTCCGTCATATATGTTTTTAATAAATTTAATTCAAATTAGGTTATTATTTTAATAAGATTAATATACATACATCTCCAATAACTAATAATAACACATTTGTAAATGTTGTACTTCAATTTTACCTCCAATACATAACTTGAAGCGTTAGTTTCAATGCTGTCTTCAAAATAAATTCTCGAAAATATTCGATCAGCAATTCGAAATTCCGCGGTTGTAGCTGGTACGTAACAACCAATCTAAATAAATTGTTAAAGACGTCTGTTACTAACTGTTCAGACAAAGTATATACAGAAAACTAGAGAGAGAGAGAGAAAGAAATACACAGAAATATGAAAAGTAGCGTTCTGCCTATACTTAGTCGTTGGGGCAAGTATATAATTTGCTACTATGCTAATGGGCTTGTGTCCTATGTCTTAATTTCTATAAAAGTGTACTATATATTGATAAAGTGGGTTACTAGAACCTCAAATGTACAATTATTTTTTAATAACTCTTTATATGTTAGGAGATATTAACAATTAAAAAAGTCATTTTGTCTCTTTAATTATTAAAGGGATTCAACGTTGTACGCATTCCAAATACATGTGACATCACAATCCTTGTGTAAGGTTACCAACCTTACAGCTCATAAATCTCTGCTATATGTATTTTTATATCAAAATATCAAAGATTATTTACAGCTATTTCAAGGAACAATAAAATTCCACTATTATGTCTGCCGTAACAGGATTAAATAAAATAAAAACTTATTATTCTTTGACTTGACTTGATTATTTCGACTACCAACAGCTACAAAACATTACCACAGCACTGACCTACTCAACAAATAACTGACGTTAAAATGCATTTTACGTCATACAAACATGGCCGACCATTTCTAGCGCTAAAACAACAATTCAAACTTTTAATTGCTATATCTCCGTCAACATTTAGATATTTAATAAAATAGACACGCCAATACACATTTATTAACATCAATTTCAATCAGCAATTGAAAAATCGACCACTAAAAAATGAGGACACAAGCCCATTGCAGAAAATCTCCTTTTTTAAACCCTATCCCTAATCTAAACCTTACAGTTAACCTACCTGCACTAAGATATGTTGTACAGCTATTTGTTTAATAAATGTACTTTTCCCACTCATATTGGGACCAGTTATCAAAAAGAAATTCTGTAAAGAAGTCGCTTTCTGTAAAAGAAATACACAACATTGTATTAAAACTATTGTCACAGAACAATATTAGGGGCGATAAAAGGCTACGTGCCTAGGAAGCCCGAGAAACTATATTAAAAAAAAAAAAAAAAAAAAAGTTTTTGAGTTTCTTTCTCTAATCGAGTAGTAGTATAATTTACCACATCGTTTGGAACAAGAGGAGTATCGGACAAATACTCCAATATTGGATGCACTCCGCCTAAGACAATTAAATGGTCGCAGAACATCGGTCTTATGTAATTTGTAGCAGAGCTGACTGTCGCCAATGATTGCAGAACATCCAATTCGCCAACGAGGTCAATCAGGGAATACAGAATAGACATGTAACTGCGTATTGAAGTTAGCAAACTAGATATCACACTGTAAGTAATTATAGGCAATTAATAAAATTTATTAATGAGGTTGAAAAAATAACAGTAAATTAATATTCAAAATCTGTAACTGGTACTACATAATGTAGTTCATTTCACCATTCGTTACATAATCCATTTTGTGATCCACAAAGAATATATTTTCTATTCTTAAAATATTGCTAATTTACTGTTATTTTTTTTTTTAGCTTCTGGAGTAAATATTTACACATTGCTCATAATCTGTATTTCTCTTATAACTTCCTTAATGACTGCGTTGATGCCTATAAGCTCTTGTGTTGTCATGGTTATTGTGCAGCCAGCTCGGTTTATCTTAAAAAAAAACAGAATGATAAAATATTTAGCGTTGAAAATGAGCTTTAGCTTTGTGCTAACAATCAACTATATTTGGTCCTTCGATGTCGGATTCTTATATAAGTACCTAAACCTGACACCGAGAAATCGAAATAACAGAAATTAGAAGGGAGAGAGACTGATCAGAATTTCAGGAAGAGAATCCGGAAGGTGAAAGAGTGAAAGGAAGACCAGTGCCAAATTAAAAGATCAAGTGAGAAAAATAGGTACTATAAAAGTAAGCGCCGAATTGATGTATTTAGGAAAAGCAATACCAATATAAAGCATCCAGGCAGGTCTGGTAATTTCGTTTTGGAATCCCATCGATTTAGCTTCATTACAATATGAAATCCTTTGTTGGCATGATAATTCGTTCGCAAATTCAAATTATATTTAACAGATAGTTGTTCAACCGCAACTGTAATAAAAATATTACTTTAGATGGAACTTTCTTAGTTGGAAGATAAGAATATAAATTATTAAGAGTGTCAATCATACAAACCTCTGACATCATCGACTTTTTCAGAATATGTTTTCCTAGCAATATCTAAAAGTCCATTTATATTTGATTTGACAGCAAAACATCTTTGGGCGTAACCGCCAGAACCTTTTGTGTTAAGAGAATCTGCATGTATTACTTTAAGAATTTCCTGCTCCATAATCTCCCAAGAAGGGTTAAATAACACCTAAAAGAAGTATAATTATAGCTAGATATCCTTGTCTTCAAGAAAGCAATATTTTTAGGTGCAGCTATTTAAATACCATATTTATTGTCCAGCAAAATTAAAATATATAAGCCTATTATATTCACAATAATTTCATTCTTTTTATTTATTGAAAAAATATTTTTTAAATTTTGTATGTCTAATATATAAATGTCTTTTTTTTAAGGCGGATTGAACAGTGGGCGCCAAGACAGTATTTTAATTGCCAAATATTTCCCCGTACGCACCTCTCTCGCTTCAGCAAAGTAATCAGCATCAGCCTCCACAATAGCATCTCTAAAGGATGGTATAAAGCTTATGCAAGTCTTCAGTATCAAAATCTGATTAAGATAAGCATCTGTTGCAAAATTCAAATTTGAATTCGACGTATTGTGCAAGGTACAAAACGCACTTAATTTGCCAACATCTATAAAATGCACTAAATTATTCTAGAAAAGAAACCATATAAAGAATTAACATTTTAAACACCCTGTGCCTGTATTTTTATTTTACAATTACTTTTAAGAGTTGTAGCAAATTCGGTTTTTCAATTAACTCCTGTACTACATCCTGTCGTCTTGATATTAAATTAACGTCCGTGAAAGGCTGAAGTACATTGGCCCGTAATGTCCTTGAACCAATTGTAGTGATACAATGATTGATGCAACCAAATAGACTTGCTTTTTTGTTTTTACTAGATAGCGACGCTGCCAGTTCTAATCGTATTGCAGTTTCAAAATCTAAAAATTGTGTATTTTTTTATCAATTTTGTAAACTTTTATTTTAATGGGTCGTTTTTTTAATATTTGATTGAAAATAATTTTGATATAAATATATTGTCGCTTTCAGAGATGTGCGTTTTTCAAATACATATACTCAAAATGCAAATACAAAATGGTAAATACCTATTTTCTATTTAAATACCTTTTAAGAGTATAGAATTTTATATTTTAATTAAAAACTTTTACCAACCCATTTCCAATTTGGAAAATACAAATTATTTTTTTATTTTTTGTTACTTCATAGTGTTAATCAGTAAACATTATTTTTTGAATATGAACTTAAAACCCCACCAACATTAGCACCATCTATGATCTAAAAGTATCTACACAATTGTCTTAGAATTCTAATTTAAATGATAGATGTGCCTATTATTCTATTATCCTTCCTGTTACCCCCACCATAAGACTTCTGGTTTTCGTTTACCTAAATTAATTTATTATATTTTTAGAAATACATAAAGAAAATATTTTTAAAATACGTATTTTGTATTTGAAATAGGAAAATAACGAGGTATTTACATTTTGTATTTAAATGCTTTTCAAAAGCATTTGTGCACATCTCTGGTCGTTTTTATATATCCTCTAAATTATAGAAAATTATTTAATGCCTGCTCCAGAGACTGCATTAAATAAATAAACCATTAAATTTACCTATTAATAAGCTATAATTGTTTCCTTGATATTCTATTCTTACAGACAGTGGAGCAAATAAAATATTTTGAAGTATTTCCACATATCTTAGAACAGCTCCAGCTGCAGCTAACGCATAATATCTAAAGAATTAAATATTAATATTAAAAATTAAGTTTAATTTTTGTTTAATATATAAAATAGCTAAACATACTTTTTTGAAAGAAGAATCTTCACTGATGTATATTTTAAAGCGCATATCCGGTCGATAAATGTGGTTCCTATAATATCACTGAAGAGATTTCTTTGCACGGGTGAAATTTGTACATTTGGAAATTGTTGCTGGATTGCTTTATAAATAAAAGCAGATTTTGGACCATCATAAAATGTATGCGGAACGATTATCTGAATGTAATAATTTATAATAACAAATTAGAAGATATTGGATGGTAATTTAAAAAAAAAATTGTAAAAATATATTAACCTCAGTTGGATTTATTAAATATATTTTTGTCAGGGTCTCCCAATACGAGAAATTATCATTTAATTGACAAACAACTAAATGCGGGCGTCTCAAGTCCACTGCTGCAATACCTACCTCTCCCCGAGAGGTTCCACGACCCTCAGTTATTGCTAAAAATAAATACAAAAAAGAAACATGCCTATAGTATACGAATAATAATTTAAAATGTATGTACAAACAACGTTCAACAAAATACCTAGAATAACATGAGACTCTTGCAAATTACTAGACGAAGAGGACTGAGGACAAGCGCTAGACGTGCTGTAAGAAACAAATATTAAAACATATACTTACTTTTACAATATGTACACTCCGAATAAGACTTACCTTCTACCCGTAGTATTATTCAGTAAAGTAGCTACTCTGTTTTGTCTTCCATATCTGGAACTACTTGCTGTTTCGGATTCGGTAACTGTTGGTGTTTTGTAATGAGAAGCTACTTCAATTTTCTCATTATTAAACGTTCCCCATCCTTGTCCAAAGAAACCTACGAATAAATTGACAACATGTTGATGATTTGCTTTATTATTTGTAGATGTTTCGTAAAACTTAATCGCACTTTAATATTTGACAGGTTAATATGTTAAAGTGACTGAATTTAAAATGTACCTGTTGTTTTTGGTAATGGTCGTCCACGGTAAAATTTATTTCTTCCACGTCCTCTGTTTGTAACATGAGACCCACGAAAGAAATTCATCTTTATTAAAAATAATAGAAATACAATTGGGAAAGGTAATAATTGATTTATTCTTTTCACTATATTGCAGAAGATAGTTTTTAAATGTTGTATTAGTTCTGCAGTTTGCCTAAGGTAAAGTACTTACAGAAACCAGTCAGTAACCAGAACTGAAATATTTAAAACTAATTTGATTTTATTTTTGAAAGCTTCAAGACTCTATACAAAGATAGAATATTAATTATTACATAAATTCAATTTTACATTTATTTAAAATGGAAGATCATTCACGATATCTATTTTACCAATATCTTCGAAAGAAATCGATACGATGGCGTTTTTTCAAATGTAATATATATTTTCTTAATTTTTATTTACTAATTAGATTAAGTAATGAAAATATATGATGTTTTACATTAGATGCATTGACTACAATTAAAATTAGAAGATAACTGGAATATTATAATAAATAATGCATTTCAGTCAAAGTAAAATTTTCTGCAATTCTTGAGATGACAGAATGTTGGAAGAATAAATAAAGGAACAGAGATTTTTAAATGTTTCTAATAATAAATATTTGTAATTTCTAAAATTAATTATTTAGCAATAATTTTACCATAAAATACGCCATCTATTAAACAGTAGATACAACACATACGGTAATGATTTGTATCATAGATGGCACTATAAGTTAATAAATTATACGCCTGATCATAAGCAACCATATGTACTCTTAATTAAAAATTAAAATTCTTTTATATTACAACAATTAAAATTTTACCCTACATATCTTCACAAACTTTATGTCCTTTATCGTTAATATCCCCTCGCTTACTTCTAACGTTATTCATCCATTCTTTTCTATTTATATTTTTTTTTATATTTTTGGTGCAGTTATATACATTACATTTTAGACATCTACGATTATCTCTCATATATGCGACCTTTTACAAATGCATGGACATTTTTCTAAAAGAAAATTCACATTTCTGTGATATTTTTTGATGCAGTTATGTTCGCTATACTCTAAAATAAAGAACTGATTCGTTGAATTTTATATATCTACGCGATTTTGGTTTTTATGTGTCCTTTTTTATTTTCATGGACATTTTTTTTCTAATTTTTTTTTTTGATTCTTTGGAATAATTTGATGCAGCCATATTCCTTATGCTCTAAAATAAAAAACCCCTTCATTACATTTTAAATTTCTATGCGATTCTGGCTTTTAAGCCACCTTTTTTGTTTTCATGGACATTTTTAAAAAAAGATTAAAATCCATTTTCTTGAAAATTGTTGATGCAGTTATGTTCCTTATGCTCTAAAATAAAAAACTGCATCATTAGATTTTAAATACCCTACGCGATTTTGGCTTTTATGTGCCCTTTTTTATTTTCATGGACATTTTTTTTCTAAAATAGTTTTTTGATTCTTTGGAATAATTTGATGCAGTTATGTTAGTTATGCTCTAAAATAAAAAACTGCATCATTAGATTTTAAATACTTACGCGATTTTAGTTTTTATGCGACCTTTTTTATTTTCATGGACATTTTTTTTTCTAAATTTTTTTTTGATTCTTTGGAAAAATTTGATGCAGTTATGTTCATTATGCTATAAAATAAAAAACTGCATCATTAGATTTTAAATATCTACGCCATTTTGGCTTTTAAGCGACCTCTTTCATTTTCATGGACATTTTCTTCAAAAAGAAAAAATTACATTTTCTTGAATTTTTTTAATGCAGTTATGTTCGCTATGCTCTAAAATAAAAAACTGCATCATTAGATTTTAAATATCTATGCGATTCTGGCTTTTATGCGACCTTTTTCATTTTCATGGACATTTTTTTTAAAAAGAAAAAAAAATCGTTTTCTTAAATTTTTTTGATGCAGTTATGTTCGTTAGGCTCTAAACTAAAAAACTGTATCATTACATTTTAAATATCTATGCGATTCTGGCTTTTATGCGACCTTTTTTATTTTCATGGACATTTTTTTTAAAAAGAAAAAAATTCGTTTTCTTAAATTTGTTTGATGCAGTTATGTTCGTTATGCATTAAACTGAAAAACTGCATCATTACATTTTAAATATCTATGCGATTCTGGCTTTTATGCGACCTTTTTTATTTTCATGGACATTTTCTTCAAAAAAAATAAATTACCTTTTCTTGAATTTTTTTGATGCAGTTATGTTCGTAATGTTTTAAATTAAAGAACTGCTTCATTAGATTTTAAATATCTACGCAGAAACTCAAAAAATTGCATTGCTCTTAAAATCATAAAAGTGAACCTTTTCATCATTTTTAACAAGATTATAGTCTTCTTTCTATATGAAGGTTTAATATATTGATATATCATAAACTAAAATACTTATTTAAAAATGAATTATAAATTTTAAATCAGCATTCAAAATTAAGTTAAAATCCATTATAAAATAACATTTATTTTTCTTAAATTTTTATGAAAAGTAAGAAGAGTATAGCCTTCTTACTTTTCATAAAAATTGTTCGACTTTTTATGCCCATATCTCGTAAACCAAAAGACTTATCTAAAAGTTAATTACAAATTTGAAATCAGCATTCAAAACTATATAAAAAACCGTTATAAAAATAACATATTTTCTTCTTTAGTTTTTCAATGAAAGAAGACTATTATCTTGTTAAAAATGATGAAAAGGTTCACTTTTATGATTTTAAGAGCAATGCAATTTTTTGAGTTTCTGTGCAGATATTTAAAATCTAATGATGCAGTTTTTTATTTTAGAGCATAGCGAACATAACTGCATCAAAAAAATTCAAGAAAATGTAATTTTTTCTTTTTGAAGAAAATGTCCATGAAAATGAAAGAGGTCGCTTAAAAGCCAAAATCGCGTAGATATTTAAAATCTAATGATGCAGTTTTTTATTTTAGAGCATAACGAACATAACTGCATCAAATTTTTCCAAAGAATCAAAAAAAAATTTAGAAAAAAAAATGTCCATGAAAATAAAAAAGGTCGCATAAAATCTAAAATCGTTTAGATATTTAATATCTAATGATGCAGTTTTTTATTTTAGAGCATAGCGAACATAACTGCATCAAAAAAATTCAAGAAAATGTAATTTTTTCTTTTTGAAGAAAATGTCCATGAAAATGAAAGAGGTCGCTTAAAAGCCAAAATCGCGTAGATATTTAAAATCTAATGATGCAATTTTTTATTTTAGAGCATAACGAACATAACTGCATCAAATTATTCCAAAGAATCAAAAAAAAATTTAGAAAAAAAAATGTCCATGAAAATAAAAAAGGTCGCATAAAATCTAAAATCGCGTAGATATTTAAAATCTAATGATGCAGTTTTTTATTTTAGAGCATAGCGAACATAACTGCATCAAAAAAATTCAAGAAAATGTAATTTTTTCTTTTTGAAGAAAATGTCCATGAAAATGAAAGAGATCGCTTAAAAGCCAAAATCGCGTAGATATTTAAAATCTAATGATGCAGTTTTTTATTTTATAGCATAATGAACATAACTGCATCAAATTTTTCCAAAGAATCAAAAAAAAATTTAGAAAAAAAAATGTCCATGAAAATAAAAAAGGTCGCATAAAAACTAAAATCGCGTAAGTATTTAAAATCTAATGATGCAATTTTTTATTTTAGAGCATAAAGAACATAACTGCATCAACAATTTTCAAGAAAATGGATTTTAATCTTTTTTTTAAAATGTCCATGAAATTAAAAAAGGTCGCATAAAAACCAAAATCGCGTAGGTATTTAAAATCTAAAGATGCAGTTTTTTATTTTAAAGCAGAAGGAACATAACTGTATCAAAATATTTCAAAGAATGAAGAGAAGAGAATTAGAAAAAAAGTGCTATGAACTTAATAAAGCTTAGACATCTTGCGCCTGATAGAGCGGCAACATTACTTACGAGCAATATTTACAGTACAAGAAAACCGTGTATTTTGCTATTATTTTCTGACAACATTTACAGACTAAATATAACAATTAATTGAAGGCGGTAGAAATATTACATTCTTATACGTTTTTTATTCACCAATTAACAATTAAATTTAACCGTTTTTGTTAAAATTAATTAAGAGTTACACAGCAAAAAGCAACAAATTAATTTTTTGTTTTTCCAAAATCACGAGCTTCTAGGAAATTCAGGGGAAAATCCGAGGATGCTAAATATCTTACTATTTTTTTTGTCTACGAAATAGGCAATTTTCAAAACGATGCATAGCACAGTTTTCGAGCCACCATATGAATGGTGGAACATTATTATATATTATATATGAATTTGAATCTCGCGCCTCGTGCTTTATTTATATCATCAAAAATACTTACTTTCAATTTACTTAAATTACACAAAGAACAAGGGCCTCGCAAAAATCTGCCGCCCGGGGCCCTGTGCTTCTCATTCTTCCTCTCTTAGTACTATCTCCGCCGCCACAATCCGAGTTAGAAATAAAATTTTGTAGAAAGACATTCAATACATATAGGACTAATAGTGTGTATATATAGTTGCAAACGGATCAGGCGCTCAGAATTTTTCACTCTTATACACTCTTATTAAAAATGATGCAAATTTTTTTATTTTAATTTTAGTAAGAATAAGAGTCTCTGCATTACTTGAAATGAAAAAGGGTAATGTCCTTATTATGCATTTCTTGAGATAAAAGAGTTAACTAACGTTAACTAAAATGAATACATAAGAATCTACTTTCGATCCATCGAGCAATCCATAATGGAAAAGTAAAACTATTCGTGGATAGTGTCAATTATACTTATGTTCCATCAAAAGTAAATTGAAGAACTACTTTCTTTGCTAAAATTGAAAAATTTCACCGTTCTGTGCAACAGTAGTAGTCTGAGGAGTAGGCGTCCATTCCAAAAATATTACAGCAATATATTACGCTAGCGTCATCTGTTAAATAAATCAGAAACTATTGCTGTGGCTTTTCTACTGTTTGATAGATGGCGCATTTGGTTTTTATTAATACTAATTATTATATTCTAATAATTATGATTTATTTATTAATTATAGAGAGATCTAAGTGCATTTAAAATTAGAAGAATAAGCTGTTATTACATTTTGTTATAAGTAATTGAAATATTTAATTCTTTCTTTTTGACTAAATAGCATATTTCTTTTAAAGGTAATTTACTGAATCTATAATTTTGTAATTTTTTAATAACTCTTTCTTATTCTTATATTAACTCTTTATACACTTACAAAAATGATAATTAATAAAATAATAACTACTTAATATTATATAAAATAAAAAAACATTTGTATTAATAGTAAGTATATATTATTTATTAAAAGGCACAATAGCAATCCAATACATTAGTGTTTATGTATCACATAGTTTAAAATTAGGTAGTAAAATAATATAAATAGTGCAAAATAATGGCACTTTTGTTCATTTTATACAATAATTTTTTATAAGTTTAATAAAATTGTGTTCAAATATAATAATATTGCAAAAATAATACATTTCTTTAATCTAACAATTAAACTTAATACCTTTTGTTCGTTGTCTAAAAACTAAAAAATACTTTTTTAAATCTTTATAATAATTACGTACACTTGATTTGGTTTAAAATATTAATTATATGTAAAATTTAATAAAAACGATTTAAAATGCATGATAATAAATAAGAGTGTTCCTAAAAAACAATTTAAATGCACATATTGGTGCATACATTAAGTACAAAGCTTCCCTAAATTAAGCACAATATGCTTTTGTAACATATTTTAAATTAAATTTAAAAACATTTACAATTTTCTGTCTTTTACGAATTCTTTACTAAAACTTTATATTAAATGGAATTATTTCACAAAGTTTTACATATGAATATAACCACCACCAAAATGTTTTCAAAGACAGATAATTATAAATGTTATATAGATCCAAAAATATTTCACTAACACGGAGTTGCTATTCTTTAAAAAAGCGTATAGTAATATTTTAAAATTGGTTTGAACTAGAATGTTTCGATATATAAGTACTATTTAATATTTAAGTACTAAATACTTAAGAAATACTTTAATATAAAAGGCAATATATCATAAAAGCAATTAGGCACAAATACAAATATAGGGGCCATCCATTAATTACATCACACAGTAAGGGGGCAAAGGGGCGGGAGGAGAGGGATGTCATAAGTCTCGAAACTTAACATCTAAGTTGACTTAAAAAAAAAATAAGAGCAGAAAAACAAAATAAGTAAAAACGGTACGACGTGACGTTATTTAAGGATGACTCCTAAGATGTAGTAATCTGTAAAATTGATTCAATCAATGTAAATATTTATATACGTTAATCAAATTTCGGAATCTTTCAGGGCAAAATATTTTTTAAACATTATAAACATATTTTTAGATTTGCGTCTACTAAACCTAACTTTGAATATAATTTTATTTTAAAGAAAATACTCATAATACTTACATTAATAATTTTTATTAGAAGCATAAGAAGATGGTAATAAAAGTTCAATACCAGATCCACTGCTTTTGAACATTGGAGCTTGAGCATTCGGAGATATAGAACTTGTTATAAATTTAGTCTTATTTCCCAACATACATGGAAAACTGGCTTGGACATTGACTGTCAATTCCGTTCCCTTGATTCTATAATAGAAATATGATTTAAGAAACGTTAAAGTTATAAATGAAGTGAAAAGTGAATTGCTAAGCACTTACTGCAGATATCGGTGGCAGAGAATACCAACTAATTCTCCTACTCTATCGTCAGGCCCTGATGGTATATTTCCATTCATATACGCGTGGTTATCATTGCCATCTCCATTCATGTTTGATGAACTTGCTGCTTTAGATACTAAAGCAATTACAAGATCATTACCATTATTTGAATGAATTACTATCAGTTGATCAGGTCCGGGCGTAACACTGACACTTGTAATCTAAAAATACATTTCAAACATTTAAATAAACTTGCAATAAAAAAATAGAAATAAATTTAATAATTGTGCATATCATACTTCTGTAATGGGGAAAGGTTTTTTCATATTTTTAAACTTAATTCCTTCAATTTTATAAAATGAATTATCAGTCACCATTAATACTCTGTCTGCATTCTTGTTGAATCTGAAAGAAACATATTTTAAATAATGTAACAAAGTTACTGGAAAGCAAACCTATATTTATTATATTCACCTGTTAAACTTCTTCACATTGGAAGAAAATAACACCTGTCTAAATTGGTCTGTATTCTTTAAATTATGAACGGCAGCCCTATATAAGTTATGATTCGGATTCTCGGTTGCATCTAACATATAATCTCCCATCCATTTTCTACCTTGTCCCCAATTTGAGCGTTTGTTTTTAAACACTGTGGCAGCGCAAATTTTAAGTCTGAGTTGTGGCCAATCTACCCTTGGAACTTTATGTAGTATCATATATGCACGCCACCTATAATTTTTTAAAGTTTTAATATTCACTCTAAACTATATTATTTATTTAACATAATGTAAAAATAATTTACCGATTATATAATTTTCTTAAAGGTTCTTCAATTCCTCTAAGAGGTGGTCTTGGCCATTTGATAGATTTACCATAATCCTTAGATTTCTTCGCATTTCGGTATTTCGCGGCTAATTCACTTACGTAAGATCGTAATTTATATTGTCTATAATACCTTATTATGGTATACGCAGCCTTCATTTTCTTATATTGTTCCCGGCACAGATAGCCACGAATGTTTTTTTGAATTAATATTACAATTCCTGGAATCATGTCATTACGTGCTCTTTCCAGAGCAAATAATGTTTTTGGTGAACGTATAAATATTTTAGTATGGCCATATTTGCAGTCTTGTTCGAACTCCCTTTTTTGCATTAACACTCTTACAGCGTCCTTATCAGACCCAGAACGGAAATTTGGCCAAGTGTATTGCGATATCATTTTATACCTTTAATTAAACAAGTAAACATGTCATAAGAAAAAGGTAAGTACACTCTTAAAGAAAGTAACTAACAAACCAACCTCTTGAGAAACCGGTCATATCGTTGTCTATAAACGAATCCTGCACGACGCACACGCACGTTTTCCACAAGTCCTAAATAGGAGACCTACGAAAAATATCATGAAATGTTATAAATATATGATTAAAGAATTATAATTAAAACGTACCTGATGTTGACATCTCTCATCATCAAAGATACTAGCACTTTTAATGTCATTTGGTTTAATGCAGCGGACGTAGAATGGTTCCTTGGAATTTAAACTAGTAACAAGGGCTGACATGGATGTTCTGAAAAGAGTTCCAGCCGTAAGAGGACGTTTTGTTGTCTGTAAGAAAAACTCGTTATTTCCTTTTATGTACTAGTATATATAAAATACATTTAAATATTAATTTTACCCACTTTTGTGATATCCATGGCACCTTCAGGCCACATTTGTTTCAGAAAATTATCGTCTGAGTTATATAAAAGTCGTTTAAAATCTTGGAAAAGTGTGTCTTTATTTTTATCTAAAAATCCTCTTATGCTATAAATAACATCACCAGCATAATGGCTGTAATAAAAATGAAGTTTAAAAAATAAAGAAACTAATAAGTAAATAAATTTTATGTAGTTTTGTTTTATTTTACACACGTTATTCTAAAATGTTCCTTATGCCTAAGTTCTTTATCTGCTGGTTTCAGTTGTCTGCTGGAGTAGTGGGCATGTGCGGAAAGTTTTGTGTCCAGAGCGTCTAACAGCATTTCGTCAGTTACTTTACCTACGTTTAAACAGGCTTCATCCATTATAGCAATAAGTCCTTTGTGAGGTTGTTCTACTAAGTCGCAGATAATCTGAAAACGTAACAGTTAAAACAAATCCAGCATATTTTGACAATTGTTAATGATTTGACATACTTGGTTATTAAAATACTCAATATTTTTCCACTCAATTCCTTCCCGCTTGTACTCCTCTTGTTCTTGTTTCAAAACAAGTTCTAAAAATAATAATTATTAATTAAGCGCGTAATTTTCATAGAACACAAAATATATATTAATAGAAAAAAAGGTACCAATGAATAACTGCTGCAATTTCTCATTGCAATAATTAATACAAAATTGTTCAAAACTATTTGCATCGAATATTTCAAATCCGTAAATATCTAGAACACCAATAACTCGATTATATCTGCTCTGAGTTCCTTCTTTCACTTTAATTACGGTATTAATTTTTTGAACGATCCATGAAAATAATCTGTCGTATACAGCTTTTGCTAATGCATCTCTGCCATATTCAGCCTCCGATAAATTATGAGTTTTGCGCATCACATCATTTCGGGCTGCTATAACTCGTTCAGTTAATGCATCATTAAGGGACGATTCTGTTACTTTTAATAAATTGGCAACTGTTTTTAAACCTTTTTTGTCTGCTATAAATAATTTATCCTGATCAGTCTTGAATTGAATATTTCCCTAAAATAAATTTAAAAATTATATTAAAAATTTATAATGATGATTTTCAAATTGCTTTATTAATTCAATAAAATTAATAAATAATGATAAGTAATCATTAACATTATTAATTTCAAATAAACTCACGAGGTGCAGTATGGCAGCAACGATTCTCCATGTGGTGTCGCATTCTCCTGACGTAAAGCCGAGAGCTTTGAAACCAGCGCTGGTGATTTTATAATCACTTTTATCATTTATTGAGTCCACGTTGCTAGCACTACCCTGACTCGTATAATGATAAGCATTGGGATCACGAGACAAAGAATATTGCTTTAGCTCGCTATCTGCGCAACCCTTCAGTAACTGTAAAGGTATAACATTATTATAATAGATGAACCCGTTTTTATAAAATGATTAATATAAATTCTTATACCTGATAAAAACAGTGAAAGTTTCTTTCACCGATTTGTTGTAAGATGACTCTAGATTTCTCCAAAAGGTAGTTGGTTATGTGCCCTCCGACTGGATCTCCTTTAAAATCAAAACTGATGTCCATATATTTACCAAAACGTGATGAATTATCATTACGATTTGTTTTTGCATTCCCAAATGTTTCTAATATAGCGTTTGATTGTATTAAAACATTTTTAACCCTGAAATAATATAAAACAAAGATTCAAACCTTCTGAGATAGCATCTGATGTAATATTTGAATAAAGAAGTTGTCCTACTACAAACCTCTCGATTTCCTGTTGTCCATTTTGATTTGTGACGGCGGCTATATATTTCATAATAATCTTTGAAGCCTCGGTTTTTCCGGACCCTGATTCTCCACTGATAACAATACATGTGTCTGTCTCTCTCTGTTTCAATGTTTTATAGGCACTATCTGCTATCGCAAAAATATGTGGAGGATTTTCAAATAGTTCTCGTCCTAGAAATAAACATCAGAAATATCTATTATTTGTGAACATTAAAAACTTGTATTACTATGTCATTTAAGTTATCATTCCTTTATGATAATGTCAGAACGCCAAGGTTGACATAACAGCTGCGAATTTTCTGTGTTTACTAATAATATATATGTAATCAAAATTTTTGCAACTATGTTTACTTATAACTGAATAATGTATGTACATGTATAATGTCTTTTTATCCTATAAACAACAATTAATCACGCTGCTTCTTTAGAAACCATTCGTACAGTAAGTTTTCAAATATCACATACTATTTCAACATCCGGCGTTTCTCAGTGGATTCATTCTAACCAAACTTATGCTACTTACGTTTTCCCAAAACTCTAGGTGAACCGAATAAATTCAGATTTATTAAGACATTAGGCTTGTGATATTCAAATATTTGAAATACAACAATCTATCGTATATTCTAACCATATTATTAAAGATTCTAACCATTACATAAGGGTATATTTCTAAATTTGTTATTTATATATATTAAATATTCAAAAATTATTTGAGATATATCTATTTAAAATTTGAACTTCATTTTGCCGCTTAATTTTGTCAGCCATATTTTTGACGGCAGAAAGTTTGTAGAATATAATAAGTCCATTAATTTATAGTTTTACACCATGTTATAATATGAAAGCTTTCTGAATTGCCGCAATAGCTGTAAATGCTGCGACGTTTTATTCTGCATCTCTTTTACACTCTGTTGTTCAATAGCGATAACTATGAATACAGCAACCGGTCCTGGGTCTATAATATTAGTTGTCAAGAAGGCAGTAAACGTTCATTAAGAATAAATTTATTAACAGTGTATTTAATCTGGGCGATATTCTATGTTATTATGTATGTACTAAATGATATTGACAATTCTGAGTCATTTTAACTATCATTACCGGTTATCTATCTTATCTAAATAATTAATTATATACACTAATACAGCACTGTCCAAAGTCTCCTACACCTGGGACTGCTTGTATTCAATAATAAATAGTTATCCTTTCAACTGATTAACTAGCATAGCAAATCTACCTCATTCATTTCCAACAGCACTGCATTAATAAAATTGCAAATAGTAACTTATGAAATAAAACCAAATGCGCCTGAGTCACAGGCAACTATATGATCATATTCAATTAGTGGCAGGTGAGCTACATTATTAAACTTGACAGCTTAATACATTATGTTATTATTTTAGCGGTTAGAGTACTTTATATACATCTGCTTCAAAAAAGTACATTCAATAATATTGTACGTAAAACCAAAAACGTGAGTTTGCTAAAAAAAAACACTTATCTAGTTTCTGCAAACGTTTACATAAACACTATTACCTGCAAATGTAGTGCGTTATCAATAGAACAATACGGCACAAGTACCTATTTCAACATTACATCAATAGCACATGATATAGATATGATAACACTATCAGTTATTACGTAAGTCCATATATTTGTTAAGAGGGGCATAATTAAAAAAAAATAAAAAAAAAATTTTTATTATAAACAAATATAATTCACGATGAGACATCTAGCGATAAAATACTTAAAGTTAAAAAGATTAATAACGCATACAACGCTGTTTTACAAAATCTACTGAATCTACAATCTACAGAATCTGAATTTGATCTACATAATTTAATAAGAAATAATTAATTTAATATAAATAAAAAATATTCTTTTATTCTATTTTCTTCAATTCTTTCTTTCTTTATTGTCAATTTGTAGCGGAACACATTGTGACGTCATTTTTGATAATAAATATTATAATTTAGGTTTATTTTATTATAACTTTGTTTTATCTCGGACTTCATGACGACCACCAATGTTTATCAATGTGACGTCACAGCATGATATAATGTTTGTCCCTTTAAAACAAACTTTTATTTCTAATATTTTTTATAATGTTTTGACTAATTTAATTAGGTTTTGGGCGACAACTATACATATAGGTTTACAAAGATTTTAATTATAGTTTTTAAATTTAAAGGCTTGTACACATATTAATACAGAAAAATATTACAGAAAATGACATTTTTCTATAATAAAAAAATACAAAAGTCTACGTTAAATTTTATATACATGGCAATCTATTTACGGGCATCAAACAATTTTAATTTTGGATATCTGTTTACAAGAGTGATTTAAATTTAGAAATAGTCTATGGGAACAAGTGAATACATCTGCATACACTCTTAATTTAAAAATCTCTTAAACAGATAAACCTAGT
The DNA here is from genome assembly GCA_963678705.1 of Panorpa germanica. Taxonomy (NCBI): domain Eukaryota; kingdom Metazoa; phylum Arthropoda; class Insecta; order Mecoptera; family Panorpidae; genus Panorpa; species Panorpa germanica. The sequence goes on along the minus strand of OY783206.1, from coordinate 5,147,293 downwards.
ATCTCATATTCCCGCTAAACACAAAATGCGTATATTACGTGAAATATTGGTCAAATTTAATTTAACAATATCTACCAATTTTCTCTAAAAATATTTATTATGTTTTCTCTAAAAATGATATTCTTTCTAAATTATAAAATTGATAAATGATTCTATTAATTCCAAAAATTTATTTTTATGATTCTAACCGAACATTCTAATTAGATAATTTTATATATGTTAATTATAATTAATGGCTTCAATTTGAGAAACCAATATTTCATTAACAAAAGTGAGTTAAAAGGAAGAGATTATTATATGTTACATCCAAATTTAAGTAGGAAGAGATGGTTTAGAAATGAGTCCCGCAAAATTATATCAACTATAATCAGAATCAAAAGTAATCATTGTAAAACTCCAGCTCACCTGTACAAAATTAATATTAAATCCGACGATAGATGTCAATGTGGTGAAGAAGGAACTTTGGATCATATTATATTTGAATGCATAAATTATAGTTTAGAAAGATCAAACTTCAATAGTGAAATATTAGATGTGATTAAAACTTTTCCTGTTAATACTAAATTTTTGTTAAGTGATTCAAAATTAATTAGTGAATTATTGAAATATTTAGAAATTTGTAAAATTGAATTATAAATTATAAAATATGTAAAAAAAATGTTTGATAGTGGATATGACGAATAAAAGTCGAGGCAAATAAATAAATAAATATATAAAAAATAATAATAATAATGGCTATTGTTCCGGGCCTGCAACTACGTAAATTGTTTCCATATACAATTTAATTTAGCTTGTGCTACTGGATAAAATTGATATTTTGTTTTTAAGAAGCCTCCAAAATATCCCCGACCAGAGTAATATTTTCTGGATTTGATTGTTATAAAATTCAATTAATTAAGTACATACATAATCGTAAACTTATTATAAAGTTAAATATATATATACATATATATATATATACATACATATATATATATATATATATATATATATATATATATATATATATATATATATATATAAATCTCTCTGGTTCTCCATAATGTGACCCCATCATTGTATTCAAAACCCACGCGAACATTTCAACACATACAAATACAGTCGTACATATACGAGTATATAAAAAACATAATATTTCTAAAAATAGTTCTTTATAGCTGGATGACACAATTTATCGAGCAGATAAAAGGGCTTTCCTTCATTTAATCATATGAAGGTATATATTATATATATACACATACATACATAAATAAGCACACAAATTCATGAATATGTTAACTTATTACTCAGGCAATAAATGTAAACCCTTGTTAAAAAAATACGTAAAGTTAGTAATTTACCAATTATGATAGTTTTATTATATTTTATATAGTCAATTAGGGAAATAATCTTTTTACGTTTTCTAACGTATTTTATAATAAAATGCAACCCACTTTCTTCTTAAAATGGAATCGTACGTTCTTTTTTTGTGTGGCACTAATAGAAATTAAAACAGTTCCCGGAAGAATGCCCAGTGTTAATGAAAATGCAAAAGTTGGCAACCTCTGCACAACTCAGTTCGATGTCGTCTATATAAGTTTGTAGATACAAGTATATTTAAAATATTCAGATAATGCGATTTCATATTACGCGTAACACTTTAACCTCATTATAGGGGATACAGTATCTGGTTTTTTAGAACCTTTTTCTGGAGAATTAATCTTTAAGTTTAATAGTTTGTTGAGTCTCTAATCTTAATTCAAATTATTTTTAAATACTTCAAAAGTATACTTCTACGCACTATGAAAATTCGTGTATTTTAACAACAAGACATGTTGTAGATAGACACTTTTTTCCAGCATGATCTGTCTACAGAAAGAAGTCTTAAAGTATCACGACAAGTTGAGAATTTTTACAGTTCCCCTGGTTTATAAAATTATATTTCGTATAACGAAGTTTAAATACCCGCTTTCTTCTTCTCATCTTCTAATTATTATAAAATTGGCTTCGTATTACGTATCTGTAAGTTTTCAAGAGGATCGCATAGTAACAACAGTTTCGTTTAACAGATTTTCGATTAACGGCCAGTTTATAAAGAACGCATCCTGTTCGTAAAGCGGGGGATTACTGTAACCGCTTTATAATAAAACAAGACATATCAATGTTTAATAAACTAAAATTTAAATATCAAATTATTTCCGTAATAAACATAACCTAATAAAATTTTATACAATTCTAATCTAATCAAAACAAAATTTGAAGAATCACTTATATTGGAATTTTACTCATTAATATTGATATAAAATAATGTTATCAATACATATTCTAAAAGACTCATTTTTAATGCCTTATTCTACGATAACGAATAAACTTTACATGTCTATTGAAAACAGTTACCAACTGGAAACAAAGTTTTCATTCTTAGGTAAAAATAATTTTTTTTGTCAAAAGTGGTGACATCTATGGTTATCCTTCAAAGTCATCATAAACAATTAAACTTAATAATAATCGAACCAAAAAATATAACTCTGGTTCAGTACGTCAACAGAAAGCATTCTAATTTTCATTTATAATAATTTCAATTAATCTTTTCCATAAATTCATGAATGCCTGTCATAAATTACAACCATTTAGTTACACTACTGTCCGTCCCACTTCTGATATTTATACGAGTGTTAGAAGGTGCCCGTAACCTGATTTAATAAGTTATGGACATTTTCTGTATTACGGTTTACTTCATTTCAAACTATATTACATAATATACATACGTATGTACATACATTAAATGTACTTGTAGTACATAGAACGAATTGACAATTTCATTCATTGACTACTAGGTGTATATAGGACACATTTCCGTTAAAATTTCATTTGCAAATTCACTAATTACTTTTTATTGTTGCTGTTGTAAATTGAATAAATTCACCACATGCAACAGTGTTTTTTAACTACTTTTTAAATAGATGTATACATTAATTATAAAAAATAAATCGGGATTCTTTCATAGAGTAGTATAGTCCAAATCACGATAGTTCGTTAAAAATAAGTGAGTCACTGCTTTTTAGTTATATCGGTAATTTCTACCCCACAATTTGTTGAGTCGCACAAAGTATGAGTCGCCACCGAACTCTCGTAATTTCAACTATAGTTATGATCTTCGTATTTATATAATAATGAAATATGCTTGTGAACCATATCTTAATTTCTATATGTACTATATATTATTAAGGTTGACTATCACAACCTCAAATATTCAATTATGTTATACTAATCAATTGCTATCTAAGAGATGACATATTTATACTACGAAGTCGTTCAATATTATTTCCAGATATCTCGAGCAACACATACAATTTCAACCGGAAAATTAAAAAAAAAACAACCAATCGACGTATATTTCAATAACAATTGAAAATACCTAACTATAAAAAGCTGCAGCTAGATAATTTTAACGTTTAGTTATTCGTTAGTCTTGTAATGCATTTTAATATAGTGCCAATCTTGCCCTAAGCTTACAAAAGAAACCTTGTATGCTACTAAAATAACGCTACCTGCAAGGATGACACTAGTCAAATTTTACGAGATTTAAAAAGGTTGTCGTTAGCAACAAATGTGTTATAAACTATAAATTTGCATTAAATTACTAATTAGTATTCCGAGATTCTGAGTCATTGTTTAATTGTTCTAAGTATGTATATATTACGACTTGTGAGTTATCTAAAAAACACAGTAATTGCTTTTGTTTGTTTTGGGATCCACTCAATTGTTACGTTAACACAATATAAAATCATGAACAATTAAGTATCACTGCTTTAATTTAATTTTGTATTTAATTTAAATTGTTTAGCATATGGCAATATAGTACCATTTTTAATTTAATTATTTTTTAAATTTTCTTAGTTTTTTTAGAACCTTACAAGGTCCAATGTTTTAAATTAAGAAAAACTATATTATATTATAATCTCCAAAATGTGACAATCTGTCAAAATGCAGTAGGATTTACTTTTAAAAGAAGTTTCATGTCAGTTTTTGAAAAATATAGAGGTGAAAACAATTTCTATTACTAATTGTTATTAAGAATAGCAAATTTAATTATTTGACATACAATTTTGTCGAGCTGTCCAAATTTATATTACTAACGATGCATACGCACCAACTAATCTTAAATTAAAACGCAAATGTGAAAAGGAATGCGTAAACGAAAACCTGAAATCTAGATTACAATATTAAATAAAAACAGTAAATTAAATATCAAAACAGTAAGTGGGAATGAGGTTTAACTTTCACTTAAATTAAATAAAATAACTTTTTTAAATTTAATTTATTTTACATTTTAGGAGCGTCTCCTGTAGTTTAATGTTATGAATGATATTGTTCAAAACCTTACCTTTGTATTTAGAGATATAATCAGCACCATATATGTTCATAGCTCTGTAAGGGTTGACGGAGATGCACACCTCTCCAATATACGTGTATATCCGAGCATGTTGAAACCTGCAAAAGAAACACACAAACTGTAACACAAGGGTTTTAAATAAAACAGTAAACAATCAAACAAAAGGGTTGTTTGAACAAGTAGTTAACTTGTTTATTATTATACAAGTAAATATTCGTTTAAGGGGCTTGGTTTCTTATCAATGAATACTATTGTATTATTTCAAATATAATATAGATGTACTAATTTTTATTATTTATTTTAAGTATTGGAAAAATTGACTTCAAATAAAAAAAATGTTTATTTTTTTCATTAAAAATATTCGTGTATTCGTTTTTATTTGAAATAGAGAATTTGTTTACAAGATATATTTAGTTTACCACCTGTTGTTTGACTAAGAGCAAGCGCACACTACTGAAGACAAAACTGTCTAACGTCCCGCCCCGCCTTTCTACCATGGTTCGTATTTGATTTTTGATTCGTTTGAATTTAGTTGCTTAAAGTCAGTATTTGCTCTTAGTACTTATTTAATATTAATTATTATCTATATATAATACACTTATTTTTAAATCTTAATTTTTTATAACCAGAATAGCAACTTTGACAGATCCGATATTAATAAAAAATTACACTATAGATATCTATTTAAATGTAATCTATAGAGTACCATATAAGTTTTGCGATTAGATGCCAAGACATTTTTTATTTTAAGAAAAAATTAATTGTTTCAAACAATCGTCGTTCCCACAAAAAAAATATTTGATGCTACTTGATATTAGGTATTACATATATTTACAATGAAATATTTAATTTATTTATTTCTGATTAGAAAGGTGTATATCTCAAAAAAAGAAAGAAAGAATTTTTTATGCCTGTTTTTACGGGCGCTAGCGTGTCTATTAAATTTAAAAACATTTTTACAGTGTAATGTAAACAAAATGACCTAATATTACTAAGCTCGATATGGGCGTGAGTAATTTATAATCAAGTTGTCATGTATAAACATTTTTTGAATTACATACATACATATATTAATAACACCGTAACAAACACAAACAAGTGATACTAGAAATAATAACAATATAAAGCGAATCGCGCGACAATAAGATGATTCATTTAGTAGGAAAATGGTCTTCACATCTTACTAAGAAAATGAAAATTAATTAGGTAATTTTATCTGGTAATGTGAAAATAATGAAATATAAACTCCATAGTGTGAATGTCTATATATCGAAGTCAGTTAGAAATCAACTCGACAAATCGAATCTCTGCAATATCGAAATCGTGGATAATTCGAAATTTCCTCGTTACCCTTGAGATTCTATATATGAATTATTACTACAATAAAAGATATAAGAGGTTATGGGAAAATAATGTGCCTCAGTACCTTATAGAAAAAGACATAAAACACATAAGAAGAACAGCAAGGTTTAGATTGGGAAATGAGGAAAAAGGAAACAGATACTGGGAAAAGAGTGAGGAAAGAAAGTGTAGAATGTGTGGAGCGGAGGACGAAACACTGGAGCACATTAAGTTTGAGTGTAAGGAAAAAGTAGCGAGCGAAAGGAATATTGGCCAGCTATTAAAGGGAGGCAGTGAAGGAAAGAGGTGGATGGCGGAAATAGTAAGAAGGAAAGGAAAAACAGGAGAATAAATAAGCTGGTGGAGAATAATAGAGAGGGTCAAAAGAAGAAGAAGCAGAAAGCACTTTTGGAAGTAGTAAAAGTCTAGAATATTTTAAGTTTAGTTTTAAGTTTGAATGTATATAGGAATGAAATGTATTAGAAATATAATACTGTAGATTGTAAAGCCGAAAGGCACACACAATTAATATATATAATATATATGAATTATATCACTGTATCATATCATAAAGTTATTTTTATGAAATACAACATGCGTCTTATACCTCACGTGCCTGTGTAGAATTGTCGTCAATTAGTGAGTGTTATAGAATTTGATAATTAACAGGTATAATAACAGGATTTAAAATATGATTCAGTACTGATTACACTAACTATTTGATAATGAATTTCAAAATAAGATATGTAATATTTATGTTCTTTTAAGAAAACATAAAATAAAAATACTGATTCATAATCAGATAATTACCAACGAGAATTTACAAGTTGCGTATCAGCGGTTCGCATGCAGCATTAAATTTATGAAATCGATAGAAAAAGAAGCATATTTTTGACGACACAGTTAATATATAATTATTTCTATAATTACTACATGATAAAATAACATTTAAAGAACACTTTGTGAAATTTTCATAAATAAATATTAAGAAATGAGCCATTGACAGTGAATCTCCGCAGACGTCACAAAAAAAAATTTCACTGCGGTGCCACTCATAACTCATCACTGAATTATTTCATACTGGAAATTATGCGTCATGCGTCATGCATCAGTAATGTACATTATTTTCTTATAATTACTATCTTTATTTAATATAAATTATTGCATTTATTTTAATTTTATTTCTTTATATATTTTTGGTTAAAACCGTAAATTAATACTAAAACTCAGAGAGTGGGAATGGGGCTTTACTAAGTAAAAAGTATTGTGTTCACTTCTAATAACTTTCATGTGATAATCAAAGTTGAGAATTCAACGAATTATATCTACACGTTTAGATGGCTCCGGTCACATGCCTCTTTAAATCAGTTTTAAGAGTTTTTTCTAAATAAGGCAAATCTTTTCTTTTTTCCCGGAAACATAACCTTGTTAAAGATCTTATTTCTTTAAGACTAATTATATAAAGAAATCCCTACTGTGTCATATTTTGCCGTAAGGACAGCAAGTTGGTAAATATTTAAAATCAGAGACTTAAAATGATAAAATTTGGACACTTGTTTAACCAAAAACAATGACAATGCGATATTCCGTTTTAGAAAACATAATTTGTAAAAATTAAGACTAAAAGTTTGATTTTAAAAACCACATTAAATAAAATAGAATTTGGAAGAAATTAAATCACATAGTTTTGTGATAACTATGCAAACGTTAAATATTTTTAAAGGCAGGAGAAAAACGGTTTTTTTTATCGATTTTTGATCTGAACAAAAACGGTGAAATAATTTTGTTTTTGTAAATTAATTTTTCCTGAATTAAACCATGCCATATCAAATAAAATAGAAGGAATTCAATGATTTGGAATTAAAAAGCGGAAGTTAGTTGCGATTAACACTTTTACGATAAAATAAGAAATTCCTGTTACATTCGTAACTTAATTAATGATTAGGATAACTACTACATCATTTCATTAAATATATATATTTTAAATACAATATAAAATTCTCACAGAAATAATGAGTTTGTTACATTTTCATTTTGTGCTTATTGAGAACATTTAAATAGTAAACATATTTTCAGAAATAGCAAGTGGCATAAGTTTTCGAGGTATGACCTATGTGTATCTTACTCAGAAACAATTCGGTCAAGAACAATGAAGAAAAATCACAATAGAATTTTGAAATAATTCCTAATTAAAATGCATCACATGTGGTACCATAGTAGCACGTATTAGGTTATTGCTATTAAAACTTAAGTACTGTTAGTTAGGAAAGAAGAAGACAAAACACACAATTCGTTGAGTACTTAACAACTACGTTAGAATTGATAAAGTTGACTAACAAGACCTTAAATGCGTAATTCTTTTTTAATTTGTCATAATATTATTAACATAATCATTTAAAGAACCAGGATAAAGAAACAAATATACTCTTAAAAAAATCAGCATAACGCATAAAGCGATATGTGTCTACCACTACGTCTACGTTCTTCTATATTCTGGGGCCCTATTCCTGAGTCTTGCGAACTATGGTCGTGATCGAACAGATATGATTTATATGAGTGAAACATTTTACGAATCACTTTTAAAAGAGTATTTCTGAACTGTAATAATACTAATTAATAATGAAATTCAGAAATAGTACAGGAATATTGTTTTAAAAATAATTCGTAAAATGTTTCACTAATATAAATCACATCTGTTCGATCACGACCATTGCTCGCAAGATTCAGGAGTAGAGCCACTGAACTGAATAATTTTGAACATAACCTAAAATTCTTTAACAATAAAATAACCAATGTTTACAATTCCAAAACTCTTTGACGTTGCAGACACGCGCGGGTCCAATAAAGTTGAATACATTTGCATAAAAACTATTTTAAAATAAAAGTTAATAAAAGTATGTTATAGCATATATGATACTATTTTGCTAAGTATTTTTACTTCGTTCTCAAATTGCGAAGAAATGACAAATACAGAAGTGAATACAATAACAAAAACAAAAGACAACACCGCACCATGCGACCTTGTGACGTAAGTATACAGTATTTGGAAACAAACGTATTCTATTATAAACTGAGAAATAAAATATTAATTATATAAGCTATTGTTCAAGTAAATGTATGTGTTATAAATATAATCATTTAAAAACCGTATTATCACTGGATGGAATTGAATCTGTGTTTAAGTAGTCCATTTACTCCAAAAACCCGTTACGATAAAGGTAAGGTCTTATAGTTTAATTTTACTTTACCTTTTATAAGTCACTATACGAAATATTGTTTTTTAAGTATATCAAAGTAAATATTATTTCTCTTTAACAAAACAATATTTTTTATTACAAAATAAAAGAAAATTATGTTTATTATTTACATTAAATGCTGATAGTGAAAAAAAATATAGAAGGTGTTAAGTTAATAGAAAAATAAATATATTTATAGCATTGCATACAATTGTTATTTACTATTATCTTACATAAAGCGCAAAATGCGAAACATGGATATTACTTTAAGTGTAAAGCCTCATACCCACTCACTGTCTTGATATTTAATTTACTGTTTTTATCTAATATTTTAATCTAGATTTCAGGTTTTCAGAACAGGCATTCCTATAGTAACTTTCGTGTTTTAATTTGAGTTTATTTAATTTAGTTGGTGCACATGCGTCTTTAGTAATATAAATTTTGACAGTTCAATAGTTGGACAAAATTGAAGGTGAAATAATTAAAATTAATGTTTTTAATAACAATTAGTAATAGAAATTGTTTTTATTTCTTAATTTTTGACAAACTTCTTTTAAATATAAATTCTACTGCATTTTGACAGATTGTCATATTTTGGAGGTTATAATATAATACAGTTTTTCTTAATTTAATATTTTTAATTTAAAACATTGGACATTATATTAAAAATGGTACTGTGAATGACTACGCGTATTGCCATATGCTAAACAATTTAAATTAAATACAAAATTAAATTAAAGCAGTGAGTGGGAATGAACTTAAGCGTCCACAAGTCGGCTTAACCGTATCAGATACAATCATTCTGCAGGTTGGGCACGACTGATCTTTGTGAACATCCTTAATGTGCAGTGTATATTCAAGCGATAATATAATTTGGAGTACTAAGAATCCCGGAGAATTACATCAACATCAAAAGCATCCCCAAAAATGCACTGATAATGAGGAGGATATAATATCGTTCTTGGTAATAGTTGTTAGCCGAAAATTTAGTTGACAGAAGGCTTTAATTTTTATTTTAATGATAAGTAAATATATAATATTCAAAAGTATATTTCTTCATTCACTTCACAAGTATCTTGATTGCAATCTATGTTATTGATTAATTTTTTATTTTATTTAGCGAATTGAAAATACACGTACCTACATGTCTATAATCTATAATCCAACACAATGTAGCTATCATGATATAGATAGAACGTGCTATCTATATTTTATAACTTTAGGTGATAAGATTATGATTAATCTACTGATCAAAATTGGATTTTATTTTAGTTTATAGCTATAGATGATATATTATTGAATATTATGTTACTAACTTATTTACCAATCTTTAAGAAAATTGTTTACTTACATAATTTGTACTGCAAATATCTAACCGCTAACCTCAGACTATGACGGTATTATTAGACCGAGGATATTTCGCAATTTAACAGGATTCTAAAATATACTACGAATATAATTTATTATTTTGTAATAGAATACATACTCAAAGTTAATAATAAATGAACAAAAAATACATTTAAGTGTTATTTATTTGGCTCTATGAATTCTCCCAGTATAACTGTGACTTCCACTCAGGCTAGCGATGACAACATTCAGAGCTACAAACGGCAAGTCAGGCAAGGATGCTACTGATGCAACGGATTCAGGACCCGTTGAGATCAGAAATCAGATCAGATCAAGATACGTGTGTGTATAACTCGAGAAGTATTTTTTTTTGTTTTATATCACGATATTTTATGAAAACTTGATAGGTTGTCACAACACCTGCCATTGCTGTAACGTTTAATTCTGCATCTCTTTTACACTTCTCTTCTTTTACTGTGATGGTAAAGGAAAGCAAATAGTAGTGAAAAAAAGTATTGAAAGAATGACATCAAAATCTGTCATTTTTTTAAAAAAATAACTACTTTTTATAAAAATGACTACTTCAATCGTTAATAACTTCTATAACATTGCGAAATGAATAAAAGTAATTTGGATATTTAAGGTTTTGATAGCCAACTTTATCAATATACAGTGCAGTTTTATATAATTCCATTTTAATAAAATATTTAAAAACACGTTATTGGATTCTATAAAAAGTTTGTGCAGCCCACTGACTATAATAAGCATACTAATGATTGTACAAACAAATAAGATTTTAATTAAAAACAGATAACTGATTATATCATATGTAGACTTATTCTCTATATTTCTTAATTAAACTGCAAAGCACTTAATACGTAAAACAAAACTTGAATCTTTTATTTTAAACATGTTTTTATAACGCTATCTTAAGACTAAGAGATACTTCAAACTATAATATTTTCATTGAAATCCGTGTTGGTTGTATGTTTTATATATTTTTAATGTAACACATGTTTCAATGAGAAAAAAAATTATATATATTCATATCCTTGAGCATATAAAAAATGTGAATGTAATAAAAAATTAATATATCATATCAATGAGGTCTTTGACCAATTATTTGAAACACAGAAATTGTTTTAACGTCTGGTCTGACTACACAGTTAAAATTTAAGTCATTATTTATTTATTATTGTACAATTTTTTTTATTTGACTGCCAAAACATATTTGACTATACAAAACATTAATCCAAACCAAACAACATTAATCGATAAAAGATTAACATAGAATTGTATGTTCTAAATTATCATTATGTTTCATATCTTATTTATTTTACAACACATGTAGTACATTCACAATATTCATTGTCACTTGTTCACCTGTTACTATCAATATGAACAGCGTGTTTTTATCAATTTACGTTCTACACGTGATCTGCGTTTATGCAACAGGCAAGAGGTACAGTGTTTCTACGGTCTAATAGAATACGAAGTGAAATTATAGCCTATAGATTGCAAAATACGAACTCGATAGAATATTTATAAATGGATACTCGATCAAATTTATTGTAAAAAATAAATATTCTCACATATTTTTTTTACACATATAATGTCGGCCAACGAAGGCTTTTAAAAACCAATAGAAATTTATCTAATAAGCTATGTAAAAAGTACTATAAAATCTATCTAGTATGTACTATCTATTATGTATGTACAAAACCAATACACTCTGTAATTAATTGTAAAAGCACTTAGAAAAAAATGTACTTATCACTACAAAAAATTATAAAATAAGGTAAATCGAATCCTTTTTACGAGTCGATGTACAAATTGCAATATACTACAATACTTTCAATTATGTGAAAGATCACGCATAAAACATTTATATGTAATATATTTCAAAAACGTATTTAATTAAAGCAGTATTTCGAAAATTCCTCTTTCATAACAAAAAAATATCATCGTATAATTAGCAATATACATTAATTTTATATTATGAGCTTTCAAAAATACTTTAGTTATTTTCGTTATACAAAAGTATATAAACAAATTATTATTGACAAACAAAAGTTTTAAAGTTTAAAAACAGATAAACCTATGAAAGTATTATATTAAAAAATGCATAACGAATTTTAAAGTAAGCAAAGAAATGTGTAAACAAATGCAATTTAAGTTTTCTTTATGTATAAATCGAATCACACATGTCAGAAGCGACTAATGACATGACGCACGCATTTAATTTTTAGTAATATATTATATATATTATAAGGACGAATGACTCAGAAGTTCTACAATCTAGCAAATATATGATTCAACCACAAAAAGGCGCGGTATACTGTATAAAACATCTAAAAATACATTATATAATAAATAAATAAATAAAAATAAGGGTTAGTTTTATTCAACAAGTGGTTGAAACGTCACGCCCTCCAAAAATAAACACTTTATAATGTCAGTGTCAAACAAAAGTTTACTCTAACCATAAAATTTTGAATGAAATATATAATAAATTAGGGAAAGAAATTATTAGATAAATATATATAAATTCACTTACCTTTTCTTTAAATTATTCATAAACTTTTCAATTGTAATTTCGTCCAAAAGGACAAAATCCGCGACACCGACCTCCTCTTGCGCGGCCATTGTTTCACGAACTAAAAGTAATTTGTATAACATAAAAAATAAACCGTTTTAAAAAGTTACAATGCTGTCACCTGTTACAAGTGGCCAGTCAACTCTTGTGTCAAATTAGTTTAGTTAGATGACGCTAGATGTAGCTAGATGACTTCCATTTCAATGATACAACATGTCAAATACACATGTCAAAGTTCATATTTAATGTTTATTAATAACTTCTTTTATCGTTATCAGTAAACTAATGGCATTCTATAATTCGACGAAAGAAAAGACAGTGATGTTTTCATTCTTATATAAATAATTATAATGTGTGTGTGTGTAGAAGTATAGTTTCTTTCGGTCATAACCTGTATAGTATATTTTAATATTATATTTCTGTTCGAAATATTAATATAAAATAGATTCTAAGATGGCCCACACCGTTCGCACAGGTCTCTTAGTTGTTACAAGTTTATCTAGAGTATCTAATGCTCTAATAAACATTAAAAATCATGTCAGTACGACATTATATGTTCAACTATATCCCGGATTTCAAACATGCACACAAAAAGCACAAAGTATAACACCGGCTCCATTATACAGTAAAACAATAACAAATATTTATAGTCAGGTATTTATATTAGTTTTAATTTAAATTAGTATTCTATTTTATGTTATTATTCTTTTTCTGTTATGTTTTTTCGAAGGAATTGAGTTCACTTTTAAGTATCTTGTATAACATTTAATATGTTCTAAAATTTTCTAATTTAATGTTTTAAGCAAGTCACAGTAAATTATTATGTAACACTCGTACAACTTTTATCAAAATTTGTGTAAAAGATATACAAATACAATATATTCAAGAAATACAATTTTTTACATTACTTTTTATTTGATCGGACTTGTTTTTCCAACTTACCGAAACTATAACGAAAATTGTGCATTGTTTTAAGTAGGACATTGTAATAATCCAGTGGGTGATATAGATCTAAAGCTACTATAAATTCATTGTCATATAACTGAGACTTGTTTGCCTCAGAAGATGACATGGTAACTATTCGTAAAATACAATTATGTTTCAAAAATAACTCTCTAATTATGTACCTGTTTAAAGAACTTTTAACTAACTATCTGAATAAAAATATTACTATGATATGGAGATTTATTTGTAAATATTGCACTGACTGTCGATTTAGTAATGATTGTCAATGAAGAGAGTCTTATTAAGTAAACTTTATATTCACATAAAGAATGTAACAGAACTCACATGATAAGAAAAATTTGCACGCAATGTTTTTGGTTAGTAAATTCTCTTTTACATTCTCTTAAGATCATTTGAAATATGCATAAACAGTTTTATTTAATATATCGATATTTCCAAACACGTTATCTAAAATATCTAAAATAATATTGACAATCACGTTCTAGGCAATATCCAAATGTAAAAATATTGACGTTCGAATTTTGATATCAAATATAAAATTTCCTCAACATCGAACCGTTACAAGAAGGCCAATAGATGTTGTTATATTTGATTCTGATATATCACAACCACGAAAAAGTGATTTTATTGCGCAGTATTTAAATAAAGATATTTCAACAATTGTACTCAACAAGACTGATGAATCGAAGGAAGACACCTCATTATGTGAGGTGGAAGATGGATCAGATGAAATGTACGATAACACTGTTATCGGAGGAACTTTCGACAGGATTCATATTGGACATAAGATTCTTCTCTCAGAAGCAGTGATTCGAGCTAGAAAACGACTTATAGTTGGCGTTACGGATACAAATATGATTCAGAGTTAGTATGTTTAGATTGTTAAATATTTTTTGTAGTAAATATCAGAGCTGACTCATGTGTTTGTTACAGCAAAGAAACTTCATGAGTTAATTTTGCCAGTAAATCAAAGAATAGCGGATGTGGAAGAATTTTTGGAAGATATTGATCCTTCTCTCAAATATGAAGTAGTTCCAATTCAGGACGCTTATGGACCAACTAAATCGGATCCCAATTTGCAGGTAACTAATATATCAAACAAGTCAAAGTAACACTTTTTAAATAATAAAAATCATGTTCAAATTTGTTTTTCGTAATTTAGATGATTATTGTTAGTGCTGAAACTCTAAGAGGTGGTGAAAAAGTAAATGAAGTAAGGTTGCAAAACAATTTAAAACCACTAAAAATACACTGCATTAGTGTAGTAGACGAAGATGAGTTTGGAGGTGAAGGTAAAGAAGATAAAGTATCTTCCAGTAATCAAAGAATGAATTTATTGGGTACTCGATTAATTGAACCAACTGTAAGTAATTTTATATATAGATACTTCATAAATAAAAATAATATATCTGGAGTTAGCCTTACTTTCAGTTTAAGCCACATTTGTCAAGGCGGCCGTATTTAATAGGATTAGCTGGTGGAATAGCTTCAGGAAAAACTGCTGTAACTTCTCGTTTAGAAAAACTCGGAGCTGGCACTATTAATTGTGACTTAATTGCACATGAGCTGTATGAACCTGGTAAAGAATGCCATAAATTAATTAAACAACATTTTGGCTCCGCAGTATTAAATGACGATAATCAAATTAACAGAAAAGCATTAGGTGCTATAGTCTTTAACGATAAGGTTTGTAAAATGTGACTACATTATTTTTTTTCTCAAATTATTATTTATTTTTTAATATATACCACCCGCAGGCAAAATTGAATAAATTGAACTCATTATTATGGCCAGCAATTATGGAAGAAACTAAAGCAAGAATTAAAGAGTTATATCAAACGCAAAAATATGAAGTAATTATAGTAGAGGCAGCCATTTTGTTGCAGGCCAATTGGGACAACGAATTTCATGAGATATGGTCTTGTATGATTCCTCCCGAAGAGGTAGTCCTTACAATTAACTTTACTTTAATTATTTACCTACGACTAAGACCTAGAATAATTTGAATTAACATTTTAGGCAATTAAAAGAGTTCAAGAGCGGAATCATATGACTGCTCAGGAAGCATCAGCTCGTCTAGAATCGCAACCCAAAAATGAAGAATTTGTAGCTCGTTCAAATATAGTATTTTGTACATATTGGAGTCCAGAATATACTCAAACACAGGTTTTGTTCTTCTTATATTGTCTTTATACAAATATCGCATTGCATATATATAAACATTATTTTTTATTTGTAGGTGGAAAAAGCATGGGCAGCTGTACAAGGACAACTTTCAAAATTATAATTATTTATGGTGATAGAAATTTAAGCAATAATAAATTAAATACAATGTAAGTATTATATTACGCGGGTGTATTTTATATTCAAATATGTGGTGTTATACAATTTATATTTTAGTGTTTCATAGGAGTTTAGAAATTATATATATTTTATGGAGTTATATAATACTATACGAAACAAATAAACAGAATATTTATACTTTTTTATATTTATTATTCGATTCTTTTACAAAATATGTAATTGGTCCCCATTTTGTATAACAGTAATATTTACAATGTTTTACGTTAAAAACTCTTTAGGAACATTTACTTATAAATATGCATTGCACGGGTTAAGTAACTTTTATTACTAAATTAATTTCTGATAATACTCAAATTTTTTAAGTAACACTAGGCAAATTATAGCAGAGAAAATAAATAAAACATAAGATTATTCCAAGTGTAATGAAATAACTAAATTGCGCAATCAGATAAAATCTGTTATAGATAGACAGTCAGGAATAGTTAAGTCGTGGTTTTAAGTAAGTGAAGCGATGTAATTGAATGACTAGTAAACGTATTTCAATAAAAATATTGTATTATTTAGAGGCGCTGTTATTTAAAGTTCAACTAGGTTATCAGAAATTAAATAAGTAACTATAATCTTGTGAATTTTCAGATCTTCGGTGATTTAATGTGATTGGTAAACTAATTTCAAATTTAAGAAACTTGAATTTTTCATGTTAAATAGAATAATAATAACTTTAGTATACCGATAATTCACTATCACAATATGATAACAATCGTTTGATGACCTCAATCGTCAAAAATTGATAAAATAAAATTAATTAGGTTAACATAATCTATATTATTAAAACTAATGTTATATTTTTAATTATTATTTGGTATAGTAAAAAATCTAAATAAATAAATTTTAGCTTACAAACTAACTTTTTTTCAAATACATACAATCTTATGGCGAAAATTCAAAATCACTCCTTGTCAAAGTATGTAGTTATTTTCAGTGAAGATGTTTTAAACCTTAAAAGTATTAAAATCCATACGAATAATTTTAAGTATTTATAAGTATGAATGCATAACATGTAAGGCTCATTTGTTTTTGTTAAAACAATAAACAATGTCCATAAGTCTAACTTCGAATGCTATTAAATGCGCTGTATAAATAAATTATTTTCAAAACAATGATGGTCTTTAAACCTAGTCTACACATAAACAGGTCACCTATCACCTAGGGCACTATATGCAGGTGGTGGACTAGATGGAGGTTTAATGGCAACTGATGATGTGTTTGGAAGTGATTCTTCTGAGATCTCTTGGAGTACCATGCCTGGTGGAACTACTGCACCTTCAATATGTATCTGCAAATGAAATTGATTTAAGAAGAAATTCTTATAATTATCATATAGACTGTATTTAATCATATTTCTTACTTGTGTGGATTCTGAATTTGATGTTGAACACAAAAGAAGTTGTGAAGGATCAAGTTTAATAGCATCGTCGTAACTAGGAGGTGGCGCACCGGCTACTGTATCGTAATCAGGGGGTTTCTGTTGCTGAATGTCAGGATCTACATTTATAACATGAATACCATTGCCCTGAAAAAAGAATAATATATAAGTAAATGAATGAAATATTTAATGTAATTTAATGATACTATTCAAAAGTTATTCGAATATTACAATCTCATAATACACAATTTGGAAAATAAGTTCCTTTTGTCCATATTAATATAATTACAAAACTTCGTAAGAAGACCATTTTAAGGATTACAAAAGCTTAATAACATTTTTTTAGGATTAAAGGCTTTCAAAATACCTGTAAAATTAGGCCCCTTTAGATTACATATTTTTGTGTTTTGTGTTTTAGCGGACACATGTAAAGATTACTTTATTGCTAAATAAATACATACTTCTGCTATATCTGCTGACAATCAGTTATATAACACAAGTAAAGATTTAATTTTCTATTTTGTTTAATTTAATGTTTTTAATTTGTTTAATCATCGATAGCCTCCTATTATATTGGCAGCTTTTATGGTATAATATACCATTGGCACAAAGCATAATATGTTTAAAATTATCGCTAAATATAAAACATGGGTATTACTTCAAATACTGAAAACCAAGTAATATTTTATAAATACAGGTTTCAATTTTCTCCAAAATAGTCTTTTTATGATGTTATGATCATTAGAAAGGTTTTCTTATGATTTTAATAATCGAATGAGTCTGATAGCCAAAAATAACGTCCTGTTATATTTAAATAACATTGTCTCAATAGAACACAAACTTTTATATGTTCGCAAGTTCGGCAATAGAGAATATAGATGGCTCCCAAAACAAAATGAATAAATATGGTTTATTAAAATTTATTAATAACATATGATTCTAATGCAGTAAATTATTTTTTATTCATTTTAGGTAAAATAAAATAATTCATATATCTTAAAGATATGTCTGCCTCTCAATATGTACAAAATTTGTTTGATAAATATGCTGGCTATATATCTAGCAAAGATTTGAACAACATAGTACTAAAAATGATACTAGCGCCTGTTTTAAAATACATTGCATAAGTACATCCATGTCGGCTTAAATTTTTAACTGTTTCTTGGTACATAACTTTTAATAAAACGAAGCTGTTATGTAATAACATCAAATACAGTTTATACAGTATATAAAATAAGACTATAAATTATATACATACAACTAATTAAACATTTAAGACAATAAAATATGATATTAAAGATAAAAATGATGTACTGAAATTGCACTCACTAAATAAATATTGAAACAATGTTTTTTTATTTTACTGTGTTATATAAAATATAAACAGACAAATATAAAAAATAAAATGTTTTCACATAATCATGGAAACTATATTAGATAGCAGTGTATTTCACATATATGAGGCCACACTATCATAAAAACTGCCAATACAGCAGGAGGTCGTCAGAAATAAGACTTAGCATCGGAAATAGACAGACGTTAAATAAAATTTTAAAAAATATATAAGGAATATAAATTTAACAATGAAATGAATTTGAAAATGATTACAGCACTGTACATTTTTTCTGTTTTTAATTTTACTGTAACTGTGAATATAATAAAAATGTTTTAGATAAGAAATAATAAATTACGTACACCTCCATTGTGTGGTTTATCACATTGAATTTAAAAAAAGGGTATACGTTCGTTATGAAAATTGAGAAATAAATTTTGAACATTTATAAGAGTGCATATGTATGTAAAAAATAAACAATAGCGTCAAGTGAGAATTGATTAAACCATCTCTATTTGCAAAAAGAATTTTTAAATAAAAAATAAAAACGAATAATAACGGATATACATATGTTGTTTATAAACAAGTAATATTTTCAAGTGCAAAAGGTCTATAATATCTCACAGATACGAAATAATCATTTATTTTTTTATAAATACAATAAACATAATAAAAACATATTTGCTAAAGTATTTATTCAGTGTTTATTTATATAAAATGTTTTAAATATATATTTACCTGTTCTGCGTCATTTGAAGTAGATTGATTTTCCCTGTTAGTTGAAGAATGCAACCAGCAACACATGGCAGTACAAATTAATAAGGCGCCAGCTATTAAAACAAATAAAATAGGAGTCAGCATTTCCAATAATAATAAACGATAATCTGTCATTTATATTTATTTTTTAAAATGTTATAAAATAAAATAAATGAAACACTTTTATTAATAAATTATATTTTTCTTTCAACTTAAATAAATATTATACTTTAGTATTTTCTTAGAAATATAAGAGTTCTTTCTTATTTTGTAATACGTTCAGAGTAAATTGAATCATAAATAAAGTTAATAAAATAATACCTTTATTGTTTATCGTTACAAACAGGGTTCGAATGTATATTTGTAAATAACTGACATCAAAATGTATTTTTGAAAATATATTTTAGAGTTGAAATGATTGCATTAAAATATTTAAAGGCGTTTACAAAACAATTTTTAAAATAAATCTACTCACAGTAGAGTTTTGTATTTATAAATAAATTTGTATAAGAAAGGAATTTAGCTTCTAATCTTTTGCATTTTGCTGACGAACCTACAAACATTTTTGCACGAGAATAATGCTAGATGTTAATTCATGTTGTTAAAAATAAGTCATATATATTTTCTTTGCCAAATTGTTTGCATTCAATTGCAGTAATTTTAGAAAAATTCTCAGTTAAAATGTGAAGTATTTAAAAATTATAATTAGTAATAAGTAATCAGTAATAAATACCTTCAGATTTAGATATGTGCGATTATAGAAATACTTATACAAATCTAATTTTACATTTACTTGCTGTTTTAAAACATAAAAATATTTTCTACGACTTATTTTTATATAACATTTAAATATTATAATTTTTTTACATTTAGCTTTCTTTTAAAAGTAATTCTAAAATACTGATTCTATCTACGAGTATATTTTGTAACAAAGAATTATTAATAAAGAACTTACCTATTATACAGGCTACTCCAATATATCTGACTGGTTCTACATAATCTTCGGCTAGACCTAACCAATTAATAAGGGCTCCTACACATAGTAGGACCATACCATATCGGTACGGCCTTTGCGACCGTTTTGAGTCTTCCAGGGACATGACTGAAACAATAAAAATATATTATAGTACATATCCGTTGGTACGAGTATAATATAATAAATGCATCTTATTTGCTGTTGCAAGAAAATGCATAGCAAATACTGCGGTATAAATATTAGGATTCGAAATCAGTTTATTTTATGCTGTGAGAAATAATTACAGAAAGAGAAAAAGGACAAAATATTCGCTTCTGTCAAATATTATTCCTTTTTATGTACAATGTAAGGCACAATGTCATTATATTAAAATTACAATATTATCATCATTTTATGCAACATTGTAATTGTGGAATAGATAAATTTATTTGTAGTATTTCATTTTAATAAAAATGCATACTTGAAAAGCAAGAACTTATCGTATATGCAGAAACACAAATTAACAGTAAAACACGCGAATTTACAAATATAATAAATACATTATGACGTCAACAAGGTAGTTAAGACCACTTTAAAACTAGCTATTTGTAGATCGTTGTCAGTCATGAAATAAATACATTTTCTCTCCGGGAATCGAACCCAGTCTCAAGCATAGCAAAGTATTTTACTAGCTAAATCCTACGACAATAGAATTCAAAATTTCTAAGTATATATTACATTATTATTTATTGTTTACGATTTATTTTTTACATTACATAACATTGCTAATTTCTATATACAATTTGACATTACGTTAATATGTTTAATTAGTATTTAACAGCGTTAAGTGTAGCAATAATAATTTTATTGCGGTGATATGGCTATAAAATTAATTTCGTTATAATTATTAACTTGTTTAGTAACATGTTTCGGTTTTAATGATTTCATTAAATGTTCATTTTAACTGCAGTTTTTCAACTATACACAATTTTTATAGAATAAATAATTTATTTCATATTCAGACATATGTAGCCAATTTTCCGCAAGTTCATTTTAATGCACTTTTAGTAAAAAATATAATAAAAATACTATTATAAATTTTAATCATTTTGTGTATACATTTAGTGATAAGAGACTTTTTATAGTTTTATTTATTCATTCATATGATAAGGAGTTGAAATACATATCATTCGTTTGTATACATGTGTATATAAGCACAGTTTACCTATCATCAGAAACTTTAGTTTTAGAAACTTTAGTTTTTCATAGAAAGCGGTAAACGCATCGGATTTATTGAATAAAACGTGGAGGATTGAATAAAACATAAAATACGTTTGATGCTGACTAGTCGACGCTTACCTTTATATCTACGTAAGTAGAATTATTATTATAATGTCAAGGTAATATAATACGTAAATGAGATAAAATATTTTTACCTAAATTATGTAAAAGTTAATGATAAAAATAAAAAACTCCATTATAAGAGAGTGTAGGTGGCACCAGACACTCGCGGTAAAATATCGTGTTTGTTATCTATTACTAGTGGTGGACTTATCTTGTTATCACTTATCGTGCACTCTATTTAAATATTGATGGAAAAACTGCATGCTAATATATGTATATAAATATAAATATGGTATATATGTACATATGACGTGTTATAAATATGCAATGCAAGCGCGTCATTTTGGTTTGTTATTGTGATATAGTATAGATGATGACAATTATTTACTATGTCACACACAATTCAAATAGCGAGTTTTTAAAGGAACAAAATTTGATAAAAACGGATAATAACATACTCCCTTAGAAGTTGGAGAATGTCATTAAACGTTAGAGAAAAGAAACTATTTTAAATTTAAAAGATATTTCAATTACATATTGAGGGTTAAGACAGATTTGAGCTGCGCGCCAGATTCTTTTCTATAAGGTTGGCAAATCTATAAATTTTATACATCACATCTGGCAATGACACGATTAGTAAATATGGAAGTCTATACGAAAGACCAAGGCGTTATTATACTTAAAATTAAATATTATTATAAATCCGATTATTATAAAACAAATATCAGACTTTTGCTTATATATTTGATGTTGTTGTTACAGATTAAAAAAGAATTAACTAAAATATATGTTATTTTTATCAGTATGAAAAGTAATTAATGAATATTATATGAACGAATAGGAATAATATTAATAAACATAAAAAGGCCATTAAGATATAAAAAAAAATATTTTTCTTATTTCTTTAGTTGAGTCATTTAACAATCAATAATAAAATTATGAAAATGGTAAATCATTTACGTCAGGAAAATGTTAACGCTTTAGTATCATATATGTATAGGAATAAATTGCGCACTCCATTAATAGGAGGCTCGCTGGATTTAATGCTAATGTTTACCAACAATATTTAGGTGCCTCACGCTTTTATTATTAAATTTTGTCTCTTTTTGCAAGTTATTTTTAATTAAAAGCAACAAACTGTAACAGTGTAATTAAAATTAAAATAATCATTTGAATTATTCATAAATACTCAAAATTTAAAATGAGACAGATGTTCAAATACTGGAATTCCTTTTTCATGGAATACTGAACAAACCAGCAATATGTACCGTGAAATTGTATGAGATAAATCTAGTGATTCATCTTGTAATTAGCGGTCATCCGTATTCCGTACAACTCAAGCTCAACCAACAACAGTTGAGCGGTGTCCGGTTCTGCTGTTGGCTTTAGGTGATTCAACTTTTGAAGTAAATGTTTATGTAGGTACATAAAAACTATTGAATTAACGGTCAAATATTACAACATGTAGCAACTTGTTTCACAATAATGTCAAATCACTGGCCCTAATTTTACTTCCTTGTTTGTATTTAAAACTAAATTGAATTTAATGAGAAAACAAATAAATAAATTTATTAGATATTTTGTTTCTTTTTTTCTTTACAGAAAAAGTTTAATTAATTTTGATATTTGACTTGGTTTTAACTTCCGGTTCTTCTCGTAGAATAGATGACTAATTGACTGAGGTGAGAATTTGTTAATCTATTGCATAGTAAGACAAGCACAGAAACCAAAAACTACATAATTGTTATTTAATCTATATAGAAACTATAAAATTCTTTTTAAACACAAGCATATGTTTTTACTACAATCTCGAAGAATACAGTCATAAAATATGCAGAGTATGTATTACATACGAAAATTAACTTTTAAAAATAAAAAACAAAATATCCAAATCAAAAATTTACTATAATGCAGTATAGTTTTCCTTTAAATTATAGTTTATTAAGACTAAGCTTTTCATTTTTAACTCATCTGGACTAATTTTCGAATCAACAAGAAAATTATATATGATTTTGGAATTGAAACCAAACAGATTTTTAGGACAAAACTGTAAATTTCTTAATATACTCCTAATTGCCTAAAATTTTAGTTAATTGCTTTTGTATAACGGAATTATTTTACATTTATTCGAAAGAAATATACATTATTATTTAAGAAACAGATTTAAAAATGTCATGCTACCTTTATATAGCTATAGTACAATATTACATAAATGTTATGTAAGTGTTACAGCCGTGTTTACTAACATGAGTACATAAATATATATATTTGATATTTAAATATATACGGGTATATCCATATATGTACCCCTATATATAAAATTCTTTAATATATATGAATATAAATCAAAACAAACCTGATGAGTCATTTTGATACCTGTAGGATCTAAACCACATTTTTGTAAACTATTATATTATTTTAAAAATTGAAATAAATAGAATTTATTATTAATAAATGTTAAACAATTAACAAAAACAAATAGTCACATTTTCACTAAATTTAAAACCACTAATATATTTACAATATATAATTATATTATTTATTCGTGTTAAAAATAATATTGTTTACAAAAACTCGACTGTTTTGCAATGTTTAAAGTATGCTACTAGTACAATACAAAACGCAAAACGAAGAGAATTACAGTTCTCGCTTTATTTTATTCGAGCTCCAAGTTCGAACTGCTTTGCATTATGGGTGTCGCGACTAACGTAGCGACTACGAGTTAAATACCACTACAAGCATAGATACACACCTTTAAGTATGTGCATATTAGTATGTGATGTAGACACGTGCACCGTTAGACATTTTTATATGTATTCGTGAGGTATGTGTCTGTATTTAGTGAGGTCTGGCGTCGATTTTAAGAACAAAGCGAACTTCTTCGTTTCCCGGAGTCACCGATCTGGTGATCTGGTGTTAAAACGGTTATGCCAATTATCCCAAGGTTCAAGCAGGAACAGAAGAACCAGAAGTCGTTGAATTTGTCTAAACATCAAATTAAAAGAAATTGGTTTGTTTCTTTTTCTATTTAATTACGCAGCATATTAATTGTAATCGTATTAGCGAGAATTAAAATAGAATTATTATTTGTTAGTGCACTATTTTTGTTCATGTTAAACAGGTGCACTGTGTAGACGGTAAAAACATGTTGTTATGCTCTGTAACAATGCAACAGAGTGTTATAATTACGGAAAATTATTGTGAAAGTAATATTATAATTTCATAATAATTCGAATCGATTGTTTTATGATTTTTGTAACCCATACAATATACAGGGTGTCCCAAAATTCAACGATAAGCCGGCACCAGAAGGTGGTCCTGCTCATGACTACACAAGAAAAAAAGTTTTTATCTCATTTTTTAAAAAGAAATTTTTTTTTTCGAAAATCGAAACACCTTAATATGTTTTTAACTACCATGACCACAATTTTTCAAATATTTCTGATTTTTTTTTGTATCCGCAACCTAAATAGCACTGCTATCCACCACAATCATTAAAACTCCCAGAATGCTAGTAGTTTTATGATTTATATATTATATTATATTATTATATCATTTAACAAAATGAGATAAAAATTTTTTTTCTTTTTTTCTTGTGTAGTCATGAGCAGGACCACCTTCTGGTGCCGGCTTATCGTTGAATTTTGGGACACCCTGTATAGTTGTGACAAATATATCTGTCATAGTGGTTAATCCAAAAAAAGGTTCTTTTATGATTTGTATAAGAATAAACAGAGTGAATGTTATATTTAGATGAAACACTTTACGTAAGAAGTAATTTTCTGATGTTAAATAAATATGTATAACTATGTTATTTGCTCAGCAGCAATAAATGACAAATTTATTGAAATATTATGTAATAAGAATAAGGTCTCTTAATTTAAAATATGATGACAGTGGGAAACTACTTTCAAAATTCTCAGAAAGATTTATCAATTGACACATATTGCTCACACAACATCAATAAGTAAATTACAATTTGTAATTATTTTTAACAAGTATTAGTATCACGTTTATGATACAAGACACACATGCATATCTATTTAAATTTTAAAACAAATGCTGTATTATTTTATCAACAAAATTTGAGGTTATGTTTGTACTGTGTACTTGTTAAATACGTACTACAGTTGCTAAGAGATGTAGTTAAAACAATGAAGGACCATTATAATCTATTATCAGAAATAGACATAGATTACCACTAAATAGGCTTATCATCAGTCATTTAATTGTCACGTATATTGGATATGATAACGAATATTAGACTTTCTACGCAAATTTGAATACCACCGGTTCATTTTTATGACAGGTGTACAATACACCTCCCACAGTTCACGCAATAAAGATAATGATAACGTTTCTAATTGTATAATTACTGAGATATAATTACAAAGTAATAATTTGTATGTTTGTTATATCGTCTTGCAATAAAAAACGTATCCATAAGGTATTTGTAGTAAGTATTCAACAAGGCATGCGACGGCAGCACCATCTTTTGCACTTTTAGTGAAATAATGTATTATAATATAATGAATTTATATATTATATAAATACCTTTGCTGTTACACATATATTAAGGAATACTTAAACCTTTCTAGGCGTATTTAGTTAGTCTCTCTGTAATCCGGCATTCTTGAAAAGCATTTCAATTGAAAATTTCCTTAAAAATGAAATGGTAAAATCGTCATATTCGATATAGTAAATATTCAATGATTTAACTAAATGTTGTACTTTATGTTTTTTTATAAACTTCGCACTTGCGAGGATGACGAAATATTATTTGGATGTTTATATTGTCTGCACAAGTTCAGAACGTGGCTTAACATATAAAATAGATGTTGCAATCGTTTGCAATTTTACGAAGAGTAATGAGCTTGTGTCCTATGTCTTAATTTCTATAAAAGTGTACTATATATTGATAAAGTGGGTTTTAAAACCTCAAATGTTCAATTATTTTTTAATAACTCCTTATATGTTAAGAGATATTAACAATTAAAAAAGTCATTTTGCCTCTAATTATTAAAGGGATTCTACGTTGTACACATTCCAAATGCATGTGACATCACAACCGCTGCCAACCTTACAGCTCATAAATCTCTACTACATGTATTTATATATCAAAATATCAAATATTATTTACAGCTATTTCAAGGAACAATAAAATTAAATGAAATAAAAACTTATTATTCTTTGACTTGACTTGATTATTTCGACTACCAATAGCTACAAAACATTACCACAGCACTGACCTACTCAACAAATAACTGACGTTAAAATACATTTCACGTCATACAAATATGGCCGACTATTTCTAGCGCTAAAATTATAATTCAAATTTCTAATTGCTATATCTCCGTCAACATTTAGATAGTTAATAAAATAGACAGGCCAATACATATTTATTAACATCAATATCAATCAACAATTGAAAAATTGACCACTAAAAAATGAGGACACAACTCAATTTGTATTTGGTATTCCTGTCAAAGCGGTATATAATGTGGTAATATCTGTTGACCCCTTCCACCTTTTTTAAAGAGAAACAGTAACTGAAGAAGCACCAACTTTTTGTATTAAGTTTACAAAAAATTACTACCGATAATTTACCATATTTATAACAAAAATATATTGTTATTACAATATATATATGTTTTATTCAAAGGAAAAAATAATCTTATTTAAATTAGTATAAAACTTATTTATATAGTGTTTCTGAATAAATTAGCATTTTCGTTTTTCCCTCGGTGCACCTAGATCATTAATAATTCACAGTCATTTTTACGCCCTCAAGAACACAGTACATGGTCAGTAGTCATATGCCCCAGTTCTGTAATTGTCTTATCGATTGTATGAAAGTCAATAATGCATCTAGAATCAACCCATGCATTATTTTCATATTTTTCCCAACTACAAAGGAAATATTACGTTAAAACTATAAATTACGTTCTAATACAATTCAATGTTTTCTGTACTATTTAGTTTACCAGTGTTTCTATAACTGTGAGTCATTGAACATGAAGTACGCTATCAGGACTTCAATCAAAATAGCCATTTTTGTCCCTCTAGTTATTAAAGGATCGAATTGATCGATGTCACGTCAGATTCCCTATCGTTTCGCCTTGTTAAAATCTTACAGCTGGTTCCCATAACGCATAAAGTATTGATATTATAAAGGTGGTAAACAGAAACAATGAAAATCGAGTCTACAGAGTTCAATACCAATGGGATTGTGTCCTATGTCTTAATTTCTATAAAATTGTACTATTTATTGATAAAGTTGGTTACTAGAACCTCAAATGTTCCATTATTTTTAAGAGATATTAACAATTAAAAAAGTCATTTTGTCTCTTTAATTATTAAAGGGATTCAACGTTGTACACATTCCAAGTGCATGTGACATCACAATTCTTGTGTACGGTTACCAACCTTACAGCTCACAAAGCTCTGCTGTATGTATTTATATATCAAAATATCAAATATTATTTACAGCTATTTTAAGGAATAATAAAATTCCAATATTATGTCTGCCTTAGCAGGGTTAAATAAAATAAAAACTTATTATTCTTTGATTTGACCTAATTATTTGACTACCAACAGCTACAGAACATTACCACAGCACTGACCACTCAACAAATAACCGACGTTAAAATGCATTTCACGTCATACAAATATGGCCGACCATTTCTAGCGTTAAAACTACAATTCAAACTTTTAATTGCTATATCTCCGTCAACATTTAGATATTTAATAAAATAGACACGCCAATACACATTTATTAACATCAATTTCAATCAACAATGGAAAAATCGACCACTAAAAAATGAGGACACATGCCCATTTTGTGACATTAAAAACATGGCAGCAAATTTAAAATGTTTCACCAGGTTCAGAAGTTACTTATACCACAAATCATACAGCGAAATAAAGTTTTAAATAAGCTGAGTGTCCTAAGTAATAGCTCAATCCCAAGCTATCTGCAAGTTGTCCAGCACATAATTATGACCGAACAGAAATTCATAAATAATATATTTCATGATATTCTGCGCTGCATGTAAAAATGTATTGCATAGTTTTACTAAATAAAAATAAAAATTCTTTTATTAGATTTAAAAATAAACACATTACTTAGATAACAGATTAAAATAAAACATTATCAAATATTTTCAAAGTTGTGTTTTTATTCAAGAAGCACATTCTTATTACGTAATTATAGAAGATATATACAACTATAGCAATATACACAAAAACCTGTTTTTAGTATTTAGATTTTGTCCTTCATTTCTTATAAAGTATTTATAAAATGCGATGTATGTGAATTAACGTTTACGGCAAACGAATTTATTAACAGATTTTATAATTCTTATAAATAACATAATAGTCATTAATTCAAAGAAATATCCGAGAAACAAACCAAAGAAAAAAAATGTATACTTGTGTATACTAATATACATTAAACAATTATATTAATGGGCTTGTGTCCTATGTCTTAATTTCTATAAAAGTGTACTATATATTGATAAAGTGGGTTACTAGAACCACAAATGTCCAATTATTTTTTAATAACTCCTTATATGTTAAGAGATATTAACAATTAAAAAAGTCATTTTTTCCTTTTAATTATTAAAGGGATTCAACGTTGTACACATTCCAAGTGCATGGGACATCACAATCCTTGTGTAAGTATACCAACCTTACAGCTCATAAATCTCTGCTATATGTATTTATATATCAAAATATCAAATATTATTTACAGCTATTTCAAGGAACAATCAAATTTCAATATTATGTCTGCCGTAACAGAGTTAAATAAAATAAAAACTTATTATTCTTTGATTTGACTTAATTATTTGACTACTAACAGCTACAGAACATAACCACACTGACCTACTCAACAAATAACTGACGTTAAAATGCATTTCACGTCATACAAATATGGCCGACCATTTCTAGAGCTAAAACTACAATTCAAACTTTTAATTGCTATATCTCTGTCAATATTTAGATATTTAATAAAATAAACACGCCAATACACATTTATTAACATCAATTTCAATCAACAATTGAAAAATCGACCACTAAAAAATGAGGACACAAGCCCATTTAAATGTTAGCGCATTAAATAATTTGATTCTACATTTTATCAGACTTTGTATAGTGATGTCACACAATGACGTCATTTATCTTTTAGGAAAGTTACAACACATTAAATTAAAAGCAATAGTACAGACCCCAAATTAACTATTGTTTCTAAAACAATTTTTTCTAAAATGAGCTGAATAGTAAAACACGTTGTTTTGCATAAAAGATTGTGACAACAACTTAATACGATGTTTTATTAACAGGATGTTTTTAAAAATAATATTTAACATTTGTATGTAAAATAGGTAAATTATATTTAAGGTTAAAAAAATAACCTCAAAATAAGTTGTCACATTAAAAGTTAAAAGGTGAAATTTCGTAATGTTTGTAAAATAGAAAGAAATCTCAAACATTGTTTTCTTAAAATATATGTTATTTAATAGTTAATGTCGCAAATTGTGAGAAATGTACTTTGTCATTATAATTATTAAAAAATATACACAATATATTTTACCAAGTATAATAAAGTGATTAAGACAGTAGTTGAGAAATAAAACACGTAAAAACTGAATGCACTACAAAAATTCTTAAGTTCCATTCTTATCTACTATTTTATTTTTATATATTTCCTAAAAGCTGAAACTTATATTAAAGGTTAAAATTAAATTAAGACTAAAACTCAGTAGGTAAGAATGACCTTTCATTGTTTAGAAATCACCTAACACTTTCCGAGTACTTATTCTAAAGACTATAAAGATTTTATTATACTTAGTAAGTAATATTATTAATTCAAATATTACCGCCTTTAATAATCCTGTTTCATATTCTATGAGACTGTGGCAACACTGTATATTGTTCGTTGCACAAACGTAGATGACGTATAGAACTAAAGCCGTTGGTTTTGACAGCAATAATGTAATGTACTACATTTGTTAATATGAAATATATGTTTTAATACACGTGCTTATAACTAAGAAATATTACCGTCTACATCTTGATTAAAAGATATTGTCTGTTCTATGTCCGTGTCATATCGACCAAAATATGAACCCGATTGTTCTGGTCAATACAAAGGTCGACAGGTTTAAATAACCTTTAAATTTTCGATTATCACGTGGATTTTGTTAATATATCCTCATCTTTGACTCTAGGTTTAAACGTACTATTATATTTATTCCCATATTCCATATTCTACCAGCAACAGTTTTTGTCACTAGCGCAGACGTGGTGCCATACGCGAGAATAACTCATGTCTCCCAGCGGAGACGTCCAGAACATTACACCGAGACATGAAGTAAATCATTTGCATTAATTAGATCAGTAATGATAATTATACGAGTATTTCATGGTAATTAAACACATGCTGTGTACCACTATGTGTTCACTATGGTTCTGCATTGAACTATTAGGGGCAATCGTGTTTATATGAGCATCACATAGTTGTCCAGTGAATAAATATAAATTTATCGTTAAAAATATTATTTAATCTACCAGTCTGTCTAGTAACTTAAAGATCGTTCACACTAGCGCAATATTTTTCTACATCTAATGTTTAAAATTACTTATGCTTCTTGCTTTTAGAATGAAAAAAGGTTTTTATTAATTTTTTTAGTTGCGTTATAAATTACAATGGGCTTGTGTCCTATGTCTTAATTCCTACAAAAGTGTACTATATATTGATAAAGTGGGTTACTAGAACCTCAAATGTTCAATTATTTTTTAATAACTCCTTATATGTTAAGAGATATTAACAATTAAAAAAGTCATTTTGTCTCTTTAATTATTAAAGGGATTCAACGTTGTACACATTCCAAGTGCATGTGACATCACAATCCTTGTGTAAGGTTACCAACCTTCTCTGCTATATGAATATATATATATCAAAATATCAAATATTATTAACAGCTATTTCAAGGAACACTCAAATTCCAATATTATGTCTGCCTCAGCAGGGTTAAATAAAATAAAAACTTATTATTATTTGATTTGACTTGATTATTCGACTACTAACAGCTACAGAAGATTACCACAGCACTGACCTACTCAACAAATAACTGACGTTAAAATGCATTTCACGTCATACAAATATGGCCGACCATTTTTAGCGGTGAAACTACAATTCAAACTTTTAATTGCTATATCTCCGTCAACATTTAGATATTTGATAAAATAAACACGCCAATACACATTTATTAACATCAATTTCAATCGAAAATTGGGACACAAGCCCATTTACAAGGTTATATCTCACATTAATTGTAATACAATAATTGTGTGTGACGGGAAAGTAGCCGGGACTGTTAATGCTGTTATTTCTGTACAATTCTAAGACTGGCATCGCAAAACTTTAGGAGTAAAGGAGTTATGTATAACTCGTACTCCGTTAGTACTTGATGCCATAAAAATTTAAGCAATTTAGTTCACTAATTTTCTAGATAAAAAATAATTCATTTCAGATAGAGATATGAATAAATTAACTGCAGAGAAAGTAATCTATGAGTTTTTAAAATGATATATGTCAGAACAGTGGAGACGCTCCTAACTCTACTGACTCATTTGATATTCGAACTGTCTGGTGTTGGAAATTAGTTTATTAGTTGGTGTAGCTAAAGAATCTGAATAGGCTCATATGTATATGGAGAAATATTTTCAACGATTATATCTGGCATTAAGTTACAAATGCACAATAAATCACAGCACAATATCACTTGTTTTAACTATAGTAATTATGTTCAATAACAATTATATGTGACACATGATATTATTATAAATATATGTGAAATATATGTAAATTGATAATTACAACAAAAACGTGGTAAAATAGAACAATGACAAATTGTTGTTAATGTCACCTGAACTTATTTCCGGTCTGTAGAAATAATGGAGTAATACGGATGTTGTCCAGTAACCGGATTTTTAAAAACTATTTAGGAGTAAACGGTTATTTTTTAAATATTGTAATTATTAGGTATAAAGCGAAAGTAAAATACAATGAATTTGTTTTCACTTATAGAGTTGTTTTTTTTAATTTAATGTCGACCTATTTCCGATACTAGTCCTTTACTAGTTCATTAGTAGGACAATTTTGAGATAACGATGAAAACAATATGTTTGCTTGCATTTATGAGTTACTCGAGTATTGAATCAGATAGAGTATACAAATTAACATATAACTGCATACTAAAGTCAAATTTTTCGAGTTATCTCACTAATGAACTGCAGGATCGATATGTATACAACTAATAATTGAAAGTAAATTCTACGAAATGCATGTTGATGTGGACGACGAATTAGATTAAAATTTCATTGTATATTTTAATTTTTAAATTTACTCGTACATTGCCTTGTTATTTATTTCCACATATTTTATAAACTGTTACTAAGATATTTTAAAAATCTTTAATTGTGTAAATTGTAAACATCGATACATGTGATGTGTTCGAAATAGACACAAATTGTGTGAATCAAATTATCACAGCAGTACCGTATTTGTGAAAATCAGTGAAGGAAGTAGTTACATCGCTTTATTTTAATTTCATGAAATTTAAAAATGATTCATTCATTACAAAAAAAAAAACCTTAAATCTGGATGATAAATAATGAAACTTATGAAGCTTATGATAGAAATACATAAGGTTCATTTTATGGTATGTAGGACTCTACTGATTCCAACTCGGAATAAGCCATGGTCGATTACATAAGTCTGGCAACGATAATAAAACTTATTCTTAAAAAGATACGTCGCTAAAATCTACCAGGATATCATAACATGTATATAAATCATTCATCAATATTGTATTAACATAAATAAATGCATATCTTGAAACTTAATCACACTTACTAAATGTTAGGTTAGAAATCGTGAGCCTGTTCATTTATGCCAAGCGTGGCCTGGTCCTGGCGAACGTGAATAAGAACAAAGGGAGCCAATTATCACTAAAACCGACATGTTTCAACGCCTTGTTGCTGGCGATCGAATAATTCGTTTGGTTTATAAAAATACGATATTAATTTGAATATTTTAATACAAATTTTAATGATATCAGATGCTAATATATCAGCTGAAACATATGATATGCAAATATATAAAAATTAACAAGAAAAAAAATTACCATATTAAATATTTGTGTTGAAAAATACATTTAGATAAGAAATGAAAAAATACCGGTCTGCAAACTCTTCGGTCGTCAGTGTACCTGTACTTGCAGACACAAATGATAATATGTAAAGATTACAAAATAAATAATAAAAAATCAACATAACTAATTCAAAGCAAATAAGTTACAAAGGTATTCAATTGCGCAGTCTATTTGTTGGATTAGTTCCTTGATCTTTCTTAAACGAAACGATAAATGAGTTTTGAAAAGTAACACTTAACAGAGCCGTTAAAATGATTCTTTGTTAAGTTTGGTTGTTTATTGTTCTACCGTTACAGCTGTTGCTTTAAAATATGATTACATTGAAATTCGAAAAAGGTTTTACAACCAGGTTTTTGGGCAAGCGTCGGTTAGTCAGCAGTCGTCGCAGCGACTTATTACACAGTATAAACATGCAAGAGAAGAGAAGCGGGGAAGCAAGAGTCGTTGAAGTGCAGGTACTACTGACACATTTATTTATTTAGAGGCTACACATTTATACGAGTGAAAATACAGATACCGGTGGTACTTGCAGCATACGGCAAGCTACATCTACGTATTATTAAAAATTTAAGAATATAATCTGACAGGTAAATTATTGACGCTGCTCAAAAATATTTTGTTTTTCTATACTATATTTAAACTAGCTGTCCCGGCCACGCGTTGCTGTGTCTAACGTTTTTGTCATATTACATTACATAGCGCCATTTATTGAATATTTACTCAATCTAGTCAACAGATGTCGCCATCATCGTCGCCAGATGTCATATGTCATATACAGATAATTAATTTGCAATAAGATAATATTGCAATCATAAATTGAGATGTAAGCTATCCTATCTTTCAAGTTGGATCAAACTGCACACGGTGTACAAATTTGATTAAAATCGGTTAAGTAGTTTAGGAGTCCATCGCGGACACACAACGTGACACGTAATTTATATATATTAAGATGATTACAGCTAGAGAATTTGCAAAGTTTGGTCACCATTTATTTTTATCTTATCTACTATTTGAGCGTCCGGTTTTAGGTTTCGTTCTTATATTATAAAAACAATGAAAAAGTGTTGCCCTTTTAATAATCGTGTAACAAAATTCTTAACAAAAACATACCTCTGCTATTGGTAGATTATTTTGGAGTTTAATTTATACATAATAATAATTTTTATAAGCAAAAACTCACTTCAATATAAAATATTT
This sequence comes from Panorpa germanica, assembly GCA_963678705.1. Lineage (NCBI taxonomy): Eukaryota > Metazoa > Arthropoda > Insecta > Mecoptera > Panorpidae > Panorpa > Panorpa germanica. The sequence continues at coordinate 5,111,899 of OY783206.1, read as the reverse complement.
CTATAACAAAACAACTAAGAAGACAAAGCTTGAACGACTGTCATATATAATTGATTAGGAAATGATTCTACCAGGTGATTAATTATTTGCTTCACGTAGTGTGGCAATATTTAATGTATAGTTCAGAGGTCCCCAAACTTCACAAACTAGCAAAAAAAAAAATTTCTTTTACATGATTTTTAATGATTAAAATTTCATTAAACAACACCTACCTAAGGAATCCATTTTCCGAGAATTTAATAGTTTCACATCACTAACAGTCTTGTAATTGTTATTTAAGTTAAATGAGATTTAAATGCTGCTGTGTGCTCTAGAACTAAACCAATAACACTGTTTGCTAAATCTGTTTTTTGAAGCAATTCATGAATATGCTTATAAATAATTTGCTTAAAAAATATTTGTAAGGTTTTAAGGACATTTTATAATCTAAATATATGATAGTTTTTATCTGAGAGTATTTTTTAATTTATGCATAACAACACGATAAAAATAGTCATAAATTAAATTAGAAGGATTTCCGCAAGTCGTGCGGTAATCAAAAAAATGATAAAAAGTGGATTTTATAAAAACTGTGAGTTTTGAAAAATTTGTTGTTTTGATGCGCATTGGAACTGATTTATGATATTTGAATAAACTTTACAATCGCTGCGTTATCTTAAATAGAGTGGAACATTACATTTTTGATTATTATTCTGTATTTTGTTTAATTTATATTATACTCTACCGATATTTAAAAAGCTTAATAAAAGTTGCATATTTTTGATCAAAAATTGTTGCCTTGACTCTAAATTTTACTTTAATGTTATTATTAAAATTTTATAACTTAAGTCTTAAGCGTAAGTTTGAGAACCATAATAAAGGTTATAAAATTTATGACAAACCCTTAGAAATGTTACTATTCATATAAAAATTGGAATCTAACTAGAAAATACAGCAATATTCAATTTCAAAACTTATTTTTGCGGTTCTAACTCATTAAAAGTCAGTGGAAGAAAGCTTAAAATGTAGATACGGTATTCAACTAACTAATTGCAGCTTTAGATTTTGATTCGCGTTTATAGTTACTTACATAAAACGATTTAAAGATAAAAAAAACATGTTTTTTGATAATGTTTAACTTGCTGTATAGTATCGCCATTTATATTTCGCGAATCAAAAATGGCCAAATATCGTTTCTCCTTAATCACAATATTATAGAAAATACAAGTACATACAAAATTACAATTATAAACAATTAAATACAATTATAATTTAAAGGGTCAAATATTACGTCATTATGAACTGTTTTGCTCATCATCTTTACCGCAACACTGATTTTTGCGATTAACCGTTTAAATTTAATGTAGCGTTATTCTGCTGACAGCTGCACATTTAATTTAAAACAATTGTAACATATGTTATTATTGAGTAAACACATGCATGGAAAAGATAATATACAAATACTGGAATTAAAATTCGGTATAGCGTGTCCTTAACAAGTCAGCCTAGCGGGAGATCACGGACAGATTGTGGACTGGCGGACAGACTCTATTTAATTCAACTCTACGTGTGAGGTTTTACTATTTCGTAATGTTCTGTTAAAACAGATGCGCACAAAACTAAAATTGTGATAAGAATAATAAAATTTAAGGTATCTTATGAGCACTGTTTGCCAAAATAAAAAAAAAACATATTCCGTGAAAACAATAAACTTGTTTTATAAAATACCTATATCAGTTTCTTGAAGAATTTATTTTAAAGAATCGTTCATCCCAGTGGTATATTCCAATGGTTCTTTTTCAAGGACTAAAAACAAAAATGCATCAAAAGAACAAGTGGAAATTTTAAGTTGAGTTTAATAATAAACAGCATGCATTTTAGTCAGGGCCGGTCCAAATATTTTTTACATTTAGAAATGTGTAAAATTGAATTATAAATTATAAAAGATGTTAAAAATTATTTGATGGTGGCTATGACGAAAGAAAGTCAAGGCAAAGAAGAAAATAAATATAAAAAAAAATTTTACATGATGGGCCATGAGTTTTATGGCGTCCAATTAATATTTAAGAAATGTTTAAATTAAACAGCGATAGGAAGTAAAACAAAAGAGAGTCAGCATAATTGCAGACATCAGTTTTGTTACTATATACTTTATTATATATATATATATATATATATATATATATATATATATATATATATATATATATATATATATATATATATATATATATATATATATATATATATATATATATATATATATATATATATATATATATACCAAACGTTCTGAAAAAGGTGTTATACATTTCTTTCAGAAAACAGATAGTGTCCACAAATAATATAAAAAAAATCAATTTTATGTTACATACCGTACATGTGCAACTCCCTTGCAGTAGAAAAACCAAACATTTTAAATATTTTTTTTACTAACAAAACACGTAACGAACTCTTCAAAGGTTGAAGAATAACTAAAGACAAACTATTTTAATGTATAAAAGTTTCCCAAAAAAACCGACAACCTTTATATTTTGTACCTGTTTTCAAAAAAAAAATATCATAAAAATATATCTCAATTTCAAATACCCCTAGCAACGTGCAGCGACAAAGTAAAGGCAATATTTTTAGCGTTGTCTCTGTCTTTCCAATGTGTTCATATGGTGTTGTTTTTTTTGTTTTCGGCAAAGAGAAAATCTCCCTACAGATTAGTTAATGTTGAACTAGTAGCTATATAATCCCTGTTTCTATTTCTTAAAAATAGTTTTCTATATTGATTTGTTACCTGCAATTTGTATACAGAAATACTAAATATTTCTAGTGCTTAGAAACTTCAGTTAACCTAAAATAAAACCTGTGTTTCATACTACCTACTTACCGAAACATGTGCTTCGAAATGTACCAGTAATAAAGAGGGTTTGACGCTTTGATAAATTGTATTCAGCCACAAGGGGCTTGTGTACTCACTTTTTAGGGGTCGATTTTTCAATTCTTGATTGAAATCGATGTTAATAAATGTATATTGGCGTTTTTATTTTAATAAATATCTAAATGTTGACGGAGATATAGCAATTAAAAATTTGAATTGTAGTTTTAGAGCTATAGATGTCGGTCATATTTATGACGTAACAAGTCTGTACTATTAAGGGTAGATCAGTTATTTTTTCTTTGGATAAGAGTTCCGTATTGAATTACGCTCTGTTGTAAAGAGATAGCTACTTAGCGGACGTGATGTCACATGTTTTATAATAATGTTCTATAACGTTGAATCCCTTTAATAATTAAAGAGACAAAATGACTTCTTTATTTGTTAATATCTCCTAATATATAAGGAGTTATTAAAAAATAATTGAACATTTGAGGTTCTAGTAACCAACTTTATCAAAATATAGTACAATTTTATAGAAATTAAGACATAGGACAGAAACCTATTGACTACCAGCCTATCTGCCATTACCTTTTCTTATTAGTTTTCACACAAAACAATTGTATCAAGTCCAAATTGAATTGAGTTTTCGGAGACCTATTCCAGAAGAAACATTTTCGGCTAGTTCTTCTAATTTTTCTTTCACTACATAATGCTTTTTATCACTGCAAAAAATTATGAGTACAACGGATCGGTATGCACTTACTGAAATTTTAATTAGAACTAGGAAAGAAATTTAATGTGTAATGATCTCTTTCGAGGACATCACTGCCCCTTTTTGAATAAACGCATTTGCGTATCTACCTATTTTAATTTTTGTAATATTTAAAATACCATGTCCCGAAAGGAATTTGATAAGCATTACGTGGAATTTTATTATCATAATAATGTTTATTACATATATAAATTAATCAAGCATTAAAATCACGTACTAAAAAAAGACGAATAATTTAAAAGACAAGCAATTTATGTAAATAAAAAAAATCACAAACAATACTACATGATTTAAATATTAATATATACTGCATTCTCTATTTAATTTTGGATTCAAACAAAAGATGTCGCAAGTAGTCACTTTCATTTTATTTAACTAAATGTGCATTTTAATTTCTTTTATATTTAAATGTTTTGTTTGAAATTGTGTAACGACAATACGAGTATATTCGTATACATATGTATGTTCTATATTTCCATATGTAATTGTTTTTACTTTTACTTTTGTAAGGAGAAACGGTAATGTCATAGCCGCGCCCCTGCCAGCCTATACGGCCCTGACAACGGGGCCTATAAGTATGTCAGATGTATGTAATTATGACCTGCTTTGTTCTGTCGCAGTGATTTCAGATAAAAACACATATGATAATGTGGTATGAATATAAGAGCACATGTGGTCTGCACTGTTATCACCGGTTGATCTTATACCTGACGAAGAGAAATAATAGGCTTGTGTCCTCATTTTTTAGTGGTCGATTTTTCAATTGTTGATTGAAATTGATGTTAATAAATGTGTATTGGCGTGTCTATTTTATTAAATATCTAAATGTTGACGGAGATATAGCAATTAAAAATTTGAATTGTAGTTTTACCGCTAGAAATGGTCGGCCATATTTATATGACGTGAAATGCAATGCTGTGATAATGTTTTGTAGCTGTTGGTAGTTGAAATAATCAAGTCAAATAAAAAAATAATAAGTTTTTATTTTATTTAACCCTGTTACGGCAGACATAATATTGTTCCTCGAAATAGCTGTAAATAAAATTTGATATTTAAATATATAAATACATATAGCAGAGTTCTGTCAAGAATATATCTCTTTTACGCTCTGTTGTATAAAAGAGAAACAACATACCGGTTGTGATGTCACATGCATTTGGAATGTTGTACAACGTTGAATTCTTTTAATAATTAAAGAGATAAAATTACTTTTTTAATTGTTAATATTTCCTAACATATAAGGAGTTATTAAAAAATAATTGAACATTTGAGGTTCTAGTAACCCATTTTATCAATATACACTAGTACACTTTTATAGAAATTAAGACATAGAACACAAACCCATTGTAAACGTAGCTACGCAGCTTCAAGAAAGATTCAAATGAGCAAATCTTAAGAAGAATATTAATTGAAATTAGAACGTCACTCATCTACAAAATATTCATTAACAATTCAACCGGCAGATGGCATTGAATTTAAGGAATGTTATTTTCAATAATAAATATTGATGATGTAAAATTCTTTGGAATATGTTTCTAATGCCTTTCTGATACAACATTAAAATATTCTAAAGTTTAAAACATTCTTAGACGGATTGTTTGTGATTAAATAACACAAATAAAGACTTTAGTCATCTCAAGTTCCATTATATTTAGAATATAAACGTAGAATTATGAATTTAGAATAATTAAGAAGTTAATGTAGAATTTACAATTGATATTATCAGGATGTTAAATTTATGACACGATAATGAATGTTATCTTGTTCGTTAATTTATACATTATAAAAAAATTAACGAGGCAGTGCTTTATTTTTTCATTGTGTCGTACATTTAAGCCTCATTCCCATTCGCTGTTTTGATATTTAATTTACTGTTTTTATTTAATATTGTAATCTAGATTTCAGGTTTTCGTTTAAGCATTCCTTTTCACATTTATGTTTTATTTTAAGTTCGTTAATTTTGACAGTTCGACCAAATTGTATGTGAAATAATTAAAATTGCTATTTTTAATAAGAATTAGTAATAGAAATTGTTATTTCTCTTCTATATTTTTCACCCTACTGCATTTTGACAGATTGTTACATTTTGGAGGATATAATATAATATAGTTTTTCTTAATTTCATATTTTTAAATTAAAACATTGGACCTTGTAAGGTTCTAAAAAAACAAAGAATAATTAAATTAAAAATGGTACTGTGAATGACTACGCGTATTGCCATATGCTAAACAATTTAAATTAACACCAAAATTAAATTAAAACAGTGAGTGGAAATGATACTTTATAAGATACAACTCGTTTTAAACATGAGCCGTAGCCGAATTCTCGTAATTTGGACTATAACATAAATTTTAATGAATATAAAACAAAATAATGTTATTTTTGTAAGAGTTAACATTAAAAGAATTCTTTTAAAATAATTATATCAAATTATGTGATTGTAATTTGATAAATGTTGAGTATTTGTAAATATTTAATCGTGATATTGTCGATTGACTGATGGATGCCCGTCCAATGATAGTAATTTCAACGAAAAGGGCACACAAAAGCCATTACATTGACCTCAAAATGTCTACTTGTACATTAAGCATCATATTATATAGATGAACTACTCGACATGCTTCACTAAGCATTCTTATAATAATAGAGTATTTTTGGTTTGACAAATATGTCCATAAAAATCGATTGTTAGAAATGCCTTAATGGAGTTATAAGTATTTTAACATTTCAATGTTGGTGACTAAAGTAGTTAGGGCGTAGACTCTAGGACCGATATTTTTTAAGCTTTTCTTTAAATTTTCTAAATTAGGTTACCTATATATACACATGGAATGGGACATACTTTGCATTTGTTTTTAAGGTGGCTGATATTTTAATAAAATAATATTTTTATGTAATAAAAAATTAAATATTGATTACTCACGGAATACAACCATTTTGTAAAATTAAGTTTGTTCTGTAGTTCGTTCTAATTCCACTTGGTGCAGCACTTTCTAATAAAACTGTTGATTGTATTTTAGTGTTAATTGAGAAATATACAACTAACTTAATAAACCATCAGAAATGAACCCTATAAAAAAATGAAAACAAAAATCTTAAATTAATATTTTGAAAAATGTAAATATGGACAAAAAAACAAATATTTACAAAATGTCACAGATATTATTTATAGTATTTACAATGTAAGGATAATTGTTTAAAAAATAATATTTTGAAGAGCAACAGAAATATGACGTCATAAAATGAATAAATAGAGGAAAAAATCTACAAATGGAAATATACATAAAGGTAAGATGAATAAGTGGTCGAAAAATACTTAAATGCTAATTCAATTAAGATAAGTTTGTATATTGCTTTTATAAATATATGAATTAGTCAAATTGTGTGACATTCAGAAACTTAATATAATGAACTCGCAGAAATATGTGTATAGAATTAATAATACGAGTATAACACGAGTTCCTGCAATGCGAATTCTTATAACTCGACAAAAATATTACGGTAACTAGTGCATTTTCCCGTACAATACCAAACTGTTGAACTTAAACTCGGACATTTTATATTAACGATAAATAATATAATTAATGATTAATTTTAGTGTGGTTTTTAATATAAAGGAAAGTGGAGGTTCACTGAGCTGTATCAAACGCATTGGATTTATAGTATAATCACAATCGCGTGAGGTATTGTGAAGACAACAACTGAAAACATAGAGATACCGCTAGTCTTCGCTGTAAACGGCTTGCCTTTCGTTTCGCTTCTTCTACGATTCATGCATATACATAAGAGTAAAAAGAATAAAGTACTATGCAACATCTAATAATGTTTCAAATGTATAGTGTAAATTATAGGGAGGGCTCAATTAGGGAGCAGATATTCAAGAATATATAGGATCTTTTAACAAGAGCTATCATTTTAAATTTCGCACCATTTTTTAATTGTCAACATATAACCGTCATTGCGATGATATTTGGTATATTGAACCAGCTTAATTCGTTTTTATGATTGACTTGCAGGGCCCGTATTTATAAATGCTTCGGGCAATTACCTATAGTATAATGCGCCCCTGATTTTAGTAAGTATATCGATTAAACTATTATCTTCAACACGATATTTTTGGCACAATAGCTTTTCGTGATAATATTACATTGTTCTTTTCCAGTGGCGTAGTCAGATATACCTGAATACAGTCTAAAATGTGTTTCTTTTTAGATATCGATAGCCCACGGTGTTAACGTTACGAAAATGCTATTATCAATTATAAAATATCGTTTAAACTTTTTTTGTATACACTCAATGTAATTCATTTGAATTTTTATTAATTATATAGGAATAATATATAGATGATATGAATGTATAATATACATTATGTATATATATTTAATTAATATACAATTTAAGAAAAAAATTAATTTAAATATAAATGCTCAAGGCTTTTTGAATAGTTCAGTTACATGAATAAATCATGTTTATTTGTTTGTCTTTATTCTGTAGAAATAATCGTGTTAGAGTTGTTGCATGCACGTATAAACGAAGGCGTTCTGCTCATAATTAATTATGTATATATTCAATAATGTAATAATTGTTGATTCTTTGATTGCTCACTTGCAGGGATCTTTAAATACAAAGATAAGATACTTAGAAGTGGTTAAAAGTAGGTAACATACATAGATAATTATAACTAATTAAACAATTGGTATCATTACCGATTGAAAAATGAAAAAGGGTTTAAAGTAATGCTTGTATAAATAAATAATTTTTACAACTAATAGTTGGTGTTTCAACACCAAGAAACTTCTGATAATATTTCGCACAGCTATATAATTACAATTTAATATTAAACAAATACAATATGTATACAATTTTCTTGGAAAAATACAAATAATTTACATGAGCTAAAATTGGAAATGCAAATAAGAATGAATAAATATTCCGACGGTGGTAGGCGTATCGAGTGGTATGTGGTGTATAGTGTGTAGTATGTCCATCAGGCGTCTACACGCTTTTACCGCCCTCACCTTTGTGGGACAGTGTGTCTACCTTCTGTTAGTGGTGTTTTCAAGTTACGTCACTATGGAAACCGACGGAAATCGTGTCAGAAACTTAATAGATAGGCGATCGAGTTTAGATAATATATGTACTCGTATATTGAAATTGTATCATACATATACTCGTATTTTACAATTGTATTTTTAAACGCAACTAACTTTGTTTACTGGGTTAATCAATTTATATTAATTAATAATATTTTAAAATCAATTTTTGTAGCATTTATAATTTATATTTTTATATTTATATAAAATATATACAATAAATATATACAATATATTTTTAAAATAGCTAATAGGTATAATAGAAAAATCTATAATCCTATATTAATTGATAGGAAGTATATTTAGAGGAAAAAAACATTTTAAAAAAATAATGGAAATATTGGAAACGTAATGATCATTTGTTATTTAATCAAATATAACTCAAAGAAGTTGTTTATTAATATATTAAATAATTTAAATTGTAAATGCCCAAGCCGAATAAAAAAAAAGCACTCGGTTTTACTTTTAATAATTTGTTAAATCTTTGATTATAATTGTAAAGATATAAGATGACCCCTATTAGCTAGTTGCTGTCAGGAAATATTTTTTTTAGTACCATTTTTTACGTAAAATGTAATTTTTATAGAAGTTTAATAAACCTGAAATACATATAATTGTGTTTATCAAAATTATTACGTCACAGACACAAAAAGTGTGTAATGATGTTAATTATGTATGATGTAAAATATAACCGTAGACGATAAAATTTATTTACTTAATTTACTTAACGTCGACCCATTTCCGATGCTGAGTGATAGCTAACAACGTCGACAGCATTGGTGGTTTCAAATATGATTATGAGACCATATAATCAAATTAACTTTGATAGCAATCAAATACAGAAAATATAGAGGTGGTTATAGAATCGAACCCGAATCATAAATGCTGTCGTATAAAATGAAAATTAAAACTACTTACAAATCAAGAAGCGTTTAAACCTCCAACTACACTGCCACACGTATCTAGAGCTTCGACACCATACGAACTGTTACAGTTGTTAACAGAACGATGTTAAATGAACGAATAAACTAAAACGACCATCTATCACAGCCTTAGTTACACAATGAAATAATATTTCTACTTGAAAGGTTAAATTATCATGTGTAGTACATTTTAGAGAAATCATGCATCAATATTAAATGACTAATATAGACATATGTGTTCCTCTATAAATAAACGACATGATTTATGACAATGGTGAATGATATAAATAGAAGTACATAGTATAAAAATATAACCTAAAAATAGAATGTCAACTGGGAAAATAAATAATTTCCATTTTCCACGTAACTACGTCATTATTAATTAATTGACGAATAAATGTGTCCATTGGAATGAAACTAAAAGGTATAAAATTTCACTGAACATAGAATTTAAAAAAATATATATTTTTAATTACGAAATGTGAAACGAACTAAATGCATTTTAATTCCAAATTTTATATTTTTATACTCTATATTTTTTTAAGTCTTAAGCGTAAGTTTGAGAACCATAATAAAGGTTATAAAATGTATGACAAACCCTTAGAAATGTTACCAGTCATATAAAAATTGGAATTTAACTAAAAAATATAGCAATATTAATTTTCAAAAGTTATTTTTGCGGTTCCAACTCATTAAAAGTCGGTGGAAGAAAGGTTAAAATGTAGATGCGTTATTCATCTAACTAATTACAGCTTTAGATTTTGATTCGTGTTTATAGTTACTTACATAAAACGATTTAAACATAAAAAACATGGTTTTTTTGATAATATTTAACCTGCTGTATAGTATCGCTATCTATATTTCGCGAGTCAAAAATGACCAAGTATCGTTTCACTTTTTTATTTTTATTTTATTTTATATTATAACTTAGGCCGTATTGTATGCATTAGATTTGTGAATGAAGTATGGAAAAGAAGGGAAGCGGGAGGAAACCGTATGCAGCGGCATCTTGTATAAATGAGTTTACTGATGACACCATCAGCATTACCACAAGAGTTGCTTTTTGAATGAACGCACACTGAAATGCGGATTGCAGTTAGCAGAACACATTTATACGTGTAAACATAACGATACCACGTTTCTTTACTCTACCTCGCTTTAGAACAAGACACCGCATAATACATTAACCACGTTACAAAGTAATTTAATGTTTCAAATTACGTGATATAAAACGTATAAAATTTATAACGGATAATCGAATGTCAATGTTAATTGTGATGTAAATATGATGTAATAAAGTGACATCATAAGTAGCCATGCGGTACGTTTTTAAAGGTTACATTTCAAATACTTTTCATTTACTTACATTAAACTTATCTCAATAGCACGCTTCATTTATTCAACGTTAAACTAAAAATGTGCCAATCATTGTTATTATTATTTTTACACACTAAATTGAAGTCAAGACAATTAATCTTGCAAAGGTCGTTGAGGTCATTCAGCACATGATTATTACAATATTATAAAAATTATACATTTGTAATTAACTAGATTACATTAAAACAACTTAGAAAAATTGAAAAAAACTTTAAAGATAATATTATATACATTGTATTTAATTAGTAAAGCAAATAATTGATAATAGCTTACATTGTGTTCATATTTTTAAGTAGGTAGTAGGTTCGTACGGCAAATACAATATTGTTCTTTATTTTTTTGATATTAATGGCTGATTAAAGAGGTTCAAGATATTGTTTGTTGCTCTAATTATTAATTTAGTAAAAGTGAATAAGTAGGCTGGAAGACGAATATTTTAAATATTTGAATGTTGTGAAACTAGATTTTTACAGTCGAAATAGTATGGCATGCTGATTTTCGTGAATAACTATTTGAACATAGTTTGTTCAGTTGCTCAAAAATAAGCCTGTAATAATTTTGCAAAATTATAAAAATCTATTAGAACCATTCGATCGGTATGGCATTTTGATTCCGGCGAGTTTTCCTTTATTAACTATTAAAAAATGCAAGGATGTTATTGTTTTGTATACTTGATTAATCGTTCTGAGATGCCGGATTAATATTTACATAAACCCGGCGCGACAAATTATTTAAAAACTTTTTGAAAAATCAATTGTATCCAGTCGCACCTTTTCTTTCGTTTGCGTGAAAGGTAAAAAAAATGGTAGGCTTATTTCAGAAGATAATGTGCTTCTTTGTTATAGAGTGAGATCCCAGGACCGGAAGACATCACCTGCTAACTTGACCAGGGAGCCATTTTCCAGGTATCAGGTAATCAAGGTGTATGTCTCACTCACTCTCATGCGCACGGTCCTCTTGTAATACGTTTTAAAACAGTTGTGTCGCTAACGTATATAAAAATGGACCATCAGACTATAAGTGAGTTTAAGTAATTATTTTGTCAGCTTTAAAGCGTCTACAAGGTAATACAAGGTATTACAAGACAACTGTTTTAAAACGTTTTACAAGAGGAAGGATTGATCCATTGGGGCCATGGGGATCCCAATTTTAATTCCGCTATGAGTAGGAGCGAGAGGGCATTATCCGTGCGCTTGAGAGTGAGTGAGACATAAACCTTGATTACCTGATACCTGGAAAATGGTCGCCTGGTCAAGTTAGCAGGTAGGCATACGATCATTGTACATATTAACACTACTTAATCTTACACATTTTGTTCATCAGAAAATAAGTGATGTCTGCCGGTGCTGGGATCTTGGACTATTAATGCAGTACTAGCGGTAAGGATCATGTTAGCTTTCTCATTGTGCCACTATCTGCAGGTCTACAGGTTATCCTTCTTAGATTAGAATATATAAATTTACAACATAATCTTATATTGTCCTTATTCTTTATATGTATATAGCATCATATTCTATATATATACTTATGAATCATTTCTTAAGATCTTTAAACTATAAGGAAGACATTATTATTACTCATTCGACGAAATAAAAAGCTACCATTGAGGATATACATAAAAAAACTCATTAATATTTTATTATCATTAAAATTTGATAGATTAATCATTTTATTTTCATTTAAAACATTTAAATAATAAAATGTACGTATTCTTCATTTTCTTTTGTTGACTATTGTACAGATCTACCGTACTGAATCTTTAGAATGTGTCTTTATTCATAGGCGCGGCAGATTAGCATATGTATGTACGAATACAAGCATATCAGAATATCTATTTACCTATTTAGAAGCTGAATATACTATTGTGTATGCTAGCCACAGAAAACCCACACACTTACATATAATTATTCCTCTATTCATGCTCTGATTACGAAGAAGCAAGGTAAAAACATCTTACTCTTTCATTTACTGATGGCTCCATTATTTGAGTGTATATTTAGAAAATTACTTTTAATCATTTTGCTGATTTCTGATGTTAAATTAATATAAACTTCCTTTCTCACACTTGAAAATTTCAACAAAATATTATGCAAGAAATTAATGACAAATATATTACAAGGCCTTGAGAGTTTGTTCATATTTTGTAATACTTTTTAAGCCTACAGCATTCTTTAAATTACATTTTATTAGTTTAGAATTGAGATAAGTGTATATTATTTGTTAAGGTTTTGAAATACAGATGGCGGAGTAATAAAATAAAGTAAATATATAATATAATATTTTTTTTGAGAGCAAAAATACGAAATGTTTTATTGTTTGGGGTCTCTATTGTTATCTTCTGTCTTTACACTATTAATAAAAATAAATGTTACTGCAAAATTATGTTGACTGTTACTCCGATTTTTATAAAAATGTAAAAATTAAATAAATAAAAATATGTATAGCGTGTTAACGCCAATGCATTATTTTTAGATAAATTGAAAAATATCAAATTTATAGACTTTTTAATCCAGTAGATTTCCTATGCATCTGAGTGCAATCTATAATTAATTAACGATTAAAACTTGACTAATTTGAATAGTGTTTTGCAGCTAAGAAGTAAAAACACATTTATTCTTGGAAACGTGACGAATGATTTAGCACAAAAACGTAAACCAGTTTCTGCCTGTGATAATAATAGAATATCTTAACTACGATGTTAAGGATTTGCATTCTTTAAGATTAAACTTTGAATTGGTTATTGACTCAAATATTTACAATCTTATGACCTTGTACAAACGGAACTTATTTCAATACATTCTGATAAATTTTATTATTTCACATGCAATTGCTTTAGTAGTACTTGGCGTTTGATTATTAAATAGGATGTCTTCATTTTAGAAAGCAAACGGGCTATGGAAAATTTCAAGATACGTTTAATGAATTATTCTTAATAATTCAAGATTAAGGAAAACCTTAAATAGTCTCATAGCCTGCTTAACTATATTGAGTCATGTGGATCCACCTTATTTCTAAACAGCTAAAACTATTCCGTGTAAAATCCAGTTTTAAACTTTCCTGTATCGCGGTGGTAACGTAGTGGCATAGTCTAATTATAACCCGCTACATAAAAAACGTAAATTCGTGTATTATTTAATGTAAAACTTTTTACCTAATCTTAATATATATAAATTACGTGTCACTGTGTTGTCCGCTATGGACTCCTAAACTACTTAACCGATTTTAATGAAATTTGTACACCGTGTGCAGTTTGACCCAACTTGAAAGATAGGATAGCTTACATCTCAATTTATTTATCTTATTGCTAATTATTTGTCTATTAATTATCTGTATATGACATATGACATCGGGCGACGATGATGGCGACATCTGTTGACTAGATTGAGTAAATATTCTGTTGAGTAAATCGAAATCTGTTGACTAGATTGAGTAAATATTCAATAGATGGCGCTATGTAATGTAATATGACAAAAACGTTAGGCACAGCAACGCGTGGCCGGGACAGCTAGTTATACTATATATTGAACTCACAGTTTACCCGCACTTTAGATTACAGTTTAATTATGTAGAAGTTTAGCATAATTATCTAGCAATGTTATTAACAAATGCAAAAAAAAAAACAATAAAAGCTAATTTCTGACATATTAATTTAAATGTAACGTTGTATAATCTTGCATATAAAGTTATATTTACATTAAAAAATGATAATTTTACAACAAAGAATTTTTTTTAAATATAATCTAACATTATAGCAAGCTACAAAGATGTAAGTAAAAGAATAAACTTTCTTAAGTTAAATAAACTTTAAGTAGTTATGATGCTAATAAGTGTGCTAGTAGGTCGTACGAAATCGTGCTATTATCGAGAAAATCCTACCTACTAGCATGTATATACAGTACGTGCTATTTAGTGGCTGGTTTATTTTTAAAATGCTATTAAAACGCAAGCCGGTTTATTCTATAGCACGGTATCTGTGGTGCGGTCGAATTGGGGTGTGCTATTAGCAATTGTAAGTGTATATAGCACGACAAATATAAATCAATATCTTATAAATAGCATGCGATTCATAACCATACTATTTACCATACTCTCAAGCAATTTTTTATCTAGAATGTGGCGTGAATATTGTGTGTTATATAATTATCACAATTAATAAATTTGTGTATAAAAATTATGACTTGGGTTTTAATTAAATTATTTACCTCAAAGGTATTGCTAATTCGTGATAACTAGAGAAACAAACAGACGTATTTAAACTAACGTAAAATAATTTAATTTCAATGTTTGACTTTTCATATAATTTCACGTTCACGAGTTCACATATTCTGGTGTCTAATTTCTTTATTAGAATAATATCATTCTCAGGATTACTACTTAACATTCTCGGCAAAACATTACATTTGTTTATTCATATTTTAAGAAATAGAAAAATATATGAAGAAAAAATGTTTACACAAAAATGATTACCCAACTAATTTATAGATCTCGTATATCTTTCAAGACGTCTTAACTTTTTAAATAAGAAGAATACATACAACATATACCATACAGTAGCAAAGTACCGTGTTTAATTAGAGCAATAAATTCATGATGCGGAACAAGTGTTAGTGTATGTTTTCGTTGATATGTCAAGGTTAGAAATAAACATTATTGTAGTTACGTAAAAAATTGAAATTGTTATCTATAATATATGTCCATATAATTTACCGAGTGTCTTAATAACAGTTGTTATATTGCCACGAACCGAGGCGCGATAACTTGTATCTGCTAAACACAGTTACGTGTATTTAAGGTTTAGCCAACACAAAAAAAGTTATATCTTTGTGACCTTTTACTACTTTTTGAAGAAAAAACTTTTTTGCGCATTTGTATACTCACACCGCCTTACAAATAAATCTGTTATGAATTTATACCAGATATAAACTGATAATAAGCCTGTGCAGACGGGCTTTATACCTGGTATACATTTATAACAGGTTTATTTGTAAGGCGGACAGACTTCTACAGAACATATGATTTGTAACACTAGATTTGTGTGATTATAGTTTAAATTACGAGAGTTCGGCGGCGACTCATACTTAAAACAAGTTGTGGGGTATAAACTGCCGATATAACTAAAAAGCACTGTCTCACTTATTTTTCTATAATATATATAGAAACGAATAAGATAAAATTCATTATCGTATTATTGTTTTTATACCGTTCTTATAACCCCTTTTAAGTATAAGCCGCCGCCGAACTATCGTGATTTGGACTATAGTGCGATATTAAATATAAGGTTGACTATTTCACCCGAGAAAAATATCTAAGCAACTAAACTTCATACTATTAATATAAATATTAATATAATATTAATATAAAGTTCTTACTAATATTGAGCATTCAAACGCGAATGTGTGGAAGCAGGGTTAGAAATTAGTCCTTATAGATCTGTATAACTTTCAACACATTATCCTATGAAATGTAATTAGGTTGCTAGAGCAATGATCGCCGTTCAATGTTCAATGGCTTAGAGCAGCCTAACGGAAGAAGCCCCACAAAGAAACACAGATATGTGTCAAACCACTTACTGCAAAAATTTATTTGCTTTATTTTAAAATAGGTTATTAAACATAATTACTTTATCCAATGGGCATTACAATGCCGTCTGGTGACCAGACAAGGCAATAAAACTAAATCAACATAACGGTCTGCTTATTAACGTTTATATTTTTGTTGTTTTGCTACTAGACCACATCACATTTAGTCTCCATAACTATATATGTATATATATATATATCTCTGTTACAATTTCTTTAAACTTCTAACCGGGGAATAAAAACGAATTAATTGAGAACAATATTATGATTAAAATTACTAATAATTGTTATTAAATTTATTGATTATATTTTCACGCTAATACGCAAAACCACTTTGCTTATAGAAAATTATTTACAAAATAATAAAAAAAACATAATAACACATTGCACTTTTGAACTGTGAAGCTTTGACATCGAAAGAATAATGATAATGACAAAAAAACAATAAAATAAACTGATAAAAAACAATCCGTAACGAACAATAGTCACTCTGCGTTACGGCTGATAAACCCAAGAAACAAAATGCTAAATTTTTAAACTTTAAAGTTTGTTCCGAATTTAATTTTTTGTTTGTTTTATTGTAATCATTAAAATAGGGATCGGTCAACATTTTAAACACGCAATTGTTTTTATTTAATATAAAAACTGCCGTTACTGCAGAGTGACAAAATAAATGTAATGTTAAAAACAAAATTTGATAATTAAAGGTCCCTTGGTGATTTTTTCTTAAATTAGATATATTCAATGGTATAATTTACATATTGGATAAAATAATGGATCGGTTGAAAGTGAAATAACCCGTTAAACACGAATATTTAAAGTTTATCTAACATAATGAATGTTACCTGTTACGTAAATGATTTTATGTAATATACAACAATTTCTGACCTATTTTTTAAACATTAATCTACCCTTTTGCGCATTAGTATATCTTCTTAAGAACTCCTTTTTAAGGATAACTAAATTTTCCAAAACTTTTTTGGAATTAAAATCTTTTAAAATAACTATAGAATAAGACCCTTTTAAATTTAATATTACTAGCTCTTGTTTAAGTAAAATATTACATAAATTTAAGGCAACATCCTTGTATTGTGTTTTCCGGTAACATACAAAATATAACCTATAAAAGTTACTTAATATTGTGACAAATAAAACAATCCTGTACGACAATTTTGCGCCCATATTAGCACGAAGTGTAATAGGAGATTCAATCTTAAAACATATAGTTCTATTTGCAACTCTTGAAAACTTTCTATTGCTTAAATCTATTTTTAAAACGATTTGTTTACTATTTCAATTTTAATATAATATGTTTATTATATATCAACAGATAAAACCTAAAAATCAAATACTAATTTTTTAAAACAAAAAAAAAATTAATTAATTATCAAATATTGTTTTTAACATATAATAAAAAAACAAATAACATAACAATAAATAAATAATACAAACCAGGATATGAATCATGCACATAATCCATTTGGATTAAGTTTTTAAACAATTACTTTCATTAAACAACACTCACTAAAACAATTAACGAACATAAATCCCTCAATTGTTTATTTTATTAAAAAACTCACCTAAAACTTTAGTTATCACTTAAACTCACTACGTTTATTCACAATTACTTTTATTTATTTATAAAATTTAAAATATCCACTGTTATGTTCGAGTTTATTTTATAATTTGTATCAATTTTGAGGTTATGATACACGTAGATGTCTACGATTTGGTTTCGTTGTGGCTCTTTCAACTGACAGTACGGGTATGACCTCTCTTTCACTTATATACCAAGTTTTGTTAGCTACTTCTTGAGTTCTGAGCAGAATCCATGCGTATAGAAACGAGTCAATATGTATAATCATTTGTACTGTTGAAAATGCTTATCTGAAGTGAGCGACACAAGTACTTTGAGTCGTATGATGAATTTTAGATGTCAAGTGATTGAATTTTTGCATTGTTTGAAAGGAGTAATTAATATTTAATCATACATAATTATTGGTTGTTAGCCAGATAGAGTAATTGATATTATTCTAGACATTGTCTATTTTTATTCAGTAGATTGATAATGATTTATAGCGTTAGAAACAGTGGCTTAGTGATTTTGATTAGTAATTAGAAACCTCTTGAAATATACGCTCTTCCTTATTTGATCCTTGAATTAAAGTGTAATAATTTCCATCTGTTAAGTTGCTATCAGAACGGTACTTATTTTTTTAGATGATTGTACCAGGGGCACACAATATTTAGCCCACATAATCTTCGATTTTATAACTGTAACACTATTTAAATATAAATTTAGGCAGTATTATTATTTATTGTTAATTGTGCGTGCCTTTCGGCTTTACAATCTACCGTATTCTATTTCTTATTACATTTCATTCCTATCTTAACAATTCAACCTTAAAACTAATCTTACTAATTTTATTTAAAACTAATTATTTTCTTAAAACTAAACTTTATTTATTTATTAAAACTAAAAAGAAAGAAAAATTATTCTAGATTTTTAGTACTTCCAAAAAGTGCTTTCTGCTTCTTCTTCTCTTGACCCTCTCTCTTCATGTTCCCCATGCAAACTAGATAACGAGCTGGACCAGATAACTGGGTTTTATATATGGACGACGGTCACTTCGCAGACAATTAAAGTTACATTATTCTAGACCTTTTTATCTCCAAACGTACTTTCTGCTTCTTCTTCTCTTGACCCTCTTTCTTCATTTTTCCTAGTCTTCCTTCTGTACTGGTCTATTCCCTAGTCTATTTTTCTGGGCTGAATTTTAACTGTTTCCTCGCTACTTCTTTCCTTCTCCTGCTTCCCTTCATTGCCTCTTTTAGTACTTCCTTTCTCTTCCTGTTCCTTATGCAATTTAGGCAGTATATGTTATTTAAACACATAACTTATAGCTAAATACAAATAACAATTAAAAAATAAAAATATTCTAAGGGGGAGATAAACGTATGGCAATTTTTGAAATTGAAGTGAAAGGGGAGACGCCAAATTTCCTTCGCCCCGGCTCTGTGTGAACTAATAGTTGTATTATTATTGTTATAAATAGAAAAACAATACTAGTTCAATATAAATATTTATTAAAAACAAATTTAAAATACCTCATACCTGCATTTAGATTTACAAGGATATTTTTAAATGAAAATATTATTTCATTATTGGTACTGCAACAAGTATGGGAGCAATACGTACAGTACTAGAAACTCGATAGCAGTTTCTTTATTTATCTTACTCGTTTGGCGTTTGTAGTCAATATACGTAGTTAGAAAATAGTCGCTGTTTAAACAGCTTCTCGATAAGTCATCGAGATATAATTTTGAACAAACAGGCTTTGCAATGTTTTATTAAAAAAAAAATTGAATAAATAATTTGTGATTTTAAAAATATGAGATTTTGATTCTAAGAGAAATTACAACTATTTATTTAAATTACATAACGTTGGCATATTTGAGATGCTGAGTCCTAACACCGACGATCTTCACTATATTGGCAGTATTTATGGCGTTGTTGGCTCATACATTTGAACTACACTACTAATGTGTTTAGGATTATGTCAGCATTTAACTAACTAAACTTTAATAACAGAAAATATAGCGCTGGTCAGGGGATCTAATCCGAAGACATAGGAGTCCAGCGACAAGCAGTATGATTTAAATTGGCACTGTGCAAAATTCAAATCTAACTTAAGAGTTTCAAAAAAAAATTATAAAAAGAATTGTAGTTTTTTTTGCAAATTATTTTTAACTTTTCTTTCGTACAAGGGTGTTAAGTTTTGTAAAACTTATTACTTTTATAATCAAATTATTTATTTATAATTCATTGTTTATTAGCATTATTGTAAAAAAAATATGGTTCGAATATACAAATCATCGAAATATAATTCAGAAAACAATTATAAGATAGAGAGAGCTATAGTTCAAAGAGGTTATAAGAGTTGTATAAATCTACGATGCGATGGTGAATATTATTTAATTCTTTCCTATATAGATTATAAAGAAATGAATGAGACAGTGCTTTTTCATGGTATTGTAGACTTATACGGCACAACTTGTTTTAAAAATGAGTCACCGGCGAACTCTCGCGATTTCAAGGTCTTGCGTATACATTGATGATGCACGATATTTCCTCATTTTCTTGCGTCAAACTGAATAAGAGAAATGGGTTTTCCTTAACATGAATTTTCGTGCGTAGAAATGTGCCTACGCGTATTAGTAACTGGAAATGTTCCACACTACGACAACCCCTAATGACGTCACTACCGTTACGTACAAATGAATCATTTGCACAAGTAACAGTAACATTTACGCATACGCATACAGTCATCCAAGTCCCATGAATTGTTTCAGATGTGTTAAAATACCTGTAGGCAGCCGTAGTGACGACCTGTGGACTCCAAAGTAGATCGATAAAAAATGCGAACAGAGTCGGAGATTTCTGATAAGACCTCAAGTAGAGTAATGACTTTTATCAAGATTAACGAATACATAAGTTTCACCTTCGAGTGGGCAATCCATAAATGTTAACAAGATTAAATTTGATTAATGCTGTAATTTTGAACATTTTAGTTTACCTTTTACTCAATTTTCTAAGGTTCATATAATGTCAGATTGCATAAAAACAATTAAAATATTATTAAAAACGTAATGTCGAAACAAGATGTTACGCTGTCTTAGAGCATTTATGCTTGACGTTAGACTGCTGCGTCTTCAGGTTCGATCCTCGACTTATATTTTCTGAATTATGTTATTATCAACATTGTCAACATTGGAGGTCATCAATATATGAATGAATATTTAAAATTGGTTGTTGTGAAAAATAAAAAAAATTTTTTTAGATAAAAATATTTATATTAGTAAGACGAAAATTACAAATAAAACTTTGAACGTAACTTTTATACGCCTTTAATCCTTAAACAGGTCTTCGTACAGTTTCCAATCTCAGAAACTATGTTACTCTTATAAAAAATGATATTACGATTTTATTTATAAAAGGATTTGCAATTGTGTTTCTTATCTGTGGTCGTTCTCATTCTACATATTGAAGTAATATATGACAAGGTAGAAAATGTAACACTTTAATTACCTTGCTAACAAGCGTGAAACTTACATTGCAAGACAATTTTCTACCCGAATTAGTATTTATGTATTAAATAATATTGCGAAAAATAAATTGTCAAAATATGAACATTTTTTCTACTTATTTAAGTCTTTTAATTTATAAACTATCATAATTATGATATTAAACAAATATTATGACACTAGACTGTCTTGTGAGTTTCAGTGTCTTCTTTCTTATTTAATAGGTAATTTCTCGGTATTTATTGTCGGAATAAATCTGTGTACACTCGAGCGTGTGAAACTTCAGCAAACTGGTGACAATCTGACAGAAACATCAATGAAAAATATGAACGTAGAGTAAAAAATATGACATTATTTTTAATACATATTAAATAAAACATAGACGACACAGTGGGCGAGAGCATTGATGCTTGACGCCGACTGCTGTGTCTTCGGGTTCGATCCCCGGACCAGATATATATTTTCTGGGTTTGGTTATTATGAACTTATATTGATTATGGTCATACATAATCGTACAGTTATTAGGCAGTGGTGTAGCCCACATATATGAGGCCACGACACCATAAATACTGCCAACATTGAAGGAGGTCGTCGGTGATAGGACTCAGCATCGGAAATAGGCCGACGTTAAATAAAAAAAAAAAAAAAAAATAAATAAATAAAACATTTAACGAATGTTCACATACATATTTCCAATACATCGACACATGAATCGACAAACTACTTATGTAATGATTCTTTTAAAGAAAGAAATCAAAAACAATTATATAGTTAAAGACTTACGAGTTAAAAAAACTTTTGACTACGCGGAAGTGTTTATCAAGGTGACCGTATTATAATTAGCAACCTCCTTGATCTTAAATAAGTATAACAAACAAATAATCTTACAGTAAACTATTTAATATAAGTTATTAACAAGCTAGAGTTATTGTGGGACCAATACTTCGATAGTTGTACGTTCAGTACATAAATGAACCGGTGAAAAGTATTGAGTAGGCATAAAATCGTATCAGTTTTAGTAAGGTGCATGATTACTTTTACAGAGTGTCTGTTGCCACGGGAGTTACAGCTAATTACAACTAGATATTAATAGTCAAATGCGCACACTTGTGGTAAGACTGTTTTAAGGCAGTCTGGCTTCTCAGTACGACATATGGGGCACAATTCGGTACAAGACTATTTTCAAAAAAATATTTGAACCATTTTAATAATTTAATAAACCAAGGAAAACTATCAAAATTTAAGATTCAGTTACGTCTATATCATTTAATAAATTTTGCGTCAATAGACCTACAATGATATTCTAGACCGTCCTAGTTAGGACAGAAGGTCAATCAGTTTAGAGCAGGAAGCCTTTCGATTTAGATGGCCGTTTAAACTTATTGTTTGGCGCAACTGAAATGTGTCTTTAAATTAGTGTTGATTTCGAATACTTTATTTACCAGCCATAACTCTGGTGATTTTAAGCCTCCATCTTAAAAAAATGGCGTCTAAAAACGGTTATTACGCAAGAACTCTTTGCCAGTGAGCAGTAGGATAAAAAATATTATTATCAATCTATAGAGGACTCAATTTTATACAATTTGCGTGTACAACACTTTTGTGTATACACTGAAAATTGTGAAGCAAATGACATTCAACCCAACCCATTATAATATATAGATATATCATATATCATTTAAAAGGATTTTTAATGTTTTACAAATTCTACTTACATATTTTTTTGATAAAATAAATAATATATATATATATAAATGTCATTTTATAGAATTTAAAACATGGTTCTCTATTAGTCGCACCTATTCTCTAATCACATAAAAGTGTATTTTAATCTCAGCTATAAAAATAACAGGATTACCTTTTTGATACACCGTACTTGGCATACAAATCTTATATTCATAAAGAGTTACCTAACACATTTTGTTTAAAGTTCTTAACACAAATAGAGTCAACTTATTTTGCAAGCAATAATAAACATTAAAAAAAAACACACAGATTTCAGTTAAATGTAAGTATATATAATTAAAACAAATATTATGTAATTCTACGATAAATTTAAAACGGTTTAACTTTCACTATCAAGCAACAGTGACCATGACCATAAGCAATAGGCATAGGCATAGGCAAGCGTGCAGGCAATACACTAACTACTCATTACAGCATAATTACTACTCCTAACATATTTTACTTTGGCAAGTTATGAAACACAAACGATGTTTTTAAGGTGAGACGAAGCTGAAGCCTACTTTTACTAGTATGTGTTACACTTCGGTAATGAAGGTGTGTTAATTTATTGAGCCTGTCTCTGCCTCTGTCCAAGTCTGGTTTCTTTTAAATGCTATAGGCATAAAATAGAGAGTAGCACGTACCACAAGCAACATGTAAAACTACAATGTACTCGTATAGGTTAAAAACATATGCACCTTTGTATTTCATTTTTTATGTATATTTTTAGCAATTACTTGCGCTCAATATTAATAAAATAAAGAGCCAGTGGAAGACCAAGGTAGAAATGTAACGCTTGAGTTGGCTAGCAAGATGAATCTTGCACACCGTGCAATAATTTATATGCAATGAGTCTTGAAATTAGATTGTAGTAAGCTTGAACTGCAAAACATTTTTTTACGTGGGTCATTGCGTAGTAAATAACGCTATTTGCTTATGGGTCTTCCTTAAATTACGTAACACAAATTTTTAACACCTACACCATTAATATTGTCACGTCTTGTTACATTTGCGGACCCCCACCACCTCTCACACATTGTGACATATATCATCATATCGTCTTTAGTAATTTGTTGATGTGTCTTTGAATGTGAATTTATCAGAAATAGATATGTTTTGTGGAAGAGTGAAGAGAAATGTGATGGAAAAAAACCAGATTTTTGTGCACATAAATTAGTGAATAAAATAACATATTATGCGCCGTGAACTTTGTATACTGGGTCTAGGCTATTTCACTGTGAGGTCACGATTTTCAAGGTAGGTAAGCATCCACAGGTCCGCATTGTTCGCATCAAACGATAATGTGACTTATGGGCTCCAAAAGTATGTAGTAAGCAGAGATGTGCACAAATGGTTTTCAAAAGTATTTAAATACTAAATAGACCAGGCTCCTGGGGGAGTTTCGTTTGGTAACAGTTTACGGTCTGCATATTTTGCAAAGAAACTCGTCCGAGAGCCTGGTCTATTTAGTATTTAAATACTTTTGAAAACTATTTTGTGCACATCTCTGGTAGTAAGTACCACTGCGTTATCGCATAGCAACACAAATCTGAAGTCACATAGCAACATGAAATCACAACTAAACAAATAAACTATTATCCTTGATTTTGGACTCTCGACAAAGTAGCAAATGATGTTATTAGATACTAATCACCCGGTCGACAGTAAACACTTAAAATTTGATTAAATCGTTGTATTGTTTTGGTTTTGGAGTCTAATTATAGAACTGATGAAGCGTGTTTTTCTAAATACACATTCGCATATCTTATAATCGATAGATCATGATTTATCAGCTTGTGTAGTTATCGGTAATTACGAAATCGTCTACAAGGTACACCCAGAGGTCAACACCAATCAAAAACACAAATCTCATCAGGAAACGGATGCCTGATGGTAGTTTACACCTGTTGTGATACTGATAAGGTTTTATCTATATCAAAACTTGGATAATGCATGACATTGAAAGATTGGGAAGGATTGTTCTAGTAATTGTATGTACTTGGAAACAAATTCAGGATTAGAGTAGTGTTATCAATATCAAGATTTGTACCTCAATGACTAAGATAATGCCGCACTCGGAATTTATTGGTATCAGAATATCAATATATGAAATTTGGTTCTTGTTTAGAAATAGTATGCATAATTTTTTTTTATTGCTAGTTTTCCTGGAGTATTATACCATTTTGGAATTCTGAAGAGTTGCGCCAATTTTTAAAAAAACTTGCCATAGTAGTGTTCATACTTTTTTTTGTACACCACGATGAGTTAAAGTTGACTGAAAGTAAAAAACTTTAAAAATTTTAGGGAAAAAAATAATTTTGATTGAATTTTGTGTAAAAACTACTAGCATTCTGGGAGTTTTAATGGTTGTGATGAATAGCAGTGCTATTTAGGTTGCCGATACAAAAAACAAATCAGAAATATTTGAAAAATTGTGGTCATGGTAGTTAAAAATATCTTAAGGTGTTTCAATTTTCGAAAAAAAATTTTTTTTTTCTAATTCCTAAACAAAATGAGATAAATTTTTTTTTTCATTTTTTCTTGTGTAGTCATGAACAGGACCACTTTCTGGTGCCGGCTTATCGTTGAATTTTGGGACATCCTGTATTGGTCCTTACTATAAACCTTACGAAAAATGTAACTCAGTTATTTTGTTAAGTGAAACTACAGTTATGTTCCATTAACTAAGGTTTATAATAAACCACAATATTGAAAAATCATCTTATGTATAACTTTGTATCTTCTCTGATTAAAATCTTTATATTTCAATTTAATTTAAAAATTTACTCGTGACCTTTGGAAAACAGGTACAGTGCCTATAAGACAGGTCTTAAAAGTAAATTGTAATTCAATTACATTAGTAAAAAGAACTCACCAAGAACGCAGTGCGAATCAAGAAAAAATCAGAACTGACAATGAAAAATAATTCTTAAAAATTGGAAATGAAATTTATCGCAAAGATAATAATAAAGATTATAAAAATTAGATAGAGCTACTGAATGATGTTGTCACAGATAATAAAAATAACCTTTAATGTCGTAAGTTTTAACAAGTATCGTTTTACTGCTCATACCAAATTACATGTTATTACCTTTTTTTTCATCATCAACCTTAGGGCAATCCGGTGGCATTTTAGACCTCAGAAGGTGTTTTATAATCTCTAAATCTAGCAATAAATCGATAATTAGGTATCATTCTTGTTTTGAAATTATATTATCATTTAATCAACTGTTGCTTATGTTTGACAGAGGCGAATGAAAGTATGAGACGTCTAGACCCACAAACCTGGAAGAAATATTTATCAGAAGGATATAAATTAATAGATGAAATCAAGGGTAAAGATTAACAATATTTTCGTGTTGATGTTTCTTGTTCAAAAATAAATTTTGAAAATGAATATTGCCATATTTTCTAGTTCAATTCCAATTTTTATATGACTGGTAACATTTCTAAGGGTTTGCCATAATTTTAAAACGTTTATTATGGTTCTCAGACTTACACTTAAGACTTAAAAATATATAGACTATTCGATAATATCCCAGTCATATAAAAATTGGAATTTAACAATATTCATTTTCAAAACTTATTTTTGCGGTTCCAACTCATTAAAAGTCAGTGGAAGAAAGTTTAAAATGTAGATACGTTATTCATCTAACTAATTGCACCTTTAGGTGTTGATTCGCGTTTATAATTACTTACATAAAACGATTTAAACATAAAAAAACATGTTTTTTTTTTGATAATATTTAACCTGCTGTATAGTATCGCCATCTATATTTCGCGAGTCAAAAATGGCCAAGTATTGTTTCTCATTAAAAAGCAATGGTTTATCAACACACGAAATTCAGATTTTTCCATTGTTTTTTTAAATTCGGAACAGTATGAAATTTTGATACATAACGTTTGAAGGTTGGTACTATCTAAAAATCATATGGATTTGTCAATAGTGATTTCGTATTATGCAATTTTGATAAAACTAATGAAATACAATGTGTGACTATTTTTAAACAATAAAATCAATCAGTAGATCGCAGACGCGATTATTACTAGAAAACAGATACGTTACAACTTGTACAATTCTATCGATTACCTCATACAAACTTTCCAAGAAGCAATCAGATTTTCCGTTTCAATTACAATACCCGTATAATGCCTTAGTAACAGTTGAATTTTAATCAGATCTTTGATTATATCGAAGTTAAACCTTTATTTGATAAGAACATTGGTATTGTGTTGTATTTATTATCATTTGCATAATGTTTTTCTGTCTCTAATCAAGTGAAATAATAATGTAACTATTTATAGGTTATGTTTGTGTAAACACTTAACTAAGTTTGAAATGTCTTGTTGACAAATACAACCATCAAAATAAACATATTGTAATATGACAATCTATGTAACTGTATTGAAGAAAAAGGAAGTACTTAGAAGAACACAAAAAATGAAAAAAAAAAAAATCTGATTGCCTGTAGTTTTTGGATTCGTATATTCGACATTGCTGTACATGAAAAATATTTTGAAGTAGCGGTAAACTAAACAACAGTAGTTACTATTGCTAGTTAGACGGTGAGCTAGAATGGATTCCAATTAATTACTCACAATATTCAAATCCACCAAAGTATAAAAAACTGCCTTCCGCATACGATTTATCCGCAGCGTATGCTAGCGTCGTATTTACTTCTCCAAGAAATTGTCTATCAGTTTTTATTTATATAATTTATATAACGGTTGGAGAACCTTATACTATGTTAGTAGTTTTTAAGGTGCTCATATATGTGGCTACTCCCACCAAGTTAAGATGATTTGTTAGTTAACTTTTCTAACACCACACTCAGAAAATAGACCACTGGTCCGGGGATCGAACCCGAAGACATAGCAGCCTGACGTCAAGTATAAATACTCGCGACTACCATGCCGTCATAAATTGATGGAGAATAGAAAGCATTTAAAGAAAGATAATTAAAGCAAAATATGTTATTTATAAATTAAATTCATTTTAAGATTTTTTTTCTTCTAGTTGAATTGATTGATTAAAATAAATTTGTTACGTACGAGTACAATACATTTTTTTTGCCAGTCGCTCTTCTGGGTACAACTACGATTGTATATAGATGTGTTAACATTTTATAAATAGAATTTACGTTTTATCCATTTACTTTTCTAAACAACTTTTGTAATTATTATACTACTCTTTATTATTCGGAATGTCTTTAGCCTTGTTGAAGATTGTATCAGTAGTATTATTCCAAACTAATACTTATTCAAGATCACAACCAAAGTAGATAATTTAATATAGAAACAAACCGAAAAATAATAGTTGAAATATAGAATCCTATTTTATTATACTATTAACCACATCTTACTTCATTCTTACTTTCTGAGATGTCAGTCAAAATTAAATTGAATCAGCGAATTTCAAACTGTGAGGAAAGTTATAAATAATTAATATTTATGAATTAATAATTCCGTAATTAAAGCAAGGTTAATTAACACTTGTTTTATTTAAGTAAGATGTTATTGGGTTTTCCTGAAATATTTACTTTATTTAAAATAAAATTTTATCTTGCGAATCGTATGTTATTAATATTATGGGAATATTTAATTTTGAAAATAATGAATCTTCTAAAATTTTGACGCATGTAAATCAGCTAGAACAGGGGTTGGTTAAGTGTGGTAATGGAAAAATTTTGATGGTAATAAAGATTTAATAAATTTTTAGACAAAATTATTTAATTTTAAATAAATTGAATACACTATAATATTACTTAATAAGCAAAAATTGAATTAGACACTTCTAAAATATATGTATTAGGTTTAAAATTATGCGTTCTTTTCTAGTTATTATTTTATATATAAAATTGAAATTACAGACAATCTAATTGTCTGTGTTTAAAAAAAATTTCATAAAAATGTTCAGTTAATGGCCTTCTCCGAGCTTGGTTCTAATAATAATAGGTTCTAATAAAGAAGGTAGCACACGGATTAGTTTATCTCAGCCTAGGTGTACTACAGTTAATGCTATCTTTTGACAGACTGATTGAGGCGACAGCGATGTGAAACAACTTAACAACAAAGAATTCTGTATGAAGCGAATATTATCACAAATACCCGCGTTTTCTTCTGTATCTACTGTTCTACCTCTATTTTATTCTACAAACTGAATTATGACGTAAATAAAGCCTGAGCATTTAATAAATTAATCAATTCTCTAATAATCTTAAGAACTCTTGATCTTATAACACTTCCACAAATTCCCACCAGAGCGTCTGCCATATGTTTTATCGTTAGTTCATTCATTCTTACAGAAGACATTATCTCTCTGCTTCTATATTAATATTAAGATGTAAGTAAGTCGAATAAAAGTTCAAAAACTTTTTAAAATAATTGCTATTGATTTGAGAAGCGATTTCAGACTCACTTGTAAAGCGCTGAGTCGTCGTCGTCGTCTATTCTCCGATACGGTTCAAAAGCTACGAATTTTCTTTTATTCTAAAGTTTAATTCGATAATATGAAAAGCTTAATGGGCAAAACTCTGGAAAGGATCAAGAAATGAATAATGAAACTTATAATGCGACTGAATTCTATCGGTATACTCACATGGATATAAATATCTTTTATAATTTACTGTTATTTCAATTCAATAATGTTGAATGTCTTTTGAAGATTATTTTTATGAACTTTGCTTTGAATAATGTTTTTATAATTTACCTTATTCCTGCGTTTTGATAAATTTAATTGTAATAAATTTAAACGTTCAAATACGGTGAGACCGGGTTCGAGTATAGACGTTTATAAAGAACTTTTCAAACACAAAAAAAACTCATGTTTTATTTAATGTAATTCTATTTACAAAGACACTTTGAATGTTGTCAACATTCCAGCAATAATAAATCCAAAAACCAAAAAAATGATGAAAGACTAATAATATTTGCCTGCCGTTTTCCTTATAATGTTGAAGGCATTATTGTTTCACAATTATATTCTTTTATTTTAAGTATTTAGCAACATTTTCCTGGTAATATTGCGTCAGCGCTAACCACAAATGACTAAGCTGATCATATGACTGACTTACTTATAACATGCAACAAAACTCAATCTGAGTACGCCGTGAGCCATGATTTAATTTCTATAAATTATAAAAAAATTGATATAGCTACTACAACTTTTGATATTATAAAAGAGACAGCTAAAAAATAAGTTCACAAGACGTTTGGAATTATAATCGGTTTTATTTATTTATAGTCAATTGTCTACTATGAACGATCGTCCCAATACATACATGTTTCCGCTAATAGGGCTCGAACAGCAAATTCTTTTGATTTACCGACTTCAATCGAAACACTTGCAAATATTATTTTATTGTGCGTCATTTGCATTGAAAATATATGCGTATACATACGTACTTAGTGGCTTGATAAGAATAATCAACATTTAAGAATTCTTAGACTAAATTAGACATGGTGATAACAAGTTTCAAATTAAACCAATCAGGATGTGGCAGTCTGTACAAATTATTCTTAGACAATAAACATTAATTAAACCAATTAAAATATTTGGAATTTCGCTATAATTAAATACAAGCTAGCTTGCATTGTTTGCGTAACAGGTTTCTTGCAAGGTCAATAATTGATAAAATGGGGTTTTCAGAGTAAGGGCTTTGGGCAAGTTATGATATTGAAGATGAAGAACTTTTAAAGATCATGAGAGAAAACTTCTTGTTCCAAATGACTTTCTTTTTATTCTCACGCCGTATTCAATTGTTTATACCTTCTAGTTTACTACGAGTACATACGAAACACATTTTAGGAAATTCGAAATGTAACATATATTAATTATTGAATTTAGATATACGAGGCGTGTTTTTTAAGTAAGTACCGTTTTGGAATTAAAAAAAGACGTGCAAAGATATCGCAATAATTTTATTTTTAGTAGTTTAGAAGAGAAGAATGAAGAACATTTTATACGAAAATGAAGAAGTAACTTATATCTGCGCACCCGAGTTATATTTTTTGGTTGTTATTAATTCCAACAATTTTGGATTTTAGTAAATTTATTTCATTATCCAATTTTATACAATCTGTTTTAAAAACAATGAGTATAATTATTATAATACCTACTCGAATATATACATATAAAAAAATATATAATTATGAAATGGGAAAACCCACATTCTTTATTAGATATATTCCCAGTAAACATTTTGGAGTAAATTCGACTTAATTTTTATTACGTATCATGAATTTTTTGTCTGGAACGTGTTCGTTTTCTATTCAGTCGTTCAAAGGAAAGGTCCTTTTTATGAGCTACAGACATTTCAACGACGGTTCACTGCTGAATTAAAAGCGGAGTAGGTTTATGATTTATGACCGGATAATAAAAATATACCCATGTGGGAAAGAAACAGAAATACTTAATGAATGATGTTGGAAAAAGAAAGAATATTATTATGAAAAACTAACACAAAATCTGTGACAGGTAGAGAACTTGTAAAGCGTTAGAATAGAATTGTACGAGTGACTCGAACTTCACCAAATAGGACACTTCACCAAATTGTTTACTGGGTTGCCTATTTACTATTTGAGTTCGCTAGAATGGAATTTCAGATATTGTCTGGAAAGAAATAGCTTCCCCATTTTTTTTGTTTAAAAATGCATCCAGCAAACCTAATTACTTCACATTGTTAAATAAATATAGTTTACTTACATGGTCATACATTTTATGTGATAGTTGTATGACTTTCTAGGTTCATAGATCCAATTCGCTGCGATGTCGAAGTTTCGTAAGAAGGTAAACGTCCACAGGTTCGCACCGCTGGTATTAAACGCTTAGTCTATATAGAAAAACACGTGTAAGGGAAGGGAAACGATTGATAAGGTGCATGCAGTCTTTGAACGCAGGCCGATTGGAAATTATTTTGCTTTCCTTGGTTAATAATATATGTATGTTTATGTCCCAGTAAACAATTTGGTGAAGTGCCCTATTTAGTGACGTTTCTATCACTATTTCACTTCAATTATAATTCGCATCAACTTTATCTTCATTTGTATTCCGACAGGTGGAGTAATTTCGCCATATGTAGCCGATAAAGTAGACATTTTATATGAAAAAATGTGAGAAACTAAACTATAAATGAACTCTTTTATGACAAAAAAATCATGACGCATCTTCAATATGATGTCAAAGTGACTCCAAAATGTTTACTGGGGTATGTACGTATATAATCAATTTAACTTATAAACAACCAAACCCAGAAAATATAACTGTGGTCCGCAATGCTCTCAGTCATTTGAAATATATATTTTACATGTATCTGTATAATTAGAAATAAGAAAACCTAATTAAGTTAATATTAATGTCTTTTTTTAATGTTAACACTTTTTATGGAATATACTCGAACGTCAATGATATCGACAACTTAAAAACTAGCGTGAATTCCGAAATGTGACGAAGATTGTTGATCTTTTTGTATAAATAACCCTGAAATGTAATTGAATCAACATTACCGCATCAGCCGTCAACATGTGTGGTGTACAGACCGTGACAGCGCTATTAGCTCTTTCTCTATTAGGTATTATTGTTACATTAAGAATACTTAATCATTATTTTATTATTATTGTTTTCAAACTAGATTATCTTAATTCATATTTTTTATAAATACATATTTACTTACATTTTTGTTACCGTATAACTTTAATCTAAGAATATTTATTGTTTCGAACAGATCGCTATGGAAGATGTGCTGGACCAATATCCTTTTATTCAAGGTAGATAATTTATTAATCAAAATTTTTATATTTATGTAAAAAATTATACGTACTAAGAGTAATATTTATTATCTAGATCTGTTACTTCTGGAAAATGCAGTTTACCTCCGCAACCTTCAAACGGCTTCTACACTGTAAATGATTTTCAATTCTCTGATAGCGACGGACCCTATTATTCTGAGGGTGGTTATCTCAGTTACGGATGCTACCCAGGGTATGAGTTGATTGGAGATGAAAGAGTGGACTGTAATGGTGCTACATGGGGTTCACCACCTACTTGCAAATATAATGGTTCGTCAAATTTTATAACCATTTTCTCAAATTTTTTTTTATACATTTCTAAAACATATTTTATAACCAGTACATTGAAAAAGAATTCAGATCCCGTGTATTAATTTTCATAACACATAGTGCATTTATAATAATTTTAATAAATTCAAAATAATGCATCTTAAAAATTATTATTATACTCGGTTCTTAAATTTAATTTGGTTCGGTATTAAATTTAAGAACATTTTTAACGGTTTTTAAATACCAGAGTTTATTTTTTCTTTTTAAATTAATTTTATTTAACATTGGTCCTTTTCCGATGCTGTGTTTTATCACAGAAGATGTCCTACAATGTTGGCAGTATTTATAGAGTCATGGTCTCATGTATGTGTGTGGCATTGTATAATACCTATTTTGATTTGTACATTTGTTTCTTTAATATTTAGTTGAGTGCATTTTCTTAAATATTTATGAAAACAGTTACTTTGCAATTTACCGGCAGATGTCTTTAATATTATCTCATAATTATTTGTTAATTACATATTGTTGATTAATTTAGAAAACACCGCCCACGATGTTATTAAAGGAATGACCGCAAGACTACGGCAATTTCCATGGCATGTTGGAATCTACTTTAAGAGCGTCTCTGGCAAAAAACTTCCACTACAAGTTTGTGGTGGAACAATCATTAGTCCAATCCACATAATTACAGGTAAATAAATCAATATATCAAATATATCAATATTGGATTGCTAAGTTATGTTTTAACTTTATTACAAGTAATAAAAATTATTTTTAAATTTATAAAAATTATAATTGAATATTGGTAAAAATTTAAGACTAAAGAAATGACATTATTGCAACAATTAATTAGCGCTTTTAGTTGAAATTAATATAAATGAAATTAATTTCAGCTGCACATTGCCTTTACAAAGGAGACACGCGATTAAATAAAAGATGGTTTACTGTTGTGGCGGATAAATTGTACAGAGAATTTAACCATCGAAGGGACACAAAGGCACAGTTCAGAGATATTCAAGAAATTCATATTCCACAGGCGTAAGTAATTAATAATTATTAAAAATAGGTTTAATATGAAGTAATATAGAACGACTTTTATATTTCAAAGATTCAAAAATTATATTTCGAAAATAAAAATTCTTTTGAAAAAAATGATCCAGCTTCGTCGAATAAAAAGAGCGTCGTTTCGAAAATACCTTATAAAACGATCTTGGAATCTATTTAGAAAATATGATAAAGAATCTTGTACGATTTCATATAGACTTCTTTTTTATTGGAACCTGTTAACATTAGGCGATATTTCCAAAGGCAATATTTTCCAAATCAAGCTACTTACAACATGCATTGTATAGCATGGAACATATTTTGCAATTTATTTAAGGTTAACTAATAGTTTTAAGTAAACCCAAGTTACCTACTTTTTCTAGAAATAAAGCAAGTGTGATAAATTAAGTGATAAGTCTTTTCCGACAAGGAAAAGTATAAATTAAATTCTCATACAAAAAATATTGAATTAAGAATTCTCCTCAAGTAGATCTCACGGATTGAAAAATAAATGTACTAATTATTAAATGAGTCATTCTTTTAAAGGTATCAAGGCCGCGCAGTCAATTTTGCTGATGACATCGCGTTGATCGTCTTAGATCATCCATTGTCAATGAAGCACTACGTCAGAGCAGCCAACATTGACTGGTCGGAAATAGGAAAGATAATAGATCCCGGAACAGAAGGAACTGTGAGTTTTACAACATCTTCCTAAAGAACATACAATAATTAACTACGTGTAGGTGTTCCTTAATCATTATTTTACTAATTGTCATTCCAGGTAGCAGGATGGGGATTGACAGGAGAACGAGGATTACCAAGTTCCGAAATGCAACATTTAACAATGCCAGTTGTACCGAAGGCTGAATGTAAAAGCACAGCTGCATCGGACTTCCGCAAATATTTGACATTCGATAAATTTTGTGCCGGGCACTTAACTGGTTTGTGTTTTTAAAATTGAAGTGAAACAATAACTGTCTTTGACATATACTAATAAAATGTTTCTCATGTTTTTTAGGGTCTAGTTTATGCAGAGGCGATAATGGTGGAGGCTTCATTACTAGAAAATCTGAGGGCCCAAAATCGAAATATTATCTCAAAGGAATCGTGTCTGTAGCCGAACCCAAGGACGGTGCTTTCTGTGACTCGCAAAAATACACGGGATTCACTAGCATAACAAGGCAGCTGGAATGGTTGAGGCCATTGGTTCAATCATCTCTAATTCATTTCTGGCAACAAATGTGATTACTAACATTTAATAATTAAGTGTATTAACAAGTATTAATTTTATTTATTTTTCATTTTAAGATTTGTATAATTTTATGATGCTCTATTTAATATGCTAAAAATATTTTATAAATAGTTGATGCACAATAAATAAATAAATAAAAGAAAATATGAATGCTGTGAAATAGAGATCCTAAAAAAATAAAAGATGATTCATTAAAAATGAAATTTAGTTCTTTCTATTTAACTTATTGCCCAATTCGAATTCTTACTATGTTGGCATACATTTATTCACCAAATGTAACAACTGCTTTGGGAAAGAACGAGTGCTGATATTCTCAATGGGCTTGTGTCCTCATTTTTTAGTGGTCGATTTTTCCATTGTTGATTGAACTTGATGTTAATAAATGTGTATTGGCGTGTCTATTTTATTAAATATCTAAATATTGACGGAGATATAGCAATTAAAAGTTTGAATTGTAATTTTAGCGCTAGAAATGGTCGGCCATATTTGTATGACGTGAAATGCATTTTAACGTCAGTTATTTGTTGAGTAGGTCAGTGCTGTAGTAATGTTCTGTAGCTGTTGGCAGTCAAATAATCATGTCAAATCAAAGAATAATAAGTTTTTATTTTATTTAACCCTGCTAAAGCAGACATAATATTGGAATTTGAGTGTTCCTTGAAATAGCTGTAAATAATATTTGATATATAAATACATATAGCAGAGATTTATGAGCTGTAAGGTTGGTAACCTTACACAAGCATTCTGATGTCACATGCAATTGGATTGTGTACAACGTTGAATCCCTTTAATAATTAAAGAGACAAAATGACTTTTTTAATTGTTAATATCTCTTAACATATAAGGAGTTATTAAAAAATAATTGAACATTTGAGGTTCTAGTAACCCACTTTATCAATATATAGTACACTTTTATAGAAATTAAAACATAGGACACAAGCCCATTAATAATAGACTAAAGACTATTAGGCAAACGATCTTTACAGACACATGGGACTCATCACGTTGATTAACACACATACTCGTATAAATCAGCATCTTTTCATGTAACATCTCCAGGACCAGAGTCCAGACTTTCATCTTCTGGCTGCATCTGTCTGCATCATACTCATATTTCACGCGGTTTAACCAGACAAGAATAAACACAATAGGTTTCTTTATAAACGATGCCAAAAATATAAAATGAAAATAGTCAATTTATTCTAGTACTTGAATCTCCACTGTTATCCGATGTAGACGATAATAAAAGAAATTATTTTTATTTTAGTGATTTCTCTTATTTTAAAACTTTGTTTAAATTCAAAATGAAACACAATAGGAAAATGGAGATCTCGGAGATGTTCCAAGTAGTCAGCATGTTACCACGAAATTACTTTCCGGCAAGATGAGTAAACGAGAGGAGTACATTCAAAATGTACCATATACGATTTATTTAAATCGTGCTTACTATCATGAAACTAGATTTCATAGTCAGTAAAATATTATAATCTCCTTTACTACTGACGACCTTCATATATGTGAGGTCCACCGCTGCCTAATAAGTGTACGATTATGTATTTACAACCAATAGAACCAAACCGAGAAAAAATAATTCTGATCCAGGGTTCGAGCTCGTGAAATTTATTTTAGATGCAAAATTATTTTTATCTCAAAATATCATAAACTAAGAAACAAGAAACACCTGCATTTTATCAAACAGTGCATTGTATAAAAGGTTGTCGTCATATCTTTGGCGCGATATAGGAATTCGTGTTATATAAAGTCATAAAATAATTTCATTTCAAATAGGAATCGTTTTACAGTTATATTTTCAACGCAGCCGTAACAAATATAAAAACCTTTCAACGCAATTTAGAGTCTGGCAATATTTCATTCTCACAATACAGAAAAATAATTCCTTAACATTATCTGCAATGCAGAGAACGTGAAAACAGAAATGAAAATATGAATACCATATCCAGGATTCAGTGGGTCTGAGTTCAAGCATCTCCACGAGGTCTAGCGAACACGAGGAGGATCCTGTTGTAACCGTTCCAATGAATTAATCGGCAATAAAAAACCACGAAATGGCGTTGTAACGAATATTCGTTCACTATTGTGAAACGGGCTTGTAGATGTGTGCTTGCATACGAATTTTATGCGAGACAAAGTACGTTTAATAAGACGGCTGTTGCTGAAATATACTAAACTGTTAGGAATGAATTATGTAAAAGGACTCGAAGAAAGATATTTTATGATCCTTTGATCCTTAGTCAGATCTTAGTAATCCGTAAAAGAAAGTCTTACGATAATAAAAAGGGTCAACGCAAAACACATTGCTGTTACCTTACATTTATGTAATATTTTATCTAAAAGGGAACACTTAGTAATATTTTATCTAAAAGTTTATAATCCCTAAAAATGAAGAGGAAGGTAAAAAGTACTATGAGTATACATTTTCGCAAAAGAGTTGTTCAATTTTTCAAAAAGCAGTAAAATAGTTTTAAAAAATGTAGTATATAGGTAAATAATTTTACATAACATATAACTTATGTAAGACAAACCTTAAATATAAATAACTGTGTTTAGCGGGTCATATGTTAGGTAACTTATAATAAAGAATAAATATGCGTCCAATTAATTAGTCAGACACTTACGAAACATCAAAATTTGAGTTCAGTATGTAGTTATATGTAGAAGTGTATACTATATCTGGTTTAATACTAAGATAACTCATACATTCAATATTATACAATTATTGAATATTGTTTTCGTTGTTATTTTAAAGCATACTATTCGGAAATATCTCACTAACGAACTAGACGTTCGATTACAGGATTTATACTCGTATGTGACTATAGTTTAAATTACGAGAGTTCGTCGGCGACTCATGGCTAAAATAGGTTGTGCTGCAAATATTTGCGATACAATGAAAAAGCACTTTCTTACACATTTTTTTATAATGCATATTGTAACAAATAAGATAAAATCACCATCGTATCATCATTTATGCGGCTCTTATAACCTCTTTCAGGCATAAGTCATCGCCGAACTCTCGCAATTTGGGCTATATATAACATTTCTTAGATTATATTTCTTGGTTGTTGAAATATAACCAACAGTTACAACATTCGAAATTCACAGAAAAAAACCTTTGAAATCAAACTTCGTGGTATGATGAATTATCAGTTTGAAAAGAGGATAGACAAGAATACAATTTTATAAATAAAACATATCACGAACCAAAAAGGAGAAAAAAAACAGCAGAACAACAACAGGAGCGAGAAAATCAAGAATAACACAGGCTGTAGGCTGAGTTAGTTGCGTAATATATCTGAAAATAGCCCTGGGTGAGGACTAAGGACTAAGGATTGAGAAGTAGAAGTCCTGAAGGACTAGACATGTATAAGGCAGAAAAGGATTAACACCAGAATACCCTTTCCATGTTGTTGTAACTCCTGTGGAGAACCGAGACCAAGGGGATCATCAAATCACCAAGACTCGAAAAGTCGTGACTGCTTGTAAAAAGTGAAAACGCCGAAAATAGAAAGGAAATAAAACGAAGAAACTTGTTTTCTTGTCTAGTAACATATAAAATATAAGCACTATGTGGGCAATTACATATTAATTACGTCTCAATTTAAACTGTTCTCTTTAAAGTATAAAGCGTTGAAATAAAGGTAAGTTCATTTTAAGATGCTAACGAACAAACTCATGAACCTTATGATAAGTTAATTTAATGCTAAAAATGTGGTAACTGTTTCTATGATATAAATACATAGCCTTCTAATAACTGAGCTAACTCGCTTTAACCTGATTTTATTTTTCTAAAAAAAAAAAATAAAGTTCATTAAAAAATCAAATTACCTCGTATTTTTATACGTAATTTAAGTTTGTTTAATTTCATTCTGTGCACGTAACGGTTCTTCTCCGTTACAATTAATTGCTGATTTTACCCATGTCACGTGGGTCGAGGGTCACGATGTAACAGAAGGGGGCAAGGAGGAGAAGGATGCAGTGACCAATCAAGTAATACGTAAGATGTCGTTCTTTTTAAAACCAAAAAGAAAACTTTATGTTAAAAGAGTTTTACTAATGCTAGTGTCGCCATCTGTGTACTATGTTAGACGTTTGATTATGGATTTTAAGTCTGACATCTGTATTAGGTACAAAATACAAGATTTCTGTAAGTAAAACTAATAGTTGTAAAACAAAAAGATAAAGAAACCAACGTATATGTTATATGTAAAGTTTTGCTCGTTTTGTTTTGTTAAACGAGCAAAAAATATATCTGTAGCTGGATTCTCTAAGTCAGAAATATAGTTGTTACTAATAATATTGACGATATTTACGGCTAGCAAAGTGCTACAACCCACAAATTTAAAATAATCCCAGATTGGATTTTAAATAAACTTAAAAAGAACACAGCACCTTGTGGGGAACTCGTTGAAATTACCTTTCCTTAGCTTCAAAGCGAATCAATCAATACCCAATAAACATTTGATGAAGTGTCCTATTTTGTGACGTTTCTATCACTATTTCACTTCAATTATAGTTCGCATCAACTTTGTCTTCATTTGTATTCCGACAGGTGGAGTGGTTCCGTCATCTGTAGCCGATAAAACAGACATTTCATATGAACGATTGTGAGAAACTGAACTATAAATGAACTCTTTCATGAGAAAAAATCATACGCATCTCCAATATGATGTCAAAGTGACTCCAAAATGCTCCAAAATGTTTACTGGGGAGTAACTTTAAGTAAGCGGTATAATTGTTATCCTCCGGTCCTCGTTATCTAGTCACCAGCCTTCCAGCCTTCTTTACCTTTCCTTAATTTTCATCAATTTAATTAAAATCTTTTTTATCGTTAATAAGTAATAGTTATTGACTTAAAATTAAAAATTACCGCAAAACCATTTAACATACATTTTAACGAAAAAATCTATCAACCCAGATCATCAATCAGAATCAAGATATCTTGAAAACCCTGAGACCACTACTCACATTTTTGCTCGTTAACATTGCTGTTAGCTATCAATATGTTAGCTGTGAGACACTTGGAAAAAGCAATTCAGACTGGTTAAAA
Source organism: Panorpa germanica (assembly GCA_963678705.1). Lineage (NCBI taxonomy): Eukaryota > Metazoa > Arthropoda > Insecta > Mecoptera > Panorpidae > Panorpa > Panorpa germanica. The sequence continues at coordinate 5,071,077 of OY783206.1, read as the reverse complement.
CTTATTTAAAAATAAGTGGTGCAATAGAAAATGTAAAAGTACGTAACTTTGAAGTAGTTTATTCTATTTTTCAAATAGTAACGAAAGATAAGTTAAAACGTAATTGGATGTTACATATGGGAATGAATCAATAATTTCCCGTGTTTGAGGACAAGTAGTCTTGCTAAGGGAAGTTGTCATTATCATCTTTCAAACGACACGTTTAATCAAGTTTTTCAGCAGATATCAGTCGTCCATCTTTGCAGTTTAGCATGTTAAAATGAAATGAAATTAATTCCTTAATTAGTATAATTGAAATATGCATGATAAATTTCTTAAGTGACATCAGTGTGACATTCAGTGCATTTTGCTTACATTCCTGAATCAAAGGCAGTGCATGTCAATAAGCATGCATTCTATCCTAATTATCGTGATTAGTATAATTAGTGGAATAATGGAACCATGCTGGCGTTGGAGCACGGAAGGTGCAGAGTACCATCATCAGCCAGCCTACCCCTAGTCTAGTCATTTAACTAGCATTCCCCGAACTGCATGCAATGCACTAGAGGGGTGGGTAATGTGGACAATGGCATCCCCTTGAATGCAATGCATCGCACCGGGCCCCGATGAACAAGAGCTATGAGAAATGTAGCAACAGTTCACAAGAGTTAGCGGAGCTTCAGTCGTTAGCTGGCAAATGGAGAGCAATTAGTGTTATCTTTGTAGCATATCACGAAGAGAGCTAAGCTACCTTTGGAATGGCAACTATCTGCGAGAGAACTACACATATCTAAGACATCATACTTAGTATTTAATAGATAGGACAGAGTCAAATAAAGCTAATAAATTTAATTTAAATCTATAGTAATATGTTAGTTCGATATTAGACCCAATATTAAATTAGTTAGACTCAATATTGAATTTCATGAATTATTCAATCATTAAATATTTTTTAAACTATATTTGTCTAAAGCACCGTAGGAGATTTCAATGGAAAAATTTTGGGTTCTTATCAATATGTTTTTAAACTACTGAAATCGACGGTATGCATTGATATAATACGCCTTGTTATAGAATAGCTTAGAAATGATATATTACGCTGCGGAAAACTACAATTTGTTTGTTTATATTAGATTAAGCCTGCGATTTTTGTAAGACATATGGAAATATTCCGTTAAACATAGTTACATTTATTTATGATATAAAAGTTTACCTATTACATAATATTTCTTGTATTGATGGGTTACATAACAAATGTTTCCTTTCGACATCAATTTACATATTCTAAATAATTCCAATAATTCTAAAATTACGCACAAACCTTTGTATGCAAGATTATATAATGTTATATATTAAATTAATATATTAGTAAAAAAATTTAATGTCTTTTTTTGTATTTATTTAATAACAATGTAACAAAATAATGTTAAACTTCGATAATTAATAAAACGTAACGTTTGAAAAGAAATAATATTCTGAACAATACAAGACTGTAAGTTTTGCGTTTAGAAAGATAAAGAGCAGCACATAACGAGCGTTGACTTTGTTTGTACACTTTCTTAAAGAATGTTTTTACGGAAAACATAAGTCCAAGTAAATGTAATCTTGTCGTAGATTCATGTACTTTCATAATATGTTCAGTGAGTATATTTTTAATCCCAAATTTTTAAACAATTCACTTAAGATTCATTACGTTTTTTAATTATACCTCACAGTTAAAAACTGCATTTATTGTAGATTTTTTAGGTGAATTTAGATGCCAATTTACTTTTTCTGAAACAGATCAATAAAATAGTGAACGACTTCTTAAAACAATCTAATCACTAGGTATTCGAATAATACTTTTCATCTACTTGGGCGTCCTCAGACCGACTCTTGCGTATCAAAATGTAATACAGTGGAATCTATGATTAATTTATATTGATAAAAAGAAATCAGTGATACATTTACACTGGATTGAATAGAATATGATTGCATTGGTCTTCCACGGACGCCCATGACAGTGCACACAGCCGAAACAGTACAGTAAATATTTTTCTATTAACTTAATAAATAATTATTCATTATTAATAAAATCTAAATATCACACATATTTTTATTCACAAATTGTGAACGCACATCTACTAAATCAGCGCATTTCAACTTTTAATATAATATAGTGATACTCGGTATCATCAATAGAGGGACTGTCAAATTAGCGAAATTATTTAAATTATTATAGTGGTTTACCATGTACGCTTCCATTATTAGCGATATTATATTTCCATGAATATCAAAAAATATTTCTATTTTTATATGAAAAACGTGCCTCTGTAAATATTGTATGTGCCAGTACGAGTTGGCTGGTTTATATGCAGAATATAAACTACAGAAAACTAACATCGGGACTCAATAATTCACAGTCTAAGTGCTGAACCAGCGTAGAATAATTTAAATTATCATTACTTGTTATTTATGTTGGTAAATGTATTGGGAGGTTTAAAAAATTAAAAGGACGGTTATTATTCATGACTCTTTGCAGTATTACCCCAAATTATGTGTTCTTTCAACGACATGTAAGTGTTTACAAGGTGTTAACCTCTTTGATTGAAAGAAAGTATTTTCTCTTTCCAAGAATCAAAACTAAAAAATAAATAAAAATAGCAATAATAATTTTAAATTGTGCTGCAATTAGCAAAGGAAAATACACACAAATTAAATTGTCTTAATTTTGATTGGAAATACACATTTGAACTAGATATACTGAAATTTTAGATTTTGTAAAAATGATTATCACGTGGAGTTTATTCAAAGTTACATCCCATCTCTCAAATAATAATTCACATTATTAAGTTATATATTTAACGTAATATTTATGTAAAATGTTTATTTTAGGTATAAATTAGTGTTCCTGAAAATAAATAATATTAGCAAAATATGTTAATTTAAAATGAGTCCCGTTTAAAACTATCAAACATGTTTTTGACAAATCAAAAGCTTGCAAAATGATGAATGACTTAAATAGAGCATGTTTAGTCATTAATATTAAGAACGGTAAAGAGAGGCATGGGGGTAGTGTTTGTAAGCATTCTAGAATATTTTGGAACAATGAAATGTTATAGTAAGTGAAAAGGGGTGAGTCTTATTTGAATAGCAGCGAAAAGGTTACGGGCCCAGGAAAATGTGAACACTATTTGAAATTATGCTTAGTCATTGAATATAAACTAATTTATAAACTGAAATTATGACATGTGCAAGTGTTGCAAGTGTTGGCAGGAAATGTTGTGAAATGAAATTAGGTCATGAATACATCTCTGTTGTTAATCACTCTGTGTGTAATCTATGTATGTATGTTTCCTATATTAAATTATTGTTATGTATTCATATCAAAACATATATTAAGAAAACTATAGTATTGAATCCATCTGATTCAAATGCAACAAATAAAATTATAATGCAGTCGAATACCGTACCGTAGTACCGTATCAATATTCGGAGATGTGTTACTAATAAACTGGAGGATCGATGCTCTTTGCTTACAATTAAATTAATAAAATAAAATTGTTAAATAACATTTCCGCAAAACACAAAACTTAATCTTAATTTTACTTAATCAAACCTAGTAATATTTAATCTTGTTTCATTATTTTATAGCTGTTTTAAAAACCCTTTCATCATTAAAAATTAAGATTATAAAGATTTTATTTTATATTATTAAGGGTTTACTTTTCAAAAAGTAATAAAATACGTCACAAAACGTAATTTTTTGTAATATTAGATACACGTAATTATGTTTAACTGATAGCTTAGTTAATTATACTCTCGATAACCGACTTAAAAGAAATTATTTCTAAAACGAACTATGATTGTATTCGAGCACATTTCCTTATTATCGTATGCTTAGCTGAAGAAATTGTACTTCGATCACAAAATATGTGATCACATGACTTTCAATCTTTAACGGAACATTTTTAGCTTATATTGCTCCTCCCCTAATCCAGTCTGAAGATTTATTAAACATCATTTCTAAACTGCAGACCAGAAATAATTAGGATATATAAAATTGAACAGTTTGACATATACAACAAATTTAACAGCTATTGAATAGCTTCGATTTACCGATATATTCTATTCAATTTACTTGCTGTGTATTTTCTAGTATGTTTATAACTTTTACGTTAAACTTTATTCTATGAATTACTAATACTCTATGATATAATATTATTGAATTGAGAAGAAATAAGAAATTATTTTGCATGAAAGGATGCTTTCATACTAATTAGCATTCACTTATATAAAATCTATTCAATTTATACATTTTGACTACGCGTTCAAAACCAGAGCCTGTAGAACTAGTTATACAGTAGCGCGCATTTTCATTTTTAGGGGGCGATCTAGATTATGATTATCCATACATTACGACACATGAATGGGCTTGTGTCATATGTCTTCATTTCTATAAAAGTGTACTATATATTGATAAAGTGGATTACTAGAACCTCAAACGTTCAATTATTTTTTAATAGCTCCTTATATTTCAGGAGATATTAACAATTAAAAAAAGTCATTTTGTCTCTTTAATTATTAAAGGGATTCAACGTTGTAGACATTCCAAGTGCATGTGACATCACAATCCTTGTGTAAGGTTACCAACCTTACAGCTCTTAAATCTCTGCTATATGTATTTATATATCAAAATATCAAATATTATTTACACCTATTTCAAGGAACAATAAAATTTCAATATTATGTCTGCCTTAACAGGGTTAAATAAAATAAAAACTTATTATTCTTTAACTTGACTTGATTATTTCGACTACCAACAGCTACAAAACATTACCACAGCACTGACCTACTCAACAAATAACTGACGTTAAAATGCATTTCACGTCATACAAATATGGCCGACCATTTCTAGCGCTAAAACTACAATTCAAACTTTTAATTGCTATATCTCCGTCAATATTAAGATATTTAATAAAATAGACACGTCAATATACATTTATTAACATCAATTTCAACCAACAATTGAAAAATCGACCACTAGAAAATGAGGACACAAGTTTTTTCACGACTCTCTCCCTTTGTGACGTCACACATTTAAAAAAGATTTCTTTTGTAGTCTCATTTAGTTTTTTAATCACGTTTATATTCTTTTTTTTAGGAAGATGACAATTATAGACTAGATGTGATGTCGCAAAGTTCATGCCACCTCTCTGTCACATCTTGTCACACATTAGGAACGCATTGCGTGTGACGTAATTAATGGGTGGTCCTTTAATACAGGTAAAGATTCAGAACAACAAGCTAATTCTTTCATTAAAGCATTGAATTACCTAAACATTACTTGACACAGTTTGAAATAATACTAAGTGTACAAAGAACATAATAGCGCATACACCAACAAACAGTAATTTATTTACTAATGCAGAACTATATACAAAGTGTTTAAGTGGTTGCATAAATCAGGAGTAATTGTTTTTCTTTAATAAAGTGTCTGAGTTATTTCAGTCATGGCGTTCAAAACAACTTAGCCAGGTGAGGTCAAAGTTCGTTCTATATTAGATCCAATTGCTGTTATTTGCATTGATCTATTTAAGGTTATCAACTCGTAGTTTTACTCTGGTGCTATTCCAGTATGTAGATGAATGGAACTGAAACTAACTGCTAACGGTCCGACACCGTTAGAATATCAATGATCTTCCATTGTAATAAGTTAGAGTTAGTCTAGTCTAGTCTAGTCGTCTAATAGAACTAAATTAGGAAATTCAATCGATACGCTTTGCTTTATGGAATTCTTTATTCATTTACAGACGCTTTAGTCGAAATGTTACTATAAAAAAAGGAGTCGAGCCAGTGACGTACATTCTCAATTTAATTTAACTTTTAGGTTAGAAAAAAACTCTTAGGGCGTCTGCACATGGCTACCCGAACCGAATGAACTGTGTTGTAAGTGAGAGAACGCACGTGTATACGGGTGAGAGAAAACACACGGCACGAATGAATTAAAACTGATTTCAAACTGGTTTTAAGCACGTTTTGGGCGACTGTGTTTCAATGTTGCAGGGCATGCTTGGTTGCATACTTTAGATGGTGGCATCATGAGCAGAAATCTGCACAAATATTATTCAAAAGTGTTTAAATACATACATACATACAAATTCGACACAATAAAATCCCCTATTATGCTATTGTTAAAAATTCTGCAGAGTCACGAAACACGGCTCTAAATGGTTCGTTTTTTGTTTTCGTTGCTCGGCTAGTTTGCAATCAGTCGACTCGTGTGAAAAAAAATTTGGTATAGATATGACTCCGTGCAAAATATCAGTTTAACAACGACGGAACGATATAGATGAAAAAAGTGACGGAAACACAAAAGAGTGCGCACAGAAAACAAAGTTCAAATTAAAATTTCTAGCTATTTTTAACACTGTTATATGAAAGAAAATGTAAAATCTTTACTAAATGAATAGTAAGAACACCTTTATTTGACATTGACATTTTAGGTTGGAAATCGCAAGCATGTTCATGTGTCTCACTAAGAGAGTGCTAATGAAAACAACATAAAATAATGCCGTTACAGTGTGAAAGAACCCTTAAACATTGAATTTATAACAAGCTTTTCAAATACATGAATTACTAGAAATTTATTTTAGGATATCATTTATAATTTATGTGAAGATGTCATAGAAAATCAGTAAAAGCATGTAAAACAAATGTTTTAAAACAAAACTTGTCATCTATTAATAGAAATTAGAAAACAGAATTCCATTCCATTGTAAACACAATTAGTGAATGTCTTAGCAAAATGTAAACTACAGACAAAAATATCTTTGAAGTTTAAGGTTTAATATTTCAAGATGAAGATGATAATTTGCTAACTTCACTTAAAGTAAAAGCAGTTTAAAAAAAAGTTTTAAAGTTTCTTTGAATTTTACATTTTAGTAATTAATTAGAATTTGTACTTGTATTTATATTTTGTAGAAGCAAACATATACACAAGCAGGGACAGCAGTGTAGTAGTATTTGCCTATTTATATAGGCGCATTTAAAACTAATATTTACAGTCAAACGTTTTTACGAATTATCAAATACGAATATACTATGTTACAATTAATGTAAGCATGCACAAAGGTAGGTAAAGATAACATATTCAATTCAAATACTGGACGCCTGTCTTTATGCAACTACACTTGCTTTGTACAATTGATGACTGGTTCTATAATCAGATTTGCTACGCTGCTAATGACCAATCAGTAATATATCTCTAATCACGGTAGATACAATATATCATCGAGTCTAACCGATATTAGTAAAGGGATGTCTTATGTCTTACCAGTGAGTCATACATTGGTAATGACATTGTCCTCGTGCAGCCTCCAGCTAGCTACATAGATTTGCACTTCTGACTGAGCCACAGTCGGTGTACACGACATTAAGTAATTTCAATATATTATGTATAGTCAAAGTAGATGGAGTATACATATACATACTCTGGATAAATTTAATAGAGAGAACGACTTAAGGGTCGCTATTATATTTATACTTCATTGGAAATTAATTCCACTTAAATAAAGCACTAATGCGGATTTACATAACCCTTATCTTAAACAATTATCATGAACCAAATAAATCCAATAGTTATGTATAGACATTAGTCTGACCCATATTAAATCTTGATATATCTACGGTTTAAATCATCTATCTATAAATATTACCTACCAACTCATAATAGATTCTTAAACGATGCGTTTGCAACTAGCGCCTACTATAAATGGCCCAGTACCGTCACTGGATACAGTGTGAATGCAGACATATTTCTTCAGATATATTGCAGATTCTTTCTTTAAATAAATATTTATGATACTCTCTTAATTCATAATAATAGTGGGCACCTACATTCCACTAATCACTTGGCATTTACAATGCAAGATTTATATGTCATAATATTTTTAACGACTGTCTGTCTGCAGCCTCAACTGTTCACTATAAACAATTCAGCAGATGACAGTTCACGGCTCCGGATTGTCCAGCCTCCCTCCACCCCCCTTCCTCTCAAAGTTCATTTGAGTCTGGACACTTATTCGTAATCACTGGCTTACCTTTGCAACACGTTGCTTTGTCGTCTATCTGCCGAGGTTGCATTTGATAGGTGGTTTTAATAACAATGTCCAGTACTAGTAAAGTGACAGAATACAATTTATTTTTGTTATAAGATATCCCGCTAGGAGCACTACGTTCGTCAAGTTAAATTTTTCGCAGTACTTTAAACATGTGCATTTCTTATAAGAAAGTTACGAGGATAGTTTCACAATGGTTCTCAATTTTGTTTTTGATTTGTTGAAAAAATGCCATCCGATGCCGCCACAATGAGACTTTAAATAAATGTTACTGAGAAGATGACAGTGCTATAGAGACAGGACTATACTTAAATAAGGTATGTATTTGGGATCTGGGGCCCTATTCCTGAGTCTTGCGAACAATGGTCGTGATCAAACAGATATGATTTATATGAATGAAACATTTTACGAATCACTTTTAAAATAGTATTTCTGAACTATAATAATAATTAATAATAAAATTTAGGAATAGTACAGGAATACTTTTTTAAAAGTGATTCGTAAAATGTTTCACTGATATAAATCAGATCTGTTCGATTATGATCATTGCTCGCAAGACTGAGGAATAGGGCCATTGGTCATGGCGACACATATGGAGACTCTGTTTTAGTCTTGTTTTGGGGCATCCCTTTCTGTGAAATTTTTGATGTTTTGTGTTGCCTAAAATTCAGTTTTACTCGGAATCTAATTCTAAGTTGTTATTTTATTTCATTGGATTATTGGCGTACATTAGGCGTGTATTTGATTTTGTGTCCGATTTTGTGTGTGTGACAGCAATACACTGAAAATCAATTTTAGTTCAAATTGATGCCCTACCTGCCACAGGAGTGGCTTTTTCTCAACAGTGAGCAGTAGTTGCGCCGTCTGTAGCTCATAAAAGAGACATTCCCTATGAACGACTAAATAGAAAACAAAAGCGTTCATGACAAAAAACTCATAAAAAGTAATAGAAATGAAATAGAATTTACTCCAAAGTCGTGAGAAATCTACGTCAGCTTTAACGTTCCTTTGATTTATTTTATTTTAAAATTCAAACCTAGGCGCTCTTACTTTTTAGTGGAGTTTCAATATTTATCGATACACCACTGTGCTGTAGAAGTAAGTATTTTTTAAGTTCGTGTTCATAATATGGTTTATACGAGAGTTGAACATACTCATAATTGAAAAAAAAAATAGACTTTTTTAATATATAGAAACAATTATATAGAAATTTCAACTCACAAAAAACGTTAGAAAGTTCAGTAGTAGATATTTCACTGTTTAAGAAGCTCTGGACAAGAACATGTGTTGCAGTATCTTACATAGCTGTCAGCACGTCTGTAGTTCACGGTTCGAATCCCACCATCAGCCAGTCTTTGGCAAAGGAATCAAACAAATGTCAGTGTACTTTACAAATGAAGCATTATTCTAATTTTAAATTGGCGCGAAAATAAATAATATTTAATTACGTACAGTAGTACTTCATGTTCAACATAGTTTTTATGACTCACAAAAAAAACATATTCAAGACATGCAATTAAATTAAATTTGCCATATCGCGATGACTAATTATATACGTTGATAATTTGTGGTTTATTATTTCGAAATGTGATAAGGAAAGCAAGTTTTATGGAACCAATACGTCATTTCACACCAAAATTTACTACTTAAGAATTCCCCGTACAGTGTGTCATTTATTAATATTTGAAAGAATATATATATCTTTTTAATTAAATTTATTAACCGTAGGCCTATGTCTGACGACGACGTACTATGCTGGCAGTTTTTGTGGTCTAGTGACCTCAAATATGTGAGTACACCACTGCCTAGTAAGTTTATGATTATGTATGTGTATCATCAATTTAACTTTATAACAACCAAACCCAGAAAATACAATGGGCTTGTGTCCTATGTCTTAATTTCTATAAAAGTGTACTATATATTGATAAAGTGGGTTATTAGAACCTCAAATGTTCAATTATTTGTTAATAACTCCTTATATGTTAAAAGATATTAACAATTAAAAAAGTCATTTTGTGTCTTTAATTATTAAAGGGATTCAACGTTGTACACATTCCAAGTGCATGTGACATCACAATCCTTGTGTAAGGTTACCAACCTTACAGATCATAAATCTCTGCTATATGTATTTATATATCAAAATATCAAATATTATTTACAGCTATTTCAAGGAACAATAAAATTTAAATATTATGTTTGCCTTAGCAGGGTTTAATAAAATAAAATCCTATTATTCTTTGACTTAACTTGATTATTTGAATACCAACAGCTACAAAACATTACCACAGCACTAACCTACTCAACAAATAACTGACGTTAATTTTAAGTCTATTTATCTAGATAATGTTGAATTTCTAAAATATACACTGTTAATTTTAATACAAATTTAATAGACAAATGCGTATTTAAATTAAGTACCGTTTATACATTTTCCGTAAGATAAAATTTTGTCTGACTTTGTTAAACAAAACATTGTTATTTTTTTTAATATTACGTTTTAAAATATGTTTTAGAATATTTTAAAATTTATAAAGTTTTCCTTAAAGTGTAATGTTCTGATGTTGAATATTTACCGTATTTCAAAAACAAGGACGGAGAGGTGGTTCGCTGATCGGCAAACAGCATGGTAAATCGAATGCGCATATGTGAACACGGATTAAGAATACTTAGTTAAAAGCAAATAAAGTATGTGTCTGCTCATACATATGTGTCATACAAGTTATTTCAACCAAATCGTGAATAAGATACGACGTGTCTTAAAAGCGGAACGTTTGTTTTGAAACGAATATTTCCTAAGTATAAAAATATCTACTACGCTTTGTTTCGCGACGTTTAAATATTATTTTATTTTAAAATGTGTTATATAATAATCGTTATCGTTCCGAATCGTAACTGACCTAGCCAAGTTCAACGCTCCCGATGATATTTACAACACATTTGCATACCAGACCGGACCAGTCAATATTTTCTTTACTAATGGTTCATATTATAAATAGTTTCAAAGCAAATAATTCATGTTGTAGGTGTATTATCTATTTCTATTTCCGAATAGTAAGTTTGAAAGAATAACATCGCTGAGAAGCATGTCTGACTTGGTTATTGATATTGCTTTGAATTAAAAAGAATTTGACTTTGACACAGAACTTGATCTTCAAAATGTTCAATAATATTTCTAATTTTTTTAGAAAAAGATCACTTGTAAATTATAGAAATTCAATTTCTATATTATCAATTTAAATTTATTGAAATAGTTGGTAATTTCACTAATGGGTCCCTAATTCTCTAATCGCTTCCTTTTAAACATGATAAAAATAGCTATACCCTTTTAATGTTATAAAATTAAGAAAAACTATATTATATTATAACCTCCAAAATGTGACAATTTGTCAAAATGTAGTAGGATTTACTTTTAAAAGTAGAAAAATATAAAAGTGAAAACAATTTCTATTATTCATTGTTATTAAAATTTGCAATTTTAATTATTTCACATACAATTTTGTTGAACTGTCAACATTTATATTACTAACTATGCATACGCACCAACTAAATTAACTAAACTTAAATGGGCTTATGTCCTATGTCTTAATTTCTATAAAAGTGTACTATATACTGATTACTAGATTACTAGAACCTCAAATGTTCAATTATTTGTTAATAACTCCTTATATGTTAAGAGATATTAACAATTAAAAAAGTCATTTTGTCTCTTAAATTATTAAAGGGATTCAACGTTGTACACATTCCAAATGCATGTGACATCATTAACCTTACAGATCATAAATCTCTGCTATATGTATTTATATATTAAAATATCAAATATTATTTACAGCTAATTCAAGGAACAATAAAATTTCAATATTATGTCTGCCTTAGCAGGATTAAATAAAATAAAAACTTATTATTCTTTGATTTGACCTAATTATTTGACTACCAACAGCTACAGAACATTACCACAGCACTGATGTACTCAACAAATAACTGACGTTAAAATGCATTTCACGTCATACAAATATGGCCGAGCATTTCTAGCGCTAAAACTACAATTCAAACTTTAAATTGCTATATCTCCGTCAACATGTAGACATTTAATAAATTAGACACGCCAATACATATTTATTAACATCAATTTCAATCAACAACTGAAAAATCGACCACTAAAAAATGAGGACACAAGCCCATTAAAACACAAATGTGAAAAGAAATGCTTAAACGTGAAAACCTGAAATCTGAATGAGACTTAACGCTACGTATGAATCTTTAGAAACCTTTAGTTGATATAATTTCACTGGAAATTACAAATTTGAATAATTTCTTTAATTGAAAAAATAGTACTCTTGTAATTAATTTGATAACAAACTTACTTGGCCCCATTCTGCCTCCAAACATACTTCCTTGCATGTGTACCAGTTCATAATCCATTATCAGACACTACTTAAAACAGCAAACAAGTTATAAATATAAGTAGATGTCGATTGACGAACAAAACAACACAATAATCACTCACTGAAGCACTGACAACATGAACTGCAGTCAACTAAACACTTTACGATTTTCGTAGCCGTACGTATTGTGTACATATCTATTTCTTGAAATCATACATTTGCATTTAAACTAAAAATATATTTTAAAAAACTAAACAACATAAACGGGCGAGTCAAGGTCACAGAACGACTCCGACACGCAAAATGGAAATGCATTACTACACTCCCACAGTGGAATGCAGTTATAGTAAGTCTGATGTATATATGTATTTGTAAATGTGTATATTAAAACACATAACACATGGTTGCGAATATCGTTGTGTTAAAAATCACAAGTTAATTCTTGTTTACGTTATTTACATTAAGAAATAATGAAGAGCAAAGAGCATAAGCTATCGCACTCTATCTCATTGATATTATTCCAGTCTTCAGGAATAATACTTAGCAAAACATGTTCGGCTTAACCTCAAAATATAGTTGGATTCGAAGAATTTTATTTTTTACATTTTATGTAACCAGGAAAGTCTGAACAGAATTTAAATACAAAATAGATAACAAAATGAACAGTTGAAAATGTAACGTTTGAATTAGGTTGTAGCCATTGCGTTGGAAGAAGTGTAAAATGAACCTTAAAATTGTATTGTAGCAAGGTAGCAAACTAATCCGGGAGCAAAAATTGTAATTGTAACTATTTAATTAATTAGGCTTACGAATTTGTTTTGGTACTGATTTGAGGCCTAACGAATGCCCTTACGAAACTAGGAAACAGGGCCCCAAGTAATTTCAACAAGACGTTACACTGTTTTACAACATAAAAGTAAAAATAATGAAACAGAAAATATTGAATAAATGACAAAATCGAAATCATAATTACAACTATAAATAATCCCACTCCATAATATTGACATTTGTATTTTTTTTTACCGTTTAGTACTTTCAACAGAGGGTGTGTTTTACCCTTTATGTGTTGCACTAATAACGAAGAGTTGGGGGTTGTTTTAATACAAACAAAAAATGTCGTTTTTATATTTTAGTTTTTTTTTTTTTGCATCGGGTATATTTATCTGATTCAAATATTTCCCAATCAGATTTTTTAAAGGACATGTGCTATGGATTTAATATTTCGTACAGGGAATTGTAACCTTCTTCATCTATATACATGTAATAATAAGACAAAGAAGAAGTCATCTTCGTCGTTAAAAAATGATGGTAACATGGCACTTGCTTCAAAAAGGTTTCGCTTCCTACAAAGTATGTATAAGTTATAATAACTGTAGCACGAAACTATAAAAAAAACAAGGAAAATGAACGATTCAGAAAAAAAGAAAAAAATATCATAAATTTATAAATAACCTTCGCAAATACTGTTTGCTATAAATAAATTACTATATACATATTTTTCTTATTTTCAATAAATGCATGAAGACGGTATTGTCTTCATTGTGCGGCCTCTGTAAGTAAGAAGCATTTAAATATAAATAAACTTTAAGAAACGTTTTTATTTTTAATTCTATCAACGTAATTGCAACGGGTCAAACTATAAAACTTATCTTTATGTGTTTTTGCGAAGACTAAGCATAACTTCAGTATTGAAATTGGAATCTAACGGACTATTTGCGAAGTCGACTTCTTCAGTAGGGTGTATTCCAGTTGTTTCGTATAAGTACAGTTGTACCATGAGATAAAGTTTCTTCTATATTGTTTATGAATACATCACTGTATCAAAGGTGATAAAAGAGCATATTATATGTCTGTATCGTTTCCTTCTCTTAATGACCCGTTCTCCACGAAATAGTAGACACAAAGACGACCGCACATGTTATGTATGAAGTTGTATGTTTCCAACCAAGTTCGGATATATATGATTGCGAGCAGAACGCAGTGTGGTATAGTCGAAATTGCGAGAGTTCGGCGGTGACTTATGCTTGAAAGAGATTATAAGAGCCGCATAAATGGTGATACGATGGTGAATTTTATTTTATTAGTTACAATATGCATTATAAAAAAATCTGTAAGAAAGTGCTTTTCTATTGTATCGCAGATTTATACAGCACAACCTATTATAATTATGAACTCTCCTAATTTAAACTATACTTTGATATACATGCGTATGACCATATTATGGATATAGATAGATTGTAGATTAAAATAGTTAAACAAAATAAATCATTATATAAGAAAATACAGAGACAGAAGGTTTTTATCCCCATCAATATTAGGGGTGATACATTCTATCATTTAATATTTTACAATACAGATTTAAGGGCTGTATAATTACAACTATTGATGAATGCAACAATGCATTGTAGTCCTGGTATTGTCCTGAATCCTGGCACATGTGTAGAACGCAATGTTCATGTACCCTTTGTCCTCATATAAAGCAATAACCGGGGGTGCCAGGGGGTAACAGTTCGATTTTCAGGGTTTTAACTAGTTTTCATATATTAGAGAATAGGATTACAGGACTAATACCCTAAATAGACTTACTATTATTATGTTTTCAGGGTATTATTTATTTTTACAACATTTGGTGTAATTTAAAATAGAATTAAATTTTATATATTATAAGAAACGTAATTTCTATTCCGCTAATCACAGTTACTATTTATTATTTATTTTATGATTATTTATTGTCCTGCTTTTCGTTCCTTTTTTCTATTTCCGTAATCCACCTCTTTTCTTCACTGTCTCCCTTTAATAGCTGCCCAATATTCTTCTCGCTCACTACTTTTTCCTGACAATCAAACTTAATGTGCTCCAGTGTTTCAATCTCCGTTCCGCACACTCTACACATTCTTTCATCGCTATTTGTCCAGTATCTATTTCCTTTTTCCTCATTTCCCAATCTAAACCTTGCAATCCTTCTCATGTTTTTTATGTCTTTTTTTATTAAGTACTGTGGTATCTCTCTCTCTCCCAAATCCTTTTATATATTGTGTTGTAATTGCCTTTCTCGATTTTTTCCATTCTTTCCTGTTGCTGTATCTCCTTGTCCCTTTTCCTTAGCTCCTCTTCCACACTTGCGCCTCCTTCTCTTCTTCTCTCTGCCTCCTCGATCGCCATTTCATTCCTTTCAAAATACTCCTTTCTCTTTTTCGGGCCTCCTATACTCAATACTTTACTCAATAATTGTAATCAAATGTACTCAAATATTATTTAAAAAAAAAATTAGTAATTTTTGTTATGTTTATATTTATATTTTATATTTTTGTTATGTTAAAACACGTAACTTTGTTTAGCGGGAACATTGTTACTATAATAACATTTACCGGTATTTCTCAATTTTATATGCTCTCTGATATTTGTCGTAGAATATTAAAAGCAAAGTTTTTCTGAAAACAAAACTAAACGATTTCATTTTAAATAGAAATTGTTTCATATTGCATTCTAAAGAAATATGCAGTATGAATTACAAATTCATATACGTAGAAAAAAATCAGCGATAAAAATAATGGACGTGCAATACAGTTTGGTTTTTTTATTTTGTTATATTGGTAGTATTCCACAGTACACAGTGGATGTTGCAAAATGATACATGGTAGTTGCATTTATTTCAGTTGTATTTTGTTTATGTTGTCACCATGGACGGTGGAGCACCAACACACTGTCCATTTAAACAATACTATCTATTTCACCGAACAGTATACATTGTTTTACTGGCCCTCTACACTCTACTTCTCTAACTGACCGTGTAGAGCAGCACTAGCAACGAATGGGCTGACCAGTCACCAAATAAATGGATATTGGGTTGGCATACGTGGCCTACTACTGTCTGAAACATCTATAAATCCAAACGAATTGTAACAATGGTGAAATAATGAAATAAACAAAGAATAGTAACAATGACGGTGACGTACTAAAGCACAATAGTTGAATAGTTGATACGTATCATGGAATTAAAATATCAGTTGGTTTTATTATGTTGCCTGCTTGCTTTTTTTTTATATATATACTAGAATATACAAAATATGGTTAAAAGCACAACTCATTATAAATAGTGGCGTTAAAAACATTTTATTAGTTAATTATATAATTCAAATTACGTTTTTAAATGTAAATTAAATTGCAATGTAAATTACTTAAATAAGTTTGTACTATGTATTGATAAGATAGTGATAGTCTGGGGTTAGACAGTGCTCAAGTTAGTGGGTTTGAATCCAACCTAAACTATGGCAAATAGGTGTTTTGTGATTTATATATACAGCAAATCACATGCTAGTAGGTAGCACGAAATTATGTTACTAGCATGTATATGCAATACGTGCTATTTGATGGCTAGTTATTTTTTAAAATGCTAACGCTTTATTTGTGGTGGGGGTGTATTTGGGTGAACCATTAAATAAATGATTTATAAATATCATGCAAATACAAGTAAATGTATACTAGCCATCAGTATGCTATTCTTAACTATGCTATTTGTATGAACCGAAGCATGCTATTGAAATAGCATGTATATGCATACTTTAAATATGTTTAGAGTGGATACTTTACTATCAGATATACAATTATTTTATAAAAAGCAATGATATTATAGCAATATAGAAATTTAGATTTTTAAATTAAAGACTCCGCGGAATTGTACAGGTACTACGAACTGCTATTAAGTATGCATCATTAACATAACATAAATAAAACAGATTTTGTTAATCAAGATCTGCAAAATATAATAATCTTGCCAAAACTAAAGATTTATCCATAGAGGATTTATCTCTCTAGATATACGAGTACTTGAATAAATATAGAAGAAAAACAAAGATGCCGCTGTATTAAGTTTAATAATAAGTATTACTAAAACCTATCTCTGATATGAATACCCTGTATATTATCCAGTTGGATTAAGAAATTTGATAAATATAATGAGTCATATTCATTATTGTAGTTTGAACATAAAAACTATTAAATTCAGGGTAAATGAACAAGGGATGCTGGATTATATGTACTATACACAACTGGTCGTAGTAGGAGGGTTTATATTTTTGACACCTGTCAACAGTATTATGGATATAATATATTATTATCATATTTGTCATTATTATAATTGTATGACATACAGTCTGAGTATGTTCCATTTTTACTGATACTAAAGTACAAACATTTTGAATTATGTAAAATTAGGGCCTCTATTTTGTAACTGTTAAACTGGTTGATATCTGTAAACTTTTTATAAATTTTTTAAATAGCTGTATTTTCTAAATTAGGCTAAATATGCCTTGCTCCAACCCGAAACCAAATCAGTCAGCGTTAACCATAATTGATCTCGCCCACTGTGTTGTCAATTTAAATAATCAAGAATTATATTGTGAATAAACTCACCATCTTCAGCGTTCCAGCGAAGTTCTGCCTTTGTTGCCCAACATTGAAAGTAGAAATGCGCCAACTGTAAAGAATAATTAAGAATAAAATATTATTAGAAAATTATTTTAAAAAATCAAACATATTCCAAAACATATAATTACAAAAGTTTGATTATTCAAAACTGCATAATACTTCATTTTGATATGATTTATTTAATATCTACTTTTTTAATTTCAAGATTATGGAATTTGAAATATGACTTCAAATTTTTCGACTAATTAAAATTTAGAAACATTATAAAACATGAGTGGCACAATTTAAAAGCTATGGAATTTATTATAAATAAATTTTAAACATATGAAACAAATTTCTTGAAAGGATGCTTTAAACTTCTCGAGTAGACAAATTTAACATTATGAAATAAAATACAATCTCGTTAAAAGTTGAAGAGCCACTGATCTCTAAATCAACACTTCATTTAATTTCCAAGGCTCAACTTCGAATTATAAATGAATCTCAAGCAAAGAAAATCATAACCGTAATTTTTTAAAACCACTAAAACTCGTATGATTAATGAGTACAATTTATAACAAACTTATCTCTCACTAAAAATACTATAAATTATACTACGTCACGTAAATGTGTGAAACTAGGAGGATCCCACTTCTGACATTAGAATCATGTGCGATTCAGTTGAGATTCATTTGCTTAGGGCTAAATATCCATCAGTTACATGTAGGGAACATGTCACAGAGTCCTGGAACTGGACCAGGATCTGTTGTCTGTACTGGATAACAGACCACACGAGGAATGGAACCTTTATAGAATTGAATAGAGAGAATGAACCAAAAAACAAAGGTTGAGTTTTGAATTTAGTTTTTGCTTAACAGTTATTGTTTTTGTGGTTTTATGCATTAGATTATATTCATAAAAAACAAAATACAAAAAAGTTTATTGTTCGTAGTTACAGGAAGAGATTTTCATTTTAGAATGTATAATATATTCGTACACAAAGCCATTAGTAGGAGGCCATCTTTTGTACATACTCTCTTAAAACCACTACAATCCAATTTTTCTGTAATTCAAGGAAGTAACCAACTGATATAGTTTTAATAACTAATCTAGATTGATGTACTTCCACATAATTAAGATAAGAACTAGAATACGTTAAGAAACGTCTGATGAACGAACAAGTTACCTTCATCTTAGCTTTACTCAATGTACGTTACGTTAAACAATAAGTTTTCAATGTTATTTCAATGGGTCTACGTGTTTAGTCTACGCTTTTGTATAGAAACTTAGATAATTTGGTTTTCCAAACAGTAGAACAGCGCACAGAAATTAACCTTTAAGGCACTTAGTGGCGCGTATGCTAGATGCGATGCTAATAGTGCATGTACCACTCAAGAAAGACGTAGACGTAGACATAGAGGTAGACATATGTGAAGTTAACGCTTTATTGCTATTTCATAACACAAAACAATATTCGATATGCATCACCAAGAAGTAATACCACTAGAACACACTTATGGTATACGCCAAAATTAGAAGAGCAGTAAATGTAAGTAAACTATATACTATGGTTACAATTCAGTTGTAATAATATTACCTATATATTAATTAAATATATTTTTTTTGCCTATTTTCAATTCTGAGTCCCACTTCTGACGACATCCTACTATGCCCAACTAACTGCCTAAAACATTTATGATTATGAATGTGCATAATCAATTTAACTTGGTAATAATCAAACCCGGAAAATACAGTTCTGGTCTGGTCCAGAAATTTGGCGGAATCGAAGACTGGGCAACACCCTACACCCATCTCACCATATTATAACTTAAACAGTGTACAGCCCTATTATGTGAGGTGAAATGGGTATCATTATAAAAAACTTTCCTAAGATATTTCCTAATATTAGATTTCAATTTTATGATGTCAGTACCTCTAATTATTACGCGTATTGCCATCTATCTTACGCCTAGTTAAACCATCATTCATTTGGTTAATAAGCTTAAACAAAACTTTTTAATTGAAATATTCTCATAATATATTTATTTACATCGGGTTACATCGGTTCGAGTGTACACCTGTAAAGTAATATATGTCGTTAAGACTTTACGCATAAAATACATCTACTCATGTAACAGTCTCTAAGCCGCTCACTGCACCCCTTCTATCGTTTCTACGTTCTACCCCTAGGTTTGTTGTCTTATACGTTTCACATTCACGACGCGGCGTGTCCGCGATGCTTAATTAAGCCACATTAAAGTTTAATTACACCTAAGACATGACTCGCGGGTAGGGGGTAATTCAACCCTCTAACATACGACAAGGAATAAATATATTGCTCATGTTGCTACGCTCAGAATAAATTGCTTAAAGCATGTTGCATGTTAACGTTGAATAATGGGGTGAGGGAAGGCTAAGTACTATCACCAGTGGTAAAACCTTGTCTCAAGAAGCTTGTTACGTTTTATAGAAACTGTCGAAGATGTAATACTTTCAATTGGGTAAGGTAATGTAAATGTTTTTTAAGGAGGTGTCGGCTTCCTTATAATGGTAAACTCAGCACGGAAAGCGCAGTCAAAGTATTTGAATTACTAAATGAAACATAGGAAAGAAGCGAAGTGTGAGAAAAGTGTATGCAGCGGTATCTTATATAAATGTGTTTATTGATGGCATCATCAGCATTAACACGAGGACCATTCTGAACCAGCTCACACTGAATTGCAGTTAGTGGCTCGCAGTACGCATGTATTATTCTTCTTCTTGTCGACCACTGTACTGTAAAACTGGAAATACATCCAAGTCACTAGTTTTCTTCCTTTTCTTATTTCTTCTCTGAACCTCTTCCATCCACGTCCTTCCATCCTTGTCTATTCTCAGTAGCCCTTTTCACTGACAACCTTAATTTCTTTACTACTCCCCCATCTGCAACCTTCACTTTACTTCTACTTCCTTCCTTCTTCGCTGTACTACCGCCATCCACCTCTTCCTTTCGTTGCCTCCTCTCATCACCTCCTCTGTTTTATTTTTACTGTTTATTTTTCATATGTAAATATTTTTTTTGCTTCAACGTCTCTCTTTCTTTCTTCCACATTCTGCATAATCTTTCCTCTCTTTTCTCGCAGTATCTATTGTCTCTCTCTTAGATTCTAAACATAAAACTAAATTTACCTCTGTATAAAATGAACAAGTTAGAAAATAAAAGTTCTATTTTGAGTCTACCGTTATATTTCCTACACACTTGGCGCGATGTTTTAACAAGGAAAAACTCAGATTCTCGTCTCTTCCAACTTCGATCTAGGTGGAGAAGAATCATACGCACCCTGTTGTAATAGTTAGCAGTAGTAATACATAAGTCTAATACAGGATAATTGCTTCAATAAAACTGAAAAAGTTACTATAATGGCGTATAACAGATTCTTAATGGTAATGGTGAGTACGGTTATAGAATATATACTCTCACAATAAGTTTTGACAATTACACCTCTCACTTCACTCCGCCATCTTCTTTTAGATGTAGGGTTTGTTTACGTGGATTACTACATAACCGGGGACGTGTATCTAGTCTAGTTGGGCGCTGAATTTAAATGACTATTTATAGTACAATTATATCCTGTTTGAAAAAGTTGTAACAAGAAGTTTAAGACGAAGCAAGCAGTTTTAGAAGGAGATGCTTAGACTTTTATTTAACTGAAACTTAGGGACTTATTCTGACTTGAAATTTCTAGCTTGTGTTATAAAGCTTCTGTATTGTTGTCAAATGAACCTTATGTTTAATTTGTTTTTTAATTATTTATTGAAGAAATTGAAACTATTCTCTGTAACGACCGAACAAGTAAATGAAATCAATCTTCTCATTGTTAACACTTGAGTCTTATAAACCCGTAGCGCTTCGTAGCTTGATGTAGTTTATCAACAATGAATTTCCAGCTTTCGGATTGTGTCAGTTGCGTATTTGCATAGTGACGTTACGTGGCAGGGGATGAAGGGTGGTTTGGGGA
Organism: Panorpa germanica; assembly: GCA_963678705.1. Taxonomy (NCBI): domain Eukaryota; kingdom Metazoa; phylum Arthropoda; class Insecta; order Mecoptera; family Panorpidae; genus Panorpa; species Panorpa germanica. The sequence continues at coordinate 5,049,213 of OY783206.1, read as the reverse complement.
CCGCAACTCACGATTAAGTGTAAGTGAAATTGTTTCTTAATTTATAACTAAGACAAAAGTTTTACTAAAGTGTTGAGAATCAAACTCAATTCATTATTTAGGTAAATTCATTGTTGAATTCACACGATTGTTTCAATTGGTTTTTCATTTCTCGTGCCGTTTGTTTCATATTGTAAATTGAATTGTATAGGCACTACTGTTGAAGTTGTAAGACGACTTATATTTATCTGATAAATTTGAAATACATAGTTTTATTTTGTATGAAATTTCGTTACAAGAAATGGACATATTTATACTTATGATACAGTAGAAATCAACAGCGGCATATTAATTTTTTTTAGACAATTCGTTGCGATATACAGACACATATAATTTTTCCAGCAAACAAAAAAAACAGATCGCGGACTGGTACAGACGCGGAAGGGGCGGCAATCGAAAGAGAAGAATTGACGCTACACAGTTGGACAACTTTGGCGCATGTTCATCTTTATTAGCATTAGTTCCGTTATCTTACAGCCACACGTCGTATGTTACTATGCAAACGTATGTTGGTTCTCGGTGACAAGTAAGCTTGGTGTTTTTTTCACTGACTTTAAGTTATAACAATATATAAACAACATACAAACATTAATAAGATCTTAACAGAAAGTTGAGTATTTAAAGTAATGAATATTTAGTCGATTATTTCACATACACTTAAATCCAAATGGCTAATTAACGTCTAAAGAGTTAAGAGACCATTGGCATTGAGAAAACTAACTTGTGGTGGGAGTTTCATGGGTTCTTCTGGTACCCGTAGTTCACTAGATCTCCAATGTCTTATTCCGACTTTGCTCCTCTACAGATTATGTTCACGATTAGATGAAATTTTGGTGAAAGTATTGTATAAGACATCAGTGTTTGACTTTTCCAAATCACCTACCAACTTCATTGATATAAACCAGATGCCAAAGAAAGTGAAAAGTATTTTTATTCTTCGTACTTACACAACATTTGCAAACATAAATCTTTCATAAGAAAATAGAAGTTTTAAGCAGCGCACAATACACTTCAGAGGGCGCGTGGAAAGGAGAATTGCACCACGAGTTCCCTCAACGACAAGACGCACTTGCAGAGAAGCAGAGTGCTTACTTCTTTGTGTTTTCAACAGTTCCTTATTCCGTAGGTACTGTACATGAATGTTCTACTAGAACACAATTTTTAAATGTATTGAATTTATTCTGACACTTGACATAACTGGAAATTGGAATAAAATAACATCTGCTACAGTTTACGGCCGAAGTGTTTTATCGGGACTAGAAATTGTTTGAATTTAATTTATCACGTCATTGAAAAGTATTGTACATTCCTAGAAAATATTACTGAATTTTTTTCATTTATATATATTAGAAAAGGCAAATTATTGTCGATGTATGCTAAATGACATTTAGCATCTTAAGATAAGTGTACACGCTTACGAACGAAAAAAAATGCAATAACTTGGAAAACGGAAAATATCATTGCGCTAATTTTATATTTCTATACTCGTAAATCATTTCCACATATTTAAACAATTGAAACCCCTGCCGCTACCCTATTTATCTACGATATATTAATTCATTTCAATATTTCGTTTGTAGGGGTAGGGGGTTTGTATGTAGTAGAGAACGCAGTTCACCATTACGACGATTATATGTTTTATATGAATTATCAATTCTTCCCTTTATCGTTTTATCATCCCTTAACTAAATAACTAGCTGAAATAGCTATTATATTTGTGCAACAGCATATAGATAAAAATATTACCACCCCATTTCACTCATTAGGCCTCTCTTTTGTTCCATAGAAGCTAAAATGAGTTGATATTGATTTAGTCGCGTAGAGATATTAATCTGGTAGTGATATTCCTCTCTGCAACAATTTATATGAAGCGATAATGAAACAGAAAGAGAGGCGCGGGGAAAGGGAAGGGGAATTAGAAATAACACAGCAAATATTTAATTGTACATATTTCCGAAAATTTATTGTATTACTCCGTTAGGTTATTATCAAATTAAATAAAGTCATTGACCAATTTCTACGAGTCTAATAAATTTGCGCTTGTGTATGATATGATTAAATAGAAATAAATCTATTTATATTATTTGCATGTCATTAAAAATGTAAAAACAATTGCTGCAATAACTAGTTTCTTGGGTTTGCTCTTCATGCTGAACAAAGAACACTTACCTAAGAGAGTATTTGCAGAAATTGAGTGGTCTGAACACTTAAGTACGCCACTGCATAATTTATACATACTACTACCACACAACTGTACATAATTAAATTAAAAGCACGAATTTTCATTATAAAAATAGTAAAACAAATTGAGATGCGAATGAACACTAGTTCATAATAATGAAGCCCACCGCAAACCTTTGTAGTGCAATATATTTAAAGTGAGGTTTTAATTATGTAGAGAGTTTCATTAATAAACACAAATATGTTGAACAATTTTAATATATTAAAAAGTACAAATGCAATATACATAACCAAAAATATTTGATAAACATTAAAATATACAATGTTTAAACAGATGGGCATGGAACAGATGATCATTTGTATTATTGGAAAATGTGTATCATTTGTCATACACAAATGGTTTGGTTTTTATAACCATTTTAATCAGGGATATGCAACCGTTTCTTTTGTTTTAAATGATAACTTTTGCCAATCACTTTTTTATACAAATATTGGGTATTTTTTGAATTAAGCTTATGTATGCCGACATGTCAATTTAAATATTGCCCGCGGCCTGTAGGTTCACAACCCCTAATCAAATAAATGAAATCATAAATAGTTGGAAAGGGGACAAATACCGCATGAAATGTATGACAATATTTAATTTGATTATGGATTTTATCTTCCATATTTGTATTTTGTTGTATTTATTATGATAATTACGTCAATAATTATCTCTTTATGTAATATATTTTAAAACGTACTACGTGCAAAATTACAATCATCATTCCCACTCACTGCTTTCATTTAACTTAAATTGTTTAGTATATGACAATACGCGTAGTCATTCACAGTACCATGTTTAATTTAATTTCTTTTTTAAGTTTTCTTAATTTTTTTAGAACCTTACAATGTCCAATGTTTTAAATTAAAAATATTAAATTAAGAAGAACTATATTATATTATAACCTCCAAAATGTGACAATCTGTCAAAATGGAGTAGAATTTATTTTTAAAAGAAGTTCAATATCAGTTTGTCAAAAATAAAGAAATGAAAACCATTTCTATTACTAATTGTTATTAAAAACAGCAATTATAATTATTTCACTTACAATTTTGTCGAACTGTCAAAATTTATATTACTAACGATGCATACGCACCAACTAAATTAACTAAACTTAAATTAAATCACAATTGTGAAAAGGAATGCTCAAAACCTGAAATCTAGATTACAATATTAAATAAAAACAGTAAATTAAATATCAAAACAGTGAGTTCTGCATTTCTTAACATACTACGAAACTTTCATGTATTTACTCGTATTTATTTGCAAAAATCAGTAAATTTATGTTCTGCATTTGAGACAGTCGACAGGTTGAACTAGATGCTCCAACCCTTAGAGACCTGACTGGAGTACCGAGAGACTTACCAGGACATCACGACTAACAGGAGAGCACTAGTCGTGTTTAAGTATCCCAAAGGACCTGGGATTGTCATCACCATGGCACAGATACTGAGCAGAGTGACAATACACAAACGCGTATTACACAGTCAAATTATGCAGGTATGTGATTTGACTTAAACTTAGATTCTACACTGTTATAAATAAATTTTAACAAAAATTCAATGCCTTTAAAATCAATTTCCTTAGCCCATTTAATTTTTGAGAGGCCCTCTCTAGCTTATTACTTTCCCTGGTTGTATTTTAAATACGTAATAACCAGCACTATACATTAAGTAATGATGAACGATTTGGCAACAATGCTATTCTAAATATCTAATATATATAAATTACGTGTCACGTTGTATGTCCGCGATGGACTCCTAAACTACTTAACCGGTTTTAATCAAATTTGTACACCGTGTGCAGTTTGATCCAACTTGAAAGATAGGATAGCTTACATCTCAATTTATGATTGCAATATTATCTTATTGCAAATTATTTGTCTATTAATTATCTGTTAGCTCCAAGCGATGACATCTGGCGACGATGATGGCGACATCTGTTGACTAGATTGAGTAAATATTCTGTTGACTAGATTGAGTAAATATTCAATAGATGGCGCTATGTAATGTACTATGACAAAAACGTTAGGCACAGCAACGCGTGGCCGGGACAGCTAGTAGAATATAAATTTCTCGCGTTGTTGCCAAATCGTTTGCTTCATCCAGTGGTAGGGTAACGGGCAATGATTAAGGAATATATTAAAGTAGTGCACAAGAAGCACACTGAAAATAAAATTGTTTTAAGACTGCCCATTTAAGCGTATTTAGCACACTTTCGGCAAGACTGTTTTAAGAAGAAAGTTAAGCGACCACACGACAAGAACTAAGATAAAATTGTGTTTCGATTTTCCTTTGTGCGATTGCAAACATTAAAACTTATACTATACGATATGAGTAATGAAAATGTCTTATGGAGCACTAAACGGTAGCGTAGAGAGCTGGTATTTAACACGTGAATGGATGGTACGCCACTGTGCATTATATTGACTACGAAAAGGAAATTAGAAGAACAGCAGTTGCTGTGTTAAACATGTTTTACTGCAATTTCCGTAAATTTTCCGTATTTTACGTAAATACATTTATAGTATACGTTTTCTATTCAATGGAAATAGTAAATTCCAGCAGTAGCACGTGTCGTTGCTAGCTCCTAAAATACACGAAATTGCTCCATCGAATCCGTCTGATTATGAGTTGACTTTCGTCCCGTGATTACTTTTGGTAATAAGGTGCAATTACAGTGCTATGCTACGATACGTTTATTATTTGAACGTTTGTACAGTGTATATACTATTGTTGTAATGCAAGTTTGTTGTTAAGTGCACATGTAGTCTCTATAGGGCCCTAGGGAGCTATGCCCCTATGTGTACGATTCGTTGGTTCGCTGCTGCACTAGGTGGAAAACTGCAGTTTAGAACTATATCCGTGGTGCATTGCATCTTTAACAAATATATTCAACTGTTTATATTTGCAACAAAATTGCAACTGTGTACATAAAGTCAGCTTACGTAACTTTAAAATACCTACATTTATAAATAAAATAAAGCCACTCTTAAGAAGAATTAAGGAACATAGCATTAAGAAAAAAATATTTTACCAAGCTTATTGTATTTTGTATTGTATTACCAAATAAATTCAATAATAATGTCGAAATTTCCAACTACGATCTAATGTTTGTTTAAGTACTACCTGGAAATATTACCTATCCAATATTAAATCCTTATATTAACATAGACATTTAAACAAATTGGACTAAACTGTTAAACTAAATAATTACTAATCGTCAATCCAAATTTTCTTGGGGTTCAGTCAATCCTAACTCTGATTTCGATGGGTTCCTTAAATGTTGATAATTGAATATAGTAGAACCGATATGGGTTACAAATTGATACTCTATTACTTAACTTGATGAGAGTTTTAGGTAAGGGAATTAAATATATTATAGAAAAACTTAGTTTTACGGATGTTTGCCTCTCCTAGATGCACCTCCTTATTGCATTGCATTGCAAGTGTAACACATAAGCAGCTAGAAGTAGAATCCAGAGACTAGAGACCTTTGTTAAGATTTAAACAAAACAACAAACAAACACACAACGAGCTCGGATATTTTACATAGAACTTGTTAGGAACATACATACAGATAAAATAAGGAATAATAAGGATTAAAACATTAATTCTGTGGAAAATAGAGAATTTGTTGAGGCAGATCATTGTACATATTGTGCGGGATAAATGCAGCAGATATTTTAAGTGGAAAACTATGGATATTGAACCTCAACGGTAATCACCGGCTTCTGAGGATCATAATAAAACAGTTGATTGATTTCGAGTTCGACTTGACTTCTTCTTCTTGAGTCTCCTGGTTAGTCATTGGTTGCACTATAGGTCCAAAATAGGTAATTTAATGATACTAATACGTTTTAAAGAGAAGACCTTAAATAATACGTGTAACCGTATTTAAAGGGTGATTTTTTGAATATGGAAATGAAAAATTTTAGTTAGGTAATATTTTGTTGCCGTAAACTTTGTTGTACTTTTATAAAATATACGAGTTTACAGTTTCGCAGGGTTTTTGCAAATATATACACATACGAGTATGTGCACTATTTTGAATGGATATGCAGAACACGTAACAAAAACAAAATAGTGTCTGAATTTTATAAACAAAAGGTAGAGAATGTATATTGTAAAGTCTTGTTCACAATTCAATAGATGAGAACAACAGTGACAGACCAGATTTATGGAAAGAAGATTTAGGTAGTTTAATCGTTAGCATTTATTTAAATGCTAACTCTCTAAACTTAAGTATAAACTCAACTAGCACATAGTAAAAGATATTAAAAATATATTAATATAATATGTGTAACAGTATATATAATCTTGCATAACAAGTTGTAAATTTATGCCGGAAGATAACTTTTGTAATGTATAATGTAAGATATGTTATATTTACCTAAAAAATGTTAAACATTTTTATGTTAAATAAACTTTAAATAACTGTGTTTAGCTGGTAAGATCTTTGTAATCTATTTCTTGTCCTCAAATAAGATTGAGATACATCAAAGTAACAAATTTTATTGATTGTAGAGTACTTGTACATTTTTATGTAGTTGACACCATTTGTATATTGGAAAATGAGAGCTATTAGCAGAACCGTAGCCAGATTGGCACACGCCAAGGGTTGCAAAGAATGTATCGCACAGACCGAATGATTTAACAAAAAAGTAAAACAATTGCAACAGTTTGTGCTACGCCTTAAAAGTTAATGGAATAACTAGATACAATTTATTTCGCATAAGACTTGAAATTCCTGGAGACATTAAATATAAGTAACAATTAGATAAAATTTATTTTCACGCTACACCATGCTCAGTTCCACCATACTCTGTCATTTCATAGCGATTACTTACATTAATATTTCGCCACAGACGTCTTGATTAAAAACGGTAGTGTGTCAGCGTGGTTCTTCGTAACTCCAGTGGTTTTAATTTAGCAATATAAGAAAATTTAATATCATATTATGAAAACTATACTTTTTTATAGTAAAGTGTAATAACTTTTAAATAGTCAAGAGAGGATTATTTAAAATTGCTATGTCACAGTCTGCATTTTTACCCGCTTCTTTTATAAAAACTATCCACCAAGAATACTTTTCTTATTTATTGTGAATCGAATTAACAATATGCAGAAGAGTATGATTTAAAATATCACAGGAAGAGACACGGTTTTACCATCAGCACTGACGAGGTAAAGATACTTTCGCATAAGAACAGTGTTTCAACCAAGAAAAAGGATAAATGAAAAAGCATACATCGTCTGTGTACATCTACTGCTTTATTACAACAAACAAAATAAGTTCAAAAATGAGGTTATAATTTATAAAATGTTGCAATGTTTTTCATTTATCGAAATCTTTATTTGAAATTACGTTTATTACAAACCAACCAGACGCATTGCATTTTCAGTTTTAATATATGAATAGAAATTCACATGACGCGATGTTTTGAATGGACTTAATCCAAAGGACGAGCAAAAAGTTGAACAGTTTATTTATACGTTAGTCATTAGTCGTCCTTTTTAGTCCACAAAGCGGTCTCTAGAACGAACCTTACACTATAGTCGTTTCAAAAATATAATTATATTTAAAATACAAAATTATACAATATAATAAAAGAGTCAGGGTTCCAGAGAATATCTGGAAGGACTGGTAAGAGGTGAGTGGTACATTTGGTAGGAGAGGAGTGGGTTTCACCACAAAGTCACCACGAACAGAACAAAATATTAAAATAGAACATATCCTGTAACTTTATATATATCTCAGATGTAATACATATACTGTAAGGTAATGCCGAAATTGCGAAACATCTTCTGCTTTCGGGAATTCCTGGAATATCCACTTCAGTTGCCTGTTTTGTTAACTTATAGCTATGAGTAATATATCCATCACAGACACGTAAGAGATTTTTTTTTATTATTATTTATATTCAGTGCATTAAATAACTTTAAATAGTTATTAGCACTTTAAACAATATATACATTTATTTTAATATACGAGTATTAAATATTATTAAATATTAAAATAATTTTTGCATTACATAATTTTTTAATAGCTACTATACTACAATACGTAATGTACCGTACACATACGTGCGACTTAAACATGCGACATCAAACATTTATTGTAAGAAGTTGTACAACACGTCCACACTAGTGCGGCATGCAACTTAATACGTCGGTTGTCGGTAATATTTCGAACGAATTCCTTCACCCTGCTTTAGAAAAAAATATTTAACAATAGACCCTTGTTGACAGCTGTTGACAAAGCTCAAGTATTATTATATATGCATTAAACACACTTAGGTGAATTTAAGATTATTTAATCATCTTAAATACACGTTACCGGATATTAGCGGATATAAATGACAGAAAATTTGAATCTTCACGTTTACAAATATGCAAGTTTCCATAACTCTATTTCAGTAGCTGCCTCAATATATTATGAATACAGTTTAAATCTCGTTGAAAGAAGAGATTATACTCTAAAATTGTGGAAATTATCTTTACGAACCGCTAGTGGATGACATCGTGCAAGTGGTAGAAGATCTAAGGGGTAGGAGAAAGGGGGTTTTAAAGAAGGACGTTGGACCATCCAGACCGGAAACGGAAAAGGGGTATGCTACATGTACGTGGTACAATGATAACTATGGTATATACTAAAAATATGAACACGAGTTTAGCCATTATGTTTTAAATGAATATGTGTACAAAATGAAATGTATATCATTTTTATTTTATTCTTATTTTCATTAAAAAATGTTATTTATATGCTGTAAGAGTTTTGTTTTAATTATTAATGATGTTTATCATTTTAATTAAGAAATGTTTTTAAGATAATTTTTATGTTTATGTAGAAAATTAATGAGCTGGAGTTAAAAAGAAAACGTTATTTCTGGATAAAACTTAATCTCTAAATGAAAAACGATTTAATGTTGTTATGTACGTTAAATCCCATAGTGAAAACTGAATACTATGTTATAAGAGTTTACTTTGCTATGAAATGCCACCAAGAACTTGATGTTGTGATAAGATTTTTATTATTGCTGACCTCCTTTTTTTATCATCCTTTTAAAGAGAATGCTAGATCACATTTTAAACGTGAGTCCTCTGAGTAAAAGTTTCTTGAAAAATAAATATAAACGTCAAATTTTCTTGTGATATGCATAGGCCCACAGAGACAAATTAGAATATTGAGCTTTAAAAAAACCCTTTCTTATGATACAAATTGCAATATATGAGGCATTGACAACACAAAAATTGGAAACATTAATAGTAAACAATAAGATGATACAAAAAAGAAAAAAATATATTGTTTATACTTATCCGTTTAACACAAAACGCAAACTCATGTATGATTTAACGTAATATATTTTACCGAACATTACATTTTATTATTTACAAAAGTTTATCATAATTCTATCATTGACATTAAATGAACGAAAAAATTAATTAAAATTCTTTTAATAATTTATTAAATTAATATGTAACATTATTCATATAATCTTGCATAAAAAGCTGTAACGAAAATTTGATGTTTTCTTTAAATCTTTTATATTTATATTTTTTAGATAATTTTTGTTATGCAATCTTACATTATATTAATCCAAAAACGTTTATGTAAAATGCAAATTTCTTTTTGTTAAATAAACCTTAAATAGATGTAACTGTGTTCATTTTATGCTCTAAATTAGATCCGAGAATTATTTGCTTAAAGTCTGTTATTGTAAATAGAATAAATGACCTATAAATTGACAGTTAATTTAATGAATATCAATGCTAAGCTTTTGATAAATCGATGTGTGTTATCAATTACGAGCTGTCAAATCGTTAACAGCCAATGCGAACGTGTCACGTAGCAACGGTGCTCGTAGAACGTAGCAAGAACCCACGCGGCCAGTGCTACGTCGTTACTGCAGTTAAGCTCGGAGCTTTCTGAATTCATCCATTCATTCGTTCATAATAATAGGACTATATTATTGTTATGTTATTAAAATGAATATTTTCAATTCAATGCCTAATGCTTTAAATCCTTTAATTCAATATGAAGTATAGGTATTTAACAATTAACAATATAATAGGTATTTTCCAACAATAGGAACGCAATCATGACAACACACGCAGTAAATATACCAGACTAAAAGCTAAACGTTCAACATTGGAAAATTAGTGGTGTTCATACTGATTTATTAAAGTTGTAAAAATTATTTTTTCTAGCGAAATTAAAGGTGGTATTAGTCATTTTTAAAACGTATTTATTGAAAGCCAACCTTAACATGTGCTCCAAAGAAATAAAAAAGGAGGCAATCAATCAAAATAAAATTGGAAACATTTTTTGGAATTTTGTGATTAGACAATAAAAAAGTCGTTGAAATTTAAGTTGAAATATCTGCAAACTGCAAAGAATTAGGTTGAAATGGTATAAATATCTGCCCAAAATTCAAAATAACATATATTTTCGAAAAATATATATTCCATTTTCATTATAGTATATTTATTATTTAGTTTACGAGTAATTATAATAAAATCACCCGGAGGCGGAGCTAGAGAGACAACAAGAGAAAGGATATGACGTCCAGGAAGTAAAGGAAAGAGGTTCCCTATTTTTCCAGCAGCAGATAAACGATTGTGAAGGAGAAGGATAACGAAGAATATAGAAAAACAAGGAAATAGAGAGATCTGAATGGTCGCAAGGGTCAACTTGATAACGAAGAGACCAGTATTGGAAGAAGGAAGCGGAAAGTGAACAATGGTAAGGTAAAAGACGAAAGCGAGTAGAGAAGATGCCAAAGAAGGAAGAACGATATTTTGCTATTAATAAGTAAGGAGTAAATGAATTACAATTCAGAGAATGTGAGAACAAAACTATACTATGACGAAATAATTTAGACTCATGAATACCATTTGGACAAAATAAATGAACCCGATCTGAAAATAAGTAGTCATGTAATTAGATAAGAAAGGCTACATTTACACCAGCTATTTCCTAACTAATTTCCATTAATAAATATTTAATACTTAGTAGTTTTTGATAACGAACAAGATCTATTTGTTTACAATTTTATTATTAAATAATCTGTTTTATAGATTTAAATGCAATGATTATTCTACCTCTAATATTAATTAAAATATAAGTCACATATAAATTTATTTTGTACAACACTAGTCTGCTTCGTTGGTGATATCATATCGTGGACAGTTGAGTGTTTGACTGTTAAGTCGCATATCAGGCGTACGATAATAGTATTAATTAGGTTTACAAAGTGACTTTTGATAATAGACCAACTCCGTGAAATGATGATGTTAATACCATCATTGTCATCCTAACCATTGTCTCTTATAAAGTCTATATCTTTCTCATTTAGACATATATATCTCTAGATATTTTGTTTCATTCAACATAGTCTTAAGTAGGTTTATAGCGAAACAATAGGTTTCAAAGGGTTTATTTCGTACCATATTATATATATATATATATATATATATATATTTATAATGGGTGGTTGTATTATTAGTCAAATCTACAAATTTACAATTTTTCAAAAGCATAATAAAACAGTGTGATAGTGAGTACAGTACTTTTTTAATTACACACATTTGAGTAGCCCCTATTAATACAAAAATCAGAAAATATATAAAATAAAGTTAACAGCAATGCATATTGTATGAAAAGTGTAGAAATTACAAAAAAATATATGTTCTTATTCTAAATTGGTAGCTTTAGACCCTAAAATTACAAAAAGCAATCTTCCATAAAATTAAAAAAGATTTGTTCTGCAGATTTGAACTTCGAACAAAAAATAAGATCAAATCAACAATGACAATTATGAAACTTTTAAAAAATTGGTGGTAAATTTGTCAATGATTGATTTTGCCACAATGCGAGAATATTTAAGTTGTTGAAGGCAGTAAGTATTCTATATAACCTCCAATTTTATTTTTAATCCCGTAAAAAATAGTTACAAATTCTAAATATAATTGTAATAATTTGCTTTCTATAGAAAATTTACAAAGCAATGTTCATAAGTTTAGATAAAGTTTTAGAAGATCTAATACTCGTATATAGAAATAGACCCAACCTAGTTGACCCATATTAATTTGTTTATTTAGTAGTGGACTACATTTCAGCAGCAGTGTTGTTGTAATATTCGTACTTCATGACATGTAATGCATTATATTGATTACCGTGCTCCTAAAGCTTGGCATATATCTATGTGGATGCATCCATGCGAACAATAGATTGACTATGCAGACAGCCCCCGGTTAGAGCTGTCTGTGTATGTGTGATATGCATTATTGTGCCATAATTAGACATACAATTACATGTAGTGCTATTAATATATTAGCGCAATAACTTGTTGTCTAAAAACTATGGTAATTACCAGTGGGATGTTCCAACCCATCAAAATATCAAATTATCAAATTCAAATTAATTAAGAAAACGTATTTAAAAAAAAACTCTTATTGCCTTACAAATAAACCTGTTATAAAATTAAAAAATTAAAATACCAGGTATAAACTGATAATAAGCCTGTCCGGACGGGCTTTGTAATGTATTGAAATGAATATCACACTAGTCCAATTCATGACGCATGACGTCAGAGAAATAGAGACAAAATATGTCCCTAAGTTGGTAGTCTTGTAGAAGTGTTTGATTACTAGTACTTAGGTTTGATTTTGGGACCAACGCTACACTTTAACTTGGTGGATAACATAACACAAAAAGAAAAACATTTCGAACGTATACCAAATTGATCTACTGCAGAAACTTCGTGCAGAGAAATTCTATGACATGAAGAAAACAAACACAGAAACTGTAACTTCTTAAATATGTTCTCATAACGCCAAAAACCTTATGAGAAGCATATCCAATAAATATTATTTCCATGGATAAGTAATCACTCAATTCTCTGTCATGTTACTAAATGTTCAATCATCACAAAAATTCCCCTCTCCTGCTTTCCTCCGCCATTCAGCTATTGTAGGTCACGTGATACGGGAAACAGGACAAATCTTGCACAGTTGTACAGTCGTATATATTAGCGACAACACGATACTCGTACGTCTGTCGAGCTGATGAATTGTCCGACGAGGGATTTATATCTATTGAACGTGTCTCATTTCCCGTTGCTGGTTCCTATCCCGACTACTGATCCTTATACCAGTTCCAGAAAGCTTACAAAGCTTACAGGATAGGATCTGATTGATCTTCGATGTTCCATGAACTTTACGTATTATCAGGGAATTGTAATGATTAATTAATACGAATATGGTGTGTGTTTAGAATGGGGAGAAGGTAGGGAAGGTGGAATTAGACAATGATAGTTCATACTACTATATAATTCATTAACAAATATATGCATGGATTTATTGAAGGTCTACGAAAACATCTTCCAAATATAGCCAGTTCCAAATATAAAAGAAACACTTTTACGAACAATTCCAAAATTCCAGGAGCAGAAAACATAGCCATTAGCACCACTACAGCATGAAGCAAGACACACGCAATGCATTGAAGATTTAGAAAACTGAAAAAATGCATTTTAGTGCATTTAATTTAGATTTTTCTCATCCTTTTCAGGAAGGATGTTACAAACAGTAGATGCCAAAGTTGGTGGTATGTGATGGATAAACTTTCTTTCTAGTATAATAATTTTGGAAGCTGATTTTTGGATATATGAGAGATTATACACATTTACATTAAATAAAATAGTTCTTTCATAATTAGCGCCTAAATAATATTTTGAATCCTTGTACTTCACTTCCGATTTTATCGACTTATTACTATAAAATAAAACTTCTAAATTGCAGCTCTTTAAACTGTTGACTTACATATTGAAGCATTTCATTTTGAGAAATCTTTTAATAATATAACTGTAATTTGCAACATGCTAAAATCTAATATGATAAATCATTAAAAAAAACACCTCTTTTAATCTGTAGACAGATTAAGCCCAGCCTTAGATTTGGACCCAGACAACTTACCATTGTTTTCCCATCTAACTTTCCACTAAATAAATTTTTGTAATATTTTCAACATACATGCGAATATCTCTTTCACTACCTCATGTATATTCATACGACTAACGTAGCATTAAAAATAAATAAAATTAGAACTGAATACAGTGTACACAGTAAACCGACACGTGTACAAACATAAATTCACAGTTAGGAACAATTGCTATGGACACGTGGAGCGAATGCTAGAGACACTTGTAATTCTATTAATATGAAGAATGCAAGTAAATCTTGTTTGTGTACAGCAAAGATAACCATCGAACATAGTTATGTTAATTATATGAAAAATATTTAAGGATAAACACAGTTATGTGTATTTAAAGTTTCTAAGTTATCTAACGTAAGAAAAGTTACTTATAACGTTAACAATATTACCTAATATAACGTTAGACCTATTTTTCGGCTTTTTAAAAAATAAGTTTACTTGTTTGCTCATGACATAATCATAAAACTTCTTAAAACCTTCAAAACTAAAGATTAAAGACTTGAAATAGCTACAAAATAATAAAAGAGGACCTTCTTAGATTAAATACTACAAGGTTTTGTTTAAGTAAAATATTACATTAATGTTTTGTGTTTAGCGGGTATACAACATCTTATATCAAAGTTTTTTCTATGACCTGAAATAGAAAACGCCCTTTATATAAACACAATAGATTAACAGAGACAAGCCTAGAAATTAAATCTGAAGACAGAGTTGTCGTAAGTATGCCCGTCTTTATATATTCCAATGATTTACATTCTTGCAACTGAGAGACCGATGGCTAAATTTCCTTAAAAAGTTATGTTTAGTATTATTCTTGAAGTCAAAATTGAAAAATTAAAATTGGTAACGTTTAAAGATGCCCATACTGCAATCAGATGTTATATAAAAAAACTACTTGGATTACATTATAGCGAATAATGAAATTTCGAATTCAAAATTTAACCCGATTTAAATACATAACACACCACACTCATTTATTAATACGAACGTTATCCTAGTTGTAAATAAAAATCCAATTCTCCCATAACACATTCGTTATACGACACACATGATCGCGGGTGGGGGTGTAACCAATGGTAGAGTGCGGCGGGGCGCAGGGGTACGCGACGTAAGCACTGTACGGAACAACATACATAATGTATGCAAAAAAGATATTCATATTCATACGTGATACAAATCCCATGTGGGGCAAAAATAAAATGCAAATCCACCATGGTGATACTCTTCTCCAACGGTGTTATTTGTTATGAGGGAGAGAGAGGGGGTGATAGGGAGAAAGGGCGAGGTGATTGTCGTAGTTAGTGGTTGCTTTACACCTATTTCACCATCCCCTTTTTACTCGTACACCGTTAAAGTAGCCGTAGACGATCAAGTCAAGGGCTGCACCAGGTGGCTAAGTGAAGTTTGCCGAAATTGTGTTATTCAAGCTATTCTGTATGATAATTTCTAATAATAAAATATAATTGTACATCAGAGTCACTTCCTAGAAAATACTAGTTTATTTTTGGGAGGATTAAGTAACAACATAAACTGAAACGCTTCTGGAAAAACGCAATTAAAGAAGGCGATAAAACAAGTGATCAAAAAATGTAATCGAAATATTAAAGATGACACAGTAGGCGAGATCATTGACACTTGACGCTGACTGCTGTGTCTTCGGGTTTGATCCCCGAACCAGAGTTATATTTTCAGATATAGTTAACAATTTAAAATTGATTATATACTCATAATCATAAACATATACTGAAATTCGCACTTGAATGTAATAGCAAATTACAGGTTAAAGTAAAAATGATGATCTAATTTTTATAAATAATACCCTACTTTAAAGGTGTACCAGTATTTCATAATTTACAAAATTTTTATTTTTCATAAAATGTTCTTTATGTTTATTTTCTAGGTTCATTTTTCTTTATAAATTTTTATGGAAACCAATCTAGAAAATAACCTGTGCATTCATTCTTTATCTTTAAAAAGAAACGATGTAAATAAGACTAAAATGACGGCTGTAATTGGAACATGCATACAAAAGTAGGGGATAGGGCATTTTGTTTTACTTTAGTCACTGCATACTGTTGACAAGGTTGATGCTTTAGAGCAGAGGTGTCCAAACTCCATTTAGTTTGAGAACAATTTAAATTAAATCCACTCTTTAATAACACACATAATATTTAAAAACGCAAGAGACCAGTTTCAAGTTTGCTTGCTTTCTATAATGTAATTCCAAAGTTCCTTTTATACCTTTTAGATTGAAATTGTAACGCGGTGTGTAAGATTTAAGTTGCTTGTGTACTACAAGCTAACTCAAATGTTATATTTTTACGTTGGTATATTTATATATTATGTGACGAGTTCTTAATGTCAAAAATAAAAGTGAAAAAAAAGAAGTCCGTAAAGGTAAAAAGTGAAAGAAAGTGAAGGGAAGAGGTGCATGGTGGAGATAGAGAAAAGGAGCGAGGAAAGAGAAGGAATGGCAGAGTAGAAACAGGAGGTAGAGTAGCAGGAAGAAGAAAGAAGTAGAAGTTGAATTTATCTGTTTTGTTTTTATCATTTTTGTTTTCTCTTTTGGAAGGAGTGAGAATGGTGAGATATAATAAGGATCACAAATGTAATTAAGCATAATGATAATGATTTAAGGCAGAGGAATGTAGTGTCTAATGAGAAAACATTAAAATAATAAATAAACAAAAATAATACATAATTTATAAAAATATTTCTTTTTTAATATCTTAGTTCCTCAACTTGGTTACCACTGTTTTAGCTTGTAAGGTCGAGACGGTAAGGGGTTGTTTTGTATAGTTTTTCTTGTTTTTGTTTTAATACCTTCCTGTTGTCAAGTCATTCTAAAGAAGAAAAAAAAATGATATGAAAAGAAATGAATCTTTATAATGCATGAAAAGATGTTTGTTTTTATTAAGGTACTAACAATTTATTTAAAATATGAACTCCAGGTCGCATCAATTATTAGACGGTTCAAATTTAAATCGATGCGACGGGTTGCTGCAGAATCGTGTAGTTGTTGATTCAATTACTGAATGTAGTCTCCAGGAAATACAAAATGAATGAATTATAAATATTTATAATAATAATTAAATTAAAATTAAAAAAAATATATGTATATATTTTCCCTTAATTAAAAACATTGAAGGACAATTACTACTAAACGAAAGTTTTAAGATCCCTGAATAATTTCTTAAAGATACCCATTTATATAAACCCATATCAACATCCGTCCTTTCTTTCTATAAAAACCGACATAAATAAATTTGTTCGCAAAACTATTGAATAAAAAGGGTGCAGATCTACATAAGAACCAAATAAACCAAAATAAATAGGAGTACGAGCACGAGTACGACCATATATTAAAACACATAAATAATCCAACACGATAAAAGGAAACCAACCACTTTCAGTTTTTATATCAAAGCACTTCAAAAAATCGCAAAACATAGAAAGAAAAAAAAAACTTTAATATTATAATACGCATTGAATAAAATATTATAATATATTTGACTTTGATTTGACTCATTGTAATTCCAGACAGCTATTGGTAGCTCCAGCCCCCGCTCCAGTGCTGGCACTGACTTGGTTGCGTTTCTTAAAGGATTCGTCCCGAATTCGACCAGGAAGCAGCCGGAAGAGGCTGGGAAAGTAATGGAATCACTTGGGAAAACGTATTGGATATGCGGATACGTCGTGCAGTATGCATGTGAATGTGTGGAAATTGAGAAACAAAACCTCCAGACATCAGCCGTGAGGCTCTATCATCTTGAAGGCTGTTTCCAAATAGAAAAATCACGAGATTGCAAAAAAAAGAACATGTCCTGTACATATTAGATATTAGGATAGTATTCGAATTCTTGTAACTAATATGACAAAATCTAAACTTTAGCACACTTTATAATGAGATGTTGCCTCTACTTTTATGTTTATGAATACTGTAGTGTATTAAAAGTAATAAAAGTGCATTTTACATACAAGTATTTGTATTGTTTTCTCAACGATCCGCTATTCATGATATCGTAAACATAAAGAGGATCGCTGATGTTCTGTACTACTTAAACAAGTTCTTATACGTATAACACTCGTATAAACAGCGTAGACGTAGTTTTATCTACATGCGTATGAATTTTATTACAGGTACGAACGTATGAACTTCGGATTATACGTATTTCAGAACAGTGTTGTATTGAGAAACAGGAAAATTGAAGTTTGCTTTCGTCTTCTACTATAAAAGAACCTTTGGCATTGCGAGGCCCCGGGCAGCAGATCTTTGCGAGGCACTTGTTCTTTGTATAATTTCATTGTAAATTGTAAGTAAGTATTTTTGGAAGTTTTATAAAAGTTAACAAGCACAAAGACGACAAATATTAATAATGATAAACTAAGGTACATGAATGCCTTAAAAGAAGACGCAGTGATTCTAGCGGAATTTCTAAAGAGCGAGGCACGAGATTCAAATACATATATAGTAATGAATTCTTCTACTTGGGTTGTTGCGCGAGAATGCGAGGCCCCCACAAGAGCGAGCAACGGGCGGTTGCCCTGCTTGCCATCTCCTAAGGCCGCCTCTGTGTATAGGTAGCATCTGCGTAGTAACAGTGGAATGATTTTTAACTAAGTAAGTACAAACTTTTGTCGTAGCCTGTACAACCACTGTATTTTACCTGGCTTAATTTATAAGTATAATGCAATTTCAGAAAACTGTCCATATATTAACAAGATGTGTAAGAAAAAAGAAAATCCATCAAAAATGTTCGCCAAACCCCTCATATATTATGTAAAGAAAAAAAGATTTTAAATTCAACATATCCCGTTAATGGTATTCCACACAAAAAGAACCAGGTTTGATGGTTTTTCGGGTTTCTTTAGTTTTCCTATTGATATATTTTATTTTCGTTGATCGGAAGCTCAAACCCTTATTTTTGAAGCCCTCGACACGCATTGCGAAACGTACATTGAATACTAAATTGTTTTGAGTCAAAAGAAATAAGGATGTAAAATAAAAACATAGCAACATCGACTGCCATTTGCCAACTGCCGATTCCCGATTGCTATCGATACACAGCATGAGCGTCTGCAGAAATTTGACAGGGGACAGGGGGGGGTCAGAAATAACATTCTATTCTACATGAGCCCCCCATCGAAGCTACAGCTAACGAGATTTGACACAGTGAAAATTTGTATAACCGATGTTAGTGATTTCTTCTCTTAAAACACATAAATTTTGAATATGTCACTATATTAAGTACCCCGTTTGTCTCTACCTGCGGACGCCTATGTTCTAGGATCCACAGTTATTTTTGCAACGCTGTACGAATAATGATATCAACATTCAAAGCTTGTCGTCAATTTTTCTTTTTTCTTCTTCTTGTTTTCCTTTTCCTTTTTTACTTTAAGATCAGTTTCAATCATATTGACGGAAGTTTATTTTTTAAACATGTCCTTTCTTAGAATTTTTGAAGTTTATCAATATTATTCGTTTACTTATTATTTATAAATTATATTAATATTATATTTCTTGTTGTTACGTTGCAATCTGTACTCGAGGATGTCAATAGATTTCACTGGACTCGAGAGAAAAAATTCAGATTTTAACGACAAATTGTCTTAGATTCAATTTATTTTATATTTGAATCATAGAAATACCATTCTTGAAGTTGTTGAGAAATAACATTTTATCAAATTTAAACAGTTACATTCTTTCTACATTTAATTCTACCAACTACAGTGCCTTCATTGCTTAAATTTAACTTACTAAACTTAACCCAATTTCAAATTCCAAAATTGTTTTCTTTTCCTTCTCGTGTCGCTGTTCTCTTTGACTCCACTGTAATATCAAGTTTGCAATATTTCCAACGCAATGATTCCCTTTATTTCACTCTTTCTCCCTCCTTCTACTCTGTATATAAGCCATCCACCTCCTTCCTTCCTTGTCTCTTCTCAACAGCTCTATTCACTGACAAACTAAATTTCTCTACTGCTCTCTCCTCTACTACTCTCCCTTTGCCTTTATTTCTTTCCTCCTTCCTCTTTGTTCTCACCTCTTCTCTTCGTTGCCTGCACTCATTAACTACTCTATCTTCTTTTCATTGTTTATTTTATACTCGCATGTGCTTTGTCGGTTTGTTGCTTAATATATACAAAAATCGACCATTATTCATATTTATTGTCGCAGTCAAATATTTAAATATCAGTTCAGTAATTTCTTAGTTCACTTGCTGTTAGTCCATGCTGTTAACACGCCCCCCGGCCATAAATTCTCGATTATCAATTAAGCATTAAATAAGTTTATAAAAGGGGTAACAATTTCATTACGAAAACAATTGAGTACATTTGGTGACATCCTAAAATGTAATCTCTCGTTTTTTAATTAGTTTTAAACCCGACACATCCATACAGAGACACTCCTATCTTAAAACAAAGTAGGATGACAATGACAATGTTGTGTTAAACTGAACGAGAATGGGTTACCATGGGCTAGGCATGGCTTGATGGCTTCACAACGCAGATGGTGTTAATTGCTTTCATTTCATGTTTAATGTATACGCCAAAACATATGCGGCCTCAAAATACATTCACATGCACCTTATGTGCTAATTATAATATTTTCTTATTGAAGGGTTCATTTATGCATAATAAAATAACTAGCTGCTATTATGAACTCACTAAATAACAAAGAAAAAATGTATTGTACCTAATGTGTGTGTTTACAAATACTTTTTCAGCACAGAGGCAGAAAACATTTATGCTTGACGAGAGAATGTGCTCTGCTGTGAATCAACTCACCTTGGTAACCAATTTCTATTTATATAATATATTGATTTTATATACACTTACGTTAAATTTTATAACAAGTTTATTTGTAAGGCGGTATAACGTTATTGTTTTTATATTATTTGCGCATCATTATACCAACGCTGACACTCCATCGCATGCGCACCATGTCCACAACATGTTGTGGATTTAAACGCTAGAACCCAACGAGAAATAGATACTTTCTTATAACGCAAAAATCCATATTCATTTATAAGACTCGAGCATTTACAAAAAAAAAAAAAACTACAATGTTTTTACACTGGTTCGAAAAGAAAACTTAGCATGAAATATTTTACTACCTTACTTTAAGTACGTATTAAATTATAAATAAAATATAAAACAAAGTAAATGATAATAATAAAAATAAAGGGGTAAATTAAACAAAAGGTTAAGAGAACGAATGGTTGCTTAGCAATTAACCCTAAATATAGGGCATATTCAATAACAAAAAGTATGTTTAAGGGCCCTCTTCATGTCAGGTATAAGACAATGTATTTTATTAACATATAGTTTAAATTAAAAAAGAAATGTATAAATAATAAAAATACATTCCATATATTCGTAGTAAGTTCCAAAGCAGCTGCTTGCTAACCCATAACTTCTATAGAAATCGACTCAAGATGTTTGTTTGCTCAAGCCTGGGATTATTTTGAAAAGCTTTAAGATTGATGTTAACGATATGATTTCAAGTTTTCTATAAAGATATAAATCCCGTATGAATAATACATTGTTTTATAGATTATTAGAAGTTTTAGCCGAAACAAAAACAATAAATAATAAATATTGTTAATGTAATAGAACTTAGAAGGTAGTTAGCAAGGGGAACGAAAAACTGCGTTGGGGTTGTTGACTACTAGCGCTAATGCAGTGAAGTAGGAACGATCTGAAGGTAAGATACTGAACTTTTCTTTAATCGTAAGTTTGAAAGTTACTAAGTTATATGTTTTAGTTCAATTTAGCATTCAGTTGGAAATATTTATGATGTAAATTTACACTATTTTCCAAATTCATGACCTTTTGCATATCTTGCCGCCTTAATCAATTCAGCATTGAGAAAATTGAATTATCACTTAGGATCTAGTAAAGACCAGTGGTATATCATTAACAGAGTGAGTGAAAATTTACTTAAAGAAAGGACCGAACAAGTATGAGTCGGAATTGTTAGTTTTTGAATAAGTTTTTCTTAGTTCTCGTGCTAGTCGCAAATAATTTACTTCGAGCCTAACTTAAATGACCTTTCTTATTAGCTCCCATTAGTGTCTAGCTCCAATTGACTTTAGCTACCTTTATTTACACTACGAACGATGGTATGGCACACGCTGTGTCCAATACGGATATTGAAAATGTT
Organism: Panorpa germanica; assembly: GCA_963678705.1. NCBI lineage: Eukaryota > Metazoa > Arthropoda > Insecta > Mecoptera > Panorpidae > Panorpa > Panorpa germanica. The sequence goes on along the minus strand of OY783206.1, from coordinate 5,026,786 downwards.
ATAAAAACATATCACAGGCTCGCAGGAAGAAATTCAGTTAATTAAAATTTAGAAATAATTGATTTTCCAAAATATACAAAAAAAAAAGAATAATACGGTTGTACTTTTTTTTAGAAATCTTTTGTATAAACTGCGGTATAAAACAAAGTCGTGTATTTTGTAACATCTGAACCAATTAAAATGTATATAATGGATTAAATATTGACACTGGGTTCTTAAAAATAAATAAAATAAGATCTGGAATAATCCTAGTTAATCCGTAGGATTTGGTTGAATAAAACATGTTGAGCCTATTAACACCCAGCATTACAGATGAGTATCACTTGCATAAATAATACTGGCATCAATGATGAATTAATTAAGTCAGTTTCGATCGCAGAGAGAAAGAGATGGAGCTAGAGTGAATGCGATGTAAAAATAAGAGATGCAACTCGAAGAGTTTTTAACAAATGACTATAGAGCTAGTGTATAGACACAGTATTCAATGCACTTGTACAGATCATGAAATTCGCAGTCTGTTTTTAGAATAATTTGCTTCAAATATAATTTTATATATTGCAACAGAGATAACGAGCCACACTGTACAATTACAATGAAACTGCCGCAACTATTCGATACAGTACGGGTATACTTTTTTTTATACTTTTACGTATGTTAGACTAACCTATTTCTAAACTTAATCCCCAAATAATGATGAAGTAAAAATCTCTTTGAAGATTTTCAATACAAAACAATAACATACCCTCCTCTGAACACCAGCTCCAAAATATTACTCATTCCGATTTTAAATAAAAAAAACATTCTTAATAAACCTTAAAACTTAGACAGATAATAATCAATGTATCGTTTTATTTAATATTCCACCTTTCTCTCCCTATCACCACCCTGATTTCCACCTACCTCTTACCATTATTACTTATTCGTATATCACGTATGCTAAGTTATTGAAATGAGAGCTGGCAACAAATGAAGCCAAATGAATTGCCAGTCGTCAGCGGAATGCGTTTGATGTTTTTTACAACGGGTCGTATTACTACTGTATCGTATTGTAATTACATTCATTTACATATGGACGGATCATGCTACGTTGGTAGTATGTGTGACTTAAAAACATGCCTCTTAAAAAATATATGTTCAAATCCGAAAAGTTTCAAAATGCTAGTGTATCTAGTTACAATTTACTGTGTTGGAGGGCCATTAAACGTGTTATTCCTGTAATAATAACTCTTTTTGAGGATCCCATCTACTCTCTGGAAGTTTATAAGTAGATGTGTAAAGGTAAGTGTCCTTTACTCGTCTTTGTCCGTCATTGAATTTATTTATTCAAACTTGGTAGGAAAGGAAGCAGGAGGTAAAGAGTCGCTCGACCGCTTAAGTCAGCCTTAGCCATTGCGAGGCCCCGGACAGCAGACCTTTGCGAGGCCCCGGGCCGGTAGATCTTTGCGAGGCACTTGTTCTTTGTATAATTTATGTAAATTAAGTAAGTAAGTATTTTTGATGATAACGGACGAGAAATAAAATTTTATATTGGAAGTGTTATAAAAGTTAACAAGCACAAAGACGACAAATATTAATGATGATAAACTAAGGTACATGAATGCCTTAAAAGATATACGCAGTGATTCTAATAGGATTTCTAAAGAGCGAGGCGCGAGATTCAAATACATATATAGTAATAAATTTTTCTACTTGGGGTGTTGCGCGAGAATGCGGGGCCCCGTGCGGTTGCCCTGCTTGCACCCCCTAAGGCCGCCTCTGACTAAAGTCTACTGTGACAATAAAGAATAATATTAACAAAAAACATTTGTTACCAAATTAAAAACTTTAATTTTAGTGACTCATAAATTCGTATTTACCGAATATATAATCTGGCAATACTACTTTAACAATAGAATCTGTCTGGTTCATTTATCTGACACCAGATGTACGAGTATGTAAAGTTGCCTGCACGATTCTTCGAATAAAAGATGACTATATTACTTAATTTGAAATACTCTTACTATATAAAGATATATATGTTAAATATGATAGTCACCAATTTTCTAAAATTTGAAGTGTATAGTTTTTTGGAGAATGTTTTTTCTATACGCTAGATTTGAGTTGCTTAGGCTCTAATTAGCCTAAAAACAGTACTGATTCTGCGGTCGATAATGTCTTTATTTAAAACTTATACCAAATTATTCAAATACTATAAATAATATTGAAACGTTTCCTGAAAATGAAGCCAAGATATCCCGACGACTGTGATTTGTTTCATTAACAAATATTAAAAATGAATAAAGAGAAGGAATCATTTCTTCATTAAGAACATTCTATACAAAACACATAGAGATCGAACAATGGTCACGTGACTGGGTGATGCTCTCATCAGCATACAGGTTCATTTCGCTCCTCATTGCAAGTACAAGGGTACTTCAATCACCCCTAGAGCCCAAATGACACCCTTCCTGTGTTAAAAAAATATATGCAACCCTACTTGCATGTGCAAGGCAAACTCTACAGGGCCTAAGGGTAGCAAATATATGTATGAACGAAAACTAAAAAGTGCGAAATTAAAAACTAGTAAATTGTAAGGGTAGATTATTGAATCGATGCTATTAACCTTATTGATTTTCAATGTTACTGTCATGTCGGCATAGGATAATTGCAGAAAGTCGTTTTCTTTTGAATATATTCATGTGCAAGGAGTTTTGTTAGGCCACCGCACACATCTCGACTGATTGCAAACTAGTCGAGCCGTGTTTTGTGACTTTATAGAATTTTTAACAATAGCTAAATAATTTTATTGTGTTGTATTTGTATGTATGTATTTAAATACTTTTGAATAGAATTTGCGCACATCTCTGCTCATGATGTCACCATCAAAAGCTTGCAACCAAGCATGCCCTGCTACCGAGAAACATAGTCGCTCAAAATGTGCTCAAAACCAGTTTAGCTTCGTTCGTGCCGTGTGTTTTCTCTAATTCGTGTACACCTGCGTTCTCTCACTAACAACACGGGCAGATCGGTTTGCAATTAGTCGACCCGTGTGTGGACGGCCTTAGTGTTTCACTTTTGAATCAACTGATTTTGATGGAGCGTTCACAGAACCGCACTGTTCGCATTGCGGTAAACGCATTGACTTTATTGAACAAAATGTGGAAAAGAAGGGAAAACGTACGCAGCGAAATTACTTACTGCCTCCAAATGTCCATAACGGAGCAATTTAGCAAAGTACATTTCTAATATACGATACAATGTATATAAATTAAAATGTAACATTATTCCCAGCCCGACAACCATACAAACACAAAAAAGGGGTGATTTGTTAAACAATAATCAACCCTCATAAAATACATAAATATTTAGTTCCATCTAATTAGAAACATTGTCATAAAAATCACAATACTTTCTTGTGCATATACAAAGAACACATTCCCAGAACAAATCCTTTGTACTAATCAGTCAACCTTGTCAGGTCCTGTGATCGAGTGGTCTAAGAGGAAAAATATGGTTGAGGGTGGTGAGAGGGGTGAGGGGTGGTGGGTGATGAAAGAACTGTAACAGAAGAGCATTGTACAGGGTAGACAACATTGCGAAATAAAAACTGACAACTAACCTTGCTGAAGTGTAGGGAAGATACGTTTACGTTTGTCTTTGTCTGTTTGTTTGTTTGTTCTGTGGTTTCAGGCTGATTCTGTAAATAAAAAAAAAATTGGGTTAGAATATGTATGCGAAAATCGACTCAGTAAACAATTTGGTGAAGTGTCATGTTTTGTGACGTTTCTATCACTATTGCACTTCAATTACAATTCGCATCAACTTTATCTTCATTTATATTCCGATAGGTAGAGTAGTTTTGTCATTTGTAGCTGACAAAATATCATTAGAAAGCAATTATGATGATAGTAGTAGTAGTAATCGTCATAAAAGACGATTAGGAAAATTACATGAAATTATAATCTACGTAAATGAAGTATTTTTTAAAATAATAAAAATGAATGAATAATTTTTTGAATATATAATAACACTCGCACATTTATTTCTTTACAGAATTACCATGAAGGAGTCAGATATTCAAGGAGGTAGATTCATAAGGGGGGAAAGGGGGTGGGGGTACTACGTCAGGAAGATATCAGATAACTTTTCTTTTATAAGAAAATAGATTTAATTTATTATATATCTATCAAACCCATATGTGATAAGTTAGGCTGAAACATTACTACGTACACTACTGTATGCTACATGCCTTGTTTCCCGTGTTGTTATTTTCCACGTAAACTTATTTAGAGGATAATACCAGAAATGATAAGTTACATTACAAAGTGAGAGCGGATACATTACCTAACTGTCAGCTCTAATTGCTATTTAGGAAATATCATAACAGGGGAAATAGAAAATAAGGAAAAACAAAAGAAAAGTTTTATTTAAAACAAAATATTTATTGTGTTTCAGAGTTTAACACAAAAATGGATAAGATGGAATTTCATTAATTTTTTAAAATTTATTAAATTGTATTTTGATATATTTTGCTGCATATGTATTAAGTGCAATTTAAACAAATTAACTTCCAACACATGCTTATAATTTTTATAATATGGCGGTTTTACTAATTACTAACGTAATATGAATGACTCATACACATACAAAGGCATAAACATACACAAGCAAACACTCTTTCGTAGGCACATGCTTTAATATTAGAGCTCTTTAAAGTTTGAATGCGTTTCAAGAGCTGCAGCTTTTATTTCAGGATAATACAAAACACACCGAACTGAAAAGCAAGGGTTATGAACACAAGGGGGTTTCGCTTGAACAAGTCAGAAAATCTTTAATTATTTATATGAGAATATATACCATTCTATAGACACCCGTACCGTACGGTGGGAGGGAAGGGTACAAGTACAAAACAACTTGAAATATTTAGATCAAATTTAACACTAATGTACTCATAAGACTTTGCGTTGTGTTTTCTGTTTATCCTTGTTAAACCTCGTACAAATGTACACCCCTGAGTAGGTAAATCGTATCTGCATTTAACACATTTTTGAAAACAATGGTGTGTTATATAATTAAAGAATTAAACTCCATTGGTGGATAACTGTGTACTATAACGCTTTCTAAATACAACTGATAATGTACTAACAAAATTAAATTTATGAGCACAGGTATGCAGCTTTTATTAAAAATGCTTTAGACACCTCTTAGGCTAATGATGTACTGCGAAAAAGAATAACGCAGAAATAAATCTCTGCTGATTTTAAAGTCGCACAGGATTATTTTAACAGGGTTCATCCGAGCACCGGCTGCGGCATTTACAATTTATATTTATAGTCCAAATGTAATAGCCATGTTTTTACAGCTGGACGAAGATAAGGAAACTGAACTATTAAATTCTTCTGGAGTAATAAATTTAACACTCTTCAAAAATGATCCACAGACCCTATGAGAGGAAAGTGAAGGAAAAGTAAAAGATAAAGAGCATATAAAAAGATTTAAAGGATAATCATTTATTTTTAAATAGAATACAAAAGAAAATGTACGGTAGAAGAAGATAAAGAAAAGAGTTAAAGAAATTTTACTTCGTTTTCATCATTTTTTCTTTTGGCCACTAGAATGGTGCGTTTTAAAATTTTATTGGAAAATATGACAATTTAGTATATGGTTGATATATTATAAAAAATGTAACCTTCACAGTGTTTTTAAAGCAGTATCAATAATATTGCAATTTATATACAATTAACAGTACAACTTAAAAACGAGGAAAGAAAAATGTTTAAAAATATGTTCATTATTTATAATATTAAGAAGATTTGATATAGTGGAGACAACCAATTACAAAAATTCTTCTATTTATACGATTTATACGAATGCCTATTTTTACGACAGCAGTATATCAAGCCGAAAATAATCCAGCTACAAATAAAATATGTAGATAACATCCCTCGTATAATTAATTAGTTTGTGACTAGTTTTGATGTTAAATTGTTTCAATTCGTTTAGTTCACTATTTAAGGCCCCCGTTGGACTGGCGTTTTATAATGTGATTTCATTTGAAGCTCCAGGCGTTTAAATAAAATGTTAAATGCCGGGAAATTGTATTTTCTATCTGATTTACGAATAAACAGGTTGTGTAGTTTAATGCTATTAAACTAAATTAAAGCCAAATGAACAATTTATTGAATTATATACGAGTATACATTTCCAGCAGGTTGATCTTATTTTTATTGTATAAATTTGTACTATGCAATATATAGTTACTACTCTATAAACTTAATCAAGCAGAAAGGCAAAACAATATACGTTTTAAATATCTGTGATTAAGAAGTAAACTACCATAACTAACTTCTTATTAATCTAATTTATAAAGGGAAGGTGAAGTCAATTTGTACTTAAGTTCCTTTCTAAATCCCAGTTAGGACAGATTTCTTTTTACTAATTTATTTATTTTATTTTAAGAAAATACAAAAAGCAAGTCAAATCCATAATCACTTTTGGTCTTCCTTTAACTTACATTCTACTTTCGTTATTAATTAATTATTATTAACAATTATTATACCTTTAAACATTAAGGTGGAATTACATACGTTTATTGTATAACTCTATATAAGTTAACTATATATAAATGCAATTTTCCGCACCCTAAAAAAAATAGGAAAAACTTTTACTTGAATTAATATACTTACAGTACTTTGTATTTCGATCTTTATAAAGATTAATTTGAAGTGTGTAGTATATAGAGAGGGATGATTTGGGGGTTGGTTTTTCATCAACAATTCGGATGATTCCAATACATTAAGGGCGTTTTCTTTCTATCTATTCTATTATTCACTAATGAAAAATGAAGGAAAAACCTTTATCCCCTATACATTTTCCTGCAACGTATTGTTAATGTAATGCAGGTGTTTTATCCGGAAAATTCACGCATTTATATTATTACATCTCTCATCGCAGTAATCATTTTAGATAAAAGACTTTTTTTTTCCTAAACATGAAGATTCTAACTATTTTCATAGTTTTTTTTCATAAGACGCAAATTTTGGTTGATGTGAAATTCTAGTAGTTTATTAAAACCGCAAAACTTTGTACCGACAAGGAATGGAAACACTTCTGTATAACAAAAATAGTCCGTAGAGTTTTATTAGTGTCGCATATTGAACTCACATTAATCTGGGCAATAAAATTACAACACTTTTAGTACATTAATGTCTAAATAATGTTTGTTTATGAATGAAAATTTATAAATGTTGGATCTCGCATGTATAAGTCGCACCGATGTGTATGAGGCAATACTCTAACATATACTTGCCTTCACATTCATAAGTTTCAATACCCATCGTTTAGAATTATTAGACATTTCAAATGTAATATCTAGAATGCTAACCATGTCTGTCAAAAAATAATTTCATTCAAAATTCACATGTACAAATAACAATTCTACTTAAAATTATGATTTTCATTTATACAATATTTGTAACACTAATAGTATGCCAATATTCTTTAGAAGAGGAAGATGATTGGAAGGGGCAATATCGGCATGCCCAGGTTCCATTCGTTACATGTGGACAACTCTACAGTCATGAGCATCCTCAAACGAGAAATTTATCAGTGCCAATATCTTGCTTTACGTATTTAGTCACAATCGTACTGGACCCACATAATGATGAAGGTATTTACACTGGAAGCAAAAAATGTCTGGGCGCGATATACAATCCGTCATGGATCATCACGTCGGCGGATTGCACCATAGAGTTCACTACCAATAGCATTGAAGATATTAACATCAGAGTGTTTTCAGGTACATCTTGTTGCTACATCCTAAACTGGTGATTTCGCTAAGCTATAAACTACAAAGTTGCTATAAACTTGATGTTAATAAATGTGTATTGGCGTGTCTATTTTAATAAATATCTAAATGTTGACGGAGATATAGCAATTAAAAGTTTGAATTGTAGTTTTAGCGCTAGAGATGGTCGACCGTTTGTATGATGTGAAATGCATTTAACGTCAGTTATTTGCTGATTAGGTCCGTGCTGTGGTAACGTTTTGTAGCTGTTGGTTGTCGAAATATTCAAGTCAAGTCAAAGAATAATAAGTTTTTATTTTATTTAACCCTGTTACGGCAGACATAATATTGAAATTTTATTGTTCCTCGAAATAGCTGTAAATAATATTTGATATTTTAATATATAAATACATATAGCAGAGACTTATGAGCTGTAAGGTTGGTAACCTGTAAACTTGTCAGAGTTCTATCAAGAATATATCTCTTTTACTCTCTGTTGTATAGAAGAGATAGTAACTAGCGGTTGTGAGGTCACATGCATTTGGAATATTGTACAACGTTGAATCCCTTTAATAATTAAAGAGACAAATTTACTTTTTTAATTGTTAATATCTCTTAAAAAATAATTGAACATTTGAGGTTCTGGTAACCAACTTTATAAATATATAGGACAGTTTTATAAAAATCAAGACATAGGATAAGTTTTGAAACACCATATCTCTTTTTAGGTATACTGGGCTACGTAGTAGACCATTTCATAATTCATCCAGATTTCCACCTAACCAGCCATGAGAATAATATAATACTTCTTCATATAAAGAATCGAGTACACTATGCAAATTTCGTAAACCCAGCGTTGTTAGTACCCGGTGAACGTGAGCCACTCTCCGAACTTTATCACACCTGCCAAATGATCTTCTTAATGGAACAATCAAGGCTACAATTTGTGGATGTTACTTTAGTTCCCATAGCTCAGTGTCAGAGATCTATTGACTTTGCGGTGTTGGACCCCATGGGACACATATGCAGCACTAAGGTAAAGTCTTCATCAGGGGCATTCCTGCTTTGTGGTGACGAAATCCATAAGATTTACGGGATACTGAATAGCGATGGATTAAATACAAAACATCTTTTATTTACGTATATTTCATACTACAATTCCTGGATTAAGAAGACAGTTAGGGATCATGATAGGACGTACAACAGAAAGAGAAGTTGCTCCAATTTTCTTGTGCCGACTCTTACTTACATAATAGTGTTGCAAATAGCTGTTAGTAAACTGTAATTATGATGCTCACCCCTCTTAAAATTTCATAAGTAAAAATGACTACAGATGTGATTCACACAATTAAAATTACTTAGTTTAAACTTGTTAGAAAATTGCCTTCTTCAACCTAATATTATCATATATGTATATATAATGGTTTGAGTCTACACTATACATAACTTGAAAATAGATGGCATGACAACAGTAAATACAAGTTTCCAACTTAGAGCATATATATGTGGAGTGAATAGCTTATATTTCATACAGATTAAAAGTGTGTCCAAATTATGTGCGAGAGAGAAAGGAAAATGTTCCTATTTGTTCTCTATGTAAATATAATAAATATTAATATTCTATTAAGATATAATAAATATTAAATATGTAAAAAAATATATTTCTTTAGTTGGTACAAAGCTCGTCTGTCGGTAAAACAGTGACGGTTTAGTGAAAACATATACTCACGAACGCCATAGATGTCGCTATAGGGATAACAGACAACACAGTTGATATTTGGAGTGAACAGAACTCAGGTTTTTAGTTATATTTATATATAGTTTATTCATATTTATACATATCTACATTATTCTACGTCAATATAATGTTATATTTAACAACTGTCACGTATTGTATTTAGACAGCATTGACTTGATAACTGTCACTTTCGACGCATGCGCATAAAGAACAAATAGAAACATTTACCTTTCTCTCTTGCACACATTTTGGACACACTTTCAGGTCCAGCATTCTCTCTCCATTTGTATATATGCTCTATGGTACTCCATCGACTTCCACATTATTAAGAAGTAAGAAATTAATACTCTTTGCTTTAACACAAGTGCAAAGTTTTATTTATTTAATAAACTATATGTGTAATAAGAATTAAATAATTATCTGATTGGATATTACCCTACCATTGCGCATCCTTCTCAATGTTTTTTTCCGAAATCCAAAATTCTCATTTCTCAATATTCTCAAGTATTGTAACATCGCTAGTTTGCCTATACCTACAAGCTCGGACTTATATTTTGTATATTTATATTGATACCGAAGAGAAAGTCTTTGTTTAATAAACATAAATATGTATATATGCAAAAACGCAAACACACTGTCAAGTGCTGAGGTGTAATTATTTTGTTTTATTCCCGGAAGCGAAATTCCACTCCCAACCCCCTTACATTGTTAACAACACGTGTAATAGGTGCATATGAGTCTCTTAAAAATGCTAAGTGCTCTAGAAGTACCTAGACCACAATGAAAGCGTAAATAACATGCGTTCTTTGTTCCGATTGGGTAAATCATATTATGCTGTATATTGATTGTAATATATTATGTAACACGTAGTAGAACCTCAAATAACGCGAGTTTGTACAACACGTATTTCTACAACGCGCAAAGACTTTAGCAAGTACAATAAAATGAATTTTTTTTGGTGTCTTATTTCACTATTTGATGATAGAAACATGTCTTTTACTACGAAAATAAAACCAAAAATGGTAAAACTAATGAAAAATAAAATCATGACAAGAAAAATAAATAAAAACATAATAAGTGTGTTAAGTTGGCAGTTAATCACCTCAGCAGTTGGTATTCATTCATGTTCCCGAAGTGCAATGGTCTAAAGTGTCTAATAATCATTAATAAAAAGCAAGTAGAACACACAAAACCAAGTGAAAACACTAAATTAATTATTTTTCTTTAACGTACCATGTTGAATTTATCAAAATACAACGAGCTAACGACTTAGGCTATGCCCTGCCCTCTATGAGTTCGTATAGCATCATTATCGCTAATGGAAAGCGACAGCAAGTCGAGCTTGTGAAAAATAGACACTTTTTGTTATGGTTTTAGTAGTATCGTATTGTAGTACAATAAAATCGAGCTTAAACAGGGTGTCCCGAAGGTAAATAACTAAATATAAAAGTGCGTCGGAATTAATGATTATGTATGAAAAACAATTAATTTTGAACCAGTCGTCATTTCCACACAAAATGAAAAATTCCCAGTGTTCCTTGATAGTTATTACATTTCTGATGATTTCTGATGGATGCTACCATATAGCAACCATGAGCAAGCCTCCCGACAAACGTGTTGTACGGAACGATGCACATTTTTCGCCTCATTCCCACTCACTGTTTTGATATTTAATTTACTATTTCTATTTAATATTGTAATCTAGATTTCAAGTTTTCGTTTAAGCATTCATTTTCACATTTGTGTTTTAATTTAAGTTTAGTTAATTTAGTTGATGCGTATGCATCGTTAGTAATATAAATTTTGACAGTTTGACAAAATTGTATGTGAAATAATTAAACTACTATTTTTAATAACAATTTGAAGGTTATAATATAACATAGTTTTTCTTAAATAACTTTTTTAATATTTTTAATTTAAGACATAAAAAAACAAAGAAAACTTAAAAATGGTACTGTCAATGACTACGCGTATTACCATATGCTAAATAATTTAATTTAAATACAAAATACAAAATTAAATTAAAGCAGTGAGTGGGAATGATACTATAGATGCTACAATTATAAAAATGAAAAACAATTCTCTTTAGTTGATTAATACATTTGGCTTCAAAATCCTGAAGCTATTAGTGGCATAAAGAATATAAATATTGAATAAAACGATTACTTCAAAAGATAAGCAGAGTTTGCATCTTGTAGGGTCATGCACGCATACATATGACAGTGTGACACACATATAAGCTAAAGCACCAATAAAAACAAGGTCATAAAGATTTCAGTATAGCGGCAATAATAATAACAACAAAGGCAAATAAAAACTGGGCGTAAAATATATAAAACGTTATTATTAGAGGGGAAAGAAGAAAGGGTAAGGAAATGAAAAGAAGAGGAAATGACCTGGTACTCCATGCACCGGAAGCCGCAGATGCAAGTACAAAGACACGTGCTGGACCACTGATCTCTCACTATACATACGCATGCGCATAATGATATATATTATAAATGTGGTACGCATGTGCAGTTTGCATGGATTGCACACGCACTTTGAAGCGCACGAGTTTGATTTTAAAGATACGATTTATAAAATGAATTTGTTTACGCAAAATATAATGTATGGAAATGACTACTTCGGCACAATTCGAGGTGGCCATTATATTTTTGATTTATCGCTATATTTTTATGATAAGCAATATTTGAACCGGGTTGGTATATTTCAATTTGAAGGACTTGAACCTCCTACTGTAAGCTGCAAAGTTGGAGGAGGATTAATAATGATTTATTTAATAGAAGCCGTTGTTTGAAAGTCGGTTTTTACTGCGCGATATTTAGAGCAAGCGCACACACTGTAGACAAGTGCAAAATTATCGAAAAGAGTACAAGGGAGTAAAGTTTTAAAAGAGACGCATGACGAAAAAGGAATACAAATCTCTCTAAAGAAGTACGGTGCCCAGTAAACAATTTGGTGAAGTGTCCTGTTTTTTTGACGCTTCTATCACTATTGCACTTCAATTACAGTTCGCATCAACTTTCTTTCATTTATAGTCGATAAAATAGACATTTCATATGAACGACTGTGAGAGACTGAATTATAAATAAATTCCTGCATGACAAGAAAATCATACGCATCTTCAATATGATGGCAAAGTGGCTCCAAAATGTTTACTGGGTGGTCACCTTACTTATAAGCTAATATACTTGCGTTTAGCAGGATGTATTAAATTACTAGAAGTTTATAAATAATATAGGATGAATGAAATCAAAATCATTATCTTCAATTCTTCATTTTTATAAATGTTGAAATATTCAGAATCTAATCGAAATTATTTTCCCAGTAATGAATCCTATTTGTCTGATACCAGCCGGCATTGTCCATATTATTCTCTTATCCACTTGTATCCTTCAAGTGCCACCTATTGTTAGAATTAAACGTTCTATTGTTGGGTCAATTTAGAACTAATTACACGTTATACTTGAACTACGAATGCTGGTTTTCAAAAATATATTTAGTCACCGACGGACATTAACAACAAATCAATAATTATTTAAATTAGACATGCTTGTCCTTTACATTGAATACGATCAAATTTCTAATGTAAAATTCCATTTATATAGAATACAAAGCTGCGCTGTTGTGTTGGAAATTCTTCTCCTTTCCTATTTTAGATATTTTGCTCTATATCATGTAAGGTAAGGGTGCAAATTGGTCATCCTTTATACTACAAACTATTTCATGTTTATCATTTCAATGCACTCGTATCTGAATTAGAAAATATGAGAAAATAAATAAAATTAAAGCACGGATTACAGCAAATAAATATTATTATGCATTACTATAAAGTAAAATTCCTAGTATATAAAGGTACTATAAATGATTCGGAGACTTGGATATTGAGGAAAAGCGACGGTGATCTCTTACGGATTTAGGAAAGGAAAATTTAGCAAAAAATGAACAAATATAAAAATATATAGCGTATATCAAGAAAGCGATATAGTGACGGAAACTAGGAAGAAAAGGTGACAATAGTTAAGACATGTAGAAAGAATGGACGGAAAGAGAACCGCTAAGAAACTGATGGAACGAAACAGACCGGTGTAAGGAAGGAAGGAGTGCAAGGAAGATCACAAGTAATTTTAAAAGAACAATTGGAGCAGGACCTAAAGAAGATAGGTGACAGGAATTAGAAGATAAAAGCGGTCAATAGAAAGGAGTGGAAAAATCTTAAAGGAGACCAGTGTTCTATAACGGTTGTAGCGTTAAGAAGATGATAATAATGTTTACCATTTACTATTTTTGTGGACTCTTCTCTTTGTTTACTTGTATTAGAAATTGAAAAAAAAAATAGCAGAAAGAAGGAAATAATTCATTGGAAATATTTATACTTATTAACAAATAGTTGGTGTTTAAAATTCCGTTCCAGTTAAAACAAAGTTTATACATTCTTAACAAGTAAGTAATTGGCAACTAGTAACTTCACAACTTTACTTAACCTAAACAAAGTTAAACAACCCGTTCGCCGAGCGCGATCTGAACCTCCACCCCATGCTTAAACTATGCAATCTATAAATTAGACCTTAATAACAATATCAAGTGTAAATTGGAATTTTTGCTTGAAACTCATCAGAACTCTCTTTGTTCTACTTCCTGAATCAATGACGTCACGCTTCATTGCTCGTCACATGGTATCAAACTTTCAGTTTGGCGGTGGGTGGATGCAGTTTGTCACGTTAGTCAGTTAGCAGGGTGAGTAACAAAAGAAGACACGTGATTTTAAAAGGGGTTGGAGTGGGGTGGATTCACCCGCACACAATAAGACTGATGTTGGGATTGTAAAGTTTTTGGTCATAGAAGAAAGAAGGGTGTATAGGAGGATGACAGTCGGTGGATACTAGAAAGTCAGTGGGGGTTGTAGGGGGTGTTTGAATTAAGGGATGAGTGCGTGTATACATGTGCGTGCGCATGGCAGATGCAAAATGCATTTTATTAACGGTCTGATTAAACCGATGTCAAACCACTGCTAAGTACACTCCATTACACATTTGAAAAAAATTGTTTTTAGTTTCTTTAACAACCTATTGTATTTCATGATGTTGGAAGATGTAGTTCGATTACTGAGAGATCGCCGATGACTCACCCTTAAATAGGTTTAGCCGTATGAATATACGACACGATGGTGAACAAAGTATCTAGAACGAAGCAAGTGATGCTATTATAGTCTTGTTTTGTCTTGTAAGTTGGCCAAGGTTCAAATGCTGAAGTTTCGTAGAAGTTCAGATAATACCATTCGAAAAGTTTGAACAGACGATTCAAACAGAAATCACGGCTGTGTACTAAATACGTTTTCCAGTGTGTAATCACCTTTAAGATGAAACATGCAACAAGGTGATCATCTAGTATTCCTATAGTTCTTATTTCCGAGTATGAGGTACAGCGGCGAATTTCCAAGTTCTATAGCCTTCGAGTGCACTTTTTTGCTGCAGAAACTGTACTAGGATATAAATGAATTCGAGAATTAAAAAATCGTCATTGCAAAAGATTAAATTCAAAAAATAATAGCACAAAAACTAAAAACAACTAAAGTTTTAATAACAAATCTTCTTCATCAAATCGATTGTAAAAAGGGTTCAAGAAAGTAAATGGAAATAACACTTACTTTAAAAGCAATTGCACGTCACGGGTACTATATCAAGTTTTTGACGACAGTGGGCGAGAACATTGATGCTTCAAACTGACTGCTGTGTCTTCGGCATCAACATTTTATTTTCTGGATTTGTTTGTTATTAAGTTTAATTGTTTATGTATATACATAATGTAAAAAAAATGTAAATATAGTGCAATTTCATGAAATTTAAGGGCTAAAAAGATAACCCACGTGTCGATCCAATATTATTATAGTTTGCCTCGTCCTACTCAAATCCCCCACCACTCACTCCCCCTTACCGGTAGTTCACGGAACCGATGTTTATTTGTTTTTTATAACGTGTGAAATCGAAGTTGAAATAGATAGTTTCTCGCAGATCCATAAATCAAATTCAGTAACATAATTTTTTATTTATTGCATATGAGCATGAACATGATATTTTTTTAATATTTTCAATGTGGTAGTTCACACCATGTTGTAACTTGCACCCTTGCGACTTTATAGATTCACCCTCGCACACGTCTAGCACACTTTAGAACTCCCTCACTCTTGCAGAACTCTTACTCTTAGCAACGCGGCCCTATAGTTAGAGGTATATAAGTATGAGTACAAAAAAATGTAAATTCTAAATATCAAATTGCAAGAGGAAGAACACCCAATTATATGTGAGGACATTCAATGAACGTGTTGAGTTCTGAATTTAGAGGACTTGATAATTAAAACTAGGTATTTACTCCGTGTTCACATGGTGTGATTTACACGCGTTTAACTTATGAGTGCAAGCGAGAGGCATTGCGTCTTCATATAGCGTTGTCCCACTCGCATCGAGTCTAATCGTGCTTTGTGAACATGGGGTTAATCTGGAATATCCTTTACTCAACTTGCTCATATACGTAACTGTCTTAGGACCGATGTTTGAAATCTTATTAACTGAAGATTATGATACACCTTGGTTTATACTTTTACAGCTCTCATTTTTATTCAAGAAGAATATAACTATAGCTTAACCAAGCAAAATACTTCGGCTACATTTTTCGTTAGTTAATAACTACCGGTCGGTCTTTGGCAAAACTAGAATAGAAAAGCCCACCAATTTTGAAATTGTAAACAAGTGCTTAAATATTAACCACTGATGGTTTTGCTAGCTCCCATGAAACACAACACGTAAATGTTACATACAAAGTTGATATAAAAAACATATAAATATATCTCAGGTGGGTTTCGAGAGAAAATCAACATAACATCAAATTCACTGACTAACAATGTAGTGTATCTGTATCCGGTCTAAATTTATCACAGATTACATTCAAGAATCAATATCTAAGAAGACAAATGTCATATTACGAATATGTTTTTATGTAAAATATAAGTCTAAAACAATCTTTAGTGAACTCTTTCTTGCTTTTAGGCCAATTATTACCCAGTAAACATTTTGGAGTAAATTCTATTTCGTTTCTATTACTCTTCATGAGTTTTTTGTCATGAACGCATTTGTTTTCTATTCAGTCGTTCATAGGGAATGTCTCTTTTATGAGCTACAGACGGCGCAACGACTGCTCACTGTTGAATAAAAGCGACTCCTGTGAATCAATTTGAACTAAACTTGATTTTCTGCGTGTTAGAATTGAAATATACGAGTGACTAGAACTTCACCGAGCCATTCTATTTCACCAAATGTTTACGTGCAGTAGCATCTCGTTATCCATGTGATTTTTAGATAGTACCAATCTTTGAATTATATTTGTCAAAATTTCATGACATTCCGACCATTAGTTTACGAGTTACAGATGGTTTTCACGACGCTACTATTGTAATTTTATAAACAATGAATACATCTGAATTTCGTGTGTTGATAAGGTAATAGTTTTTAATGGGAAAAATACCGAGTCCGAATAACACTTGTCAAGGCATTACTTTGCTAACTAGACTGAAACTAAAGCAGGCATAAAGGTGGTCGGCTAGACGTGGTTCTACTGTCAAACGTAACATGTATTTTTAACCAAATGTAACCCCACTAATTTTCGATTTGCATTTCGATTTCTTTTTAACCATCCGCTTCAAACGACTCCACCACCAACACCAATGAACTCCTTTTGTTAGGATTTAAAATACTCGCAATTATTGTGATATCAGATGTCATGAAGGGGGACTCAAAGATCATAGTTTACTACGTACGGTACGCAGAGCTCGTATTGTTTGGTTACAGTTACACTTTTTACTCTTTTGAATCCGCTGCCTTCTATTGTTGTTGCCAACCCTTGTACTCAACTTGTTTGACATTTGTTAAGGGTTGATATTATTAAAATTAATTTGATAGTTATTTCGCTAATTATTATTTTTGATAATCAAATCCCTCGACGTGTCAAAATATTAAATTGAATAGATCTCGGAGCACAATTGCACAATTGCAATGGGCACAATTGCGGGCGTTGTCCAATGAAGATGTATTCATATGCATATGACATTTTTCTCACTAATTGGAGAGGGAGACATTTTAAAATTTACAATACAATATTTCTATTCGTAACCCACTATTTATGAATAATGCCAATTGTATTTGCGCTATACAAATAAACTTTTTGTGAGAGTTGAGATAGGTAATTTTAGGTTTTAAATATTTTTATGTAATTACAGTATGTTATAAAAAAAATGGAGAATTTTCAAAGAGAATTTATTTTCATCAACATATGCTGGTATATTATAATATACGAGTCTTTATATATAAAATTTATATAAAAGAAATTGTGATAATATTTTATTTCTGTTATTGTTTGTGAATATTTTGTTGTAATGTTTATTATGTTTGGATTATTATTCGCAATGCCTAAATATTTTATATGGCCAGTTTATATTGTCAGTTTTATATTGAGAAAGAAGAGGTGAGCAATTTTGTTACTTTTTCTCTGACGTTATGCACCATGCTTTAAGTTAGTGTGATATTCATTTGTTTGTTAATATTGAAATTTAAAAACTTAATTTATTGTTGTATTTTGTATTTAATTTAAATTGTTTAGCATATGGCAATAGGCATAGTCATTCACAGTAACATTTTTAATTTAATTTATTTTTTAAGTTTTCTTAGCTTTTTTAGAACCTTACAAGATCCAATGTTTAAAATTAAAAATATTAAATTAAGAAAAACTGTATTATAATATAACCTCCAAAATATGACAATCTGTCAAAGTGCAATAGGATTTACTTTTAAAAGAAGTTTAATGTCAGTTCTTGAAAATATATAGAAGAGAAAACAATTTCTATTACTAATTGTTATTAAAAATAGCAATTTTAATTATTTCACATACAATTTTGTCGAACAGTCAAAATATATATTACTAACGATGCATACGCATCGACTAAATTAACTAAACTTAAATTAAAACACAAATGTGAACAGGAATGCTTAACCGAGAACCTGAAATCTAGATTACAATATTAAATAAAAACAGTAAACTAATAATCAAAACAGTGAGTGTGGGAATGCGGCTTCAATATTGGAATTTTAAAGTTTATCTTCAGTTGCATTTTCAATACAATTTTCTTTGTCATTATTATTAATGAAATAAATATCATGATAACATTGACACTAGTCGAATTCAAGATGCGTGACGTCAGAGAAAAAGTTACAGAGTAAGAGCCCTATCTATTTTCAAAATATGTTCTTTATATCAAAAATGCACTTAAGTATATTTGACATCAGCAAAAAATGCACAATATCTTATAATACATAGTATATGTACCCTAACTAAACTTATGCAGTAAAAATGCAAAAAACAACTTGAAATTCAGCATATGAATTGAAATATTAAATACAAAACGCACTTAACAATAACATTAAATGATAGTGCCTGATTAGAAATCCTCATCCTCAAAAACAATGTAACTTTTCACATACATACATCTCCGTAGATATAGATACAGACAAACACACATTTAGCTTCCTTCTTTGACGGGGTGATAAACAAACTACCCCAACCGATGTTGTATGCCCTGAGGATAATTTGGGGTAAAATAAAAAACATATAGATTGGTTTGCGCTCGTATGTTCTGTGATGTCATGTCATGTGACCTATCCTGTTTGTTTTTTATTTTAAACGTGTTTGCTTTATTGAATTGCTGATTGGTTATTTCATTTGGTTTATAAATATTATTTGTTCTTTTTTTTTGGTTTTTTGAAAAATACCGCTCGTTATTTCGATGCTTGGTCGGTGTCTTTGATGGATATCCTTAGAGAATTACTTTGATCTTGAATCCTTCGTAAGTGAATTATATACGTACTTTATTAATTATGTTTAATTACCTTTGATGATAGATGATTTGTTTGTTTTGCTATATTTGCGTATGTTTGTTTGTATGTACATATGAATGATTTGTTTGTCGATGCGATTACAAACATACTAGTAATTTATCGAATCAGTTAAATAATGAAAACATATTTATAGTGGAAATTAATATTGTGGTTTAATTAATACGGGTACAAGCTACTTCTCTGTGTGTTGATTAATACGTAAGTGATTAAGTCTCACGAGACAACAAAATCAAACAATTAGCTGTACGACTTACTTAAACAACAACTATATTAAGTTAAATGTCATGAATGTGTCAACTAATTTTTTACGGGTCGATTTTTCAATTGATGATTGACATAGATGTTAATAAATGCATAATTATTAAATATCTAAATGTTGACGGAGATATAGCAATTAAAAATTCGAATTGTAAGTTTAGCGCTACAGATGTCAGCCATATTGATGACGTAACATGTCGCAATATTAAGGGTCTGTGATGTTATATGTAAAAGAGTTATGTCTTAAGTATGCCATTCTTTTAGTAACTTGGTTTCTTTAAAAATTTAAGGAAAAAATGACTATTTTAATTATTAATATCTTCTGAAATATATTGAGTTATTAAAATGTCCAATAATTGAACATTGAACGGTCCTGGTAGCCAACTATATTGCATAGCTTTATTGAAATAAAGACATAAGACACAAGCCCATTGTAAATTAAGAAATAGATAACGACATGTGATATTAAAATAATAGAGGAACAAATAAAGGAAACAAATAGCAGCCGAACAAAATATTAGATAAAATAAAGTGTGAGAAGAATGTAGAAGTTAGAAGAACTTAACGCAAACTGCATTTCGACTTGACGCTGTCTTCCTCATCCCCTGCTTGGGGGTAAATGTTTGTGCATGAACGACGAATGTTGCATTTCATTAACAGAGTTTTCCATGTAGGATATAAGGGTGTAGGGGTGCTCTTATTGAATTATCATCACCAATTGGAACATTCGGTTAAACTGACATAAAGACACAAACGCAGCACGCCAACAAAAGTGTTTATTACAAAGTTAACGACCCTATCTGGTTGAATTGCTGGAGATTAGAATATTATTGAATTAGGCTGGAAATCCATAATATAGTCACTAGTCACTAGTGGATAGTGTGAGAGCTAAAAATTAAATTCAATTATAATTTAAATAAAATATTAAAAGGTTTATATGAATGTACAATCTACGTAAAAGCACGATTTGATTATGAGAAAATACAAACTAAAGAAGGGATAACAAATTTCTAGATGATGGTACAAGATTGAGAACGCCCTCACTCACCCTTTTTCTTACATATATGTACTTATCGAAGTTATGTAATAAATAACATAATTTCACTTTCAATGACGTCACGATTATTATTGAATAAACAAATTAGCACAATTTGAAGTGTACTTGTTTAAAACAAGTCTTTAATTATGAACACAATCGATAATTTATCTAATTTTCTTCTGTTTTCATCTTTTAAGTCTTTAAGCTTTTCGCATAGTTCATCTCATAACACGCTACGCCACATAAATCCTCGCTTAAACTTTAGATATAATAGATGCTGTGGCGAATGGCGTGGCGTCGGCGTCGGTGTCGGCGTCGCTTTGTCTCGTTTCTGTATTAATTACTATACTCGATGTGAATACGTGCGTTTTCTAACGCGGAAAGATCATTTCCACTCATTGTTATTGTAAGACAAGGTGTTCATGCGGTATTGAAACATTTACTGATAATGTAAATAATAAATTTGTAAACTTACATGTAATTCTTTTGCAATTCACAGTTATAGTGAATATGTGGCTTAAGTAAAGGTTAAATAAAAAATTGGATTTTCATTCAGGTATGGTTAAGCTACAGTTACGCTAGAGTGCATAAAGAATGGTTTGTAATAAACCTCAGTTAGCTGAGACTTGAAAAATCAACCCATATAGAGTACCAAGAAAGTGTAAAAAAAATAATTGCAAAGTGTGGCCAAGCTGAAAATTACCGAATGTTTTGATCGAAAGCTATTCAAATTATTATTGCATATAAATCTATTTAATTTAAGGTCTAAAGATATATTATAACAATTTAATACTTAAAGAGTTAAAAAGTAAAAAGCGAAAGTGGAAGAAACGTGGACGATCTGTCACTTGGAGAGGAGGAAGAGGAGTAAACGAAAGGATGAGATAAGGAGGAGAGGAAATGGAGAACTAAAGAAAAAGAGAAGGACGAAACATACAGGAAAGCAAATGAAGAGTGAGTTAGAGAAGAAAGAAAATGAAGGATGAGAAAAGTAAAAGAAGCGAAAACGAGGCAAAAAGGAAGAAAAGAAACTCGGATAGGAAAAGCATTGGAAATGTTTAGATTGGGACGAGTATATTGTGAACTTAGTTAAATTGTAAAAGGAGATAATAGTCCCGAGAAGCAGATGAATTAAATAAATACATACATACTTAAAAACAATTTTTAAGTGTGTTTCTTGATAAGCCGGAAGGAAAATAGGTTTAGTTAGCTTACAAAACCTTGTATATTAGATAACATTGATTAAATAAAAGGTATATTTTACGTTAAATAGATGTAACTGTGTTCAGGAGGTACATATTAAATATGCACAATACCTTCTGATCGAGACATTGTATTTTAACACAAAGTGTTTTTATATTAACTCAAAAAAATTAATACAGTTCCGTTCCTAAACAACAAAACTGCTTATTTAGAAACACCTTGTAACTCGTATATTCCCAAAACCTTAAACCTTATAAACCGTAAAACTTATTATATATGATAGGTATTATGTGTGATAGTCAATGTACCCGCGCTTCCCGCGAACTTCTTATGGGATTTAACCCCTTAAGGAAGCCCAGAATACCCGGTCACCCTTATCCCATACCTAAACCTACCCTTTGCGTACCTTATGAATTTAAGCGTAGTTCGAAGGATGGTGAAGAGAGGGAGAGTGTTAGAGGGCATAGTTCAGGGTTTAAGTTTTCAACCTTTGTATTTCGTAAAGTCATTTGTCATTGTGTCAGATAAATACAACTGAAGGTTTAAATAAAGAGAGAAGGGGTAGCAGGGGTAGCAAGGAGTTGAAGTGAACATTGATAGGGTTAAAGGTACTTAACAGATATTCTAACGGTTTGTAATGGTTATTGAGAGTGCAAATATTGAGTGAACGGAATCAGTTCAATGGATGTTTTACAAGAAACACAATCATCGGGGTTTGAAGTTTATAAAGGTTTTATTCAGGTATTCATATTTTTGAAATGATTTTATGAAAACAACTTTTTATAAGTTAGTAAATAACTAAATAGAAAATAAATAAATACATTTTTCTTCAACTATTTGTGCACTACTGAAGATGTTACTAAGGACTATTACGCTATTGAATGCGAACATACTTCAAAATTTAGAAATTCTAAATTTCATAAAAGGGGCACCTAGAAAATTAGGGGGCCCGGTACGAAACTTTGAAGAAAGCTCAAATTTTGGATTTTGTAATAATTGAATATTATATAAAAAAAAAAATCAAAATTTCAAAATTTTATTTGGGGGCACGAGGGCAGTTTTTACCGAGAGTAAAAAATGTGCTAGAAAGTTGAAATTTTGTGACGAGATTTTTTTTATCGTGACGAGATTTGTAGAATTATAAAATGTTAAACTTATATAAAAAATGTTTGATGGTGGCTATGACGAATAAAAGTCAAGACAAATAAAATGCAAGATATCAACTAGCTGTTGAAATCGAATAATATAATAGAAAAAAAATCTCTAGCTTTGGGTTCTAGCTAGGCTTAAATTTAGCTCTGAATTTTAAGAATTGATTAGATTTATTGCAGAAACTTTTCCATAAAGCGAGGATTAGGGATTCAACTAGCTGTTGAAATCGAATAATATAATAGAAATCTCTAGCTTTGGGTTCTAGCTATAGGCTTAAATTTAGCTCTGAATTTTAAGAATTGATTAGATTTATTGCATAAACTTTTCCACAAGGCGAGAATTAGGGATGTAAGTGAAGGAATCTAAACATTGATCGACTGAATACTTAACTAATATTTCGAAGACATTTCGAATCTTAATTTAAAGAAAATATAAGATTCTTTGATAAGTATTATTTGAAATTTAAATTTGGCAGGACCACCCGTAGTTACAGCCACAGCCGCACCGGCCTCGAAACCATCCGTTAATATTCCTTCGAATGATCGATGCATTTCTTGTCATAAAATTTCAATCTTTTTTTCCACATTTTGTTCGTAACTTTTTCCTTTTGTTTGTTTGTTTCTTTTTTGCGTTATAAATGTAATGCTTGGATAAGGAGGTTTTTGAATTTGATTTATGGGTGACTCAAATGTTCATATGTTGCCTAAAGCGACATAGTGGCATATCGTAAGTACGTCATCCGTCCTCTTCAACCCGGTATGAATATATATCATATTTATGATCAGCCTTCAGACTTCATATTGGCTTCTCATAGTGTCACAGTGGGGGAAGAGGAGGGAAGGTGGAGGTGGATGTAGATGGTGTGACGTAATACTCCCTGCGTCTCCATCAGTGTGACACACAAAAAATGAACATTTATATGACAAAAAGTAATGTTTATATATTCTGTTGAAGAGATCAGCTTTAGAGGTGGTGGAGGGTGGGTTTGAGATCAGCTCCAAGGAGGGGTGGGGACTTGTTGATGAACTATTATAATAAATGTTCGGCTTGTATTTATATCGGAGATGACAGGCGTCAAGCAAGATCAACTGGTGACAGAAACACTTCATCACTTATGTATGCATATATATATATATATATATACAATATAACTTATTGTGACCTATTTTATTACTATTAGAATCACAAAGGGACCTTTTTCAGATTAATAAAATCGTAAAAGCTATATTTGGATTACTATATTTTTTTTATTAATAATTTACAGGCTTCCTAATACCACGGTCCCTTTTTCGCACTTGTTAATTTATTTCATTTACATTTTATTTATTATTACACCTAAACTTTTAAACCCGCTATATTCCATATCCTGTCTATCACTAAGGACACTGGCCACCTCGGATATCTCAGTAGTTCCTACATATTCGTTGGCAACACCACTCCATTTTCAACCAAAACTCTGTATAAATTGGAAATTACAAATTACATTGGAAGATCAAGTGATCTGGATCTGCTACCGATCTCCACAGTTGCACGCATCTTCTTATTTTTGATCACTATAACAATAGTTTTCATAAGATATTCTTCAGACAATTAGATTAGAATTTGTTTCTATAACAAAAACAAGGTTTCAGAGTTTGAATTATCGTGTAGGTGTGCACGGATTTGTTTTGGACGATTTTTATAAGTTCAGATCCCTAGTAAAAGTTTTTCTTTAAGTAAATCTCTAAATCCGTCTTCGAAATGTTGGATTAAGTAAAGACTTTTACTTTATACTTGGAATAACGAGATTCTGTCGAAGTAAAACCAAACCCCAGGACGTGACGGTAAATGCTCACTTAGAAATACTTTAGTTCCGGTTTTAAATGATGTTATATTCATAACAAAAGGATATGGAAAGTTTAAAATTATTGTAATAGGTATCAAAATATCACTACTTTGTAACTAGTAACGCCATCTGTAATCTGTTGTGTAAAAACTTTTTCTTATGTCAAATATAGTCTGTTGCGAACTGCTAACGTGTCTTTATAGGTTATGGGCAAATTTACCGGTTTATCAGTTTTTTATAGTATAAAATAGATAAATTGTTACGTTTTTTTTTCGCGGAAACATGACTACGAACTATATTGCGAGTGTGCCAAAGCTAAAAGGCAGAGAGAATTACGATGAGTGGTGTTTCGCGGCCGAAAACTTGTTGGTACTAGAAGGGATGGAAAAGTACATCAAACCTAGTGCAGACTTCGAAGTTAAGCCAGTGGACGACTCCAAAACGAAGGCAAAGCTAATTTTAACCATCGATCCAGCATTGTACGTGCATATAAGGAATACCAGGAGCTCGGCAGAATTATGGACAAAATTGAAAGCCATGTTCGATGACTCCGGTTTCTCAAGAAAAATAACCTTACTTCGACATTTGATTTCGATAAGACTTGAAAACTGTGATTCGATGACTACCTATGTCACACAAATGATCGAAACGGCTCAAAAGTTAAATGGCACTGGATTTACAATAACAGATGAATGGGTCGGATCATTATTATTAGCAGGTTTGACTGATCGCTATTCTCCAATGATAATGGCAATAGAACATTCTGGCATTTCGATAAGTGCGGATACTATAAAGTCGAAGTTACTCGACATGGAAGTAACCAGTGATTTTGAAGGTGCAGCTGGCGGTACGGCGGCATTTGCAGCGAGAAATAAATATAATTCTGGCAGCAGCGGTAAACCAAAGAAATATGGCGGCAACCCAATGTCGAACAAAAAGACCGCGGCAGATACATCAGCAAAAACAATCACTTGTTTCAAATGTAAAGAGGATGGACATTATCGAAATCAGTGCCCAATGTTGAAGAAAAACACAAATAAATGCGTGTTTAACGTTGTTTTCCTAAACGGAAAGTATAACAAAAACGAATGGTACATTGACTCCGGCGCAAGTGCACACATAACAGCAAATAAAGATTGGGTAAAGAACATGAACACAACTCCATGTATACCAGAAATTGTTGTAGCAAATGAATCAAAAGTGCCAGTTGTTTGTTCCGGAGAAGTTGACATTATTTCTAAACTTGGATGCAATATAATAGTGAAAGATGTGTTGTGTGTGCCTAGCCTGACAACCAACCTATTGTCGGTTAGTGAGCTCATTCAGAATGGCAATCATGTGATATTTACAAAGAAAAACTGTTATATTAGAGACAAGAACAATGTTTTGGTGGCGACAGCTGATTTATCTGATGGTGTTTATAAGTTGAGATTACAATCACAAAGTTGTATGTTGGCTACTACAGCTAGTGCAAAGTTATGGCACAGAAGACTGGCACATATAAACAGCCAAGACATGCACAGAATGAGAAATGGTATTGTTGATGGTTTGTCTTATGATAACTCACTTGACATAACCAAATCACAATGTACTACTTGTTGTGAGGGAAAACAAATGAGATTACCATTTTCTCATGTGGGTGAGCGGAGTACAGAAACTTTACACAGAATCCACACAGATATTTGCGGCCCAATGGAAACAAGTTCTTTGAGTGGTGCTCGCTATTTCCTGTTATTTGTTGATGATTATAGTCGCATGACTTTTATTTATTTTCTGAAGCAAAAGAATGAAGCTTTGAACAGATTTAAAGAGTTCAAATCATTGGTTGAGAATCAACAGAGTAAGAAAATAAAGGTGATCAGGTCAGACAATGGACTAGAATTTTGTAACAAGGAATTTGAAGGCTATTTGAAGCAAGCTGGAATTATACACCAGAAAACAAATTGTTATACACCTGAGCAAAATGGACTTTGTGAAAGGAGTAATCGTACAGTTGTTGAGAAAGCCAAATGTTTACTATATGATGCAAATTTAGATAAGAAATTTTGGGCGGAAGCAGCCAATACTGCTGTGTACTTGAAAAATAGATCGATTGCATCAGGATTGGATAAAACACCTTATGAGTTATGGTATGGATCAAAACCAGACTTAAGTCACCTACGTTTGTTTGGAAGCAAAATTATGGTGCATGTACCCAAACAGAAACGTTTGAAATGGGACAAGAAAGCTACACAACATATTCTAGTTGGATATGGTGATGGTGTTAAAGGTTATCGTGTGTACAATCCTTCTAAGAACACTGTAATGATCAGTAGAGATATAATAGTGATAGAAGATGTAACACCTATCAAGGAAGTCAGTGAAGAGTCAGCTATTTGGATATCCAATGAAGAAAATCCTACCGACAATTTAGTGGAGGAAAGTAAAGATAAAGTGGGGGAGAGCAGAGATTCAGTGGGGGATCTGTCTAATAATGTTTCAGAAACAGATTTTTTAGATTGCTCTTCAGGTTCCTCATTACATACTGATGACAATGAAACACTGACTGAAATAAACACTGAAGATGTTCCAGAACAAGCAGTATCAATACCTGAGCAAGTGCCAGATGTGCCAAGTAAGCGTCAGAGAAAGAAGCCTGAGCGCTATGGTATTAGCAACATATGTGTTTCCAGTACTGTTCCAGCATCGGAGGAGATTGTATTCTCAGAGGCTCTTGAAGGGCCTGACCGGGAGCAGTGGAAGCAGGCAATGGCTGATGAATTACAGTCATTTGAGGACAGTGATGCGTGGCAGCTTGTGGACCATCCAGGTGATGTGACAATAGTGAAGTGTAGGTGGGTGCTAAATAAAAAGTATGATTTTGAAAACAATGTAAGGTATAGGGCTCGATTAGTGGCAAAAGGTTTCTCGCAGAAACCAGGTGTTGATTATACAGATACTTTTTCACCGGTAGTGCGGCATTCTACTCTAAGATTGTTGTTTGCACTTAGTGTTCAAATGAAAATGAGTATAACACATCTAGATGTAACCACTGCTTTCCTTAATGGTTTTTTGAAAGAAAATATTTATATGTCATTACCTGAAGGTTTTGTAAACAAAAGTGGGGGAAAGGTCTTAAAATTAAATAAAGCCATTTATGGGCTAAAACAGTCTTCCCTGGCATGGTATGAAAGAGTTAAAGAAGTTTTGAGTAGATTAGATTTCAAAAATAGTCAATATGAACCATGTTTGTTTACAAAAATAACTGGTAAAATTAAAGTGATAGTGGCCCTGTATGTGGATGATTTTTTGATTTTTTCAAACAATGATTTTGAAACAAATAAATTAAAAAGTGTATTAGGTTCAGAATTTAAGTTAAAAGACTTGGGACCTGTAAGACAATATTTAGGCATGAGAATAAATTTAGATAAAAATAAAAATGTTATTACTGTAGATCAACAACAATATATTGAACAGTTAGTTTCTAAATTTCAAATGTCTGATTGTAAGACACAAAGTACTCCGATTGAGCCTAAATTGAATTTAGATAAGTCATCTGATAAATGTTTACCTGATGTTCCTTATCAAAAACTTATTGGAAGTCTGATGTATCTGGCAGTATTAACAAGACCAGATATTGCTTACTGTGTTAGCTATCTCAGTCAATTTAATAGTTGTTATAGTCACATACATTGGAATTATTGTAAACGTGTATTAAGATATTTACTGCATACTAAAAGTTATTGTTTAAAATATACCAATAATAACAATAGTAATTTACAAGGTTTTGTAGACAGTGATTGGGCAAGTGATGCTCTAGATAGAAAATCCTATACTGGATTTTGCTTTATGTTGTCAGGGTCTGCCATTTCCTGGCAAAGTAGGAAGCAGAAAACGGTTTCATTATCCAGTACTGAGGCGGAATACACTGCTCTTTCTGAAGCTTCAAGAGAAGCTATTTATCTAAGAAATTTAATGCATGAAATTACTGATGTATTTAATGTAATTGATTTGTATTGTGATAACCAAAGTGCATTGAAGTTAGCTTCGAGTAGTCAGAGTCATAATAGATCCAAGCATATAGATGTGCGTTGTCATTTTATTAGAGATGTTGTAAAGAACAACTTTGTAAAAGTTAAGTACATTCCTACTGAAGAAATGCCTGCAGATATTTTAACAAAAGGTCTTTGTCATCTGAAACATTATAAGTTTATGAATTTACTTGGCATTGTTTCTGTGTAATCATGTGTACTTAGATTATTCTGATAAGTGGGGGTATTGTAATAGGTATCAAAATATCACTACTTTGTAACTAGTAACGCCATCTGTAATCTGTTGTGTAAAAACTTTTTCTTATGTCAAATATAGTCTGTTGCGAACTGCTAACGTGTCTTTATAAAAATGAATAAATGTATTAAATAATACACCATCACCCTCATGCCCAACCACTATGTACCTCTTTTTATGTTTTACTATTTCTATCTCGCTCGCTCCGTAAAGCTTTTCCTTTTATACTTTTGAAAGTTTCTACACGCAATTTGATTTCATTAAAACCAAGTAAAAGTTTATTTCATATTGTTGTTATTCCAATCCATAAAAAGAGCTTAAAGCACACAACTTTCTAAATACTAATAGGGCTATAACGCCTTATTTTTTGTATAGGCTTGTAAAAACCCGTTAATGCCCGATTTAACAAATACGAATGAGGAATATTTTACTCAGAAGTTAAATATAGTTACGTGTAGTAACATGTACCGTTTTGCGACCGATTTTAATGCTTTTTGAAAAATTAATCTACCCTTTTACGTATTACCATGTTCATAAAACTTCTTAAAAACACAAACAAGATATATGAGTCCTTTTTAAGGATTAAAGACTTTTAGAATAGCTATAAAACCAAACCACAGAGTATTACAATAATCTAGGAATTTTTAAATTTTCTTTTAACAATAAATAATAAAAAATAAAATAGAAATCAATGATGATTGTGAAAAGTTAATAATTCATAGCCTCATTTATTGATTATACAGCATCTTCATCTCTTTTCTAATAGCATAACTATAGAAATAGGAACTCTACATACAAATCTGAACATTGTATATAAAAGAAAATTTTTTTTTGACAAAATAAACAAAATTAGTTTTGAGAATTGAAAATTCGCATGGAGGTGTACAGCGATAAAGAAAGGGATAATAATTAATAATGTATGGCATCAGTCTCGTTATTATACTCGTATATACACACATCGAATTTTCACACAATTTTTCTTTTTTAAAATTTAAATCTTAACTTTTCCAATGTCAAGTTTCCATTATTACCGGTATTAAAATAAGTACTTTAAATAAATAAGAAACACGTATTTAAGTTGTTATTTTTTAAAACTTTTCTACATAAGTCTCTAAGGAGTTAGAGAGTGAACGCTCGCTTTTCAGTTTTCCACAAATATAAAACAAAAAAAAGAAGTTCTGTCGATAGAAATCTTAGACTAGGAACGAGTCTGTAGGGAAATTTCATGGTCGAGTCGTGCCGGAACGAAATGTATAAGAACTGAGAGAACTAGGAAGATGACTACCAAGATGTTAGAAAATCCACGTGCACAGTGTGACTCCAGAAGACAGGTCAAAGT
This sequence comes from Panorpa germanica, assembly GCA_963678705.1. Lineage (NCBI taxonomy): Eukaryota > Metazoa > Arthropoda > Insecta > Mecoptera > Panorpidae > Panorpa > Panorpa germanica. The sequence continues at coordinate 4,996,257 of OY783206.1, read as the reverse complement.
CAGTATTACAATGGAACACTTAAAAAAAAAGGATAACTGGATAATAGAATATAACATAATACTCCATTGACAATACTATACATATTTTTTTAATTTTTTTTTTTTATATATAGTTTCTCGGGCTTCCTAGTCACGTAGCCTTTTATCGCCCTTAATATTGTTCTGTTTCTTCTTATACATTATATCCAGACAACAAGAATGATCTATTCATGGCTACTGCAGTTATAAATTTCGGTTTCTCAAGCGGTGTTAACAGAAAATATTTTTTTAATTTAATTTTTAGAATATTCTAATTACTAAGATAATTTATCTTATATTACATCTATTCTATTATATCTATTTTATTGCTTTAATTTTTATGGTAGATTGTATCTTGATTTTTTTGTATTCTAGATAGTAAGCCTATGATGTTACGAATTTTTTAGGATCATTGGAATGTTTTTGTATAAGCCTACCAATATCCTTGTTGCCCATGCTCATGCTCTTGATTATAATGGTTTTTAATTTTTCATATGTGGTACAATATTATTGTTATATCTACTATTAATTTTGTTTAATTATAACTCTATTCTATTAGTTAATAAACGGTCTCTATAAAAAATCGTTTTTTTAAATATATTAAGATTAATGATTTGAAGTGTATTTGAAGTGTTGGATATAAATATACGAGAAATTTTAAAGTAGTATATATTTCTCCGAACTTTAATATATTAATTGTGTAATACCGACTTCATAAGGAGTATAATAAGGAGCCACCAAAAGGCATTAGGATAAAGAAGTGGGAGTACTGATAGTTGATTATATTCCTCTTAGGAACCAACATGATGCTGGGTCAGTATTAGCAAATGAAGAAGTCATCTCTTTTACTTATATAACTTATTACCAGGATCGTAAACTATCATCAATACTTGCAAAATGTACAAGAAACATAAAACCAACGTGCATTTCTATGAGGAACTTTTTTCTAATGTCTCTTAAGTAGTTACAAATACGTTTTCTGACTGTAGTTAGTATAGTGGACCCTTATATAACAGCAGCAGTGTAGTTCTAAACTTACGTGAACTGTTAAAACCATAAATGACCAATTTAGTACGAAAAAAGGTTTGTGGTGCCAGGAAGCCAATAAATCTCATGTGGATTTTTTAGAGAAGTCATCCTCATGCACACAGTTTTTCTAACACACTTTAGCACCCTATTCTAAGCAACATTTAACAATGCTAAAGCAATAATTCTAACCGATATAAGATGAAACTTATGTATCTTATGACATATACACATAAAATTCATTTTATAAGTATAATTTTGTTTAATTAATAAATAAGAAAACACAATTTTATTTTTAATAAATGTTCTTTATGTGAACGCTTACAAAGACCCACATCTTGTGACTGATATCAGAAATCTCGGCAGGTGACAGGGATATTTAGAAGACAGCGACAAGATGGAAGGACGTGCGTCTCACAACAAGATTGTTTTGCGACACAATGAATAATAAAATTCTCAAATAGACTAAATGGCTTACGATGTACATTACAGACCTCTTATACAATAATAGCGCCTGGTAGCATACCGTACTAACTGCATAACAATGAACTGAATAATATGTCGCTTGGAGTATCGTTCGACTATAACAATAAAATTGGTCCCGCGAGAAAGATCTGTTGGATCAGGTTGACTGCGCAGGATGAGTTACCCCCACTCCTCTACATCCTGCCATACGATGCCACCTATAGAGCACGCACTGAGTCTGCTGCAATTATAAATAAATACGTTTTGTACCTTTGTATAATAATTTAAATTTTATTATGGAAAGTAGAAAACTAATGGCATTTTCATACATCGTTATACGTTTTTTGTAAGCTTTTAAATTCATAGCTTAAAATATAGTTACAGTTAGAAGTAGCTGGAAACCTCGCATCTGCATGTAATTTTGGTGTACATATTTTATACATATACAATACACAGTAGATTAGTTACAATTTGGTATTTCAAAAATTGGTGAACTTTTTTTCTGTAATTGAATAAGTTCTGAATTTCTAAATTATTTCCTTAAAAAAAAGTCTTAAAATAGGAAATGATCCAACCACAACTCATTGATAACTGTTTTTAATTCAAACGATTTTTTTAACACTTTATATTTGAGGATTACCTTTTAATTAACAGAGTAATTATAATCGGCATAAACTTCTTCATGACATTAATAAAGTGAACACACACCAAACAAGCAATCTACCTAACTATATACACAATATTTACCGACTTTAATTAAAACTTTGTCAATAATTTATATACCCAATTACAACAGTTTTAATTTCTAATTTTAATTCGGTTTTAACATCAATTTAAAAATCCAATACAGTTCCAAGCAAGGTACGTAGCATTATCTACGAGAATTTCCATATTGGGTTGTTTCCTCTCTCGCCTCATTGCCTGCCCATGGCAATGTGGTCCTTCTACACCCGGATACTAGTTAGCATTTTTTGGTGTTTACTTTCGTACGTTTTACTATCTCTTGCAACTTGATTTTCTACATCTGTTTTACTCTTTCAAATAGAATATATTTTTGTTGTTAAAGAAACTAATTTGAAAAGCAATAAAACCTTAAGTAGCTACACCAGTATTCAGTTATTGCCGTGTGGTAAAGAATACTCAATTTCTTGTCATTAACCACTTAAATACTTTCAGAGGGTAAGTACCCTACATCCCTAGTCGTATACATATAACCCCGTCCCCTCTGGAGGCTGGAAAATCCATCTTAAGGGTGCTTTTCTTAAGCTTAGGTATTTATTGAAACAGAATTCTAAATTAAAGGTAAATAAAACGACATACGATATCAGTGACATGAATAAATGAACAACGAATAAATAGCTTGATCGAATTCGGCTTAAATTTCAGATAGGATTATGTTTATTTATATTGTATAATAGCAATGCCATGTGAAAGAATGAGATACATCAAGAAGAGCGTATTTCTATTTTTCGTTTAACTATTTATTGATTCTTCTAATATTAATTGAACTTATATACTACATGAAATTTATGAATGAGTTTAGAGCAAAAAAATAGAAAATATTAATGAATTATTACTTTTAAAGGAAGGAGACAAGCATCATCGAAAACGCAAAGCCCAAACTCTGAATCACAATGACAAAACTTTGTATTTTCTGTTACCAAAGCATCCTTAACAGAGATTCTCGTCTTCAGCATTCCTAACGAACGCAACGTGAGCAAGAAACGGAGAAAACGAGATCTGTTGAAGGTAATAATAACTTAGTAATACTTTTAGTTGTACAAAAGTAAAATGAAAACTTAAAACTTCTCTTAAGTTTATGCAATGTAATGTAGTATTATGAAACCAAGTTCCACTTTATTTAAAACCAAAAAAAACTGTCGCCTGCTCAAGCATGCAGCCACAACGCCGGTGCGTTTTAGTATGCTTTGTTAATAAAATTATGCACAAAAGAACAAGACATTTTACAGAAAGTAGACATGAATCTAAATTACGCACAGTTATATATAAAACGGTTAGAATTTATATCTAAATATAGCACTCAGATTTCTTTATTGATTACTCAAAGGAAATAAAAAATAATCCGCAGTGTTGGGTCATAATAAAATATGCTATGACTATTTAATGACGTCATAAAGTTTTGAAAGAACCCTGCCGTCAAAAGGATCCTTTACGTCCATATCGGAGTAATCTTTGTCGTATATGACATACGACAGTATCCTATTATGTTATAAAACTCTACATCTACGATAACTGGTAAATTGCAACATTCACAGGCGACCTCCTTCAATGATGGCAGTATTAATAGTGCAGTGTGGTATCCTATATGTGAACAACACTGCTGCCTCATATTATGACATAACACAATCAAATTAATTTAGATAACAATCTAATGTAAATGTTTTAATATACATATGACCTACATTATATTACAATAGCATATGCATAGGATATGCAATATACATATATCTTGAATATACTATGTATATCCAAATGTTTTCTGGGAACAGTATTCAAATAGTAAATAACAAACTATTCTCTAATTATTGTAATTTTAAATTACAATTAATGAGTTTTATGATTTATGCCAGCCTTCATGTTCTGCAGCTTAGTGTACGCAATAATATCGGCAGTTTGTGCCGTTATAGACCATAGTGTATGGTTTACGAGATGATTGCTCCTGCAAATATCGGCAACTTGTTATGCAGCCCGTGTCCTAAGTGGATCTCATCTGCGTACATACGCGGGAAATATTTTTAAGGATATTCAGAGATTTTTTTACAACGCTTCACGTAAATATAACTACACTGTTATTTCTTAAATATTATTTTCACTGATTCCTTTTTCTTCAGAATGTTTTATTATTGTTAATAATTTGCATATTGTAATTATGATTGTTTACATTAAAATTTGATTAATATTAGTAACGATATTCTTAAGATTTCAGTACTACAAAATTATAATTTTAAGATTCTTCCAATAATCAAAAAATGGACCGTTTTATATGGACCGTATGTTTAGCGGGATTTAACCATAGAGATATAAGATTAGATTGTTCAAGAGGCTGAATACTGTAATATAAGCAAAGAGAGAGATAGCCACGAATATCCTCTGTGTCTCTTTCGAGCCGAGTACTGTGATTGAAATCCGCGTTAACGAAAATATAGCTATAATAGTTGTCGGTGTCTTTATTCATTATCTGGACGTTAAAATGCCTTGTATATATTACTTAAAATTTACTGTATGCTACACTAACTATTTACAAATATTTTTATCTTTATTTTTAATTTAACAATAGCGTCTGCTTGCTTGTTTATCCTCTACCATACCGCCAATCAACCAAGCCAGTAAAACCATAATATTTAATATATATTATGAATGAAATACACTTTTGTATGTTAATATATTTATATATACGAGTACGAGTAATATAATTCAGCAAAGAGTTGTTTCGTTCCGTTAATGAATTTCTTGTGGTTCGCTGCTTACGGAACATGGGATCGACGCATACTAATTTCATAACGATGTAATGGAATTACTCCTACTAAATATATACAAGAAAATTTATTTAATATTGTACACACAAACACAAGCACAGATTCAGGTTTTGAATCGTATTATTAACATTGTGTACAAAACATAAATTCAAAACACAAAGTATTTCGACTTTACACAGGGAATAACGCCTAATATTAGAGCGAGGATAATGTAAATCCGTCAAGGAAAGTTAAGCTGAAACGTGACTACAATGCCAAGAAGGACATAGGCTGTATCCTGCAAGAACTGATGATATCCTCAAAGAGTAGCGATGATACTGTACTTGTAGGCAAGGATAAAGGAATGGGAAACTACCACGATCATTTAAATGAAGATGATCCTTTTTCCAAAATGGTTGCATCTATGTCGATGAAGGTATAAATCGTGTGCTACTACACATGAATCCTAACTAATCAAAGAGAGAACAGAAATAACATAATTTTAAATTTTACTTTTGAACACGAATAAATAAATGTTTTTTATATTGTATAAAAACGAGTACAAAACTAAAACTTGTTACTGCAACTCTTAGATTGAAAATTGGCTTGTACTGCATGTTTCACACTAACTACAGGCTAGTTCCAAGATACATTTTTTACATGTGCTGGAGCAATTATAAATCTGACTGCAAAATGTAATAGATAATATAAAGCCACTTATTTAAAAAATGTGTCTAAATAATATTTAACGTGTGTATAATTTTAGAGAGTATTAAAAATAAATGCAATATTTGGTCTGCCATTTCAGTGTCTAAAACTAAATTTTTAATATTTAAAGCAAAAAACTTAAAAGTAACTTTTCGGTTCACAACAAACTTTTTATGCAGCAAACTTCATGTCATTCGAAACAAAATATAAATCTTTAAAAACTTTAATTTAGAAATGAGCTTATCGTTGTTTTTAAGATTTTATACAAAAAACTTATAAAGTTCTTTCTAAAGAAAATGATGCAGGTGAAACAAATACAAAATGACGACGGCTAAATCTGACTTTTTATGGCAACGGTGATGTTGTAGTGGATGGAACTGTCTTTATAAAATATTCTCGCTTGATGTCCTGCATAAATTATAGGTAACTTTGACAAAAATCGAACTTAGTGATAAAATAGTAATGGATGGAATTTATAATCGGGTTAGAAAGCGGAAACACTACCGGAAAGGAAGCGGAAAACGAGGATGACATTCAACGTGTATCTATATTTATGATAAAATCGATATAACCGTATTGATAAAATTTACCTTATGATTCACGTAACTTGAGAATATTATTAATTTAAAACCACCTTATGATTTCTTCTTCCTTGTTACATAAACCAAAAGAATAAGCTTTTAAAAACATCGTATCTAAAGCTTAAGATTTTTTACGATTCAAAATATAACTTAAACCCACTCACTGTTTGAATATTTAATTTACTATTTTTATTTAATATTGTAAACTAGATTTCAATCGGTTTTCGTGTAAGCATTCCTTTTCACATTTGTGTTTTAATTTAACTTTAGTTAATTTAGTTGGTGCGCAACGTTAGTAATATAAATTTTGACAATTCGACAAAATTGTATGTGAAATAATTAAAATTACTATTTTTAATAACAATTACTAACAGAAATTGTTTTCACTTCTATATTTTTCAAAAACTGATATTGAATTTCTTTTAAAAGTAAATCTTACTGCATTTGGACAGATTGTCACATTTTGGAGGTTATAATAAACATTGGACCTTGTAAGGTTCTAAGAAAATTAAGAAAACTTCAAAAATAAATTAAATTAAAAGTGATACTGTGAATGACTACGCGTATTGCCACATGCTAAACAATTTAAATTAAATACAAAATGCAAAATTAAATTAAAACAGTGAGTGAGAATGATACTTTATGGTTTACAAGACTAATGATAAGAAACTATTTACTGATAATAAAAGAATTAGAAAAATGAAGAATCAGTTTTTCCGCTTTTGTAAGCTCATATGTATTAACTCTTATTCCATAACGTTTACATCATCAACAGGTCTAATGTATTCATATATTTAAAACTTGACTTTAGTCATAAAGTCAACATCAGTCACTCTTTCTGCAACACATCACCCCTCCCTCCACCTCCACCAATCCCATTTTACCCCGACCTAAATGTTTCGATGTACGCCTCGGATAGAACTTCGTTTATAACTTTTATTTTATATTTGACTTTTGTTTATCATCTTAAAATATAACATTTTTCTTCCAGAAAGCAAGCATGTTGAGTGTTATCAGAAAACACGTCTGATTTAAACATACATTACTCACAAGAAAGTCGACTTCTCGACCTCTCACCCTTGTAAACCACCCTAGCCCTCCTGTTAGTACAATACCATCCCCCCAACCCCTCTTGTAATGTAGTGGTTGTGACTTACCAATGCGAGAAACTCGATTCTGTTGCTCTTACGAAAATCTTATGAAGGTACCGCGATTGTATATATTAAGAAGACGTTCTACAGTGGGGTGAATAACTAGAGAAAAAAAAATGCTTATTCGAATTTTTTAAATTGTGAAGATTTACATAAATATTAAACTTTTGATTTTTCTTTCTCAAATTTTTGGTTTATATTAATATCAGATGACATCAAGAAATTGTGATGAGAAATTAAATTTGGATACTTAGAGGACCATTTTGTTGCAATTTACAGTGACCTTATGTTAGATGAGATTTATGATCAAATTATAAAATAAATCATATTCTTCTCTTATCTATATCTATCTCTTCGCCGATTATTGTCCTTTTCGACTGCTTTAAAATAAATTGTAAAGGCTCTAGCCAATGCAATCACACAAGGATGGAGGATCTCATCCCCAGTTGTAAGTTAAATATGAATTAACCAATCCTCACTTTACAGCTACATCTCCAAGAGAAAGTAACGAGGCTAAGCATAAGTATTTTAATATTGTATTTTAAAAATCATGCAATCTACAATCGTTTAAATTCACCATAATTAATACATATTAACACATAATTAACATATTAATTTTGTCCAAATATGAATTTGAAGCATTTGTATAGCATTATCAGTTTGTGTAACTGAAACAAGACGAGAAACTTTAAGACTTTATTTGTTATGATGAATTAAAGAAACCATTCTTTCTTAATTGTAATTCTTAATTTCTTAAAAATCAAAATCAATCAAATCATATAATAATTCTTATTAATTTCATAAAATAACCAACTGATCGCAAAACTTGTGTTAATCATTTCTAATAATACTTTCTTGTGGGTTATATTCAAGTGTATCTCCAATATTTATCGGTAAAGTATTTGCATAAACCAATTTCCTGACAAAATCCGACTTTTTACGAATTTTCCGGGGTTTGTTGAATTCTCTATAAGGAAGCCATTTCTATTGTAGGTTTATTTCATAATAAAGAGGCTGGCAAACACATAATCCTTCAATGTCTCGTAAATGACGTATTTCCAAGGTGATTTCTTTGTATAAGCTTTTCGGCTTTTCTTATTCTGGGATATGGTAAATAACTCGCTTTTGTAAATGTCACCGGAAAACTTTACGTCTATGTTGATTGAGGAAAAACCAACAAATACACTAAGGGCGCTTACGAAAACATGTTGGAAAACATTTTACATGACTATGAATATTTACTAGTAATTTTAAGAAAATATCAAACTGCAAAACTGACTATCTATACGTATAAACTAATACAGCATTACTGCTAGGCAAGTTAAAGTAACTAGTGATATAGCTTTGGTAGTATGAAACATTTACTTATAAGAAGTATTAAAGCTACATTTCTAAACAGAATATTACCGAAATTTCTGAAGCAACCTTACTTTAAACTAAATCTACTACTAGTTGTAGTTCATTTATGTGAGAAGTAATAATTCTTAAAGAGGGTGAAGGTGAACGGAAAATGAGAGGAAGAAAATCTTGCAATGCCATAAAGTCACACGTCAAATGTAACATTCTGAATGACTCTTTTCCCTCACCCTTCTAAAAGGGCGGTAAAACGGGAAGGAAACAGGAAATAAGAAAATAGAGTCAAGAATACATTGAATGGGCGTGAGAAATGGTTAAGATCGAAGTACGAAATACGAGTACGAGTACTATGCGAATAGAAGAAATATTGGAGGTTGAATTGAGGGGAATTGAGAGTGACATTAGGTGAGAGTACTAGAAGGAAGGCTGGTCGGGAAGGGGTAATACGGTTTGAATGAACTAGGGGTAGTTATACTGATAATACGATTTAAGCTGTAATGCAAAAATGTATACCTAAGATCTGCAGCGTACGTTTTGTTAAGGTGTGCTAAGGATGAAAATCTTATTCTTTGTTTAGTAGTGGTATTTGCTACTACACAAGCCTGTGCAAATAAATGCAAAGTAGGCATAATTTCTATTTAGTAAAACAGAAGCATATTAAGGTCGCGGTGGTGTGCGTAAACGTTATAAGCATATGTGTAGTGTACATGTATTGCAACTAGGCAACGTAATATACTGTCATAATATGCGCGTGTTAGGCTCTCCGCACACGAAGCGACTGGTTGCAAACCTTAGCCCCGAATCTACCCAAAGCGAATGTGATTACAACTGTTGTTAGTGAGAGATGGAGATATGAGATAAAACACGAGAAAGACACACGAGTCGGCTGATTGCAAACTAAACGCGAAACGAAGTTTTTAACGAAAACAAGCACGAGCCATGTCGAGCCGTGTATCGTGACTCTATAGAATTTTTAACAATAGCAAAACAGGGGATTCTATTGTGTTATATTTGATTGTATGTATGTATTTAAATACTTTTCGTACACATCTCTGTTGATGATGTCATCATGAAACCAACAATGCCCTGCGACCGAGAAATCTAGTCGCTGAATATATGCTCAAAACCAGTTTAAAATTAGTTTAGTTACGTTCGTGCCGTGTATTTTATCTCTCTCGTAAACACGTTTGTTCTTTTACTAACAACATAGTTGTAAGGTCATTCGGTTCGGGCAGATTCGGAGCTAAGGTTTGTAACCAGTCGCGTCGTGTGCTGAAGGCCTTAGAATGTGAAATATATGTATTGCTACAGTACATATATTGAATATAGTATCCGAAAAAATTAAGTGTACATAACCAATTCAAAATCTAGTAGCGTCGAGCAGTAAACAACCTTAAAACAAAGTGATAATACAAATGAAAACGAAAATGAAAGTGGGATCTTAAGACGCAAAGAACTTTATTGCTGTTTTAAAGTTGTAGAAACAAATCATCTAAAAACTATTTAAAAATATCAGTTTCTAAAAAGAGGCTGGAGGCTCATATATACATATATACATATATAAATATATATATATATATATATATATATATATATATATATATATATATATATATATATATATATATATTCCTTATGGTTAATGCTACTCGTAGGTTAGACTTTAATAAATCCAATAAGGATTCAGTAAAAAAGTAGATCTTTGTCCGATGAGAATAAAAGGGAAAAATCTCGTTAGTAAAATGAAAATGGAGACCGTTTTCACCTCGAACCGTGTCATAAGTCACTGGATATAATCTGCAGGGTGGCAACGGGTGGTTACTGTGTACACCACACTGTACAGCAGTTGCAGGAGTCGGCAACATAAATATCCCGTTGCTTTTAATATCAGTCCAATACTTAAATGTAATGTTGCAGCTTTTTTTATATAACTACAGATACAAATTTTTAGTAATGTTTGATTTATTTTTTTGATAACAATATAAGAGGAACAATCAGAGCTGAAAAACATTAGAATTGAAGATCATAGCTCCAACCATAAATCCGTGGTTCCCGTAGTTCAATCTTTAAAAGAATAATAAAAACTTTGGTATCCGAGAAAAAAAAAGATTTTCAAAATTGTGCCAAATAACACAAATGACAAATGTTCGTAGCATCACTCTAACTCTCCCTCCTAGCGTATAGTCCAGCGTAGCCTTCTACCGAATCTCTACACCCCCTCCCTTCCCCCCAATAAAGTCACGTAATTTATGGTAGTCAGCGCTACGTAGCATGACTTACCATAAAAATAACGCAAACGTTAGCTGAATTTCTCATAAGAGTTTCACGGTTTGCTTTATATACCGCTTGCGTTATTTTAAAATAAATGATACAAAATACGGTAATTTGTACTCTATTAAAATCTATATCAAACAATTTAAGCAAAGAGAAAGAAAAAGGTTAGCAAACACTGATACAAAGCTTAGATTGTAGGTGGATGTATTCGTACAAGAAGAGGGACATATATTCCGTATTGAATTCACGTTCATTCAATGAATAAAATGGAGTACAAAATATACGATTGCCTTTTCAGATAAGAATTGGTTTTATGTGTGTTGTATGACTTTGCATTTCGAAATTGAAAAATAGAAAAGTCAGTAAAATAATTACTAAATACTTATATGAATGCTAGCTGCAATTTTATATTAAGCTTTTAATTTAAACCTCGTTGAAGTCAAGTCACTACTTATATTTTTATAAGGATAAATATATTTTAAGAGTATGTCAAAAAAAAAAGTATCCTTGATCAGTAAGCGGATTCGATCTAAGAAGCCGAAAGAAAAAAATTTTAACGTGAGAAAAACGTTAACGTTTGTGGAGGACGTAAATGAAAATAAAATACGAAAAACATCGAAGCAAATGATATTTCTTTCTATTTTCTTGTGCCTCCTTTTTTCTTACTGTTTCTGTAATGCTTATTCCTCTCATTTCTACCATCACATTTTGTCTGTCTTTATTATTTATCCTTTTCAAAAGTATGCCGTTAAATTTTACAATTTGCAGACGTTTCTTTTCACAATTCATTTTACTGTTTCTTACGGAGGAGGCGGATGTGTCTTCTTCTTTATTAGTTATACTACCTTTTATTTATTCTGTTGTTTTCCTTTCTTCTTTATTCCCTCATTTGTGCCTTCAATGCCTTTTCAGTAATAGTTTCTAATTGTTACTGATATCGCAACATGCCCCAGTTTACCGCAATATTTAGAACGCATAAGATAAACTAACATCAAGCATCAGTAAATACAAATAATGAATGTTATTATCGTATGATATGCGTAAAAATGCGTATAAACATTTTACAATATTCTTATTTCAAGCGTAGCACAGAATATAAAGTTAACGATATACGAAAAACATTTTTCACGGTGCCAAGCTTTCGTTATCGTAATAAATCTTAGCCGTTAAATAAAATACCTTTTTCGGACAGAGATTTTGTTACCAGATTCTATGTTTAAATTAAATATTTAAGTATATTCAAAACACATTAACGTCCTATTCTGAATAAGTATTATGTAAAAGGAAAATTGAAAAAAAGGAGAGAAAACTGTGTCTGCTTTCCCTACAATGATTTTGATATCAGTGATCTTGATTCTTATCTTAGAAGGTGTATTAAATGAAAAGCGAAAACCCCGTTGAATACTATACTCGTATATAAAATGTATCCGACTAGGCTGCTCACCAAATTCAGCATTCAAGTATTCTTACAATTATAGAATGCGGAAATTTTCTTTTGTGAAAAGTATTAAAATTAAAAAACAGAATACATTTATAACTGGTTACATTTTTAAGTCAGATAATTGAATTGTGTATTATCTATAGCAGTTATTCATCTTATGCCAATTTTCTGTTAATAGTGGAACTGAAGTAGTTTGACTGTAACGCATTTTAATGCAATAAGAATCTAAACTGAAGGCTAACGGCAGAAAGCAAGGGTGACCTAACTAACACTTTTGCTAAAATGAAGTCATTGCTTTAAGCGAAATAGCCATATGCCAACGTATCAGGAGAAAATTCCCAAGCAACATTTTTAACTACGTTATTTATTTAACTACATTTATAATAAATTCGTTAATTTATTATAATTTATATTTTTATCAAATTAAATTGATTCTGTACTTACGTAACATACATAAACTTATTAAACAGTGGTGTAGTATGCATATATGAGACCACGACCCCACAACATAAGTTAAATTCAAAAAAAATATATATAGTATGTATTCTACTTGATTTTTTATTACACGTAATATATTAACCGCATTAGCTGGAAGAATTTGCTAACAAATTATTTATATGACGACACTATTTTGTAGAACTTAAGTTGCGAAATTTTGATAAAAATAATCCTTAGAATAATTGTCTAATATTAAAGAGCATCATCAAGATTAAGAGCCTTATTCTGAATTTAATTGGGTAAATAATAGAACTTATGAATCTATTGTCAATTGTTAATCATAATAATACTCGCTTGTCTCCACTTAAGGATTGCAAGCTCTAGAATTGCAACATAAATAACTTAAACTATTCTTGCAACATAAAATAAATAAATTTGTCTGCTACGCGAACAGATAGTATGTATGTACGTACGAGTATATTCAAATAGCAAAAATAATTATCATAAAGAAAAAGTTTTCTAATTTATTTGGTAAACAATTTCCAATTCAAGTTTTAAAAAGTTCTGTTATTTTAAAATTGAATTAAATAACGCACTTAGCTAAATGGAATTTCCGTAAATCGACACCCTAAAAAGAAGATCATATCGCAAGAACCAGCTGGTTTACAAAAAGATTTACTTTCGGCTGAATATATCAAGCATACCAAGTAAACTTATATTTATGTACGAGTATACTTCCGTTTCAAAATATCTTTATACACTTTGATGTTTTATGTGTATTGGAAAAGGAGCAAAGACATTGGATCTAACAATGTAAGGGCCTTGTTCATTAAGCTAATTAATTTGTTAATGTTTAATTTGTTTGAACAAAAATATCATAATTAGTTTAATGTATACTGTGAGAAGAATGCAGTAAAAATTACTATGTGTCATAATATTTTAGAATCAAATAGAAATTACTATAGTCATTACTATAATCCAAAGATTCCAATCTAACATGCTAAAAATTGTCACGAGTAGATTTTTATATGTGCCTAATATTATAATAAACCGTGATCTGGAATAAATAGTTATGTTTAAATATATGAGTACACTCCTACGTTCAGCAAAGTATACCCAGCTTGATAGTTTCCCAGTTCTTGAAATATTTCAACTTCTCAGACAAACATGATATTTTCAGCATAGCTGACAGTTATCTTCAAGATTCAACTTTTAACTTATAACTTTATACTCGTATGTTTATAGTATTAACAGAGGTCTGTGAAACTTATTCATTTGTCGAAACTTTCAATGACGAAGTAATGGGGATGGGATCGGGATATAGGAAGAAGGAATGAGTCAGACGAAATCAAAGTCCTGAAAACTCGTTCCTCAAAAACGGTAAGTTGCATCCACTCGTTCCACAAGTTTCAAATCATTTTTGATAAAATCATTTGAAGTTAAAAATGAAAAATAATAGAGTGATATTTGTGTACATCTCCAGGTATTGTAAGTTGAGAAGACTCCTAAGTCTGTAACCTGTCACTGATTACATGAATTTGACAACTTTTCGAAGGGCCTCAAGTTTTTCCCTCATGAGTGGCACTGCTTTTATGTTACCTAATCTTCAATGTACATATAAGCTCTAAAATTTTATAACACATTAAATTAGTGTACAACAAAAATAGTTGTACTTATTAGCGAATCATACGTTATGAGAAAAATGTATACTGGATATCCTATGTATATGCTGTTGCGATGTAAAACCTACACTGTATGTCATACGTATGTGCAAATGCAAAGACATGTACATATTTAAGCATTACAACATGTACATAATATGTACATGAATGTACTGTCATGTTTATTCCTTTCATGTACATGCATTATATATACAGGATATTATTTTCACATTATGGAACATATATGAATATACATTGAACATCTAATATTATGTAAGTAGTACTTGGGTATTTGATTAAATTGGAAATATCTGAAACCAATTTATTTCAAATATGAATAGTCTTTTAAAATTGTTTTAAAGATCTATATTTGGAGAACCACTGTCACCAGCCTAAGGAAATATAAAACGTCACCGCTTTCTTCATCGGATTCTTTTGTTCATATCCTTCAACATTTTACATACCCTGATTATGTCTCATTTGACGTGAATGCCAGAATCGTTACGTTCTGTGCAGAGAAGAAAGATCAAAGATCTTGCAATAAATATTCCAGGCAAAACACACTCTAAGACAATATCTACTTCCTTCTTATAAAATTATATCACATCAATTTTATAGAAAATAATGTCATATTGATCGTATTAAACATTTTACATTATGTAAATTTTTTGAATCATAAGAGCTTTTGGGACCCTATAAAAGCTTAACAGGTCAGCCTGCAGGTCAATCCGTTCAATCTCCCTTTCCACTGTCGGTCCTTTTATCCCGTCCCTTAATGCCCCATGCCCTTGTACGATGAACCCTTAAAGGTCCGCTTAACCCCTTTTTCTGCAGTCCGCAACCCGATCCTGGTGACGGCGAAGGTATAAGAGTTGATACCTGAATCGAATATATGATAAGCCCCGGTGTGTAGGTATATATAAATGTCTCCAAGTTTAATACAGGGTATTCTATGATACACTCCTGTTAATAATTAGATTCAGTGATAATATCTTTTATCTGATTTAAATTTAATATATTACGAGATTCATTAAATTATATACCAGAACCGAGAGCGTCAACAAACTTTTCAATAGAAGTACGGTTTGCAACCTTACTTGCACTATCAGAGTTACGGTTTAAAACTTGACTAAATTTTTGAATAATACAATATTATTAATAAAATATTTCTTCCTTGCTATAACACTTGATCTAGAATTTCATTTTCGAATAACAAATTTATTTTGATCTCTCATGAAAATAAATAAGAACAATTTTTAATTTAGATTAGTTAGTTAGTTTAGAATATTTTTGGGTAATTTAAACAATTTTACTTGAACTGAAAAAGCTATTAAAGAGACTAATATTAAAAGGTGTTTATATGTATTTACTGTATGCAAATACTTTCATTCTCTTGTATATTTCACAAAATATCAAGACAATTTCCACGACTAAATGACCACGGTCATGTGCCACTGGTCAAACATTTGATCATAAAAACAAGAAATAAATTGTTACTTTTTTGTTAAATTCAACTCGATTTATTCAATTTTATCATTTGATTTTCTTTACGCTTCATTGAACTTATGTAAATATGCAGTTGGCAGACTTCTTCTTCGTTATTTACTTGTAAACTCATATTTCTGCACCTGACCAAGTTGAAAATATTGTAAGTAGATATAAAAAATATTTATTTCTAACTGGTATAAAATCAACACATTAGCCCGGAGCATAGATGCTTTAACGAAAGACTGTAATTACTATATCGAATTTCTATACATTCATATATACTTTTATATAATTTTTATATATATAACATTTCATCCTGCATATGTTTGTTAATGTTATAGTCCAAGATCCCAGAGCCGGCAGACATCAACAAAATGTGTAAATGTGTTTACAAGAGAACAAACCGATCCAAGAGGCCAAACATCCCCATGACCCAATTTTAATATCGCTATGAGTAGGAGCGAGAGGACATTATCCGTGCACATGAGAGTGAGTGAGACCTTGATTACATGATACCTGGAAAATGGCCGCCAGGACAAACTAACAGGTAGGCATACGATTATTGTACATACTAACACTACTCAATCTTACACATTTTGTTCATCAGAAAATAAGTGATGTCTGCCGGCTCTGAGATCTCACTCTATTAGTAAAAGTGGAGATAGTTGCATTTTTATGAATAAAAGCTTGGCAATTTCATAAAAAAATTCTGTATATAAAATTCAACATCTTGTGCCACCAGTGCCTTGTGCTTTGTAAAATTTATTTTGCTCCGCCACTGACAGTATATATACTAATTCGGAAAGCTCTTCTTTCTATGTACGAGTATATGTAATAGTACATAACGGCGTGCTTCATATTACATGAAGTATTATTAATTCAGTTTCAATATTTTTTTATATATTTAACAAATATAAGTAAATAACATCTAAAACGTGATCTGGTAACTTATCAGTAAAACATTTTGATTCCAAACTGTGTCTATAGAATTTCCAACATCCGAAAAGCTTTTCTTTCGTAAAGCTCTGATGCGGATGAGATGTTTACAGACTAAACTAACTCGATTGCTTGGATTTCAAACCATGTCCCCGTAGAGCATACCTCTATGGTACAGTGAGAGATAAAGATAAGAAATAAAAAAAAAATGTTAAGAAAACTGAAAACGTCTGATTTTATCTTAGATTCTCCTAGAATCAAGCAGACTTCTTGGTTTTTTCTTTAGTTAAAGATCAAATCGGGAACATCCGTGTGTGAAATAAAAACTTAATAGCAACAATGAGGTAACATTGATGTAGAACAAGAGTTTAATTACGAGCTCCTGGGTTATGAATTATTCATATACTAACGAGAGTTAAGTTTGTTGAAAAATTTGAATTATTAATTTATATTGAAAGTAATGAATATGCATTGCAAGTAAGGACAGTCTAAGGTTTGTAACTGTGCTAAATTTTGTAAAATTTCAATCTCTGTAAAATTATGTGGAATATTTAACAACTGTATTAAATATTATGTTATAGTTTTCTGAATTAACTCTTTTTGGTGTAAAAACGAACAAAGCTCGCAAATACGGTCTTAGTGGCCCAGTCATTTAAGCTTAAATTAGGTAAGAATCTCGGAATTCGAGATACCCAGCTGTAAGTCTGTAAATACTTGTATATTGACACCCTAAAGTTGTCTCAAAACCTACATATGGTTTATACACCCTACCATATGTAGGTTTTGAGACAACTTTAGGGTGTCAATATACAAGTATTTTCAGACTTACAGCTGGGTATCTCGAATTCCGAGGTGAACTTACTATAATGACTGGGCTGTAGTATTACTTCGTAGGAAAAAATCCATGATTTTTAGACCAACCTTCAAACGATATGCGTCAAAATTTCACGAGATTTTGACCATTAGATTATAATTAGGTTATAATGTTTTGTGATTTTCAAAACAATGAAAAAATTTGAATTTCGTTTGTTGATAAAGCATTGATTTTTGTTGTAAAAAAATACCATTCAAGCAAAGCGTGACGAATGTTACTCGGACTACAGAAAATATGGTGAATTTTACTAAATAGAATTTTTTCACATTGGACATCGACCATTCTTTCAAACGTATGATTAAATTAAATTTAAAAAAGTACGAGTACTAGATAATTTCATATACAAACTAAATGCGTATAATTTCTTACTTTCTGAAGATTTGTTTCTGAGCAACAGTGATCAGATGGTAACCACGAAAGACGTTTCTCAAAAGGCGATCTGCTCAAACCATTATCTCTACCATATTAATAAATATTATTCAATAAATAAATTGTACAAGATATTCTTAAATTAAATTATTTAAAACCACGCTTTTTTTCAGAAAAAAAATCACTAAAATATAAAAAATTAATTATGTTTGTGGCATTAAACTATAGCGTCCTCTACATCATTTGGGTAGTCAACAGAATAAAGTTCTCTCTCAGTAAAATCCCTCACATGAAACGATCTATTTTTGTTGGTACTATTTGGTTGGAAATAAAGCAGGGGTTGTTTCCATTATCACAAAACTAAACATGTAGTTTACAACCATCGTGCACATAAACGACAACTACAAGAGTATTTTCACTAAACTGCAATGTTGCAGGAGACCATTTAGTATTAAAACCCGTTTAAAAGTTTTATAGTACATGTCCTAAAAAGATAGTTCTTATCAAGATGCTCGGAGGTAACTGAGCACAAATAAGAACGACAAAAACGAAATAAGATTTGATGTGTAGTGGAAAGCCAACTGGAAAACTAAAGCCCCGTAGACAAAGATATAACTTTAGATATTTAATATTTCTAAAAAATATATTTATATGAAAGATTATTCAACATATTCGTATAGCGTATTCACATTCTGAAAGAGTTGCCCTAGATTTTATCAAATAAAATAATTTTCTAAAATTTTATATCAAAAGCTCTTCCAACAACATGAAATGCCGGGCTATACAAGTGCATCTTATTGGTCCATTCATACAAAATGCATTTCTTACAATTTTCTAAATGGTTTACTAGATCAGCTGATTCTGATGATGCAATATGCAACTCATAATACATTATACGGTCTGTACAGACAGTAGTTTCAATTGAACCAGCCTCCTGTTCCTCCTTGTCGGACTGCTACGGACCCTTGTCCATTGAGAGTTCTATTAAGATTCTTATCTATCGTCTCCAAGTCGTTGTTATCATTGAATGTTGCATCGTTGAACTTTAGAATTGGACATCAATATCAATGGTATTCGTTATACGACTGAATGAAACTCAACGGACGCGAATGTGAACGGCTCGATACAGAAAATGAGGATTCTATATTACTCGATTTCATTTTCATTATCATTATTTGATTCATGACCTTTTTCCTAAAGTCTGATATTTTACAAGTTATTCTTATATTTTAATAAACAGATGTCGTTTGTAGACTTCTGGTAATAACTTTAACAGTGTTCGTGACAGATCACGTGCTAACTCGCTTCATCATGAATAACTACGCCTCGTTGGTGTATGGGATTTAACAAATAATAATTACCGACAATATATGTGATTATAAATTGATACACAGGATTATTACCTTTATATTACTCTCCTTTCTTCCTCAGTCATCTCTGGTTCCCGCAATTAACTTTTAACATATGAAGGAGCAGTATCCAAAAGAAATCCATCATGAAGAAATCTTAGACCTCCAACACCTTTCTGAAACAGACTCCAAAATCTTTAAAGATTAATAACAGTTTACATATTAAAAATTGTTAAAACATCTGTAAAGTAATTTTTCAGTTAGTGGGGCCCATGCTTAGAAATAAGTTCCACTTACTTGGGGCTCAATGTTACAGCTGTAGGAACCTGATGTGAGCCTGAAACAACAAGAAGAAATTGTTAAGATTATAATAACTTTATTACCATAGAAATAGATTAAATTTTAATCATCTATATATGAGATTAGTTTAGAATATTACCTTTTTATTTAAATCCTGAAGCCGGACGCCTCCAAGCGTGATCAGGAACTGCTATATCCTTCCTGATTTAAACAGTTCAACAATGTACTTACACTAAACACTACACAAAGTCTATGCAAAAGCGGCACTTGCACAATAATCAATTGTTAAATTGAATTGTCTTCTACAGCAGTAAAAACCCGGTAAGAAATCTGTAATAATAAAAAAAATTCATTAGATTATAATATTTTGTAATCTATATTTAAATCGCGCTAATAAAATATGAAATGGAAGTAACAATTAGTTAGTAGTTAGTAATGTTATGTAGAAGGAACATAACAATTCTTCGAAAAAAGAGGAACATTGAATTAACAGAAACAATCTAGCTGCTAAACACAAAACATGGATATGTATTATTTTACTTAACCAAATCCTAATAATATTTATTCTAAAGAAGGGCCTTATTCTATTATTTTATATCTATTCTTATTTAAGTTAATCATTAAAAACGTTTTTTTTTTTTCAGATTTAAATATCATAAATCCATTTTGGTCAGACGACCATCTTATGTTACAAGTATTTTACTCATGAGCGGAACATCAATAGGATGATTGGAATGGTAGTCACACGTGCGTTACAGAATCCCAGTAATATGTACTTTCTGTGTTACCCTGGTAATATCAACACAGAACTAGAACTAAACTGGACTTACAATGTCTTCAGCTTTTATTTTTCTTGCATTGAACTTATCCTACTGCATCCACCGCCCACTCCACCTTGTCTTTACAATCTGCCCTTCACCTTACCCTGCCCACCCAACCATTTCTTCTACTCTTTATACTCGATACAAGTCAGTTGAATTTTGCAAAGTCGTTCATTTTATTGAATTCCATTTAAACGTCAGACCCCGTAGATTTAGATTTAGTTATATATAAATACCGGTGACAATTTATCAATGTTAAATCGTTCTAATGACGTCATAAAATAACAGCAATTCAAATAAATCGTTTAATTTAAATATTTTGTTGTTTATTGATGTTTAATTTTATTACGATTTAAACATTTTAAAAGATAAAGAGAAATGGATAACTAATCTTGATCAACCGTTCATACCGCGAGCAATGGCTTGACAAGTGTTAGGCCGTCTGCAGACGGGTCAACTGATTTCAAACTAGCCGCGCAACAAAGTCGAGTCGGGTTTCGTGACTTTATAGAATTTTTAACAATAGCATAATAGGGGATTTTATTGTGTCGTATTATGAGGTATTTGTATGTATGTATGTATTTAAATACTTTTGAAAAGTATTTGAGCACACCTCTGCTCATGCTGTTCACCATGAAAAGTCCTGTAATTGTACGTAATTGCCCTGCGACCTAGAAACACAGTCGCTCAAAACCAATTTCAAATCAGTTATTTTTCATTTGTGCCGTGTGCGTTTTCCCTTGTCATAATCCCATAATTCTCATAATACAGTTCCATTCTCAGACGTTTAAAATCAGTCGACCTTATTCGGACTCAGTATTTTTCCATTAAAAAGCAATGCTTTATCAAGACACTGAATTCAGATTGTATCATTGAAAATATCAGAATAGCGTTACTAAAATCTCTGTAATTTGTAAACTAATGGTTGGAATGTTTTAAAATTTTAACATATATAGTTTCAAGGTTAGCACTATCTAAAAATGTAATAGTGACGCCTTCTATATGTATATGTATGTATATATATATATATATATATATATATATATTTATTTATTTATTTATATACAAGTTGAATAAGTTTACCAATAAATATCTTTAAAGTTATAAATTCAGAATGAAATAAATAATGTAGAATACGTTTTTCGAGTAAAGTAACAATAAAAATAAACTCAGTGCACTTTATATAAGTCACAGCATCCGCCATAGTCATGTACCATAGTTGGTGTTAGTACTCGTCGGTAAGAAGTGCCAGTGCTAGTGTGAACAGGGTGTCCCTATTATTTTTATATTTGTGATCTTCCGAATGAAATGGATTCTCTTCGCATAATGTAACAGCTGCATTTTATGTGATAATGGCTTTTAAAATTGAATTTGATGATGCGTTAACAAAGAAACGCATTGCTTTTGTTGCTATTGGAAATTAGTGAATACAGTATCGTGCTTACCACCTGCTTTTAACACTTATGTATGTACGAGTATGATACTTATTATATTTATAACTGTCAGAAATACTTCAAGGGTTATTGATTTTGAAACAGATTGTACTTGAATACGTGATACATCGCCTAGCGCGTGAGACAGATACTCAGTGCAAACTATATGGAGAATCTGGCGTTGACCGTACATTACACGAGAATGAAGGTTACCGGGGCTTGCTGAAATAACATGACACGGCCGGTCGCACTTGTGACGCGTCAGTTATTGTAAGATTATTTTTGTTTACATAATTTGGGATGGTATTTGACTTTTTATACTTAAGTGGTTTCAACCTGGACTGTATTTATCCTTTTTAGTAAGCGGCCATGAATCCGTTAAAGCAAGTTAGTCCTGCTTGGAGTTGAGAGTGATGATAGGTGCAGATGTGGTGAACGGGAAACACTGATGCATATATTGAAAGAATACCCAGACAACTATGAAGCGAGAGTAAAATTTCAAGATAGAATGAAAGTCAGAGAAATTGGAAGTCTGGAGTATCTAGTAAATGAAGAGATTAGGTATCGATATTACAATGAGTATGCGAAGGATATTTATGAAACTAGAAAAATGCTATTGAAGAATGATGAAGTAAGAAGAAAAGGAATGCAGAGACAGTAATAGGAAGTGAAGGAGAAGAATTAGAGCAAGGGAATTGGGATAATTTCACGGCGGATGAGATTGAACAGTAAATTAGATAAACTGAGTTATAATAAGTTCTTTTGTACATCTTTTATTTGTTCTTATATATTTATATATGAATGTAATTGAAATGTAAAAAAGTAAGGGGGATAGAATAAGTGGACAAATATGGGAGGAAGCGTGTGAGGTGCTAATAAATTTAATAAATGAAATGTGAATCGTTACTGTGACTGTGATTGTGAATAGTTGGACCGCCAAGAGTATAAATTCTCTATAAGTTAGTAATTTCATTTACTGCAAGCTGGTAAAGTGCACTACCAGTTCTCGTAGCCAGTAGCCTACAGTTGACAACTGATTTGTCTATTTTTCTAATTCATATTGGGAATTGAAAGTTGAGGCGTTTATTGAGATTTTAATTGTGTCCATTTTTTCCCTATATTTTCAAAATTACAGGATTCTCTATGAAATAGATAATTCTCAAAAATATTGATAGAGCCGTTTTTGAGGAAGACTTCTTAATGAGATTCTTCTCAAACCACGTGTACAAGGTACACATTAAAATCCATCAAAATGTTTCTCCTTTAAGAAATTAAAACCTCAGGGAGACACTCATGTTTATTGTATTCCCCAGATTTTCTTATTTCTATTCTTTTCCTTTTTTCGCAACGGCGCCTCTCTTTCTTTCTCTACGAATTATTTATTGATAATGATATTGCTTTTAGAAATTACACAAAGAAGGTTACATGAATTTTTCAAAACACATCACGAGACGACCATCATAACATTGGATTTCAGCAATAAAAATGCGTTCTAAATCGCAGTAGAAGGAGGACTACATTACGCTCTAAGTCTGCACACAGTCTCTCACTCTCTAAAGAAAGAGGGCTTAGGCCAAAATATTCCATAATTCAGTAGAACAGACAATACTGAATAATTTCTCAAACACTTATAATACTTTTCTTTCCATTTTCCATTTTCTATAGAACACAATCGTTTTCATTGAAATTTTCATCATTTGTTGAGGTAATTTCTACGTAGAGTCTCTGCAGATCTCTCAATAGTCTATAACAGAATATAGCGCCCTAATTATACAAATTGTAATCTCCCGCTGCGACCTCTGTGGCTATTGATACGAAACTAACGAGCTATCATTTACATAAGATGCGGGAACAGATACACACCATAACCGCTCTGTCCAATGCCAGCCCCGCTCTTGTTCTTGTCCTTGTCCTTGTCCACCCCCCATTTAGAAAAACCACCCTTTAGAATGGATCTCATTCCATTATACCATTACACCTCCCACTTCAAATGAATGCAGTAGCGTGCATGACACCACAATTATACCACAGTAAGCTCTAATTATGCTTCAAAAATATTCTATTCCTTGTAATTAAAAAAAAAACTTATATATTGAAAATTGAATATATTTCAAGACCCTCAATGTCTATTGTAAATGCAAGCTGATGACGCTGATCTTAAATTAAAAAATGGAAACGTCTCTTCTTAAGCCAAACGTCATAAAATAGGTTAGCTAGGTAGCTAGGTTCTGTTTTTTACTTATTTATGTTATTGTACAATATATTAAGTTTATTGTGTAAAAATCTGAGTTTCAAAACATATAAACATGAAATTGTCTATATCTGTAAATGGAATCTTAAAACAGCAGTTAAATAAACAACTCAAAATTATTATAAAATTAAATAAATGCATTTGTAACCCTTTTTTAATAAAAGAACCGACCGCTACTGAACATAAAGGATAAATTGTTTGTCCGTATACTTTAAGGGTGTCATTATCATTCAACATTGAACATGAAAATCATTTCTTCCCTTATGGGACTGAAAACAATACAGAAACGGACGTGATACAAATGCAGAAACCCTTCAGAATGTAATGGTCCATTCCGTGTGATATTTTGGTTGTTTTATGGTTGAAATTATTGAATTTACAGATAAAATACAGTCAATACAGGACAAAGATAACCACCACTTCAATATAAGCACAACGCATGTCGTATGACAGTCCCCCTTCCCTCCGCCGCGGTAAATAATATACGAGCAGGTTAAAAGCAAATAGTAACAAGTAAACCAGTAATTTGGTCGCCAGGGAATTAAGTTTAGTTTGTACGCTGTATACTAATAAGATGAATACGCCATATGAGAAGATCGTCTTTACTTGGCGCTGTTGAGTATTAGGGCGTGCTAATTAGACGCTACTATATATTTAGAATTTTCTTGAAATGTTCTTCGCTAGTTGGCTCTTACAAACAAATAGAGATACACGAAGATGTCAAGTATGAGTATATCGTCTTCGGATAAGCGTTACATTTTCTTTTATATAAACCATAGAACATATAAAATCATCGCAACGATCTTCTTTTAACGTCACGATATAAAATCATCGTCATCATCAATTATAATTGTACATGCCTTACTTTATACATATGCCAAGTATTATCATCGAGGTATGCTGTGAAATTTAACCTCTATAATAGCGATTACGAATAATAATCCAAATACTGACTTCTTTTTACACCACTAGTTTGGACCAGATTGCCAACTCGTAGCCTGCTATCTTCACTGACGTTAAACTTTAACGTAAGTTCAAATGCGATATAATAAAAATATTACCACTGGTATTTCTTTCTTACTTAAACATCCCATCCCCTATCCTATCACCCTTAAGTAAGGGTAGATAACATTATACAAATGATGAATGTGTGAAAAATTCAATACTAAATACCGAATAAGGGATGATATGTTAAATAACTGATTCTAATTTTGTGACAATAAAGATTTGTGCTACCCTTAGCAAAATGACATATAATGGAAGAATAGTTACTTAGTTGAATGTTAGGGGATGATAACCCTTATTTTATTTTACACAAGGAAATATATTTATATGTAATTATTACGAATTGAAAGAAGACAAAAGGTTGAAAGTTGTAATAGTAATTCCTGCTTAACACACATTTATTTCAGGTTTATTTAAGATAAAATAGTTTACTTGTTGAATAAGTTAAGATAATGTATGATTACATAACAAAAGTTATGTATTGATATTGTAGTATGAGTTAGAAATTATATGGTAATTTCTAGAAAATGAATGAGGAATTGTTATGAAATATATAAAAATAAAAAAAAGTTTAGAGGTACATCGTCATCTTCACGATCTTGGCTACAATGCCGCCTATATTCTAAGTTCTTTTGTACCAGAATGTACTAATAATATCTTAGCTCTCGCTTATAAATATTCTTCTACTTAAATGCATGTGGTGTATATAATTTGAATGCATCTATATTCGACACTATCTCCTTCACCATCCGCTGAGCTTTTTGTATATTTGAAGGGTAGTTTAATACATTGAGATCTGAGCTAAGGGTAGATAGTGTAGAAACTGGGGTGAGTGAAAACCGGGCAATGTTGGGTGCCAAGTTTTACGTCAATCTAAGCTATTAAGTTATGGTTAACCCTCATGTGTATAAACAAGGGTACAAGATTTCTCAAATTAAATTTTATATACAGTTTACTAGGAAGTTAATTTACTGAGGTCTGGGGTGCATAATGTTTAAGAATAAAGCTAACTTATGTCTAAAGTTGAACTATGAAACTATGAAAGTAGAACAGAATACTGCTTAACTCGAACAAACCACGGACAGACTGCACTGGGTGTCGTTAACTTAGATAGTAATATAATAAAATGTAATATGTTTTGTTAAACTTATTTCTAGCAAGTTGTTCCAGAATTGTGACATTCAAAAAGTTTCATCGTAAATATTATAATAATATGAAACGTCGTATTTAAGTAATGATCAAAAAGAGAGCGGTTTATGTCAAAATTGGTTCGCCAATTACGTTTGAGGAAGCTACTGTATGTACTATTTTTATCTTAAAACTGTTAATTCAGTACTAAATGCTTACAGTATAACACTGGTCAAGAAAAATACTGATAAAAAATAGTTAACAACCATAAATGTTTACAGAAAACACTAAATTGCATAGAGCCCCATATCCCACTCACTGTTTTGATATTTAATTTACTGTTTTTATTTAATATTGTAATCTAGATTTCAGGTTTTCGTTTAAGCAATCCTTTTCACATTTGCCTTTTAATTTAAGTTTAGTTAATTTAGTTAGTTCGTATGCATCGTTAGTAATATAAATTTTGACAGTTTGACAAAATTGTATGTGAAAAAATGGAAACTGCTATTTTTATTAATAATTAGTAATAGAAATTGTTTTCTCTTCTATATTTTTCAAAAACTTCTTTTAAAAATAAATCCTTCTGCATTTTGACAGATTGACACATTTTGGAGGTTATAATATAATATAGTTTTTCTTAATTTAATATTTTTAATTTAAAACATTGGACCTTGTAAGGTTCTAAAAAGACTAAGAAAACTTTAAAAATTAAT
Source organism: Panorpa germanica (assembly GCA_963678705.1). Classification (NCBI taxonomy): domain Eukaryota; kingdom Metazoa; phylum Arthropoda; class Insecta; order Mecoptera; family Panorpidae; genus Panorpa; species Panorpa germanica. The sequence continues at coordinate 4,968,995 of OY783206.1, read as the reverse complement.
TAATTAAAAATGGTACTATGAATGACTATGCGTATTGCCATATGCTAAACAATTTAAATTAAATACAAAATACAAAATTAAATTAAAGCAGTGAGTGGGAATGATACTTAACTCTTTTAAACCAATAAACTTTTTGTTTAAAAGGACTAACAAATAGTTCTTTAAATGTCTTTCAATTAAAGGTTTTCCATTTCGAATAGATGTGTTCTTAAGTATTCTATTATTCCAACATCGTGTTTGATAATCCCTTAAAAGATTATTGATTTTTTACATATTTAGAACTCATATAAATTATTTGCTCTAGCAGCATTTCCACTAAAAGTACCGTGCGGAGCCCGGCGTGTCCCGACGTGGTGGTTGACAGTAAGCGCTCAGGTTGAAATGCTGATAAATAATCAATCGGTTCATCCAAGTCTGCGCTGGATGTGTAGAAGCTAAAAGAGGGGTTGCCTACTGCACCAGGTCTTTGTATCACTGCCATAGGCCATCCCTTACACCCCTACAACCCTTACAAACGTGCAGTCGAACAGGGGTAATGAAGACGGATTGGTTGATGTCAATATATAAGTGATTGAGAATGTATATACGTATCTAGCGTTAACCAAAATACATGCACTCGTACAGGTCAAAAATGGACTATAATTTGTCGTATGTAATGTGATCTAACCTATAACCTAAGACATGAGTTTGGTGAACTAAATTATCAAATTCTGAGAGTTTTCTGTCAGATTTAAAATCCACTGGTAAGGAGTTATTACAACAAATCAGTTTTTACCCGCCATTTCTTAAAGATGAAGGATTAAATCATCAAAATTAAGGTTGTTACAACAAATATTCGGGACCAGCACATCCAACTTGGTCAGAAAAATTTATCTACCAATTTTTCGCGTTGAGTTTTAATTCTGGATGTTGAGACTAATCTATATTGCGTATTGTAGATAAAATGAATAGTTTATGCATATACTTTAAATTCGAGTCAATATTACAAAATGAAAATCGGGTATTATTTAAAAAAAAAAGAAAAAAAAACATCATCAAAAGCAAGTGTGAAAATCTCAACCCTTTGAATGACTTGCATCATCGCAACAGTGCAGTGTTGTAAACTTTAAAATGTAATTAAGTAGCATTGCTTGCATAAACATTATCTAATGCTGACGTTGCACTAATAACTCAATTATTCATTTTTATTATGCAGTTAAATGAACTTTAAAAATTGATAAATAAACCCATACAATGACACCACCATTATACGAATACATAGTGTTGTGGTGGTTGCATTTTTAATTCAATTTGCAGAATCTCGTTTTAAAGAAATAAACAGATTATTTTGACAGGAGCATGATTAACCGTGGAATCTAATTGAATAACTACTATGTTCAAATTTGAATGAAAAAATGCACTGTAATATTTTGTTATAATTTATTAACAAAATGTAAAATGAATTTTTAAATGATGATCCTCTTCTAATTGCCTAACATAAATTAATGTAGTTTACTTTGCTACAGAATTTTATAAAATATCAAGTTAATATGAATCCTAAATTTAATTACAAATCTTTTTACTAAGAGTACAGTTCTCGGAAAAAAAATACTAGCGTTTGTACTAGATAACGGCGTAACCCTAAAACAACAATTTGTTCCAGTCACCATTTTACTATCATCGCTAATCGTTAGTGATTATGTGTAGCTGCAGATTACGATATAAATCGAACGTTGCAAAGATATCTTATTATGACGTCGCTATGATACTATTATCAATTAAATTTATGAACAACACGTGTAAAATATTTTAAAATTACATACACCAACAAATAAAATTAATCTTGAAAATAAAATCTTTACAGATTATAAAAGTATCCTTATAACCATAGTACCATACCAAATCCTACCCTTATAAATCTATGGAAGCATTTAATATTATACAATTCTGGTCAAAAACAAGCCCTTAATCTTCATTATCCTTTAAAAATTTGCACAACGGATCATATAAGCTAAATATTTCCATATTATCTCATCTAGATAATAGGTTAGTATTTAGGGGATGATTAGGGGGTTGAACGTATATCAGGGATAAAGGAGAAGGGGAATTAGGTATTTGTACATGCTTCATATGACTCATAAGTGAGTTAAATTGTTCAGATTATGTAAGATTATTAAAATATTTGGAAAAAGATATGATGTATTGGTTCGCGTACAAGACTGAGTACGCCGAGGAAAGGATTAGGGATTGACGAGGAGAAATAATATCATAATGTGCTCTTATTATTCATTCTATACTACGTACTTGTCTGTCTGGTTTATAAAATATATGATTATTTACTTAGTGTATTGGCAAAATGTGTATAATTTTATGTACTCAGTCAGAAAAATAAAATAATAATTATTATATTATTTAACTAGCAAAATGTATAACAAAAGCTAAAGCAAAGAAACCAAGTGATGATAAAAAAGAAGAAGAGGATGAAGAAGAAAATGAAAAAGATTTAGAATATAAGGAGGAATATAAAGAAGAAGATGATGAGGTGGAAGAGGAGGATGATGAAGATGATGACATAGAGGAATCAGATGATGAAAGATAACTAAACAAAAAGAGAAAGAGGATAGGAGACAGAATCATATATAATATATAACGTTTTGTGACCAACTTTTCGGCTTTTGCAAAATAAGTCCACCTTTTTGGCCATTAAGAAACTAATTACACTAAGCCGTAAAAACCATTGTAAAAAAAGTATAAGTAATTATTATCGTTACTTATTTTAAAGTTAAATATACTACCATGTTATTTAAAAGATCTATTAAATTTTTACGTCACGTTAACTGGGCATGCCTTGAGCGTCTGCCTCATGCAGAATAAAGCATTCCGCGTTTCTCGAACATAAAACAGTTCATTTTAAACTTATACAGTTTTGAAATATCATAATAAAAAGCATCCTTTGTATGTTAAACTCATAGGGGTAGTTTTTTTCAACCCTTAGATCTTTGAATGTCTTATCAGACGCAGCAGTAGAATCTACCAGCCCGTTTCTTGGGCGGTAGTTTTTTTTTTCAGGGTGCTTTCTTTTTTTCGCCCAATAACACATCGACAAAGAGTGACATTGTTTTTTTTTTAAGGTTATACCGTTATAGATAATGCTATAAGGGGTGTAATATTTAAGGGTTTATGAGGTATGCAGTGAAAAATGGAGATACTGGAAATAATATGTACGGTGGAAAAAATATGTTTGAACATAAATATTTTAGTAAAGTTGCTTTTTTATGAAAAAATCAATGAAAAAAACGGGATATTGTAGAACATGGATTCACATTACTCACTGGAAAATTGTCTTATTTGAAAATACGCTTTGTCGTATGATATTACATTACTTTACTATTATAACCACTAAGGTCTTATTCGTAAGGATAAATATATTTTATATTATATTAGTTCTTATCCACTCGTACAACATTAGTAGGAAACCAACAGGATAAAATGGGCTTGTGAACCATTTCTATAAAACAGTACTATATATTAATAAAGTTGGTTATCAGGACCTCAAATATTCAATTATTTTTTAATAAGTAGCAATATCATTCGAGATATTAGCAAATGAAGTAGTCATTTTGACCCTTTAGTCATTAAAGTGATTCAATGTTATGAAAAATTAATTTGCGTGTGAATTCACATTCTATTATTTGGCATCTCTTTTATACAACAGAACTGCTTACGAGTGTCTGTGTGATCCGTCAATCAAGTTTTTTATATTATGATTGTTGTCAGAAAAGAAAAATAATCTCAATCACTTATTTCTTCTGTGACGTCATATGCAGAGTTAGCATAAGCGACAAAACGCAAGTAGACTTTTAGATATTTATGTAAATAGAAACGCCAATATACATATACTAAGCTATAAGTCAATCAACAATTATCGCCAATAAAATGAGTAGGCAAGCCTTGCAAATATATACAACTGACAATTGCCACAGACAATTGTGACACGGCACAAATGATTTTGAAAGAATCACAAATACGTTTGAATGACGTCACTGTACGTAATACGGGACACTGCACATCATCTGACAGAAGATATTACGTAAGACCCAGGTTATTGAATCCCCATTTATATAATTTCATCCGGTGTATTAGTGTAATGTTACAAGAAAATTTATATGCCCCCGTGACGTCATCGATAAGAAGCTAATCAGTGCACCAGCACTGAGACACGTGTGCGAACGCATTAGCTACAACATCATGTACGCTGCTTATCAGAAATTGTTATCTTTACGTAACGACGGACGTCGTTCAAGCGTCGCTTGTAATGGTAACCCGGCAACCACGTTCATATGAAATGCTATGGTATATTAAAATTTGCAGCGTGGTTACTAAAAGTTATTTATATTTATCAATGTAATAATCTTTAAGACCATACCTCATAATAAAATTAAAACAAAATTAAAAAATAAATGCAAGTTTTTGGAAGATTGTTTTTTTGATTGTAGTACTATTGATGAACATGCAGAATATCGGCAAGTTTGCAAAGACAATTGCAAGTTGAACTGTATTCTTTAAACGTTAAATATACCCGGATAAAATATTGTCTAATAAATTTATAGTGTTTCGCCCTTTATATTACTCTATCAATATCTACAAAACTAAACCTCAACTGAAGTTGAAATGATAAATTGTCTAGATGACTAGATCAATCAAAAAGTTAAATAGCTCGTCAATGGCTATCCTTATCTTAAGATGTTCTATTTGCATCAAAAGTTTGAGAACCCTTGTTCTGGTATATACATATTAATATGAAAAATATAATACCTAAATGAAATTCTTGAAAACTCACTTACACAAACAGTATGGCTTAGACATTGTAAGTCATATGCTTTCCAAAAGACATCACATTATAATAATACCACCCAAGCTAGCTATTTTATTTAATTTGGCGTTTAATTCATACCACCCTCATCTACCTTTCTCCCTTTAAAAAAAAAACTCTGCATAATGTTACTGACATAATAATAAAAAAGAAAAACTTTTTGAATTACCTTTTTTTGTATAAAAGCACAATTCCCCTCTCACAAATGAAAAACAAACCTAAAGGTGTCGCCATTCTAAAATAAAAGAAGAAAAGTCGTAAAATGTACAAAGAAGACAATAAAAACGACCCTAGGCTTAATTCAAAGAAAGGGAGTTGTTTGGATAGTGAATATTATATATTTATCTATTAAAGTTTAAAGCTGAATTGTTTTAAACTACGATACTATATTTTAATTGTATTGTATTGTATGTAAATAACGGAAAAGATCACAGAGGGAAATTTATTAAACGAGATCTTTAAGAAAAAAGTTAATGTGAATGTCGGTTGAATTTTCAGTTCAACGGAATAAAGATCCCACTTCTGATATTGTAAGATTGTGAATTCAATTCTTGCGGATCGCTTTTTAATTTCTGTTTTAAATGAATGGTCATTATGTATATTTACATTTCTATTTCTTTAAATATTAAAAAGTTGGTGAAGGTATAATTTCAGTTTCACCGCTTGTTTTTGTTCTATGTATTTTGTTCTATGTAAAGCGTGATGAGATACACGACTCAGCTGTTAGTAGTGAAAGTCTAAAAGCACACACACACTCGTAACCATATCTGTTGTATAAATGAGATGGTAAATCGTCGGATATCATAAGCAGATTGATTTCTTATAACGTTGGATCCTTTTAATGATTAAAGGATCAAAAATTACTATTTTAATAGTGAACATCTCACATAATATAACTTATTAAATATCTGAGGTTCTGGTAGCCAACTTTATCAATATATAGTACAGTTTTATAAAAATTCAGTCATGGTTTAGAAGCACATTGGAGTTTTCAGATACGCAGAACAGTACAAATCCTTTTATAGGTCTCAGGTTTACTTTAAATAGAATCTCAGAGGTGGATGGGCATCAAAATACTGTTTGTACGTTCGGCTCTGCAAACCATTCGTTATATGTGCTAAAATGTCTACTGAACTAACACAACCTGCGCTTTATTTGAAATACTCGTATCTATACCGCTTAACCAAATAAATACAAATAAATAAATTAATATCCGGTTTAATTATTTTATGATATATTTATATATAAATAATTCATTTTATATACATAGCATATAATACGACTAAGTAGCTAAATATATATATTTACCATAAATAAACTTATATGTAGTTTCAGTTCAACCAATGTGCTAACCAGAAATACTAAGCAGAATAAAATAATAAGTTGTACTCTTACAAAACTGGTTGTAATTTTACAAAAAGATACTTCTTAGTAAAGTGGTTTTTAGAATTGAAGATATTGTGGTTTGTTCAAATTTAAATATTTATCATTAACACTAAAAATAGCATAATAAAATTGTTAACATTATTAAGTAATAAAACTTTCTTCTTGATAATTATTTGGCAGCAAAATAACATTTCACAAAACAATAATTAAATATTTCAGATTCAAATATTTTAAGGTTCTTTCTAAATCAATCCTGCTGAGATTGAACAGAAAATCAGAACACTAATACAATAAAGAGAAGTTGGCAAGATAGTAATTTCGGTTTTCATAAAAATCATAAGTTGCATTAGAAGGACGCGAATTATAACAATTAAAAAAAAATTGTTCTATGACAGGATTTCTGGATTATTTTTTTTATAAAAAATAGGTCCTGTTTTGTTATAGAATATGTTTTTAATATCATGATTTATCGAGTCCCATTTAACATACAAAAATATATATAATTGTAATGGATATTTCAATGTGCAAAGTTTGGTTCCGTCAGCGCAAAAAGTTTACGAAAAATTTAGCAGAGATAATTTTTTCAGTTCAATTTACGGTTTAATTAAAAAATCTACTAACATGTGCAATAATTAAATATCAACGAAAATGCTCCTGAAATATCTTCAAGAAAGACCTTCCAGTTCTCATGCTACTAATGTTGATTTAGAAGCTCTATGAACTAGTATAATCCAACAATATACGTAATTAAGTATTTACATTTAAGATGTAGAAGATCTAATTAAAGTGAAACACACCAGATGTAATGCCGAAGGGGTCGTTTTATCCCTTAAAATTACATCGTCTCCATAAGAAGTTATGTTAAAACAACCTCTAAAATACTTACTGAAATTATTCTCATAACCATAACAAATACAAAACTCATGGAAAAGGGTAAGAAACACTGTTAATAAATGTTGGAAAATATACACATTTTTCTGTGTAAGTGTATTAAATCTTTTAGTGCAAATTGGTATTTCCTGATTCTAGATACTTTATTAGTAGATACATTTTTAGTAGATTCATCTCAAGAAATTATTTAAATATATAATAAGTTTATATTACATATGCTTGAAAAGTGCTTATATAGTCAGAAGTGGGAATTTATGAATGGAATTTGGTAGTAGAGGTGTATCAGTAGGAAGTGATTATTTAGAAATCGTAACACGATGATATTTATAAAATGCTATACAATAATACCAAGCATACCGTAAAAACAATTTAATTATTAATAAATAATTTCCAAGAAGTAATTAAAGCTATGTGTAAATCCTATATAAATAAATAATTTTTCTAGCAAAAATAAAATACATCGTCATGTCTTAAGCTTATATTTTCCAATGTTAAATTAAAGAAGTTCAAGAGGGATGATACCAACTTTAAGAAGGTAGTGTAAATGACTCGTAATATTTGAACAGAAACCTCCCCCTTCACCCTGTGAGCTTTAGGGATGAAAAGTAGTATGTGCTAAGTAAGGAGATGGTCTAAGGAGTCCATGAGGGTTGTTTTAAGCCCAAGGGGTGGTTTTCTAGAGAATAGAACGAGCAACTCATGTACTTATAGCACTGAAGAAAATGTACTAGACATCTTATTGCTTATTGAATAGAGTAAGCTTCGAAGTTCGTTATTTTAATAAGATTCTATTAGCTGGTAGTTCGGATTATTTTCTTTTTTGTTGGACAGGGACTGAGACTGGACTAAATGGACGTAAAAATAAATAAACTTGAACAGAGCATGCTCCATCTTAGATGTATAATATATTTTTTGTTTTGAAATGTGACACCTCTGTAAATTATCTCGTCCACATATTCTAACGACAATTTTGGTTTTTAGCAAGTTTCAAAACCAAAATTATTCTATTCGTTTTTGTTCAGATCAAAAACGTATTTGTGTTCGAGTACCATAATTAAAAAACTGCTTAAAAATAGAATCTATTGTTAATAACTTATTTCTCGCCAACTTTCACATTTCGTCGTGCAATATTTCTCTATCAATATACTCGTATTAACTATATCTTGGCAGCGTATTATAGCAATCCTCAACAATTTGATTAAACAAATGTACTAGAAACACACGTATAACGTTGTTTCAAAAACTTTAAACGAACTAAAGTGAAAATGAAAGTGTCTGTTTTGTGGCGCTGTGGTCGTGCGTCGTGTGACAGTACTACACTACACTCTAGGTATCATATAGAGAGTCTAGAGATGGAGACTGGTCATGGAGAAAACAGTAGATGCGCATAGTGAAAGCAGCAAGTAGTCTGTATAAAGTCGAAGGGGATCTAATATGCAAAACACCCCTTTAAAGATATTATAGCCTTATGCCTTCAAATATGTATATTTACATATATATGTTTATGTATGTATATGTAGGAGTGTACAATAAATGTACAATACGTTTTTGCATTTTACGTACAACATAAAATACTTGTATCGAATATTTTGGAAAAATTTCTCAAAGTTTCAAAGTACTCTCTTTGATGGTAAACGTACACAGTTCCGTCAGTGCAACATAGGAGAGAGGGGAAGCGAAGAAAAGTCATATGCAGCGATATAAGGATCAACGCAAAGTTTGCTTTTTAAAGCAACTCACACTGAAACGAGGACGGTGGCTAGCAGAATGAGTGTACGAATAAACAAAACGATGCAGATGTATACGAATTCCACTCCGCTTCTCTTCTCTCCTTCATTTCATTTATTAAACATAATGCGTTGACTGCTTTCCGTGCTGAACTGTGGACGCTTCCCATAACGATTATTAGTGCGGCCTATGCTACTGTGAGCTAGGTCTAATGTAAAACTAGTTGAAGGAAGAAGATTTAACGCACTTACCGACATGCAACGTGAACAAATCAAGTTTAGATAAAAAATCGTAGCGAAAATGTTAAGCTTTAGAAATGAATTTGGAACAAGTTTTCTTTATTCTCTTCGATTTATTAAATAAATATAGAATCAGTACTTAATCAAATGCAAAAAGGGATAAAAGAGATACAATGTGATTCAGATTTAAAGGTAAAATTCAATGATGTTGGTATACATGAATTTTGTATATATTTACCCGCCAAATTTAAAAATACTAGAAAATTCTATAGTGAGAAGTTATTCAAGCAGATTCAGAATGAATGAGATTCACCTTTTGAAGGATCTCCAGATGCAAGAAGATTATATAGTGTATTAATAAAAGTGTATTTATAAAATAATTAAATCTCCACGCTTTTATTATACTTTCTTTTTTTTAATAAGAAATAACTTTTACATATTTTAATTAATAATACTAAGTATTTCTATTTCAGTCCACATCAAATAAACCATAATAATATAATTTTATGCACGTAAATATTTTCGAGGACATAACTACGATACATAGAAACCAAAATAACGTCAAAAAGTTAAAACGTAGTGTTCCCGTCTGGTCTGTAATTCTTCTTGTCAATGAAGAATGGGTGAAGAGAGGGAACGAGAGGTGATTTTACTTCTTAAGGGTAGTAAAAATAAGGGATGAGGTATGTATGGCATATGGTGCCTGTCGTTAAACGAATTGGCAACCACCAGTGTGTAACGCCGGGACGTTATGATATGAAACATTAGCGTTACGGGTAAAACCACCCTTCAAGCCTTAAAAAAAAAATCCCATCTGCCGCCCAGTGAAAAACTACCCTTCCTGGAAATATGGTAAGAAATTGTCTTGTAAGAAATATAATGTGTCAAATTAAAATATTTTATGTTTAATTTCTTATGTTAAATGTAATTTGTTCGAGACTTTTGAAGTGAACTCAGTACAATGACTTTCTTGAGACCGAACTTAAGGGTGTTTACAATTTCTTTCTTTTATTTAACAATATTTTTAAATAAATGTAAAATAGGCGTAACCTGTTGTATTTTTATATTGGAATAACATGGAGTATTATATAATCTTATATCAAATTTTTTATTTACTTTGGAAATCGCAAATGTCATTTCTAAGATATTTTTGTTTAATTAACAAGCTAATTAACGCGTTACATTTCTTACCTGAAACTAAAACGTGATACACTTGATATAGATATGTTTCTAATTGCTTTTAACACACACAAAAGATAGCGTAAATTATAATGCGAAAACGAAAAAAATGAGAGTCAAATACGTGAGATCCGCTCTACAAAACCATACTTAAACCGGTATGGTCATATGGTATACAACTATGAGGTACTGCATCTACCTCAAATATTGAGATAATCCAAAGATTTCAGTCCAAAATGCTAAGGATTGTTACGAATGCACCATGGTTTATACCTAATCACATAAAACATCGGGACCTGGATATACTTACAGTAAAAGATGAAATAGTGCTTAGAACCAAACCTTACAAGGAGAGAATAATAGAACATCCAAACAATTTGGCCAGCTGTCTAATGTCCAATATTTCCACAGTACGCAGACTGAAAAAGAAGGTACCTCAGGACCTACTAGCCAAATAAACAGAAGCTAGGATCTATTAAAATTGAGGGATGAGTCGATGTGCATATCCCGCGCAAGACATTTTATTTTGACATACCTATCACTGAATGTCCTATAGGCAGGACAGATTGTAATAATCTTTAGTAATAAAAAAAAAAAGATACGTGAGATAAGTGAGATAATCACAAAGCTTAATTATAAAAGAAAATATTGAAAGTCGGTTTCTCATAATTTAAAGAGATGTGTGTAATATTTTTTGCAAGATATGAGGAAGGAACTAAAATATCTATCCCATCGGTCCCATTTTTGCACAATTTTCGTTTTTAGTTAGTTAATCAATTTTGTAATGAAAACAGTTTTTACGGTCGAAGCCAATGACGGATGAATTACTTAAATTGAACCTACATATACAAAAAGCTTTAGCATACGTTTCCGTTTCCTGCACAGAAAGCGTGTTTATATCATTACTTATCGGTCGTCAGGTTCATTAGTGAGACATTTTTAAACAATCCATTTTGAATTGACTATGCTATATGTAAATGTGTATCCTCTATCTGATTTAATGCGCATATAACACATAAATACAACTAAACAAAATTATAATGCTCAAATATTTCTGTCGTTATCTCAATTTCAATATTAAGATATGTCCGACTATAAAACTGGAAATAAATAAACAAAAAAATAATTACACGCAGAAATTTTTTTAAGTGTTATCTAACAATTTGAAGTGAAATATACGATTTTAAAACCTATTAACTTTGATGATTAGAATTTTCCGGTACTAATAAAAACTTCAATACGTAAAAAAACTTTAATAAAATCTAACTCCAGCAAACAAATTTTTAATACCACCTTAATAAATTTAAATCTTGGCAGTAGCTCGTAATAAATAACCAAATCTGATATGTAGTGTAACATATTGAAAATATATTCTAAATCCAAGATCTATTTTAACATATGAATAGAAATTCATACATTTTTAAAAGAAAACGTTAAACCATTCCAGTACTAGCACCAGCAGCTATTTCAGTTCCATTTGGTTTAGCTTAGAAAGCAGATTTTATTCAACAAATGCAGCCGCCAGAGATTTATGATGACTCTATTTTACTAAAAAATATACCTACAACGACTATAATATATTGTTCTTTAGAGAATTCCACGGCCGATTTGATTTATTTAAAAATAGCACAATGATAATGATTATTTGCGTTTTATAGAGGAACAAGGGCAACATGGAATGAGAATGAAACTATGTTGTTAGTGAGAGAACGAAACTAAACTGGTTTTGAGTACGTTTTCAGCGACTCTGTTTCTCGGTCGCAAAGCATGCTTGGTTGCATGCACAAGTGCACAAGTATTATTCAAAAGTATTTAAATAGATAGATACATACAAATATGATACAATAAAATCCCCTATTATGCTATTGTTATAAATTCTATAGAGTCCCGAAACACGGCTCGACTAGTTTGCAATCAGTCGACTCGTGTGCGGAGGGCCTAAGTCTACTGTTAGCAAAAAAAATATTTACCATTATATAATAAACGACAATTTATACCTATGTATAAATCTACCTCAATATTTTTTATATGACGTCATTAGATCTCCTAAAATGAACGTTTTCATAATATACTTCTATTAGTTAATACAAAATACATCTTCAAAACTTTAATATAATATAAAAGTAAAAACAACTATATATGTTTTATTATTTTGAATTTCACATCAATTTTGAAGCTTACTAACTTTAGAAAAAGTCTTTTTATTTCTTTTTGAATGAACCAATCAGACGAAAGGATGTTATGGCAATATTATTTCCCAAATCTCATATGTTCGACCGTAGATTTTTATATACAGCCATTTTAAAACTTATATAATAATATAACTTTATCGAAATAAACTGTTTTAGAGTAGATATTGAAAAAAGAAAGAAGAAAGAATAATGATATCCCTATATTCGTCCTTCGTATTATGTGGAGTAGAATATCTCTATGTCCAGTCAGTCCAAATAGTTTTCAAACTAAATTGTCTATAACGGGTAACAATTCGGTTCCAGGATATGCGATACCAGATGTCTTATAATACTTTGGAATGTTCCAGATATATTTCAGTAAGAAAAATATCCTGATCCAGAAGTACAAGGACATATATATGTTATATAACATTATTTCAGCGAATAATTGCGTCCTCATACAGTTTTGTGTAGGTTCCAATATGCTACACGATTTATATCACATTTTTTATATCTTTCCAAAAAGTTTTTATTGATATCTTTGACGAATTATAGGTCGAAAAGAAATAGAAAGGATTGTTCATACTATTTACCAATAGCGACCACAAGTTTATATGTGTTAGAAGAGGATGGGAATTAAAATGTCATAGCTATAATAACATAGACTTTGTAGTTCTTTCTCTTTCCAATTATTCAAACAAAAACATTTGCATCTATAAATAAATGAGAGCCTCAATATCAAACGTTATATTTAGTCTAGTGTATGCGTCATCGAATCTTGCATTTTGTGTATGCAGCCATTATCGTTTTTATTAAGTAGTCGGTCAAACTTGTATTTAAGTGTGAATACTTGGCCGTCTTTTTAAAATAATAGTGTAATCAGTTTTATTTGCTTATTTTGAAAACTATACATCACACAATATTTTTCTGAAGAGCTTTTTGTTTGTAATATAATTTACAACCTTTATTGAATAAACTATTAAAAATGTTCTTAATTTTAATGCAAATTTAATAGACAAATGAGTTAATAACATTAAGAACCAACTATTAAATTTGTTTAAGATACATTTTGGACTGAAGTATTTAAAGAATTATATGAAAATGCACTGAATATGTTATGAATGTTCTAAAATATGCTTTGTTCTAAAATTTATGCAGTTCTTTCTGAGATTGTACATATTGTTGTTAATTTAATAATAAAAAGGCTATAGAATGGGAAAAATCGAGAAAAACAATTACAATACAAGATATAAAAAGATTTGGAAAAGTAATATACCTCAGCACTTAATAGAAAAAGACATAAAAAACATAAGAAGGATAGCAAGGTTTTGATTGTGAAATGAGGAAAAAGGAAACAAATACTGGGAAAGTAGTGAGGAAAGAATGTGTAGAGTGTGCGGAACGGAGGACGAAACACTGGAGCACATTAAGTTTGATTGTAAGGAAAAAGTAGGGAGTGAGATGAATATTGGACAGCTCTAGGGGCAAGGAAGGACAAAGGGGGCAAGGAAGGGAACAGATGGATGGCAGAAATAATTAGAAGAAGGAAGGCTGAAGCTTTTTAAATCATTTTAAGGCAGAAGAATGTAATGCCGAAAGTAAATGGAAGAGGTGGATGGCGGAGATAGAGAAAAAAATTAGGAAAGAGAAGGAATGGCAGAGTAGAAACAGGAGGGACAGTAGCAGGAGGAGCGAAGCAGTAGCAGTTTTGTTTTTATTTTTATAAGGAATTTTATATATATTTTCGTTTGCAAAAAATGAGAATGTTTAGATTTAATAAGGATCAAAATTGAATTAAGCACAATGACATGCATATAAATGAGTTAAGGCATAAAAATGTAGTGCTAAATGGCAAAAACATTAAAAATAAAATAAATAAATAAAATAAAAAGACTATAAGTAAAAATAAATCTAAAATTGTGTGGAGTAATGAATACAACAAATCTGTTCATGTATTTAAAATGTATTTAACATTAGAAAAATTACTTGTAACATATAATGTCATATTTCTGAAACAAATAAAAGTATTTAAGCAGTAGCTAGAAGCTAAAAGACAATGTCATCTCTTCAAAATATTAATTTTGTCAAAAATACTGATTTGTATTTTATATAAAAACTTTCAATGTATTTTTTTCAAAATTTCATATCTGTTCCGAATTTTGACATTGGCCCTGTAAGAAATCAGCCACTGATATAATGGTGCATACTACATATTAGTAAATATAATAGTAAAAAAATTTAAGTGTATTTTGCCTCTTATCTGTTACATCTTCGGTAAATAAAAAGAGCGGAAAATTAGGTAAAAAAATTACATTAAATATTAGAATACATTACATTACATCAACTTTGAAATCGTTTTAAGGTAATGTTTATGTTTTGTGTTGAGCGGGTAATGTATTAACAGACAGAAAATATATAAACTTTTATAAAATTGGATTACAATATACAAAGCCTTATTATAGAAATTTAGTACCTCAAGCGTAGCCGGTTCGTACGTAGCCTTAATACACACATACACCTATTCAATATTTAAATAATGCGCAGAATACAATTTTATTTTTATATGAATAATAAAATATTTTTTTGTTTATATACGTTTACGTTTCATCCATTTATTTCGCATTGTACTTTATTGGATAAGTTTTTTTGGGCAAATGTTTCACTTCGATCCACGACCAATATATCAAGCAGCACCCACCACCTTACTATAAGGATCATAGAATGGGTGGCTTGGGGTGGTAAAGGGACATGGGTCATCTAAAACGAAGACCCTAAACCTTTAAATGATAAGTTTTTGTTCTGCATTGACCCGTTCACTGGTAGTTCCAACCAAACTCTAGGGATGATAACTTTATAAATATCAATTTATTCCAAAAGTTGAATCCCACAAAAACTTGACGTTTCTGAAAACTTGGGGTCAGTGAAGTTGTACGAAAATTAATTTAATAATAAAAATGAAACAGAGACTTTTTATTTTGTAATTGTTTAATTGTCGTTCCTCAACTTCTGACAATTTTAAAAAAATTCATTTTTTCTTAATTGGGCTCCAAGGTTAGAAATCTTTTTTTTAAGGTTAGATAGTTTTGGATAAACTTACATAGCCTAATTTAGGAAAATCGTCAGAAATTACCAGACACCTGTTAAATTCTATCATTAAGAAGATATTATTCAAATGAACAGTAAATCGTCGTGTGAACCATGTCTTAATTTCTATAAAAGTGTAAAAGATATTGATAAAGTTGATTATCAGGACCTCAAATGTACAATTATTTTTTAATAAGTCGCAATATTATAAAAAATATTAACAAATAAAACAGTTATCAGTTATCTCTGAACTGAGGGTAAACCATACAGGAGCATTGGCACATCTTGAAAGAAATCAATTGGTGCAAGAAGATATGTGCAATTGTGGAGAAATCCAGAACATTTGATCTTCGAATGTACAGAAACGGAGGTCTACAGAAATAATTTGTACAGAGTTTTGGTAAAAAATGAAGTGGTGTTGCCAACGAGTGTGCAGGAACTACTAAGATATCCGAGGTGGCCAGTGTGCTTAGTGATAGACAGGATATGGCATATAGCGGGTTTAAAAGTATAGGTGTAATAATAAATGAAATGTAAATATGTAAAATGTTAATAAAATGAATTAAGAAGGGCGAAAAAACGACCGTGGTCTTAAGAAGCCCGTGAATTATTAATAAAAGAAAAAACCCTTTAAACATTAAATGGATCTAAAGTTATAAAAAATACCAATCTGCCTGTGATGATATGCTATCTCTCTTATACAAAGAAGTGTGTGTCTAAATTTTAGTTTTATATTACGATTATTATGAAAATAATCTTGGTTAATAATTCTTATGTGACCTTATAGGCAGAGCTAAAACAACCGGTAAAACTGAAATTCAAATCTGATGTATGTAGCTATAACTTCGTCAACTTTAGAATATATTAACATTTATTTCAGTCAAATATTAAAAAACCGACCTTAAAAAATAACTTCACACGACCATTGCACTATCTTAGTGCAGTCCTGTTCCTAATCTACGGCAAATAGTAACAAAACCTTGAAAAATGTAAGAACTTTAACTAAATATTAATCATAATTTCAAAAAAAAAATATAGTTCTTCATATATGAAATAGTAATAAACAAATCATATAAATAAAAACAAAACAGGAAAAAGAAGAAGAAAAACAAAAGAAAACTAGAAATATTTCGATTATACTTATCTAATAAATAACATGTTATATGTGATATATAACAAAGATACAATATAATTCAGATCTATCCCTAAACGGTACGCTAGCATGAAGATGGTCCCGATGTCGGTCCCCATCCCGAGGAACGGCACAAAACGAACAGCATCTGTACCAGAAAAATGATAAAACTTCAACCAATGAGTTGCTCCATTTATCTCCTAAACGCTACTCTCTCTCTCTCTCTCCTTCTTTCTTCCTCAGCTTTACCCAACTGTTCAACTGACAGTTTTTCCTTTCTATTTTTTTGGGGGGAAATATTTGTGGATTCAACTTCTAGATGGTAGTAGCGGTAGTATGTGGTATTTAATAATAATGACTCTTATTCTTACAGTTATCATCTTCCGCTTCGTATGTCGTTATTTAGATTTATCGTTACCTGAGACAGTATCGTTATATTTTATCGATTGTTCCTAATAAATACTCGATAAAGTTCAAATAAAGTTACTCTAACATCTCATCATTGGGAATTGTCTTCTATTGATTTTTTTTACAGCATAAATACTTTCTAATCTTGTCTAATGCTTTGTCCACATCAGTGCAACATCAAAATACAACATTCAACAATCATATATTTTCATTCTTGAAAACTTTTACACATACGTGTACTAGATTTGTTCAATTTTTTTGGGGCCTCTCACTTAGAATAAAATTTCTCGACATGGAAAAAAACACTTTTAGTGACCTCTCTTGATCCTATCTTCTATGAACTAAAATTCTCAGCAACTCTATAAGCGTATGCAAAGTTGCAACTTTCTGTACAATATATATATATACTAGAGTTTACCCCCGTCGCGAGCGACGGCTGTCTTTTGTATGTGAATTGAATTTCGTTTCGAATTTCGAAACAATCTCCTAACGATAAAAAAAATCCTATAACGATAACGTAATATAATCACAGCAAAATTTAAAATATAGGTTAATCATTAGTACCATCTAAACCAATAAATCTCCTAAAAGGTTACGTGCTTCGATTTATTATTTGCATTAAAGCGTCATACAAAATATTTTCTCAACATTATCACAATCATAATGCAATCTGTATCAGGTATGCTGTTTAAATCTCTTGTTACTTCCGTCATATAATTTATTTGGATTGAAGCGACATTTCTGAGTTCACATTTAAGATTACGTCAGTCTACTACAACCAGCTACCAGCATCTATGTAACTTGTAAAGTTAGTTTTGGATATACACAATTCCTTGGAGACATTTCTAGACGGATTCAAGACGGTCTTTGCGTTTATAGATACAAACTGTGATAATCGTTACACTACGGGTAAAACCAGAGACAGTTTGTTTGTTGGTTTATTTGACATTTATGTTAAATTTACTTTGCGTCTCAAGATATAGTTATTGTGTTTTAAACGGTACAATATACAATGGTAATGCTTCCGCCTTTGTCCCCCCTAATACGCTAAATGAATTTAAATGTATCGCGTCAGATATTTAGTTGAATTTATATTTTACTTATTTAAGGTATAGATGGAACGAATGCATAGATGAGGGCCCCAAAATAAAGGTATTTACCGAATGTACTCTTAAATAAAAATATAAAATTTATTTTTCTTATTTCGGTCAACTATCAAACAGCAATCTGGCATCGAGCATATCGCTATGGGTAACTGCGTAATCTGCAGTTTTAATTTCAAATAACTATCTTATTAAAAAAAAATAACTACACATCGGAAACAACTTTATCTTTATATAATACAATTACAAGGAATATAAAATTAGTGCGAATGATTTTTTAAACATAATCCAAAAAAAAAACTAAAAGCAACGCCATGAATCTATCAGTTCCTTGAATTCTCTGTCAAACTTAAGTAATCATATATAGATTTCTTTGTAATGTGACACAGATTTTCTTGGACAGATTGAGCAGCTAAAATTTGACAAGCTTAAACGAAATATTTTTTCGTTATGTTTATCTACGAATACGAGTACGAGTATATAAACACCCCCCACCCTCATTTTGCTTTGTTCTATACAGGAAAACATTCCGCACAAAACCCAAAAGCTTTATTAGTCACAGCGGTTGACTCGGTGCGGTGGTTCTAAACCCATGGGACTCCCTGTCAAACATCACACAGAAACATATAACAGTAACCCCTGCGCGAATTAAACACTTCGCATTTTCTACTTGCACTAATAGTTTAATTTTATATACTGAGCACTTTGTTATATTTTGAAGTCAGATTTTGGAAACCAGTGAGTTAACATTGGCTGTAAGTACTGTAGTATGTTAACAGATATATATTGCTGTGTGTAAAGTAAAACAAAACTTGATTGACAATTTGACGTATGACGTGAAACCGTTTCCAATGATATAATGTGAAAGTGATACCGGTATATATAAATATATATATATATATATATATATATATATATATATATATATATATATATATAAATATTTGTGTGTGTGAATGAATATTATCCCTTCCCGAACCTCCGATTAAACAAACTCCGATTAGAATTGAATTAAGGATTTTGCAAAATGATTATCAAAAAAATCTCATAAAGAAACACGATATTTCTGATTGTACAGAATTGAATTTCTTGTGATACTTCCATAGTCTTGGGGGTTCCAGATTATAGTTTTAAAACGGTTTAAACTAGTGAATTAAATCGATATCGATTCCATCAGTTATTAATCTTTCGAATTATTACCCACCTAAACACAGCAAAAATTACCTGTTAAGTAAATAATTTTACCTAAAGTTTCGAGATTTATTTTACTAATTTCTGAAAAATAAATCTACCCTTTTACGTATTAGCATAATCAAAAACTTCTTAAGAATACCTTTGTAATTATCTTATATATCTAAAGAAGTACTTTTTAAGTATTAAAGGCTTTTAGAATAGAATTATAAAATAATAAAAATTGGTTTGCTTTAGTACACAAAATATCCATGTTTTCTGTTTTGCAGAAGCCGTTGTATTAATTCTAAAACTACAATTACAAGAAAATCTACCTGCAGGTTGTTAAACACCTGTATACTTCCAAACAATAAACAAAACACGACAACAAACAAGAATTGTTTTTTTTTAAATATTTTCGCATTGTTTAACAATTTTTAAAAATCTAATCCTAATTAAATATGAAAAGATCAGCCTGGATTCACTCTTATTCTAACTAGACAGAAAGCTAAGTCCCTGATGTCTAGAAATTTCTTTAGCTGAGTAAAATGTGACTTGATCCAATGAGTTTGAAAAAAAATAATAGTAAGTAAAATAACTTTCCTTTTTAAATTTTTAAATCGTTGCAAAATTCTCACCTAAATATTCTTAACAACATAAGATCTCGAACAATTCTTAGAAAATTATTTTTATTCAGTATTTATGTTATTTCAATTTGTTTGTTGCTTTGAATTTGTATCTGCTTGTGCTTTTAATGCACGTTTAATAAAATAACAATTAGATATATTTGTTGCAAATAAAAATCTAAAACAATTAAATCCAAAAAGACCATAAATATAAATAAGGTAGGTAATAATTGTGCAGAACATCATAACGTATAAAATCAAAATAAATAAAATGAAAATAACATCATAAAATATAAAGATATAATTGTGCAACTACTGCAAAGAAATAAATAGTCTTTCTTATATATAAAAACATTTGAAGTACCTTTCACCTTTTTAATATTTATGATTTATATTTATTTATGATATTAGATTATTGTTATAAATTTAAATAATGATAAGTATTGTAACATCAGAAGAGTCAGATCAGTACCTGTTATGTATCAACCAACAGGTGCAGTATCTGCAGATCATATATTTTTACATACTTTTCAATTTTATATTTCACCTACTCATTTTGTACACAAGCAAGAACCATGCAAAAAGGATATTTTCTTAATTATTTAAAGCTAAAATATACTCCTATGTCCACAATTGTTTTAAGATGATTAAATATAAATCAGTATGTCTTTTGGATATATGTTTCAGATTACTTCCAGAATATTGATAGTTGGTGATAGCTTGTCTTCAAATGTACAACTAATTTTAATTAAATAGAGTATAACTCTTACAAAAGTTTTCTTGTGTCTTAACAAATATTTAATGTAAAAATAATTTGACTGACATATGTATTTACAATTTAGGTACCTGCACCAACTAGTTCAAACATGCCAATACGAATTATAAATTGATTGGACTTACCAACATATCTGCATCAAATCTTGTTCAGCTTCAGTATATAGAAAGGTGTATTCCCCATATCAAATCGGCACACATGGAATGTTTGTATTTTTTATATTGAAACTAAAGTTTATTTATACAAAGGCTTGTTACACAAAAATTCACAGACAACACTTACACAATTATTTAGGATTTTATAAACCACTGTATCTAACAGATATTGAAAACTAAATAATATAGAAATAGAGTTCTTGCCACTGATGATTTATAATATTTACTGGTGATTAAAAGGTATAATTTAATTTATTAGATAATGCCAATGGTCACTACATTTAATTATTATGACAGAGTTTTAGCACAACAAAAATATTTTAATAAAACCTAGTACTGTGACAACATAACCAAAATATCTATCATGTACTTGTAATTTAATATTATAAAAAGGTTCTATTCACTGGTTCTAGGCACTGGTTCTATTCAATTAAGTAAATACATTGTTTAAATTATAATCTAAACTATATTTAATTTTTACCGAAAGAATATGTTTGTTATAAACTAAAACATCTGTCAAAATACATACGCCTGTTACTACATGCAGCTACCACTGCTTCAAACTCTTATGTAATATTAGCACAGAAACAGAAAGGTTGAATTATTTGATAATTATTTATTTTCTAGCTAATTAAAATTACGAAAGACAACGGTACCTTTAATCTTGTAGCGTCACTAATTTTTAATTGTTAATCATTACGTAATTATAAATGCATAACAACCTGACTTTATTTAAAAGTTGCATTTTAAGTGCGTGTGCGTATCAATGTGATAATATATGTATATTAATTAAAACAAACTATAACACATAAACAAAAGACACTGTTTCACATGATTAAAATTATATAATTACATCTTCACAAGAAATTATTCACGTCATACATTCCAACGTGGCCGGAAGAAGAATTTGTCTGTAATACAAGTTGAATATATTTAGGCGTTGGTAACACTGGAACTTCACTGTACTCTATATTCTGTGTATTTAAAAGTGGATAATTATATTTAATATCTATTAATTATAAGAGAAATAATAGTAACGTATTTAATTAAATAAATAATTCATAATTAATTAATAATTTGTATATTTATCGTTGCATATATATTTCACCTACATGCATATAATTGTGGTTAAATCTACACATATATAAATGAAACAACAAATTTAATAACATGTAGTAATATCAATAACAGATTATTTAAATATTTGTATTGCTCATTAATTATTTTATAATTTATGTACCTTTATAAATCAATAACAATTTTTGGAGACTTTCGCCTACGGTGCTTCTTCCGTTGTATCAATAATGTTTTTTTGGTGGTATTACTTTGCGGTGTGTCTCGGTATGTGCCAGTATACTATTTTATTCTTGCAAATAAATAAAATAATTAAATATAATTTGTAATTTGTAATTATGGTGCAATTTGTGTCGGTATATTTGTTTAATATTGTGCGGTTTACAAGTGTAACACAAATTACTTTTAGGGGTAAGCAGATATTCCAATACCAAAAAACTTTTTAGAGATTTCTTCCAGATGATATACTTGGTTTGAAGTTTTACTAAGATTTAAATATATAATCATTATAAATTTAAAAATAATTTAATTGTTATAATAAAGCCTGTTTCTTATTACGTTTCAATAAAGTCTTTGATTATCATTTTAATTACATGAAATCTAACCTAACTTTCCATATTTTAACACCAACTGCTCTTGGTCTTCAACAAGTAGATACAAATATTTAATATTCCGGTTTGTTAGTATTTTGGAAATTAAAACTGTTGTAAGATATGTAAAGTTGAATAAATAGTAATACATTAGATTATTATTATAAATTTAAATAGTTATAAGTATTGTAGCATTAGTATATTCAGATCAGAACTTGTTATATATCAACAGGCATATCTGCAGATCATTTAATTTTACATATTTTTCAATTTTAGTTTTTATTTACCATCAAAAATGTTCATTTGATTTGGAAATTTCTTGTGCTAGGTAGTTTAAAAGTACTTTATGGAAGAGTTCACATTTAGATTATTTAATTAATTGGTGTTATTATGTTAGTCACCTCTGTAGCTGCTGGAATCGTTTTTCTTTACTTTTCAAATTCTTGTTTCGAACATTTCGTAGAATAGCATATAATACAGTTGTTTTAGGAGTGTATATTCCATAGATTTCAAATTATAGTTCTCAGTTCATTGTGATTACAGTGTTATTATCACAGTACCTCTTGCATACTTTTTTCTTTAAATATATTAATAATTAATCAAGCAGTATTGTGGCTCAGAGCGTTGGTTCAAGCTGCTACATTGTCGAGTTAAATCCTTGACTTAGAATTGTCATAATTACAAGTGCATTATTACTTATCGATAATAGGATAAATAGATAGTTTTTTAACTAATGATGTTCATAGTTTTCATATTTTTAAAATATAATTTTGTAAATATATAAAGTTTGCTTTTCTGCTTGCCTCTAAACCGTTGTTTTTTTATTTTTCGAATATAATTTGCTAAATTAATAACTAAAGATGTTTTAATACTTTTGTGAGACAATTAAATTAAAATAATTTTATTGTAAATTAAGTGTATAGTAAGATGAGTGTGCACAGTAGTATTTTCAATGAAGGAACAGTTTTTAAATGATTAATTAAATAAATGTGTATTTTTCTAGAAACTAACATTCAAAGGTTTTGTTAAATATAAAGTGTTGTTTTAGTGTTGTTAGGTGCTTTGTGCTGGACTATCAATCCATAGACATGGAGAGTGCATCTATGATGATCTACTCCGGTAAGTCCTATTTCTTCTTTTAAGCATGTTTATGTGAAGAATATTTGGTAGAATTTTTCAGTGAGTGGCTCCTTTTATTTTTTAATTATTTATTTAGGCTTTGGTTTATTCAGTAATCTTGCTAAAAATAAACATATATAAATATAAAAAATAATTACCAAATATAAAACATTTATTGAGCATAAATATTATTAAATATTAATATTCCATATTAGTCGTGACTATATTTCGAGATAAACTTTATAAAATAATCGATTTCACATTTCTGATAAAAAGAAACAGTTGTCTGCTGAATTACTGATTGGTGATTTAATATATTAAATACTGTTATTTTCTTACTATTAAATAATATTTGGAAAGATAGTACAAGATAGAAGTAAACCCACTTTTACTACCTTAAAAATAAAATACGCCTCATACAAAAATATTCTAATGAATAAATGAATTTTTAAAAAGACATTGAAGGCTTGAAACATGTGATCATGTGTGGTGTACTTAACCCATCACCTCAACCTCATCCCGGTAATTGAACTCATTTTCCATCATGACAACCACGTTTTCCCTTGTTGCTTTTCCATGCTTTTCCCGGTATTGTCGTTTCACCTAACACCGTTTGACTGCTATTTAACCGTGTAATGTTATACGTTCTAAATATTTAATGCAGATTCTTTATGACACCTGACGAAATGCCATTACTTCTAAAACAGTGACAATCCGAGGTGGAGGGTTCCTGTAGGGGGAGGGTAGGGTATTTTAAGTTGATGTTCAAAGTGGTTGACGTTTAAAGGGTGGTTACGTCTAGAGGGTTTGTGTTGCTTTCCTACAGTTGGAGGGTGCAGAAGATGTTACGGAGATGAACAATACCTTCAGTTGGATAGAAGGGATGATGGTCCCATAAGTGAATATGACAGCCAAGGTGCGTTTAGGGAGATCCACTCGTAGATCTCGATCCCTGAAACCACTGAAGATATCAAATACTAAACTAATACTAAAATTGTGTCAGATATTGTTTTGTTGTTTGGTTTTTTTGTTTTATTATAGATTTTATTGAAACTTATGTCTGTTAAAACAAAAGTTTTAGAAGGCGTATTCGTCTTATACACCAGATTTGGATGCAGTGGCGGATTGTCGAAATGATACAGCTCAGTAAACACTTTGGAGTCACTTTGACATCATATTGAAGATGCGTATGATTTTTTTGTCATGAAAGAGTTCATTTACATTTCAGTTTCTCACAGTTGTTCATATGAAATGTCTATTTTCTTGGCTGGTCGATTTTTCAATTGTTGATTGAAATTGTTGTTAATAAATGTGTATTGACGTGTCTATTTTATTAAATATCTAAATGTTGACGAAGATATAGCAATTAAAAATTTGAATTGTAGTTTTAGCGCTAGAAATGGTCTGCCATATTTATATGCCGTGAAATGAATTTTAACGTCAGTTATTTGTTGAGTAGATCAGTGCTGTGGTAATGTTTTGTAGCTGTTGGTAGTCGAAATAATCAAGTCAAGTCAAGAAATAATAAGTTTTTATTTTATTTTACCCTGTTACGGTAGACATAATATTTAAATTTTATTGTTCCTTGAAATAGTTGTAAATAATATTTGATATTTTGATATATAAATACATATAGCAGAGATTTATGAGCTGTAAGGTTGGTAACTTGTAAACTTGCCAGAGATCTATCTTGAATATGCTATCTCTTTTACGCTCTGTTGTATAAAAGAGATATGAACTAGCGACTGTGATGTCACATGCAGTTGGAATGTTGTCCAACGTTGAATCCCATTAATAATTAAAGAGAAAAAAATGACTTTTTTAATTGTTATTATTATTGTTACATCCTGAATTATAAGGAGTTATTAAAAAATAATTGGATATTTGAGGTTCTAGTAACCAATTTTATCAATATATAGTACAGTTTTATAGAATCTAAGACATAGGACACAAGCCCATTGTTTACTGGAAGCTGTGGAAATAAAAAGAAGAAAACAGAGATAATTATTAAAAGATATATTCTGTGATGAAAATAAAATGAATTAGAGTATGTCGTATATTGTGACCGTGCTGGTGCATAGTGGGGGAATTCAACCGGTGCAGCGTATGCAGCTGAGAAATCAAACAATAAAGAAGGTTGTTTTGTACTTTGGTGTATTGGTCGACCTTGTAGCAAGTTCTGCATCAACCGAACGATTTTCTGTTGCTATTTTTTAACCGGCTATGTTAACTAACTTTTGCGATAACTATGATTTCTCCAAGGTTGGTTGTGGCTAATTTCTAGACAGTATTAGTCCAGGACTCACTAAGGTTCAAACAATTTCATATTGGTCTTCTGTTACTTATAACAACTCGTCATCTTTTACAGAGTAGGGTTTAAATATTATTTTAAAATTGGTTTCAAAATAATTCTAAAAAGTTAATCTGAAAATAAAACAAAAGAAATTTAATCACGTCTGTAGAAAATATATTATATACTGTACATAGAATTAGAAATACGAGTATTTTTCGAGTGAAGTGTACCTAATTATATTTATTCCAGAAGAGGGAGTTTTATAGTATTTTATACTGCTCTCACAAGTGAAACCTCGTCTTGGTAGATACTTAATACCTTTCTGGAGTAATAAACGTCATTGTCATTGTCACATTGTGACGTAGAAGATGTACGACGTGCGATTATTACGTCAACGACGATACTGAAAGCCACGTTGTGTTGCAAAATCTACGAAATTGTTCTTGTTTATCCGTGTGATACAAAAGTAAGGGAGGGGATGAGTAATTTTGTCTTGGAATTAATGATTTATTTTAAATTGTATTAAACTTTCTATGAGGATATCATTTATACAGTTTTTATTAAACGTTTCTTATCACCTGTTGGAATAAGCTTTAATTATTTATCTAAAGTAGTAATGGACTTTATACGGGAACATAATACAACTGTACTCAATGAATTAGTAAAACAGCTACTTTCTTATTTAGACAACAATCCTATTACTAAAGAGTTAATTTTTTTTTCACTCTTCAAATTGTAAAAAACTTCGAAATAGTTAAATAATAACAATTCCAGACAATAAATGAAACCTAATCCTAATCAAATATCCCGATATAAATATAATTTTAACAACAAAGAATGGAATTAACAATGATCCTCATAAACTCTGGTATATTTACTATTTTATTATAATAATTGAATATCATAATAAAAAAGAAAAATTCGAAATTTCAAAATTTTATTTAGGGCACGAGGGCGGTTTTTGCCAAGGTTAAAAATTGTGCTAAAAAGTTGAAATTTTTTATATAGGCTATTTGGTACCTAATTTACAAATCGAAAAAAAAACCCAAATTTTGAAAAAAAGTCAGTTTAAATGAAAATTTATTTGTTTTTATATATTTTTTTTTTTAT
Source organism: Panorpa germanica (assembly GCA_963678705.1). NCBI lineage: Eukaryota > Metazoa > Arthropoda > Insecta > Mecoptera > Panorpidae > Panorpa > Panorpa germanica. The sequence goes on along the minus strand of OY783206.1, from coordinate 4,941,910 downwards.
TTAATTTATTTAACGTCGGCCTATTTCCGATGCTGAGTCCTATCACCGACGACCTCCTTCAATGTTGGCAGTATTTATGGTGTCGTGGCCTCATATATGTGGGCTACACCACTGCCTAATAAGTGTACGATTATGTATGACCATAATCAATATAAGTTCATAATAACCAAACCCAGAAAATATATATCTGGTCCGGGGATCGAACCCGAAGGCACAGCAGTCGGCGTCAAGCATCAATGCTCTCGCCCACTGTGTCGTCGTATTTGTTTTTATATGTAAAATTAATATAGAACGAGTTTAATATTTCAATTTAAAAATGGAACAAAAATTTTAAATGAAATTCAAGTCACACAACCAAAAGACAATCGTCGCTTGCGACGGGAGTAAACTCTAGTTTTATTATATTTACAAAACATAAAATAAAGAAACATTTTTGTAAGTCATCCTAAATTTTTTAAATTTTGTTAAATAATGCACAAATGTGAAGAAGGAACTTTAGATCATATTATATTTGAATGCATAAATTATAGATTAGAAAGATCAAAATTCAATAGTAAAATATGAGATGTGATTAAAACTTTTCCTGTTAATACCAAATTTTTATTAAGTGATTCAAAATTAATTATTGAATTATTTAAATATTTAGAAATTTGTAAAATAGAATTATAAAATGGTAAATATGTATAAAAAATGTTTGATGGTGGCTATGACGAATAAAAGTCAAGGCAAATAAATAAATAAAAAAAAAATGCACAATTAATTCGTGAAAATAAATAATTTGTTGTTCTTTGTGAACCGTTTTTTTCGAATTCGTGTAACTTGACGGTTAGGTGTATCTTTTATAAAAAAAAACTGTATTTTCTATTGCAAACGAAATGAAATTAGATGAATTTATATATTCTTCATAGAATAGAAACAATTCTCTTTTTTTTAAATTTGCGCGATTTTAAAATTCTGTTTCCAAGGAACCGTAATGGCATCTTTATATTGAAAAACGCTGAGGACTAGCGCATATTGAAGACAACTAGTTTCTAAATGAAAGAAAATCAGTAAAGTCTCAAATTAATTTTCTACACTTACATCTAATGGATAACCCATTTTCTTTAGTTCTTTATCACCATAAGTACATAAGCTTCAACCATTTTTAGAACCTATTTCATACTTATATGAAGTAATTTTTAACAATTCAAAATATATATAACCGATTACTTATATGTCAGGTAACAGATCGAAGTAATAGAGGGAGTGTGGGCAACTTAACGCCCAATAAATTATTCCCCCATCTACTCCCTTCCTGGTTACGGACCCATTACAACCCAACACTCTATATCATCCCCGGAATACACCCCTCTTGTCAGAGTCCTATCTCACCCGAGTTCGAGGTGGAACGGAATGACCGGTCCGGTTCGGTGGATTGTCGGAATCGGGGCCGGGCGTTCACTCGTATATCTGTAGTGATAAGCATGGTCAAAGCAGACCAAACGAAACATTACTATTCTCTGTTATGCCGGTTTCACACCAGAAAGACAAAACAAAATCATGTTTCGTTTTATTTTAAAACAGTTCTGTTTTTTGAAAACAGACTGTTCACACTGAACAGACTGTTTTTGTTTTTAGCGTTTTTCTGTGTGTCCCATAAAAATTATAAACATGATAAACAACAACTGACAAGCGCAAATGTTCACAAAAAACAAAACTGCGTGTTCAAACCAAGCAGACTAAAAAACAACAATAAACGGGTTTTCCTTTGATCTTACCTACTCCAGATGGGAATGTGTTTTGTTTACTAAAACAGCAACAAAAGACAAAAATGTTTTAAGAATTGCCTCTTTGGTGTAAACATTGGTGATTTTGTTCAGAAAAACAAGTTTTTGTTCGTGTTTTATTGAACTGTCTTTCTATTGTGAAACCGGCATTACAGCTTACGAAACAATGCTTTAAAGGCTCGGAAAGCTTCGAACAACCGGACAATGTAAGATGACTTGAACAAAACATCTTTGAATAATATCTTAGCTAACAAAATAGAGACGGACGAAGTCAAATTTTATACTTTGCGTTATAATTATTATTATTGTTAATTATTATTATTATTAAGTCCATAAAAATTGTGTGACGTAATTTATGGATGAATCTATTAGTAAGTACGTTAATAGATGACTATAGAATAAAGGATGTTCGCGAATGCTTAACATATTATTGATTTATGTGTATATGATCGTATGATTTCAATTTTTGGTAGTTCTTTCTTGTTGCACAGGTTAATATTTGTAATCAGACAAACATATCCATGCATAAATACGTAAAATTTTCTTGGAACCGACTGCAGTTTCAACTAAATTATTGATTCAGTTCTTAAAGAATATATAATGCATTTCCATTTGTCTGAGACTTCGTATGTCGTACGATAGAACAGGATGTTCTTTGGTTATTGACGTATTGTAAAATGTAAATATTAAATAACATACAAACTCTATCAACCGCATCAAAGACAATGGTATAAAGCTACGTACAGACATAGTATACATCGCGTTTTAACTCTCTTTTGCATGCTGACTTAACGGAAAATTAACTCAGATAATACAGAAAATGTATTTGACTTGAGGTAAAAGCTGAACAACCGATACATGCGCTAATGTTACTTTGTTTCGAATACCGTCCAAACCTAATACGGATCAGCGTTACGTTTAGATGTTCTCATGCATGTCTGTATGCGACTTTAGATTGTAGAATCAGACAGTTTCAAAGAAAAATAAAAATAATGCAAACTCTGTGAACGACATTATCTTTCGTTGTGAAAAATATCAGTTATATATGCGATTATATATTCGGTGCATAAGGGGGTGGAAGTAGTGAGCAAAGTATTATTAATATTTATTTATTGATCTGTACCTCTGCAGACTATACTTTAGGCTTCACATATTTAAGGGTCTCGATTTACTTCAAGAAAAAAAAACATATTTATTTATTTATTTTTTTATTTATTTATGATATAAATCATTAGGATTAAACATTATTAAAGAAGAGGATTAGAGATTGTTAGTTATTATTTTATTTATTTTAATGTTTTTTCCATTAGGCACTACATTCTTCTGCCTTAAATCATTAAATTACATATCAATGTGCTTAATTACATTTTGTGTTCCTTATTACTTTTAACCATTCTTACACCTTTCAAAACAAAAAATAAAAACAAAACAGATAAATTTAAACTTCTCCCTTTAATAACTCACAATGTGTTTTTTCACTTGTTACCTTTTTCTCACATGAAAACTTAATGTGCTCCAGCATTTCTATCTCCAGTTAGTTAAATATTTGTATAATTCCGATTATTCTCCCTTTCTATTTCTTTCCGTCTTATATTCATAGCATTTAGTCTATATTTTTTCTATAGTAAGTCATGCTTATTTTCTGTTTTAGTTTTAATTTTATTTTTTAGTTGCAAGAATAAAATAGCATATTTGAATACAGATAAGTCTTGACATACGACCAACATGGGTTCCGGGACATTGGTCGCTAGAACAGACAAAAAAAGTTTTTTAAAAGTTAAATCTGGCTTAAAAAAATATTTTAATGAATTAGCTTAGGTTGTAAATACGAATCGTCGTAAGTTGAGGACTACCTGTATATGAAATAATTTTAGTTTTAAAATTATGTATACTTCATACTTTTTAATACTAAAACATAAAACTTAACTGTTGTTGACAGTACTGTGATCGAGTGAGCTAACAATATACAATAAGTAAAATGAAATTACAGATTGTGAAATACAAAGAAATAATTATCAATATTAATTGAAGTACATTACTGACGCACGATGCGTGGGCACTAAATATATTTAAAATAAAAACTACACTTATTCAGTTCTGTGACTAAAACTTAAAATTAAAACTGTGTTTGCGTGTGTAATGCCTTTTAAGAAATTTAAAATCTATGTACTGCTCTATTTGGATTTATTTCAATCACACACGAGTATAAATATTGCGTACAGTTGAACGGTAAATTAAATTTTGGATCGAATAATACAAGAACTAGTAAACATTTCTAAAATGAATAGATCTTGTCCTTTTAACTCACTTACAGGCAAATAGTCAAATAACGAATGATTGGCACTACGCACTTGACGCACAACACTAATCTTTGTTTTCGTGAGGCTGGTTTTGACCGTTTAGTTTGTTTGTTACCTCGCCGCATCTATTCGTGTTCGTGACGTCATTGGCCTTTAGATTAGGATGACGGTGTCAGGACAATCAACCTGCTGTAGCTCCAGCACCAGCACTAGATAATTAGCCCGCTGCAAATTAAAACCCATTTAACGTTTAAGTTGATCCATTCAGCTAGTGAATTGAATTGTGGTCGGTGTGCCGTGGTACTTCATATCATATTGAATTCTAAACGAAATGCTCTTCTCTCTTAATAGGGTTTATTAATTTGAGTTTACGTATGGTTTGGGATGTTGGTTTGTGTAAATGTGTGCGTTTAATTAGCAGGGTGATCTCAAATATTACTTAGTTGTAATTAAGGGACAGTAGAACCTGTTCTAACACTACTTCCCATACTTTGAATTCTGACAATTCGGCAAAGATATTGATAACACTCTCTCTACATAAAATGCGCTTATCATATAAAAGAAGCAGTGTTTTGGTTTTCTTTTTAAATATATTTTTGGCTTGGCTGGCACTACTTTAATTTAATTTTGTATTTTGTATTTAATTTAAATTGTTTAATACGCGTAGTCATTAACAGTACCATTTTTGATTTAATTTATTTTTTAAGTTTTCTTAACTTAACTTACAAGGTTTAATGTTTTAAATTAAAAATATTATATTAACAAAAACTGTATTATATTATACCCTCCAAAATGTGACAATCTGTCAAAATGCAGTAGAATTTATATTTAAAATAAGTTTAATGTCAGTTTGTTAGAAATAAAGAAATAAAAACAATTTTTATTACTGTTATTAAAAACAGCAATTTTAATTATTTCAACTTCAATTTTGTCCAACTGTCAAAATTTATATTACTAACGACGCATACGCATCAACTAAATTAATTAATCTCAAATTAAAACACGAATGTGACAAGGAATGTCTATTCTGAAAACCTTAAATCTAGATTAAAATATTAGATAACGTAAATTAAATATCAAAACAGTTAGTGGGAATGAGGCTTTATTCAGCCTTCTTCATCATATATATAATGATATAAAAAATCAAAGTTTGTCTTATAAAATAGTCCGTGCTAAAAAAAATTAATTACCCTCTGCATTATATCTATTTGTTGCTAATGATTGGCACCTAATTAACGAGGTACACTAAAATCTTATTTATTGCATTCACCGTATTTATTTATTTATATATTAATTGTGTATGCCTTTCGGCTTTACAATCTACAGTATTATATTTCTAATACATTTCATTCCTATATACATTCAAACTTAAAACTAAACTTAAAATAAACTTAAAATCTTCTCGACTTTTACTAATTCCAAAAGTGCTTTCTGCTTCTTCTTCTTTTGACCCTCTCTATTATTCTCCTGTTTTTCCTTTCCTTCTTCCTATTTCCGCCATCCACCTCTTTCCTTCACTGCCTCCCTTTAATAGCTGGCCAATATTCTTTTCGCTTGCTACTTTTTCCTTACACTCAAACTTAATGTGCTCCAGTGTTTCGTCCTCCGCTCCACACATTCTACACTTTCTTTCCTCACTCTTTTCCCAGTATCTGTTTCCTTTTTCCTCATTTCCCAATCTAAACCTTGCTGTTCTTCTTATGTGTTTTATGTCTTTTTCTATAAGGTACTGAGGCACATTATTTTCCCATAACCTCTTATATCTTTTATTGTAGTTACTTTTTTCTATTTTTCCCATTCTCTCCTGCTGTTGTGTCTCCTTATCCCTTCTCCTTAGCTTCTCTGCTACACTTGCGCCACCTTCTCTTCTCCTCTCTGCCTCCTCGATCGCCATTCCATTCCTTTCATAGTATTCTTTTCTCTTTTTTGGACCTCCTTTCCCCCCATTCTTTATGTAATCCTCTCTTATTTTCTTTAAGATTTTGCTTTCCGCTCTGTTCAATTTCTCCTCGTATTTTACCGCTCTTTCCCCTGTTTTAATTCGTATCTTATCCCTCTTTAGCTCCTCCATCACCATGTATCCTGGCGTGCACCTGTCCAGCCCTAGTACCCATTTCATATATCTCACCTGCATTCACCGTATGCATTTTTCTTATTACGGCGTAGCCTTGTTGTTGCGTAAGTCTTTTATAGCGTGAATATATAACCTAGTATGTAACTGATGTAATGTATAACTGAATGAAATCTTTAGAAACACCCTGTGCTTTATATTTCGGTGCAGTTCTGTTATGTTTATATAGGTATGCCGTTATCCAGGTTCCAATAGCTTTATAAAACGAATTAAAGTCCAGTTATGTAGTATAATAGCATTGGAGGCTGAAAACCTCCTCCACCATCTACCGCTCCTCGACTCCCATCCCTCACACCAATTTATGGAAAATGTGTGTGGAAATATTTTTAATAGGGGATGTTTTTATATATAGATTTCCAAACAATTTAATTAATTAATTTTAAAATGAATATGGAAAATAGGGAAAAATTAAATTGTAGGTTCTACAAAATATGGCAAACTAATTTAAATACTTCTCTACTGAACAAGTGGTTGTTGTTTTTTTACATATTGGTTTTAAATTGAATTGTTGTATTTTTTTTTTTTTAGTTGTAGATTAATTTAGTTTATAAAGCACTATATCACGTTAATACCCTAATAAATAATCTTGTTAATTCGGTGCGTTGCTATCTGGTGACGCTGAATTATTTGTCGCTAAAACAACATCACTGGAAAATGGAAAATGGGAAATATATTGTAAATAAATGCTGGGCGGGGCTGGAACGAAGCCGTTGTTGTAATAGTACGAGTACATTAGAGCGCTTGGTAATTACAATTTATTAAAAACCTACAAATTTGTACATTTTGTACTCTACAGTTAAAGGTTGTGTTTTATATTTCTTAATTATCAGGATGCTTTAAGGGTTATATATTTTCAAAAAAAAAAATTTTATTATTTCATTTTCGTAATATACATATATTTAAGTACACACACAGAAAATATCAAGTAAATCCGGCGATTATTTTTAAAGTTATGTAAGTTGAAAAAAAATTATTTGCACTCTATGTATATAGTGACGTAGTGACCAAGATTACTCGGAAATCGATCAGTCTCAAATTTTAACACAAGCTTCTTAAGTATATTTTTTAGAATTGAATCAAAGGTTTTATCTCACTGATAATTATTTTTTTTATAAACAATTTACGGCTACAAATTTGGTTAAAAGTCGATATTTTTTTTGAGAAGCCGCCATTTTGTCAAAAAAAAATATTTTGCCTAATCCGTTGATTAATTTCTAGATTATACATTACTTTAACGAAATTCGTTTGGTTTTTTCATTTTAAATGATCCAGTCCAGAGATATAGTGTTCACCGCAAGATGCCTTTTTTGAGAGGAGTTCCTGGAGATCAGCTATAGAAGCTTCCAAATTATTATTTTTGCAAATATAAAAATATTTAAATACAGTTAAAAGTTACCATAACATGTGTACAAATTTTACATTAATATATTTAAAAGTCTTCTCAGGATTTTTTTAAAACCCCTTAATAAAACTCTTTTTAACATAAAATGAAACTTTATTTAGAAACTGGTGTATCACGTCTTCACACTTCAAGGTCCTCCTCACTTCATGTTTCTAACTGTATATAACTCTAACCTAACAATTAATAGATGGCAGAAATGGTATGGACTCTACTAATCGCTGCAGCACTATTATTTAAATAAGAAATAAATGGTTTATAGTTTATTTTGCAATTATTACTTGTGAAACAAGCTATAATATTAAGTTAAACTTTGTAAATTTCAAACGAATGTTCGAAATTTCAAACGAATTTCAAATTCTTGTCGTTATAGCGCTTGTTATTGGGTTTAGGAAAAAGTTACTAGTGTAAAATTTGTTCAAAATATTGTACTAACTACTAAAGCCCTAAAACCAACCAATGGCAAGATTTACCGTAAATTGTACTATTCTATTTAACTAATTATAAACATTACATGTAAATATTTCGAGTTCTTTTCATTTATAAAATTAACAACAGACTTATGCGTCATCGAAATTACGTCTCAGAAATGTCATGGTTTTAAAACTCTCTCACCGATGTTGTGACGTCACACATTTGAGGAGACAATTTGTTGCTTTAGTTTAATATTGTTCTTTGGTTGTAATTTCACTTATTACATCTGTAATCAAACATATCTCATCGATAGCATCTCTTAGCCTAACTTAATATTGCATCTTTTTGTATATACTGGTATCTACGAGTATATGAATTTATCGTTTGAAAATGGGATTTAAATAAATCCAAACTTTAATGAGTGTAATTGAAATTTAACAAAGTTGATTTAAGCTTAAACGAAATAAACTTTCTAACTAAGTCTTTTATTCTTTAATAACATAAAAAGCAAAGTCGTAATAAAAAATACATTATTTACTGTAAAGTAATAGTTTTGGATTAAAATGGTTCAATTAAGTATTCTACAAAAAGATAATAAAAGTCTACAAATAAATAAAAAAAAAGTTAGAAAAAAAAACTCTATGTTTATTCAACAACGCCACCCACTTAAACGGGAGAAAAAAGAATTATTGCCAAGTTGATAAAACAGTAATTATTTTTATCTACTTCTGAAAGTAGGAAAAGTTTTTCTCTTTCTACTAGTGAACAATTATGAATAGATGTTTTTAAATCGAAAAATTACAATTAATATAAAGAAAGTAAATTACATAAAATGTTCTGGAAAATTACAAGTATATAAATCACTTTGTATGTGGGAGATAAAATAATTGAAATAAGAGAGCTGTTGCAATGGCTTTTTTTTTAACGAAATCTTCGTGGTGGTATTATATCACAAATTATTTATAACCTTGTGGCCTTAAATCTAGGAAATCACACAAGGAAAACGAAATTTATATAATTGTCAAGGAACAAAATCGAGAATTAAAACTAACTGCCAAAATTTGGTAGAAAACAGGTAAATAAACTTGTCTGACGAATTTGGGGCGCTGATTCCAAAAACTTGGTTTACTAACGTTCAGTGTTGTAACGGAAGTGCACTACTTTACATTTGTCAAAAGAATGTATGCTTACCATGCAAGTTAAATCGACTTATATCACTTTGACATCATATTGAAGATGCGTATAATTTTCTTGTATGATGAAACAAACATGAAGGAAATGTCAGTGATATGAACTACAAATGACAAAAACACTTCACCTGACCTCACTGTCGTACCAGTATTTAATAAAGTTGCAAATAAATCATTAGAGTGTAACAGAGACAGATATATCTTGTTTCTTTTTCTGTTATGTTTTTGTGAAATGTATATGGAATTTTATTTCTACTAAAATAAATATTTTCAAATGTAAAAGAGACAACAACTATATCTTCATTTAATTGTCTGATGTTAGAAAGAGAAAGAATATACTTGAATAAGAATGAATAACGAGAATCAATAATGTCTCTTTTATTTTACATGTCGTTTCTAATTATTTCATCAAATACTGAAATATTTTAATAAATTATTCAAACATGATAACAAATAATTCTTGCTTTTAAGCAAAACAACGTGAAATTGACGTAAGACTTCTGCAGTAGGTATGTTTGGACGTAAGAAACACATAAGTACAATTCTGCCATTGACATTGCGTGCCAATGACAGAACAGGCCTCAGCAGCTTCTTCTGTTACTCCCTCACCTGCTTCGTGATGCTTCTGCTACAGACATCATGCGTCATAGATGTCACTAAAAGACTTACATGACTTCTTTTTGCATAACATCTTATATAGAAGTTTTCATATAACAAATATTTTACTTCTGGAAAGATTGCATAAGATTTAAAGACGATGGCACAGAAATTCAAAACCTCTGCACACATCTCTGTATATACTGTACACATACGTGTTGGAATTTAAAAAAGAAAGTGATATTTTAAATTATTTATTTTTTTAAAACACATTTTTTTTTTACTCTTCTAATTTTTTCCAAAATTCTATCGAGAGATTTTTTGTGTATAACAGTAAATAGGGCGGACAGGAAGTTTTACATGCTTCAAGTGGAAGATGAGCCTGAAAATTGTTAACTCTGAATCTTCGGGATTTATAAGAATATAAACAAAAATTAACCAAAAGTTTATCGAAAAGTGGTTTCACGGTGGAACTACCTTAAGAAGAAATACATAATCGAACCAATCGAAGGCACCCGCAAAGGCAACGCACGCACGTAGTCCTAGTGATTAAATAATTCGAATCCTAAACTTGTAATTAACCATATTTCATGGATTTTATTATCTCCATTACAATTGTTTATGTTGTTCAAGATAACAATTTCAGCCGTTCAGCCGTTGGGATTGCATCGTTTTAATTTCCCGTTTTGTTCGTACTCAACAACTCTTAATACACCATAAACTAACCAACCCTTTTGGTCATTTTCCACCCCTTAAAATCTACCCACATTCATAGTGTCCTTCGCAGCACGTTGTTCCACTTGGAGACTATGCCACCATCCCCTTACCACCTTTGAGCAATTCCAGTAAATTAACCGGTCACTACACTTGTGGTATGAAGGTGGGTGGATTTGTCATGCCAACCTGAGCTAAGGGATGCTGAAGAGAAATGTGTAGTCAGGGCCAATAGAATTGCGGGGGCGATTTTAGTTGTTAAAATAAAGTACGGGTATTTAAGGGTAGTTTAAGTTTTTGAACTTCTATGTAGACTTTATATTGTTTGTTTAAAGAGATCAAAAAGCTGGGATTGTTATTGATTATTTTAGGGGTTGCTTTAGTAACTTCAACGGCCGGGTTTTGTTATAAAAATAAATTGACTAATAGGGTTTTCTATTAAGAAAATATGTTGCCCTCATTTTGCACCTTTTTGTGGTTTTGGTACAGTGAAATTATTCTTGTATTCTTGATTTTACCCTCTAAAATTTTATCGTTTTCTTTAGTCGTTTTCTTTAGTAATTATTTCGAGCTTTTAATAAAGTGTAATACACCAAATAATGTTGTTGTCGCAATAAAACATGATAAACACTATAATAACAAAGACAAATTACGATATTTAATATATTTTAACACAGTACTCCTTTTGTCATTTGGCATTCATTAATTCTTAACCCTGAAATAATTAAAATTCACCGCCATGAGAGGTAAAAATATATGGAGCTAATCTGGAAAAAAATATACGTCCAGTAAAATAGTCTGATAATAAAAATAGCTGAATTATGGTCCATCTAGCGACCGTTTAGCTTTAGACATTCCGCTAAACAAACACACCCTCACTCACTCACTCTCCCGCGCAATCAACATAGTCCTGGTACTCCGCGAGTCTGAACCAGGACTAACGGTATATCAGACTAATGCTCTAAAGCTCGCAACGAGTGAGTTATGGGTTTAAAATGCAAAACAAAAGCAAAAAATGTACAGACGATTGAAAATTGTTCCATTTATTAAAATTTTATTAAAGTCAAAAATTGGTGGCTCTTTACTTTTAGTTAGAAGACTTCCTACCTTAAAGTAGTCTCACATACAAGTCTTATAATAGATTCTGGAGCGTTTAGGTTTATTTTATTATTATTATTTTAATTAACATTTGGTTCTGACATAGTCAGCTTTCTTGCCATGTACTCGATTACATAAAAATTAATCGAACACTTAATAAATATAGATATTTATTCAAGATTATATAATGTTACACATTCTTTTAATTAAGTCTTTCCTTTTTTTGCCTTCATGCGAAATGCAATTCATCCAGCCACAATATATTGTGCTGGACGCTCTTTAAAAAGTTGTATACAGTTAATATTAATAAAAAAAAAATCTTTTTATTTTATTTCCGTAATTTACATATTTTTAAGTACACACACAGAAAATTTCAAGTAAATCCGGCGATTATTTTCGAAGTTATGTAAGGTAAAAAAAAATTTTTTTCTGAAAACTGTGTTTTTAAAATCGGTGACCAAGATTTCTCAGAAACGACGAAACCGATCAATCTCAAATTTTAACACAAATTTCTTAAGTATATTTTTTAGTAATTCGTCGAAGGTTTTTTCTCACCGTTAAATATTTTTTTTTATTAACAAGTTAAGTCCAAAATTTTGGTCAAACATCGATTTTGTTTTGAGAAGCCGCCATTTTGTGTGAAATATTTATTTTGTTTATTCCTTTGATTAATTACTAGATTATACATTACTTCAACGAAATTCGTTTGGTTTTTCCGTTTTAGATAATTCAGTCCAGAGGTATAGTGGTCACCGCAAGATGCATGTTTTGAGAGTAGCTGCGGGAGATCAGCTGTAGCAGCTTCAAAATCATTATTTTTGAAAATATAAAAATTGTAAAATACCGTTAAAAGTCACCATAATATGTGTACAAATTTTTACATTAATACATTTAAAAGTCTTCTCAGAAAAAATTCTTAAAAAATCGCTTTTTTTGGGCCTAATAATTGTATATAACTACTTAAGGCATTAAACTTACAAGAAAAGCCTGTTTACTTGACGTTGTAACGGGTACGGAATATGGATGCTACCTTAAATATATTTAAAAAATTATTTTAATTTAACATCCTACAATTGGTGTATTTTAAGATTATAAAGGTACTTTATAATTCGCTATTTAAAATAATTTAAAGAAAAAATTTCATGTTGTCAGTTCATTATCGTCAGAATAACTTTATTGTTCCAATGGGAATAGAGCATAAGAACATTATATTTCTTACATAAATGGTAACATCTTTTACATTAAATATATTTTAATTTTATATTACAAGATCATCTTTAAAATTCCTTCTAACATGCAAGACGACTATAATTGAAACATTCTCGTCCAATGTCCTTGAGACCCGATTCAATTAGTATCTCCTTAAATATTTCAACATTTCAATCAGGATTTTCTCGCACATATGTTCCAATACTCGTACCTTTTTTTTATTACACTATTTGGGGATATTTGGCACGATTGGTTTAGGCGTTAGTTTTAAGGGATGTGAGAAATGAAAGTAGGTAGTATGGTGTCCAGGTTCACCCTTATCGAAGTGTTAGGGATAGATGTATGGTGGTGTTGGGGTGTTAGGGGTTCTAGTGGGTGGTTGTAACGCAGATGTGACACGTTTGTACAAGAAACATATATCACGAAAAAGACGAAGTGTTCGAATAGCATGTTAGAAAAAACTTTACTTAGAAATATTCAGTTTAATATAATTCAATAGTGATAATAAGGTTGTGTTATTGTATTGTATTTATTAAAATTATTGTAATATTTTACAGTTTGCACCTGAATTATAGGCAACCTGTTTAACATTATTAGATTAGTAAATAAAATCTAATTCTATTTACTCGTAGCAATGGTTCCGTTAAAGATATTAAAGTAGAAAGCGATATAGTGACGAAAATTAGAACAAAAAGGTTAAAAGTGATGTATATAAGTTGCACAGACACTTATGGAATGGAATCCAGAGGATACGGTGCAAAAGAGCAACGAAAAGCAAGAGTGAAGAGAAAATGTGAGGCACAGTAAACATTTTGGAGCCACTTTGCCATCATATTGAAGATGCGTATGATTTTTTTTGTCAAGTATGAGTCCATTTACACTACAGTTTCTCATAATCATTCATGTGATATTTGTGTTCTATCGCCTGCAAATGGCGAAACTACTCCACTTGTCGGAATACAAATGAAGATAAAGTTGATGCGAACTGTAATTGAAGTGCAATAGTGATAGAAACGTCACAAAACAGGACACTTCACCAAATTGTTTGCAGAGGGAGAACCTAAAAAGGATGGGAGTGGTGAATTGGAAGAGAGAAAGAAGGCATTAAAAATGTTTTTAAAAAAAATTAGTATATACAAAATACTAAATATTATATGTACAACTATTACGTCTAACCTAACTTTCCATTTTCCTCTTAACCCAAAACCTAATTTTTGTTAATAGCCCTTCTAGCCGGTTCAGTGATTTTACACACATACATAAAAAAAAACACATATATTTGTATAGTTTTTATACTTATTGGTTCCAATTCCAAGACGAAATGTTTAGAGCTAAGAAAGTTGTAGAAATCAAATTGCCTCAGCTACAAATCTCTTTTCGTGCGACATGCTGTCTCCCACAACAGCTGAGACACAATTCACCATCGAGAGTGGTTCAAATAACCTAACCACCTTCCCTTATTCACCTCAAACCCCTTTCAAAACACCACCCTCCACAAAATGAAACCAAAAGTAATAGAAACAACTTTATTTCTATCGGGTAATTTGTAATTAATTTATTTTTCGGAGATGTTGGTTGGTTTACTTTATTTGTTTTAGTTTTAGTATCAACTTTTGATTCTTCTAGATGAAAAAAACATATTCATTCAGATTTAGTGAAATAAAAAGTAGGAAAATAGGTGTAATAATAATTAAGAGAAGCTTGTTTCTTCGCTCTTGCCGGGCAACTAACTTGTTATATATTAAATTGTTTCTAATTCAGTAATAAATTTATACATTATTAGATTTCTAATTAGTGCTAATAACTAAGGTTTAACATAATGTTTTACACCTAGCGTTACCTTTTAGTATTTACTGAAAGATATTTAAAATCTTGTATTAATATATTAATTTAATATCTAACATTATGTAATCCTGCATGAAAAGTTTTATTAATGTCAAAAAAATATAAATTTATATCGGAAGAGAATTTGTTTTATATAATCTTACATTATATTTACCTAAAAAATGGAATGTAAAAGGTAAATTTTTTTTGTTAAATAAATCGTACATGTATGTAATTATAAAATATAACATATTAAAATTGACAAACTTAATGCAGTCTTTCTATATAAGCCACTATTACAAATGTAATATTTTTGTTATTTCTTGTAAAACTTAGAAATTATTACAAGCAATCTCAAGCTGTCAGTCACACGTTGTGTCATGTCACGTGTTGTGTCAGACATGTCACGTGTACAATTGAGTAACGTTTACATGTGTCACTTGACAAATAGAAAGTTCGCATTGCATCAGACGCGTACACTTCCGTTGAGTCTATCAAATACAAGCAACCAGTCTGCTATATTCACTACTAGCAAAATCATAGAGAAAATAATCTTAATATGGGTGTATTTTGTTCTACGAGTATATAGCATGAATAGCTCCATTTCTTACCTAGAGGTATTCTAGTTTTAATATAACACTGTTATGTAAGTTTAAAAAATAGTGGAATCCGTATCTAATCATTTACTTCATCATTCTCTTCTTCATTTTTTCTACGTTTCTTTCCTATTTCAGTTATCCATCTTCTTCCTTCCTTCTCTTCTAACAATACTACTTCTACGTTCCTTTCATTTTTTTCACTTTTGATGTGCTCCTTCTCTGCTTTATCTCTTCATTTATTGCATTCTCTCTCCTCATTCTACAGGTTGAACATCGCAATCATTTAGATATGCCTACTTTCCTGTTTTTGTTGGTACAACGTTTCCCTCCTCGTCTATTTTTGTATCTTTTCTTCTCTATTTTTGCATTGTTACCTGTAGCTTTATGTTACTTCCATATCCTTTTCTTCATTATTTACTGTATCTACCTTTTTTCTCACTCAATTCTATTTTAATCTCTTCCTCTACCATTTTTTTTCCTTTGTAGTGTCTTCTCGTTTATGTCTCCCACTTTGTATTTTCTCCATCTGTGACTTCCTCCCTTATTAATCCCAGTAATCCACTTTTCAGGTCTTTCCTTTCACATCACCACTTCTTCCATCGCTTCCACCATCGCGTACAATTTAAAGTTAAAACATAATATTAAAATTAAAACAGTAAGTGGGAATGTCCCGTTTACTGTAAGTCATTTCATGAACATTGAAATGAACCAGCTGCAATCGCATCAAAACAATACTAATTTCTATACCAATCCATAAAGTTTAATGACTGTGTTTTGCCGATGACATGATAAATATTACTTTCGCATTTGTGGTAATGATTTTCCAACACATATTGAATATTTTCCAATATTTCAAATTATAAAAAAAACAGAAAAATATTCATGTATCATATTTCATATTATATTATAAAATCATTTTCCAAAGTATACCCCATAAATAAATATGTCCTCAATAAATAAAGATTTGCAACCCCTAGCTTTTGCCCTAACTCTAGTCGCACCAATAACCCAAAGGGGGTGGAGAGCTTATTGGAATCGGTTGCTGTCATTTTGCATTTTCACCGGTGTTTTCCATATTGAAAAACACATTCCGATAGTACCGGGAATTGCAAATAGAGGGTTAGATTTATAAGAGGGTGGGTTTTTAGTAACAAATTTACACTATGTGGAATGTGGAAGATATAAATGCAATTTTTGTAACATTTTTCATCTAGTTTTCATGTGACTATTTATTGCACCTGGTTTCTGCAGGTTTAAATGAAAAAAAAATCGTTTTAAAATAATAAAAGTGAAAAATATGGAATGAAAATAAAATTTATTGATATGTAATAATGTATCCTCCAAGGCTAAGCTGTAAAAGATATTTTTATACCTATTTTTAAGCCTACCCCGTAAACAATTTGGTGAAGTGCCCTATTTGGTGAAGTTCGAGTCACTCGTACAATTCTATTTTAACGCTTTACAAGTTCTCTACCTGTCACAGATTTTGTGTTAGTTTTTCATAATAATATTCTTTCTTTTTCCAACATCATTCATTAAGTATTTCTGTTTCTTTCCCACATGGATATATTTTTTTTAAATTCACTTTCATTTCATTTATTCCAAAGTGAGAGAGAAACGAGATGCGTTAGACAAGTAAAATATATTTTTCACAGTACACTTGTATACTTGTATAATATTTTATTCAGTACAGATGTTTAAAGTATATGCTATCCTTTTTCAACAAATATTGTTGAAGATGAATAATATTCATTAAAAAAATCACGATCCGTACTAAAGATTACATCTATTTATTTCTTCATTTAAATATTTATATTTTGCAGACTCTAAAAAGTAGAATTCAATTAAGTTTTATACCCCTGCTAGTGTCAAGTTTATAACTCCAGTCATAAAACATAAACCGACTCCGCTTTTAATTCAGCAGTGAACTGTCGTTGCAATGTCTGTAGCTCATAAAAAGGGTCTTTCCTATGAACGACTGAATAGAAAACGAACACGTTCCAGACAAAAAATTCATGATATGTAATAGAAATTAAGTAGAATTTACTCCAAAATGTTTACTGGGTATTCTACATTACATAAATATGCTCTATGTTTTCATAGACATATTGCATTATCTCCTATTTAATAAAAAAAATAGACCTTTATTTGGCACATTTTTACTTTAATGAACGTTATGATCAATTAATAATTTATTAGATTGCCAAAGTACAACAAGACTACTAATGATCTCAATGACAAATACAAAAATACAAAACAAATCACATTACTAAAACTAAATATTTGAAACAATTCTGTCATTTTTTTATAAAAATATGAAACATTTTGAGCTCTTGATGGAATCTCGTTTGACTTTGTGTTATTCGAGGTCGTTTCCAACACATGGTGCCACTGTAAATCATCTACGTTTATTGATACCAAAAATTCCCTCCCTCCTCATATCCTACCCTGCCCACTACTCGGAATACTCCGCTGAAAGTCAATACCACCCAACCCAGCAAACAAAAAAAAAATATGAGAAAGCTCTAAAAAAGCACAGCTTTCAATCGAAAGTTGAAAAGTTTAAAAATTAAAAGTAATGTACGTAAATATAGCTGTTGTAGACAGTGTGGCGTCTGAAGTTTGGAATATTAGTTGAAATAAAAACAAGAAAATAAAATGAAGTTTGGTTGTATTGGTGTAAGTGCTTGATAAAGTCTGTATAACGTGGCACGTGATCAGGACCGGCATAGAAGCACATTGGCTTTGTGGCGTGAACGTATTCAATAAAGATAAAGTATTAAGGTGTCACGTGTGATCATTTAAAAAAAATTCGAAGGGTATTTATTTAACTGGCCCTAAAACGCCTCTTACCTTGATAACGGTGTTTAAACTTATCTGTTTTGTTTTTATTTTGGAACTAGTGAGAATGGGTACATAGAATAAGGATCACAAATAAAATATAATTAAACACAATGATATGTAACTTAATATATGTATATTACGTAAAAAATATATCTACATCTATGTACAAAGTTGACAATAACAAGAATAGGAACTGTGAACTACAGATCTTTACTAGTTCCGGCCTGCAAAATATAAAATGGAAAAAAGTGTAGAAATTTTTCAACGATAGGTCGAGCTCTGTTATCCCATTGCTACAATTTTTCCTATTTTAAATTTTCTTTGTCTAGCTGGACTTAATAAAGAAAACTGGTAGAAAATACTTTTGGATCGAAATGAGTAACGAACGTTACAAATCTTGATGCCGTAGTTCTTCCAACTGACATTCATTCAAATTTGTGTCGTTTCAGTTCTTGAATGTTAAAACTATTTTCTACATTCGTTTGGGGTATTTGTTCTAGGAACAGTATATAAGCAGACGATGCCAATACTTCGTTCGTTTTGACTGGATAAACCTAAAAATAATTAGTCAGCATAAATATTTCTTTTAATTGAATGTGAGATTATAATAAAATTGTTTGGACTTACATATCTGTCATCGAATATACTAAACGCGTTCTCCTCACTACGAACTTGTGCTTTGTAATGTCCCGAATATTGTGATGATCCGTGGTGTATTATTGTTGATACTAGTCGGTATTTCAGAGGTTCTCGAGGAGGTGTTGCTAAATATCGAGTGACATTAACATAATCACCGACTTTTATTTTGTTATTTAACTTCTTCCCACTTATTCCAAACCTCGACAACTGAATCGTAAGAACTCTAGGAGAACGCACTAGAGATGTCTTCTTTGTTACTTTATCACTTCTACATCTAGAGCATTTATATCCTGATGACTGCAAGTTTTCGATTGCGAAATAACTATCTAGGCACTCTTCAATTGTTTTCTTGCCTTCGATGAACAGAATAATGTCCTGGATGTCTTCTCTTGTTTCTGATTCATTGCAACAGTTTGAGCAACGTATTATACTGCTTTGCCGCCCGCCAAAAATCTGCTTCATATGACTGCCTCGAATGGTTTCTTTGTCTAATGATTCACAACTTTCAAACCTCGAATGGTAAGATTGCTCTAGACCATCAATTAATAACCTTAAGAATTCATGCGCATCTTCTTGATCATTTTCTTTTATTTGAGGCCAAATATTACTAATCGAGTTGAGGAACTCTTTAGGAAATATAGCATTTGAGTAATTGCGAAGATTTATTAGCAGCGCACGAAGGGAGCAAATTAAACAAATTTGACAAACTAGAAATAATATACAACATTAAAAAAATACTTTTCCGTACTTAATAATAAATATAATTTCTCAATGTTACCTTTGCAGTCTGTACAATAGTTGATGTCTCCTAACAAGCATTTGTTGAAGGCTGGTATGTGGAATAACGCCTGTACCGTTGAATTTACATAACATTGATTACCTTTATTTATAAGGCCAACCTTTACCTTCTTTGTACTCTTGGTACAGTTTTTCTGCATTAACTTTTTGACAATTTTTTTTATCTGAAATAATATAATACAAATTTAGATATTTCTTTCAAAATTCTTAAATTTAATATTTTCATGTTTATATATATTAAGGTTATCAAGTTGGTAACATTGCGTCAGTGAAAGAGTGTGTAATTCTGGAATGTCAGTCACTCAGCGGTATAATTTTTTGATGTTAAACATGGCGACTGGTGATTGGTTGAATTTTCACTACAATATTATTTGCCAATATTAACAAGTATTTATAAATGTATATATTGATATTGGTTTATATTGATTTAATAAATACAAAAAATATATTAATAAGCAAATAAATATTATAAAAGTTAAATTCATTACGCATGACGTCATGAATTCTCTTATAATGATACGTCATTTAAAATCTAATTTAGACCATAATCTACCACATGTAGTTTTAATTCAAATCTAACAAAGCCTAGAAATATATATTATTATGACTCTTACCTTGGAGACAAAGGGTTCACCTGAATCTTTTGTGACAGCTTCTTCCGACATTGTGGACATCTGAAATAAAAATTTAATAAACATAAAATATCTTCAGTTCGTTGCACACTGTCTTCTAAATTCATATATCTTTCGAGCTACAAATTTTTTTCTGAGCAAAATATAATTGTACCACGTAGAATTATCATCCACATAATATTTTAGCTAAATAGACAAACGCCGAAAAATAATTAAAAAATAGACATTATTAAAAATGTAAATGTCATTGAATAAGTAATAATAGAAATGAACATATATTTAGATTTAAAAAAAAATTTACACGACCTATAATTATTTAGTTCTTGTACATACCTTAGTAATAGATTTCATTTGGAGACACGTCAATATACGGAGCGCACTGTATGAATTATGCAAAACTACTGGTTTATATGAAAATAGTTATTGTTGATTATTGTTTTACTTCAGGAGAAACTATACTTGGAAATTTTTGACTCGCGAAATATAGATGGCGATACATAGTTACCATTTATGTGCACGTAGCCATTCTAAAAAATGGCGCCAAATTTATATATTTAAAAAACTAGGTATTCAAAAAGGCAGAAAAAATCTTTATTTGGAATTTATTAAATAATTTCTTTTTAGGGTAAATGACGTTTATAATATGACTATTACTTTTTCTTAACTTTAATCGTAAAAATCGTGGATATTATATATTATCTTTATTTCATAGCAATGAGAACATTCAATTTTTATTTGTATTTGAAATATATCATTTCGCTACTTTTTTCTAAAGAGAATATAAGAAACATAATACTGTTGTAAAGTATTGGCTTAAAAATCGTTAAATATATAAGTTCCAATAATACTGTTAAGGAGGTACAGGAGGTTAACGTAAATGATGAAAACGTCGTGAAATTTGTAGGGTCGATACAAATAGTTAAAATACATGCTGTCTCAAAATTTTAGAGACCTAAGGTTCATAGTTTTTTTTTTATACATGATTAAAAATAGTCATTTCCCATACAAATCATAATTTTTAGCTCAATAGCATCACATAACATAACTTTTAACTATTAAAAAATGGTGACACAACTTTCAAAAACTAGGTGTATATAAAAGAATCTTTTCTGTAACTATTGCAAAAAGAAAATTATCAAAAGGATACCTATTTACGAAAGTATTTAAATAAAACCTTTAAGAAACAGTAAATGTAGGTTATAAGCCGGCAACGTTGCAAATGCCAATTTGAGCGGGAAAATCAAAAACGGAATAAATGTTATATAAAATATAAGAATTTATTGGTCAAAGAACCAAATCACGCATGCGTCAACACACGTAAATTTACAGCGTTGCCAAATTTTTTATTAATTTTTCAAAATATTTAATTTGAATTAATATAAATTTGATATTAATTATAGGTAATTTATAATTTATTAAACTATTATATGCATAAAAAAATAATTTTAACAAGCAAAAAGCAGTTTAATAAGGAATTGAAAAATTCATTTTCAAAGGTGCAGTCCCAATATTTGCTCGTCCCTCATGTACTTCGTATTTTGCATTTTGTATTACCGAGAGATAAACTCCTACCTTGTTAATACAGTTAAGTTCTTTTTTTATCAAAGCTACTTTTCACAACTCTGCTCACCGCGTAGGTATAGTCAGAAATTAACAAATGTCATTGCAAAATACCTTATTATATTTTCAAATATTTCTACAGAAATGTATATTAAAACTAAAGTGTTCGAACTTACTAGTATATACTCGCACAATTTTCTGGTTTAATTTGTTTGTTAACCCTGCAAGTACTCACCTATTATAAATATGAATAAGTACAGGTGTACTTAACGTTTTGGTACGTCATCAAATCTAAATGTATACACAGTCTAAGTACGCAATATTGTTGTTTGTAAAGCTGTAGACTTCGTAGAGATTAAAATACTAAATCGTACATATTTTGTACCGTTGGGATGTTAATAAAATACGTTCTGTTCATGCTGTGATACATCAGTCTGGGGCATCTGCATAATGTGTTTGATCAACTTAATAAGCATCAGATAATCAGACTCAACGATTTGTTTTCTCATTTTAGGTTCAGTAATAATTAAATTTTCATAAATATTAATCAGCAGTCTTAGATTTTACAAACTAATAACCAATTTGTAATATACAGTACCTTGAAAAGATTTTTAAACTATTTTAAAAAAAATAAAGCACAAAATTTATGATTTATGAGAGTTTATTTATTTTTTTTAAATATCTTTACATATATTTTCAATATATTTATTAATCTTATTGGGTCCTATGTCTTAATTTCTATAAAACTATATATATTGAAAAAGTTGGTTGCTAGAATCTCAAATGTCCAATTACTTTTTAATAACTCCTTATATGTTAGGAGATATTAACAATTAAGAAAGTTATTTTGTCTCTTTAATTATTAAAGAAAATCAGCGTTATAGAATATTCCAAGATATGTCATATTACATCCGTTATAATGTATCATCCGTTGCGTTTGCTGATGTAAACACAAAAACGAATATTCTCAGTGTTTGTGTTTCTCAAATTTTTGCACCATATTTAGATCGTCATTGGAGGATCAGTGTCTAAATGCTTTGATATTTCTTATATATCAGTATATTAGAGCTAGTAAAATAAAATAATTGTAAAATTATTATGTAATTACTTAAAAAATAAATGAATTGCAAATATTACTTTAAAATTTAGATGTTTTTCAGATTTCGGACCCGAATAAAATCATAAACCTTCTAGAAGACCTTTCAAATATAGTAGTATACAGACATATGAATATGTACATTGCAGAAAGTTTTTTTTTCAGCTAAGAGCATGATTTTGTAACTTTTTCTTTGACGTTCATTTGTTTGTTAATATTAACAAATAAGAGTTTAATCTTATGTTTCGTTTTCACTAAAATATTATTTGCCAATATTAAAAAATAAATGAATATCAATAACTAGTACAATTCATGACGTATGATATCACAGATTAAGTTACAAAATACTGCCATTAATTTCGTCAAATGACACGTATTACATTAGTTATTAATTATTTCAATAATACGTAATAGTTTATATTTTAATTCTCATAACAATAGGAACCAACAGGACAATGAATACCAACAATAATATCTATAATAAAATGAACAATTATTGATTAATTACCTATAATACGTACATATAATTAAAATCATTTTAATTATAGCTGACTATATTTACTGTACTATGTTTTTGTTCGCTATACGTGTGCAGTACATACTCCTATGTTCCATAGTAATAAAAAAAGTATGTAAACGAAGCGACATATAATCGTATACCAGTGGCGTAGCTACCGCCGTATCTGCCGTATCAATGATACGGGGCCCCGTTATAACGTTGTATAAGTATAACACAAGACCTATCAAAAATTGACCAACTTTCTGTAGTTTTTGGATACATCTCGTTAACAGATGATAATAATGTACCTAACGAACTAAAAATCAGCGAATCCTTTTTGAGGTTTATAGTAGTATTCGATTCTAGTGCAGAAGGACTTAAAACTCTAATTTTAAATCCATAAAATAATATGAAATTGATTTGTCTAAGTGTAGAGGAGCAAATGTTATGTCAGATGTATATGGAAGATTACAAGCCCTTATGCCCATCATTAGGGTCCCCAAACAAATTTTGATACGGAGCCCCTCTACAGCACGCTACGCCGTTGTCGTGTACACACAAATCACCATGAAAGATAAACAAAAAACAATTTTGCGATTAATAATTTAAAGTTCAATTCCAATTTTAATTACTAATAATTTATCAAATATGTAGTTAATTGAAATCATGTTGTAATCTCATTTACAATATTGGATCAATTAATTATATGAATTTTGTAAAATAATCCGAAAGCAAAACACAGGTATTGCATAGCTTTGTGATTTATACGTTAATTATCCACATAATTTGTATGAGAAAAATTGTATTGTTTGGGTGCTCTCACATTGGAGGCTCCACTGCCTTAAGGTACTCGTAATTTTGTCGCAATATATTTTATCTTAAGTTTGCATTTATAACATTTGTTAAGAAATAGAATTCTGTTTTTTATAAAATCACTACTAATTTTTAAAATGATCAAATTATATTAATTGATTATTTAGATATAACTTTTTTTTTTTTTTTTTTATTTAACGTCGGCCTATTTCCGATGCTGAGTCCTATCACCGACGACCTCCTTCAATGTTGGCAGTATTTATGGTGTCGTGGCCTCATATATGTGAACTACACCACTGCCTAATAACTGTATGATTATGTATGACCATAATCAATATAAGTTCATAATAACCAAACCCAGAAAATATATATCTGGTCCGGGGATCGAACCCGAAGACACAGCAGTCGGCGTCAAGCATCAATGCTCTCGCCCACTGTATCGTCTTTAGATATAACATTTATAACAGTAGTTAATATTTTCGTAAAAGTTGATGTCGCACGTAAGAGAAGGTCTGTTGAAAACACCTCAGTAAACAATTTGGTGAAGTGTTTTTTTTTTGTGAAACTTCTTTCGCTATTGCACTTCAATTATAGTTCGCATCAACTTTATCTTCATTTGTATTCCGACAGGAGGAATGGTTTCGCCAGGTGTAAGCGATAAAATAGACATTTCATATGAACGACTATGAGAAACTGTAAATGAACTTTTTCATGACAAAATAATTATACGCATCTTCAATATGATGGCGAAGTGGCTCCAAAATGTTTACTGGGCCTCCACTTTTCTCTTCGCTCTTGTTTTTCGTTGCTCTTTTGCACCGTATCCTCTGGATTCCATTCCATAAGTGTCTATGTAACTTATAAATGTTTACTGGAATTCCTTAAAATTTACAAGGTTGAAAATAAGGAGCACCCTAAGGTACAGTTAAATGCATAGTTTATAATTTATATGCTATAATTTCATACAATGTAATTGTAATATACTGGTACATACATTTATGCATTATGTAATATTTATTATAACAAAAAATCCCTAATTTAACAAGAACTAATCCTAACTACAAAACAATTACAACACATTTAAATTAATATCCAACTTTTATTGCTGATTCTACTATATAATATTTTTTAATTGCCTATATTTTATATTCATTCCATTCTGCATACGATACACTGCTGTGTTTTGTATTTGTATAGCTATATGAGTATGTTACTATGGTTGCTTATGTGTACTGCGTTTCGAGGTTTTCATTTTCCAAACGTTTCACATACGCACATTACAATAAATAACCTGAAAATAATAAATTGTAATTAATTAGCTTAATACCCATATCACATAAATTTAAATACAATACTCATTTTTAATGAAATGAATACAATACATTCATGTGTATCGCATCACAGGGTGATTATAAATATTCTGATTGGTGAAATGTTATTTATTTATCAACCAACTTTGTTTGTTTCTTATTTATTTTTTAACTACTTGCTTTTTGCTTATTTCCCATGCCGAGACCTATCGTTTGACCTCATATGTGGAATAAACAGCTGCATAATAAATTTATGATCATGTATGTACATTGTACATAATCAATTTAGCTTAATAAACCCAAAACCCAAAATATGCCTCTGGACCGAGTACAGATCACGAAGACACAGCAGTCAATGGGCTTATGTCCTTTTTTAGTGGTCGATTTTTTAATTGTTGATTGAAATTGATGTTAATAAATGTGTATTGGCGTGTCTATTTTATTAAATATCTAAATGTTGATGGAGATATATCAATTAAAAGATTAAATTGTAGTTTTAGCGCTAGAAATGGTCGGCCATATTTGTATGACTTGAAATGCATTTTAACGTCAGTTATTTGTTGAGTACGTCAGTGCTGTGGTAATGTTTTATAGCTGTTGGTAGTCAAATAATCAAGTCAAGTCAAAGAATAATAAGTTTTTATTTTATTTAACCCTGCTCTGACAGACATAATATTGAAATTTGATTGTTCCTTGAAATAGCTGTAAATAATATTTGATATTTTGATATATAAATAAATATAGCAGAGATTTATGATCTGTAAGGTTGGTAATTTTACACTAGGATTGTGATGTCACATGCACTTGGAATGTGTACAACGTTGAATCCCTTTTATAATTAAAGAGACAAAATGATTTTTTTAATTGTTAATATCTCTTAACATATAAGTTATTAAAAAATAATTGGATATTTGAGGTTCTAGTAACCCACTTTATCAATATATAGTACACTTTTATAGAAATTAAGACATAGGACAAAGCCCATTTTCTCGTTCAATTCGTCTTAATTTTTTCATTATATTCATTTGCATTAGTTACTGGTCACGGTGATAAAAATATAAGAAATTCACAGCATAATTTAAATTTTCCACCAAGTTTTCCTGCGGTCAGTTGATTGCGGAATGGACAGATCTGCGGAATGGACAGATGAACAAGAAAAAGGGTAACCAATATAAATAAACACATGCAAAATGCACATATTGCAAAATAACCACATAAAAAATACGCACAAGGACCAAGGTCCTAAGAAACTCGGATAATTATAAATAAAAAAATTAAAAAATATGCAGACTATTGAGTTATATATTTTACTTTAATAAAACACTTAACAGCTTGTTATTAAGCTCGTTATTTCTTTTTTTAAACTACTTTCAAAGAGTGTTTTCAAGTAAAAACAATAATTCATATTTCAGAAGTAGCTTACTGATAAATTGCAGTTTCAAGAGCTGTTGAGATGCAGAAACAAACATCCTTGAAAATAATGAAGTGGTAATTGGATAATGGCTGCTCCTTATGAATATATATATATATATATATATATATATATATATATATATATAAATATATATATGGACGCTGTTATGCATTCATGTGTCAAGCGCCAAAATATTAAAAATTGAGTTAAGCACGAAATGTTGTTTCTAATACAATAAATAAAAATATTTTTTATGAACTATGTCATAAAAAAATTTGCATTCGATGTAAAAGCTTAAACTTATTATTACAATATCTCAATGCAGAATTCTCGCTTTGCAAAAATGGTTCATCCGCCTAAAGCATTAGGAAACACATTAGACTTCGCCATTGATCCTGATGATGAAGATGAGAATCAGTAATAATAAATCAAAAAGAGCACTAAAAAATAATATTACCTTAAATAAATAAAAAATAATAATTTTTATTCACGATTTTCATATTATTATTTAGAAATTTATTGATGAGAAATTTGTTATAACTTCCGTTTCAATGTTAGAATATATTAATATCACTTAAAAACTATTGATGTAATTTTGATAAAAAGTTCGTATGTCACTGTTGATAAATTTAATAAAAGAATAATTCCAATAAAAATCCAATTCTAATTTGTGAAGTATAAACCTTAAATTATTTTATTAATATAAATAGTCCATAAGTTAATTTGCTTTTATGTGTCAAGAGACTTTGAAACATTTTTACAAATTTAATTAAGCATATTGAATTTTGCAATAATATTTTTTTATATTTTATCAGTTATTCTTTAAATTCATGATATTCCAATGAATAATTCATGAATATCTGTAATAGTTCTAATATTTACTTGCTTATATGATAAAAATAATTCTAATTATTCTTATCTGAACAATTTGAATTAGAAAAACTAGAATGTTAATTTTCTCAAATCCCAGTATCTGGCACTTGACACATGAATGCATAACAGCGTCCATATATATAAATTTATTTATATACCTTTTATTTATAACTTTTTTTATAATTGTTATAAAGCTTCAATGATTAGGAGGATCGCGGTGGAGGCTCTGGTCGTTAGACTCCCTTCAGCCGCTATCGGTGCAGATTTTGGTGATAGTAGAAAATTCAACAGAATGCTTTGCCACAAGCGCTTTTTTGAGAATCTTTTCCCTGAATCATCTAGATGCTTTCCATTCTATGTAGTACATATTTGTTAAAGACTGTTTAAGCTGACATGAGACATTCATATTCCTTTCATTGCATTTCAACACACCACATACTAAAACGAACATTAATGGTTGCAAACCTTAGCCCCGAATCTACCCGAAGCGAATGTGATTACAACTGTTGTTAATGAGAGATCTAACACACGAACTACTCGAGTTCGAATGAACACTTCAAAACACGAGGAAAGGCACACGAGTCAGCGGATTGCAAAGTATACGCGAAAGGAAATTTTCAACGAAAACGAGTACGAGCTATGTCGAGCAGTGTATCGTGACTCTATAGAATTTTTAACAATAGCAAAACAGAGGTTTCTATTGTGTTATATTTGATTGTATGTATGTATTTAAATATTTTTCAATAGTATTCGTAAACATCTCTGTTGATGAAACCAACAATCCCCTGCGACCGAGAAATCAGTTTTAAATTAGTTTAGTTACGTTTGTGCCTTGTGTTTTATCTCACTCATAAACACGTTCGTTCTTTTTCTAACAAAACAGTTGTAATGACATTCGGTTTGGGCAGATTCGAGGCTAAGGTTTGCAACCAGTCGCCCCGTCTGCGGACGCCCCAATTCGGTATTATACTCTGCTATGTCGTCAAGCGTTGTTGTGCGTATTGGAATTCGCTATACTACAGAACACGAGATAAAAAGACTGAGCCCGAGTGAACGTTCACTTTGTGTTCAGATGTTTCATTATTCATTCATACGCCATCTTGCGGAGCATCCAACATCGCTAGATCGATTTACTAATGAATGCATTCATTTCGAATGAACGGCAGAAATGAACAAAAAGTGAACCGTCTGATATCAGCTTTAGAAACTACATTACATACAGATAAATAAACACATGATTTTTATTATTAAAATATGTTACCAAACCTGTCTATAGTTACAATAAATATAACAATGTTTACATATTTATTAAAATAAATTGATTTAGCGTTTTATAAACATTTAATTATGGTCAAACCAATGCAACGCAATCCATGATTTATTAGTTTTAATGCACGGATATCCGCAAAATCCACATCCTCGTGAATTCGTGTGGCATTTAGTTTTAATTTGTGCCTTTATACCGTTATCACAAAAGTGAACAACCTCTATTTTATAGAATCTCACTTGTCACATATTGACTGTAGGTATACTTCACTCGTTTCCATGGCATATGTATTGGTGTCACTTTTCAGCGTAAATTTATGGATTTTAAAACCGCGAATTTAGTGTGAGAGCTAGAGAGGCTGAGGACAACCCTAAATGGGAGATGGTAACTAAACGCAAGCACTTAACATCCTCGTACGTGTTTATTTAAATATACCGCATTCGTTTTATTATGGTATGGTTGCTACAATGTCATTTCCCTTGTTTATATTATTCATATCATTTATTATCTTTATGCTATCACTTTTAATTAATGTTTTCATTATTAATAAGAAGAAAATATTATTATGTTACATCAAAATGAGTGGTGAAACATTTGAGAGTTATTGTGATACGCGGTATTATTTTGTTTGAAAGAAGTGAAATGAAATAAATATTATTAAGATTGAGCACCTGTCAAGTTCAAGAGAAATCATTCAAGTTATTTTAAATTTCGTACCATTTTTAAACTGGACTATCATTCCTGCTATCACATTTAAATTACGCGCCATTTTATTTTTTGTAGTAACTGTTAACATAACATCTTAATTGCGATGATATTAGGCAGAACTTAGAGTTTGTTCTTTGGATTAAAATAAAAATACCACCAATAATAAAGTATTACGTTTTGTTTGTTGATTTAGAATGACTAAATGAATTTTCTGACAAATATTTCTGACTTCTCTGGAAGAAAATGTCGCAACTAAAATAAAATAAAAATTAATCAGTAAATGAAATCACGAGTCAAATCTGAAGATATCTTTATCATTTACTTAATCACAGTTGCCTTCCATGACACAGTTCCTTCAAATGGCTTCATGAAACGAATGCATCAGATTTTAAATCAAGAATTTAAAGAAATATCTAACATCACACTTTACAAAGACATGTACTTATAAATCTTAAGTCTCTAACGTCTACGATACATTTAGCAAGACTGCGAGCGACTACAGTAATGTTTATAGCTCATAGTCCCCGTAGTTCATCGTAGAAGCAGTCTGCGATGCTTCTACGTTATACAGATGATGTGTTCCTAGTAGTTTTACGATTACTTCTTGCTATTTGCCGTCCGTTTAAGTTCATAGCTGTTGGTTCTCATGAAGACGGTCATAGAGCCAGTCTGTTTTTCATACGAGTACCAGTATTAAATAAATTGTTACAAGAAATGTTTAATTACGACTTACGAGCAGATTAAGAAGGTTTATGGCTATGTATGTGTGTAAAGTATGCTTTAAAGTATGCTTTAA
The DNA here is from genome assembly GCA_963678705.1 of Panorpa germanica. Classification (NCBI taxonomy): domain Eukaryota; kingdom Metazoa; phylum Arthropoda; class Insecta; order Mecoptera; family Panorpidae; genus Panorpa; species Panorpa germanica. Next base: position 4,911,420 of record OY783206.1, on the reverse strand, counting down.
AGTATGTTTCATTTATTTAAATACTTAACTATTGTAACATATTCTAAATTCTGTTAGATAATCATTTGACATACATAATTATGTAGTTTAGAATAAGTGGAAAGAATATGGGACTGTTCAGCTTCTCAAATATGAAGGAACATTGAAAGAAGAAGAAGAAGAGGAGGAACTATGTACGCAAGAGATGATTTTGTATGTAAGACAACTGCTGAAAGCAGAGTAGCTGGTTCAACAGGAGGTGGAGGACTGATAGAACATTTAGGCCCGAAACTGCCCGAACTGAATGAGAATGGAATTGTGTTGTTAGTGAGAGAACGAACGTGTATACGAGTGAGGGAAAACACAAAGCACGAATGAAACTAAACTGGTAGTCGAGCCATGTTCTGTGATTCTATAGAATTTTTAACATTAGCATTATAGGGGATTCTATTCTATCGTATTTGTTTGTATGTAAGTATTTAAATACTTTTCAATAGTATTCGTAAACATCACTGTTGATGATATCATCATCAAAAGCATGAAACGCGAGAAATATAGTCGCTGAATATATGCTCAAAGCCAGTTTGAAATCAGTTTAGTTTCGTTCGTGTCGTGTGTTTTATCTCAGAAACAACACAGTTGCAATCACATTCGGTTTGGGCAGATTCGGGGCTAAGATTTGCAACCAGTCGTCCCGTATGCGGAGTGCCTTAAATGTGCGCATAAAACTATAACCAATCTGGTGTAAGTGTACACGTCTCTGTTGGTGAATTTGGAAGGAAATAAATTCAGGTAAATTAGATACATGTCACAAAATAAAAACTGTGACATTTCCTTACAGAAATACTGAGATGCGTGTTAATTAGAGTTTATATTTAAAATATGAACCTTTAAGCTTATTTTAAGTTTTATCATATTCACATGTTATAAAAAACAATAAATTTTTACAACAGTTTCTTTACAGTCAATTTCGCAGAGTTATCTCACTTTCTATAGGATTTATTCAGTCGTTGAATATATTTCTATTGCTGGAATATAAAAACATACTGCAACGCAATGTAATGGCTACAACAAGACTGCCAATATTGTGTGTGTATTGTGAAATGTGTAGAGTAATGGCTGACGTTGAATGTTGAGTGGAGACTTTAAGCCGACAATATGCTACGTCAGAAATGTGAAGAGAATGACAATTCTGAATTTTTGAATAAAGCTACTTAAATATGTATTTACATAATAAGAAAGATATATACACACTATAATACACAAACGTGGGTAAAATATTTGTAGAATAACGTTTGTCAAGAAATGTTTGGAAATTTCTTAAAGGTAAATTGTAAATTACGATATATTTATGGTTAGTTACGTCTCACGTTATTAGTAACTTTACGAATCAATTTCTTAGTTAGGTAGTAGCTGTTCCTTCTTCGGTTGATAAATTGGTTTGTGGTGGAGCGGTCCAGATCAAGCTCCTTGTCTTTTCTGCTGCGTGTGCGCTTTTGCCCTTTTTAAAACGGAGCAGATTACAATGGGCTTGTGTCCTATGTCTTAATTTCTATAAAAGTGTACTATATATTGATAAAGTGGGTTACTAGAACCTCAAATGTTCAAATATTTTTTAATAACTCCTTATATGTTAAGAGATATTAACAATTAAAAAAGTCATATTGTCTCTTTAATTATTAAAGGTATCAACGTTGTACACATTCCAAGTGCATTTGACATCACAATCCTTGTGTAAGGTTACCAACCTTACAGCTCATAAATCTCTGCTATATGTATTTATATGTCTGCCTTAGCAGGGTTAAATAAAATAAAAACTTATTATTCTTTGACTTGACTTGATTATTTGACTACCAACAGCTACAGAACATTACCACAGCACTGACCTACTCAACAAATAACTGAAGTTAAAATGCATTTCACGTCATACAAATATGGCGACCATTTCTAGCGCTAAAACCACAATACAAACTTTTAATTGCTATATCTCCGTCAACATTTAGATATTTAATAAAATAAACAGGCCAATACACATTTATTAACATCAATTTCAATCAACAATTGATAAATCGACCTCTAAAAAATGAGGACACAAGCCCATTCGTTGTGAAATAGTAGTACGCATTGGCGCTGTTGTGCATCATCCAATTGTTGCACTATAGTGGCATTAAAAGGATGTCTCTTGCCATTTGTCGAAGTCGAAGTCGAACATCGATCGGTAGACAGAAATCGTCACAAGCTGTTACTACTTCATTTTCTAATTCATAATTACCAATTCCTTTTGTTAAATTATTCGAAAAAAAAGGGTGAACTCAATAAATAATTCATCACATTCTTACAATCAATATAATTACATAATCAAACTAAACTAACAACAGTTCTGTCTCTTTCTAGCTTAAGGGATGTTTCGTTAATTTACTCCGTATTTCACACAATTTTGTTAGAGGCCCTTAAGCTGTTCTTGTAGATTATTTTTCACCTCTCCCTGGATGTAAGTTTCCTTGCATTAAGGAAGCAATGTTTTACTAACTCTCCATTTTATGTTTGTTGGTTCTTAAGGTTCGTCTACACAAGCAGAACTTTTCGTAATAATGGAAAAATGTATTGTGTTTCTTTATTATGAAAATGTTTCAAATATTTGCAAGATTAATTGCAAATCAATTAATTACAAATCAAGATTAATTGCAAAATCAGCAATTTTAATTGAGTCTTTTGTTAAGTAATTTGGTTTAACTACAACAGGCTAACAACATTTCTTTACAACATTAACTTGTGGCACTAAGTTTATAGATGTTTCATGAAAAAGACGTTTCCACTGAACCATTTCTTCCTGCATATCAATTATTAGTATTTTCTTTAAGCTTTGTATATTAATTTCAACAAACTATATTCGTTAACTATAATTTTATTGTATTGATACAATCCTATGCTCTAAGCTTAAGCGTCTAGCCATCTTTTCACCTCATCAAATTGTGAGTATTAGTAATGAAATTGGCATTAGACTAACTGAGACAGTGTTTAATAGATTTTTTACTGGAAAAGGAAATATATTTAGTAAAGAGATCTGAAAAATATTTCTCAAGATTTAATCTGGCTCTCGAATCAAATGTTGGAACTTTATCAAGCAATGTGTCGATGTGATCAAACACAAAGCTGGCCCAAACATTTTTTGCATGGCGCGACATTGTGATTTTTGCTGATTCCAAAAGTATGATAAAATTTGATGAATTTGGTGTTCACCTAGTCTGCTAGTAAAGTAAAATATATTTATTTTGCATGCAAATGTTAGTATTTGTGTTAGTGGAGACGACACATTAGTAAGTAACAGAAGTTCAGCTTTTATTCTTATTGTAACACATTACAGTAGCTATGGCTGCAGGTGATTCATCCAGCTGCAAGTTATCTAGTTCTGCGATCAAACACTACAATCAGCATCGCCGTAGGGCATGAGCTATATGGTACCACGTGCGCCGTAGTGCACTGTGGTGGTTCTTTGTACTAAATATATGTTTACTCTAAACACATACGAAGAATTCAACTTGAACAATTATCTACAAGTTAATAATCGTAATTACCGGCATTTTGTTGTTTTGTTGTAAAACTTGTTTAAAGGAAAAATTCATTTTACGAATTGATGTTTTGTAACTGCAAGAGCTAACTGTTTAACCTTTCAATGCCTGGAACTACTCCGTATTCGATCCAATCGCTGTACGGTGTATGTATAGGGTATTTCAACAAGAGCTGTCAATTTAATAGTCTTTCAACAATAGCTGTAGTTTTAAATTAACAGAAAAACATAATATTTTCGTGAAAAGTGGTGATATTTTTATTTTAATTCAAAATACAAACTCTGAAGGTAGTAATAGAACACAATATCTGTCAAATTTCATCGCAAGGAGGGTTGTATGTTGACTGTTAAAAAATGTTGCGTAATTTAAAATGACAGCATTTGTTCTAAGACCCTATACGAGTATATCTGAGCTATGCAGAGCAGCATTACCCGTTGAAGGCAATTTTGAGTAGACTCAATTAATTTCGGTGAGAGGTAACTGTGGTTAAATATTCATTTCATCGGAAATTAACTGTAACGAGATGTAATTAATTTCGCCGAAATTGAATTGTGATTGGATTTGATTTGACGGCTTGCGCCTCGCATCCAACAATTACTGGTTTTTTTTCTGTATATGAGGCGTCTAGAAGCAAAGCGATGTAAGTGACAAATTTGGAAAATTTGAGATAACGATAACGCAAACGATAGAGTATGTACTAAACTATTTAGTAGCACAGAGATATAAGCGAAAACTTGGACAGGTTTTACTATATAGTGTGAATTCTATAACCTACTGAACGAAAAGGCTTAAAAAACTTATTTTCTGAAGAATTTTACTTTTATCACTTACATCCTTTTGCATTAGACGCCTTCTTTGATGTTGTTATCGCATGATTCAAGTCTCCGCTCGGGTTTGGTATAGAAAACAGTATTTCAAATTTCAATAACTTTTAAATCTCAAAAAACAATGCCCATATCTTTCAATATCATTTTACATGATAGATGATACCTTGTAAAATTTTCAAACATTTACGGTGATATTGTTTCATTAAAATAAAAACATCTTAAATATGAGTTCAATAGGTCAACTTCTATAAAAATAATAAGATCTCTAAAGTCGAATCTCTTAAGTTATAATTTATCTAATAATCCTTTCTTTCTCATCTTATACGAGTATAACCTTCGAACACGCGAAGAAACAAAAATAATAGGAAGAAAATACATTTCTTTCGTTTATGAAGTCAATTCTGTTCGAGTTCTCCCACTTAAAATGTCTCTAATTTCTATTTTAGAAGACAATTAAATATAAAAAGCAATAAAACACTTTTTCCACTTGGTGAGTTGATTACTACAGATGTTTTTTCTCTCAGATTTCCCACTAGAAAATGAACTGCGAGTACTTTTCCAAAAAAGAAAAAAAAAAAAAGGAAAAATATATAAGACAGACTGAAGAAGTTTTTTTTTTCTGCTGAATTCTCTTAATTGTTCTAATTTTGTACAAACAAAAACTGCAATATTTTTAAGGGTTGTTATATTGTTTTTGTATTTTTCGGAAAATATTTTTGGTTCTTTATTTTTAAATTGTTTATTATATAATATAAGGGGTTTGTTTTTTTGTTATTTTCTTTTAGATTCCTTTTATGTTTCTATTGGCTGTTATTGTTTTTTCATTGTTATCAAATAAGAAATCTTAAATAAAGAAAAACCGTTCTTCTTGTATTTCTATATACCTACACTTCAATTATTTTCTTTCAAAAAGTAAACTTTCGAAATATATCTTTTGATGACACTAGTGGGCGAGAGCATTGATACTTTGTCCAAACTGCTGTGTTAAATTCATACTTACTAATAAAATTATTAGGCTAGCGGTGTACTACACATATATGAGACACCACAAAAACAGATTCCACAAAATAGAATTTTCTGTTTCGATTTTTACAAAATGTTTCCATGGTGTATATTAATTTTGCTATATTGAATTCTTTTTGATTGAGACTGGAATAATACATTACACATAGATTGTATGTTCAGATTAATGTCACATTTATTTAGCGAGACTAAAGAACAAACCAATCACAGAATGGTATCATTTTGTATTGTTCTCGATTGTCAGCGAGACAGAGTGTAATAAAACACTGTGAAGATAGCATCAATTTATCCAAACTCTTCTATCCCCGGACACTGTTAATTACTAAAGATAACGTTTCTAAAAAAATACAACGATAAAAAAATGTTCATAGTGTACTAAACTGTATATGCTGTATACTGTATATATATAGCATCAATGGCGGTGTGAATAATTTCCTAGGTGCATAGATCTTTAATGCCTTATATTGGCAGTTTAGGAAACATTTATAAACCAAGTAGCTTCATTTTGGCTTCTTAGGAATCTCTCTTAACCTAACGTAGCTTAAACCATGATCCTTCTACCCCCCTGTTCAATAGAACGTAGTTATTTTTCTATCAAGTCATATTAAGTTAAGAAGACATTTTGTGATATCTGTTAAAATGCATCAGTGTAAGTATATGGCGAACTTAAAATATGAAAGTAATAAAGTAAATCAAAAAGGATAGAAAAAAATGTTAGTATGCAATCACTTATTCTATAAACTGTTTTCATTGAACCAAATAAAATACATGAACTCTAGCTTCATCTTGCCATCAATTACCTTCCTCCTTCTTAACAAGCCCAGGTGTTTTATGAACGCTTCCTTATGGTACAAACACATCTCACAAAACTGATTTGACAACGCTGCTTATGCTAACGAATCGGAGCAATTAAAATCACCAAAAATATAGAAGAGTACGTTAACAACAAATCAAAACCTTTTATTTAATTTATAATATCTTGTATCTTATAGGATTCTCTCCGACTAATGTAGATTGTTGTGTTTCCAATATGCGTCAACTTTTCTTTTGAATTTATAAATTAAAAAAACTCATACTTACATTCAAACAATGTTAATTTATCTTTCTACTAAATACTAGTTCTTATCGATACTATTAAGCTGCCGTATAATATTTATCGAATATTGATGGCTAATAAGTCCTTAAACGAAAGCAATTGCCTTTGTTTATAATAACCGCTGATAAATGAACCGTTAAATCAATTATCCGTTTTAATTTAACCATAAATAACATTTCTTTAATTAAACCTGAACTTATTTGGAACAATAACAGATAACATTTTATTATCAGAAGTTGGTATTGTATTTTGAAAATGAATGATTTATTTTTTAATTATTTTATAGGTTGTTAACAGCGTAACAAATGTCGAATTGTGTCATTGCCAAGTACAAATGGGATAATTTATTTAGATTTCTTTAAATGTTGAGCAATTAAACTTTAGATTAATATAATACAAAGTTATATTTGCTGATTATTTTGTAATGGAATCTGCTAAAGTACATAATAAACCTCAGCTAAGAATTAGAAAAAAACAGGAAATCAGTTTTCTTAGTAATTCAACAGCGTTAAGCAAATTTATCATTTCAATGTTTATGTGTTCATAAAAATATTCCTCGCGCTTCTTTACATATTTTATGATTTCTTAAACCATGTTCTCACGGATGTTATACAATTATTTTTATTTTTCAAATACTTGAAATTAATTTTAACAGTGTTGCTGTCATTCTGCCAGCTAGATGGCGCGTCGCGTCGTTGCTACATTTGTTATTTCCCTATTTGTCAGTCCCGTGTCCTCTGTCCCGTGTCCCGTGTCCCGCGTTCAGCCAGTGACACTGTCACACCGTCAGACCAGAGCTAAAGCAAAACATTTATAAATAAGTATTTTTGGGGTGTAAATACATTTATACGACCTACCTAGATCAAACGTCCAAATGCTTTTTTTAAAAAAGTAATGTTATTTTAATAAAATATATTTTTTGCGATATATATATCTTCTATATTGAAAAACTCTTAAAATAATATTGTTTTTAATTATTGAAAACTAAATGATTTTTATTTTGAACTGTTGGGTGTTAGTTTCATGTACACCAGGCTCAGGGGTCTCTAAATTACTGGCATGTTAACACTTAGGCCGTCCGCACACGAGTCGACTGATTGCAAACTAGTCGAGCCATGTTTCGTGGCACTAAAGAATTTGACAATAGCATAATAGGGGATTTTATTCCGTCGTATTTGTATGTATGTGTGCATGTATTTAAGTACTTTTGAATAGAATTTGTTCACATCTCTGCTCATGATGTCACCATCAAATGCATGCAACAAAGCATGCCCTGCGACCGAGAAACACAGTCGCTGAAAACCAGTTTAGTTTCGTTCGTGCCGTGTGTTTTCTCTTACTCGTATACACGTTCGTTCTCTCACTAACAATAGAGTTCCATTCTCATTCGGTTCAGGCAGATTCGGGGCTAAGGTTTACAATCAGTCGCCTCGTGTGCGGAGGACCTTAGTAAGCAATTACATTACGATTGCATAAAAATTATTTGAGATTGAATTCGTTATTTATTTTCTTAATTTTAACCATAACCATAGCTGTTTTGTTTTGTGCCCTCATAATTCCTTAGCAAAATTATTTGAATATTATTCAAAAACCTCCATATTTAGTTCCGAAAGTAAACCGATTTGTCGGTCCCTGGCGTGTCTAAATCGTCCTGTTGTTATTATTCTTAAGTGGGTCATATGTCAAGTCAAGGACTCCGAGAATTAGAAGTTTCTGTCGACTGTCAAGAGGGGAGGGTAAGACCCAGGGGAAGGATGTTTATTTTGTCGCTACTTCCAGGATAATCAACAATACAGTTGTCCTTGTTGTGTCATTCCAACACGGTGTTGTCTAGTTCTATACAAAACGTATAGAATGCGCTGGGCACTTTTCTAAATTAGTTGTTTATTTTTGAATACTTCAAACATTTATTTCAAGGTAATTTTGGAATGGTTTGTTTATGTAGGTTAGTGTACTGCTCTATTAGATGTGTCTATATTCTGTTAGGATTATATATAATTAGCAATATTTCTTTATTGTAATCTATAGTCGAAATGGTCATACTGCAGACCGTTTCAACTCGTTGCACTACAGTCTAAACGTCTGATGCTAGATAGATAAGGTTGTTACTCCTTGAATTCTGTTTAATATCTTTTGAAGCAATGCAAATGTGAATCTCTTGTAGTTTACAAGGGTTAGTGTGTTTTACCGACTAGTCGTCGGTAAAACGCTGAATACAATAGAAATACACTGATGTCTAGTAGTTTTTAGGATTCCATAGTTTTGAAGATTTCTGTGAATTTCTGTGAAGGATAAAATCTGTCACACACTGCAAAAGTATTTAAGTGACGGCGAATTCGGACGTAAATCGGCGGCTTGGTTGAGCGACAATAACTCTTAAAGCAAAACGACTTCTGTGTCCATTGCATGTGAGGTGTCACAATACATACATACGACGTACCGATACGACAGTGCGTCAAGTTAAACTTGTGTTGTTTTTCACTAACATAATTTATTCTGAGAACAAATTTTTACATTAAGTTTTATCGATACACCACTCTTACGAAAGAGACTATTGCATTTTTTCCATATTTTTTCCAGTATGAACGGGCTGATTGCATTTACAAGGTTCGGATAGGTATAGCGTTGCAGCATGTATTCGTTAGGTTAAAATTCGATGATATTACGCTTGCAGTACAAGAGCTACGTAACACTCGTATTCGGACGGTTTTGTCGCTTGCAGTGAGCGAAGGTTCATTATATTTACAGAGTTCGTATATACGTCAGGGCAAAATTCGCTTAAATACGCTTGCAGTGTGCGACCGGCCTAATAATAGTAAACAACAAACATTAAATGTGTCTCAAAAGCAACTAATTACCCATATAAATTTCATGACTTGGCGAGAGAGTATATTGTGTTTTAAAATCCATAACATTGGAGTTTTTATTAAATTTAAAAAACAGACAGTTGTTTACTCTGGATGATGGTGATGGTGTAGCCTAGAACATCTTCACACAGCTGCAGGACAAACCGTTATTATGATTGAGAATGATTCCCCCTCCCTGACGCGTCATCCCTCTTCCTATTGTTAAACTTGTATTGATATATACAACACAATAGTTCAATAATTATATGTTACTTCATTGTAATTGTATTGTACGCATTATTGTCACTAAATTTAAAATGTTTAAATCAGGCGCGTCCATCCATGACGACTAAAGCATCCCTTGATGATTTATCTCGATATCCTATCGATTTATTGATGGATGAGATCTTGAATGTTATAGGGTTATTGATTCTTTGAAAAAATAGTTCTATTTAATGTTATATTTTTATAAGTTAACATTCAATTTTCTTTAATACTATTGGAATAGTTATGAATTTGAAGTTTAACTGAGAATTCTAAAAACGGCACTGATTCTCTAAAGAAGCTAAAGAGCAGAGGTAGAAAGATACAGCAGCAGGAAAGAATGGAAAAAGTTATTAATAGAAAATGTAATGTAATATTCAAGAGGATTTAGGAGAGAGAGATACCGAAATACATGTGAGAAAACGAGACAAGGAACATAAAAAAATCGCAATATTTAGATTGGGAAATAAAGGGATAGGCAGCAGATACTGCGAAAATAGAAAGGAAAGGTTATATAGGATATGAGGGAGACAGAGGGAAACGCTATATAGTGTCCAATGGAAAAACATGAAATAAATTAATAATAATGTAGGACATACTAGCTAATTTTTTGAATAAGCGATGCAATTTTATAAAAATTAGGACATAAGTCCATTTATAGTTTAGCAAGTGCTCACTGTGTGTTATAGGCAAAGGAAAAAGCAATTGAATAACTGATTTTGAGACTTGAAGTATAATATAAAACAAGTTTCCAAAAAGGGCAAATCGATTGTTAAGTACAAGACGTACCCAACATAAATGAAATTACATCCCTTAAATTCTCATCACAATTACTGTACGAGTATTTCATTACCGTATGTCTTAGGGAACCACTTTACACCCCACACCTCTGGCCACCCTCACAAATTCCCTTAGCAAGTATTACTCGGTACGTATATCTGTGCCGCAACGAAGCATATTCTAATTTGTACATATTCTTTGTCAGATTTAACAACGAGATTGCACTAAGAGTTCTAGAAAGATAGTCTACAGAATGTAGAACACAGTACACTAGTCTAAATATTCTACATAAAGCAGATATGGAAAGTGTAGAGTGTAGAGTGTACCGGTGGTGGAGAGACTACAGAACAGATAAAGTAAATGTAAGTTTTATAACTCTCCACAAGTTGCCGCAACTCGTATTAACTTAAATAGATGCAACGTGGCGTAAAATAATTTGTGCGTGCATGCGTTAAAAATACGTATTTAATCCTTGAAACCACTGTCTGACGCAAACTGACTAACAACCATATGAACTTAGAAGCAGTTAGTAGACTTGAAAATAAGATTTAGGTAATTATTATAATTAAAATTTCATTAGAGTTATTATCGCCACACACACACGCAAAGCTATTGTTAGAAACAAAGAGTTTATCTTAGTACAATGAATATTCTGTTAATGAATTAACTTTTGTAGAAATGGTTTCACAAATGTAATACTTAAATGGTATGTATGCAAGCAGGTAGAGAAAACCAATACATTTAAGGGAGGGGTAAAATCAAAACGATAAAAAAAGCATATTTTCGATAATGTTTTATGACAACACAGTTAATAAATAATTATTTCTATAATTACTACATGATAAAATAACATTTGAAGAATACTTTGTGAAATTTTCATAAATATATATCAAGAAATGAGGCATTGACAGCGAATCTCCGCAGACATTACAAAAAAAAGTAACATTGCGGTGTCCCTCATAACTCATCACTGGAATTTCTGAAATCGAAAATCAAAAATGATTTCATTAGTTGATAAGTTTCTGCAAGTGTTTTTTCTTTTTATTGATCTTTCAATTTTTTTACAGCACGTAAAAGTCAAAATACAGATTTTTCATGAAAAAAATTAGAAACTTTGTTATTTTAAAATACTTTAAAATTAAAAAAATAGAAAAAATGACAGCGTTACCTCAGCATTTATGTAAAGAAAGAGTGCGCAAAATTTTAAAAGAATCGGTCTAGTAGGTTTTAAGCTAAAGATGGCACCGATTCTGAAGAACCTAAGTGTGATAAAACGCGTTTAAAAGTTTCAAAGTAAGACGAAACCAGACCAGAGAGGTGAAGACTACGCTCTCGCCTCTATCCTATCTTACAATATGTCCTCTAATTCTATCTTACAATATTTCATCTATATATTTCTAAATAAAACAGAGTTTGTTTCTATGTTAACTAAATAAACTTCTTTTCCTTAACATTTCTACGTCAAATATTATTTAAGACGTTTTCAGCAAAAAATGGTGGACATTGTTTTACAGTAAGCGGATTTTCCCATAAGCTAAATATTTATCATGGGGTTTTTAGACTTTTTAATGAAAATATTTTCAGCAAGACAAGCATTTTAAATAAAACAATTATTCGTATATAAAGGATTTATTTGATTGCTTAGCACTTCTTATGTAAAGACAATTAAAAAAAAAAGGAAAAGAAATGAACAATTGAGAAAATGAAATATGTCAGGTAAAGGGCCATTAAATAATCTATTATTAGCTTAATCGTTAAACATCAATTTTAACAAGACGTTTAAAAGGCTGTCAGTTTGACATTATTTTATATTTATAAAGTGGAAACAAAAAAGAAATTTTAATTGAATTGATTTAGGTTTATTGGCATTCTTCTAACACAGCGATTTCATCTAATGAGCCACGAGTTTTAATTGTCCGTTGATTATAATTGATGTTGTGTATTGTAAAGGTGTATAATAGTTTGTAGTATATTAATAAGTAAATATTGTTTTCAGAAATCGAGACCGGGCCATGCATAGTCGAGCTTCTCGTCTACGGAGAGGCTTTATTAAGGTATTGTGCATTTATAAATTAAATTGACTTACTATTATCTATGTGTATTCTTGATATGAAAAAAATCCGGCTGTACCACAACAATATATTGATAAAATTGACTTAGAACCTCAACAACGCAATTATCTTGTAAGACGTCACAAGTTAATAAATTAAGAATTAAAACATCATAATTATAACGCTTTGTATTAATACAAATGTCTACAATTAAATAAAAAGTAGTTCAATTTCAATAAAGTATAAACAGTGCATTTGGATGCTGCTGCAGTTTATTTTAATAGTTCATATATTTACATAGTGGCATACACCAAACGGCAACTTTCCCCTTTCCCCTCATCCCTTTTCTTTCCTCATTTTTCCAAGCTCGGCTCCAAGCGCCCCGTGGCATGTTCTCCGTATTGAACATATATTGTTTGTTAAACACCATTTCCCACTTCCAGAAGTCGACTTTCACTGGAAGCAGGAATATATATCACAGGATATGCATTTTATTCTTGCATTTCAGTAAAGATCAGTTCACAATCATGTAAGCGTTTATCTATACCTTTGATTCCTAACCGCATGATCTCCTTAACTTTAAAACTTATGTAAGATTGAATTGTTAGCGTATGTCTTAAATAAAACGGTACAAATGATATTGTAAAACTATTATAGAAATAATTATAGAATCTAACTTTAAAAAATATTTAAGAACAAACATGAAGATATCAAGGAAAACGTGGTACAGTGAGGTATTTAGGAGAAACAGTTTTTTTGGTTTAAAATGCAAATAATGTTAATGTAATAAAATTGTTTGATAATGTGTGAACAATACTGCTGTGTCTTTGGGTTATACCACTGGACCAACGTTATATTTTGTGAGTTTGGTTTGTTTTAAAAGCTAAATTAATGATGTACATAGTTAATCATAAACTTACCTGGCATCGGTGCATTAATGAGTCAATGACACCAGAAAAAGTTCCAACATAGTAGAAGATTGTCGGTGATAGGATTCAGCATCGTAAATAGGCCGACGTAAAAAAAATAAATTTAAAAAATAAACAAAAAAACTTTTGTAAAATCGAATAGTAAGCTTATTTTTCAAGCTAACAATACAGATGGTTTTATAAAATGTCCAAAAACTAATTTTAATTTTGCTTAATTTTAAAAAGTTTTAATTTTCTCACATTAGACAATTTTTCAAAAGATTATTTTTTGTTACTAATACGAGAAGCATTAAGAAATAATTTTATGACTTATCAAAATGTCATGTGTAGCAAGAAGTAAGGACGTAGAAATAGGTCAATAGGAAATTACATTAATCTTGTCAAAAAATAATTATTCCTTAGTTAATATAAAAAGTTACATCCATTGTGAACTTACTTTAATATTCACAATATATTTTTTGTTGCACGATCGTTTTTCGTATTTTACTTCATTGGTTCAATTTCCGTTTCTGTATTACTTGATTCTGTATATCGTATTGCTAGTAACATAGCTAGTAATATGCTTTTCCCGTTTTTCCCGTTTACCGTTCAAACGATCTAACTCCGGAAAAATAAAGGAAAAAATAGTAAACCAAATAAAAGAAAAACAGTAGGAGTGTTTATGCAATTTTATTTTTATTATTATTGTTATTTGTTTTCTATTATCATCATTTTAAAAAATATCACAACATTTGATTCGAAATATTAACACTGTTTTTATAATTATAATATCACTAATATTGCCTGACAAGTTTTGTATATACATAATTAAATAAATTTGAGAATAACTAAATCTAGAAAATGAATTATTCTATTACCATAAAACAATTATCAATCAGCTTATGAATTCAAAAGTCTGGTGCGCCTGACTCGATGTAGTATGTCTATTTATTTAGTAAAATTGTATTTACTTTTTTATCTGTACATCATCATTAATGAAAATGTCAATTAAACATATTTTTACAACATTAAAACATTAAAACACAGCTATATTTATAATCTATAAATTCTATAAAATATAGCAAATAAGAAGTGTCAACAGCGTTATCTTTCCAACTATTGATGTAAACAACCCTTTTTTTACTTTTCCAAACAAAATCATTCTACGAGTACGAGAATATGCATCAAGACGTTGATACGCCATCTTATTGACAAATGAAAGAGATATGCCAGGCCATAAAAGTCAAACTGTCTGTCGACTGTCGACAAGAAGAAAAAAAAACCCCCGAAATGAAGGACCTGCAGTAATACCACGATATAGATGACAACAAAAAGGAAGGAACTCGAGGGAAACTGTTTGTCGGTTCAGTTAGGTTTGGTGATGTCATTGATATAGGAATAGGATACTATAAGAAAATAAGAAGAAGTCTACTCAACTCAAACTACGAAGACTGACTACGTAGTACAGAATTGTAAACTGCCAAGAGATCACTATCTGCTGTGTATTGAGTCATTTGGAAAAGACTTTATTTACCACAAAATTACATTATAAAGATTTGCAATAAGATGTCTGTCGTCAACATAGATATATACCACTATACTGCACAATAAACACACCACGCCACCCACAGTATACGTCAAAGTATTATATCACCATACAAAATGCGTTCCCTTCCAATGCGTTGCCAACTTTGCGGAAATAAAAATATAAATTGATTATATTATTTTATTATGTTTTATAGTATAATACAAATGCTTTCATATCATTTCATTTCCTTTTCTTATCTTCTCGCGATAAAACATAATTGCTTTGTTATAATTATTAATAAATAATTATAACCCATTAAACAATTTGGTGAAGTGCCCTATTTAGTGACGTTTCTATCACTATTTC
Organism: Panorpa germanica; assembly: GCA_963678705.1. Lineage (NCBI taxonomy): Eukaryota > Metazoa > Arthropoda > Insecta > Mecoptera > Panorpidae > Panorpa > Panorpa germanica. Next base: position 4,896,183 of record OY783206.1, on the reverse strand, counting down.
ACTTCAATTATACCCAGTAAACATTTTGGAGTCACTTTGACATCATATAGAAGATGCGTATGATTTTTTTGTCATAAAAGAGTTCATTTATAGTTCAGTTTCTCACAATCGTTCATATGAAATATCTGTTTTATCGGCTACAGATGACGGAACCACTCCACCTGTCGGAATACAAATGAAGATAAAGTTGATGCGAACTGTAATTGAAGTGAAATAGTGATAGAAACGTCACTAAATGTTTACTGGGTAGTTCGCATCAACTTTATCTTCATTTGTATTTCGACAGGTGGAGTAATTTCGCCATTTGTAGCCGATAAAGTAGACATTCTATATGAAAATATGTGAGAAACTGAACTATAAATGAACTCTTTCATGACAAAAAAATCATGACGCATCTTCAATATGATGTCAAAGTGACTCCAAAATGTTTACTGGGAAGGATAATATCTAAAGCAGAACCTTCATCTTAGTACGATCACAATCATTAATATTTCATTGTTTCTAAGAGACACATCACCTGCAACTTATTGAAGATTGCTGTCAGTAGTATATCCAAAGATAAACGTTATATGCTTAACTTAATAATATTTTGTTTCTTCTATTAAAGCCACTCTTTGACTAAAAATTTAAGGTGCCTAGGTTGTTGTCCAAATCTGTTCAACACCTTGCCAATAAATTCAGTGTTTTCCTCTACCCTTATCGTATGAACACCGAGCATGCACTTCCTTTAAAATAATCCTAAAATAAAAGGTGATCATGTGCAAATGTCATTTAATATTCAGTATAACTGTTAGCACGGTTTGTTTTTTTCTTATTTATTTATTTTCCTTGACTTTTATTCGTCATTGCCACCACCAAACATTTTTTATATATATTTAACATTTTATAATTTAATTTTAACAACAATTAACTAACCCAACCCTAATAAAAATTTAGTATTAACAGGAAACGTTTTAATCACATCTAATATTTCACTATTAAATTTTGATCTTTGTAAACTATAATTTATGCATTCAATTATAATAAGATCTAAAGTTCCTTCTTCACCACATTGGCATCTATCATCAGATTTAATATTAATTTTATACAGATGAGCTGGAGTTTTACAATGATTACTTTTGATTCTGATTATAACATAGTTGATATAATTTTGCTGGACTCATTTCTGAACCATCTTTTCTTACTTAAATTTGGATGTAACATATAATAATCTCTTCCCTTTAGCTGACTTTTGTTAATAAAATCTTGATTTCTCAAATTGAAGTTCAATTTTTTGATTATATTAAAAATTTTATATGTAGGTATAACACGATTTGTACAGATAGATTTACAAGAATGAATAACGCTCTGTAAAATTTCTTTGCAGCTTAAAGTCTTAAGGTAAATTTGAGCTCTTCGTAAACTTTCATTACCAAAGATTTAATGCCTAGTTAAATTATTGGTTTGAAAAATACTCGAATTGCTGAGATATGACAATAATATCAGATATTTAATGGTACCCCACAAACAATCACTTTGACCAAGCTAAAACACAATTTAGGTTGTCGTCAACTGTGGTATCTACTTTAATCTTTTTGTAATGCTTTTAAATTAACTTGACAAAGTTATAAGAAAGTTTTTTTCTACACATTTGTAATTATTTTAATGTGTATTTTGTCTGAGCGTACATATTTGTTCAGATGTTGTTTTAAAAAGTCATAAAAACTTGTGAACATCATCATCATCGTTGTCGTTGTCGGCGTGTACTTTGAAATAATCTGTGGTCTGTGTGTTGTCTTTAGTTTTACTGTACTGGGAAGTTGAAACGTTGGCGGATTCTTAGAAACGAGTACATTTTTACAACTAGGATCTAGGTAATGAATCTTAATGAATATACTTTGCTTTGTATCTTTATTGATGGTTTGTAGACACTAAATAAATAAGTCATTTCACGTTAAATTGTCATCTAAAAGATCATAGTGAATGCACAAGCTTTGTATGTAGGAAGTGATAGGAAAATTTATCACTTTTGTTATGTAGTAAAATATAGTTAATGTTGGTAAATAGTGATCCTATTTAGATGCGAAGTGTGATGTTTAGATGCGAAAGATGCAAATGTTAGCAACAATACATACGACAGTTGTTGAAAATGTGATACTTATATCTAAATTAAACCTTAAACGTATTTACACAAATATAAATTACAAACTAATAAGTACAAAAGTAGAATTAGTAACAATAAAGAATTACACAATACACTTTTTCTGTTTCATGACATTCCATCGCGATGCTGCATTGACAAAGTTACCTCTTTAACTAAACTAATAAAAGATTAAATAAATATATCATGTAGGTATACTAATTACAATAACTTGGTTGTTTCACTAATTGTATATTTTATTAGATCCTGTAAGACTTTAATTTGTACTTGTTAGTTCATTTAATTTTACGAGTTCATATTTGTAAAACGATAAATCCTTAATAAATTCTATCAAAATTCTTGCCAGTGAAATGTGATTTCTTGTTTCTTTTAATAAGTAAATTTATTTTAGTGCTCAATAAAATTACTCGTACTAAATTGATTTCTTTGGTATAAAATATCGCACAATTGATATTTTCGCTTTAATTTAAATTCAAAATGAAAGTATTAGGTTGTTTTGTTCTTTCTTTAGTAATAACTCAGGTATGTACCTATTCACTGTATATTTTCATTCATGTAAATATTTATTAATTGTTTACCCACAAAGATTGCAATCTTTCTTAACACGTTGTTGACCGATCTCCAAGTCCGTTCAATTTTGCATTACAAGTCCAAGTCCGTTCATTCTGCTTACACTGTGATAAACATTTCGTAAATCTTATCTTATCTTCTCCTTCTCCTTTTCCTTAATTCTTCACTCTTTCCTTGTATGTCTCCTTTACGTATAATCCACTTTCCACCTTCTCTAGATACTTCCCTACTCCTAATGTTCTCCCATTTCTTTTCTTCCATGCTTTATCTTCCTCTATTCCTCAATACCTGCTTCCTCTCCCTTCATTACCTAGTCTATAACTTGGGATTATTCCCATTTCTTGGTTGGAATTGATAACGTGTTAATTTACAAACAGAGGTGGATTAAATTGGGCGAGTGTATTGCCTATATAGATGAGGGAAGATCCCTAGAAAATAAATTGTACTACACATAAGAGTCCTCTTTATCTTTCTTCTTGTCCAATTTAACTTAATTTAAATTAAACATATAATAAAAGAAATATTGCAAGTATCTTAAATTTCCCAGCATAAATGATTAACTTTTTAATATTTAAATTTTGGGCAATTTTTTCACATAATTAATACATATTCAGATCAATCCTACTTTTTAATTGCTCTTTAATTAGACCGTAATTTATTGCTAACAGATAATTTGTGCACCAGTTGAAATTCCGATACCTGAAGCGTCTGACACGAGAAGAATTTCCGGGCCCCCCAAACAAATCATGGTTGGATTCGATATTCTAAGAGTAATTCAGGAATATCCACTCATCAAAAACATGTTCTTTGATGCAGCTGAGAATATGCTGACATTAAAATTTGCAAATTTTCGAGAAGGTGATGTGGAAGATTACATGGGAAGACCATAGCAACACGAGAACAGGGAAAACATACCACAACTGAACGTATTAGCTGGAAGGAAAATTATTACCTTATCAGAAATTATTCCAATATTTTAATTCAAGTATAATTTCTTCAGAATTCGCATTATTTCTTTATAGTTGACTTATTGTTTTATTTAGCTGTATCATAATCCATATCATTAAAAATTGGTTGCTAATTTGGTTATTTCCTTTTATTGACTATTATTTCAACCTATTAGCCAACCACACTTAAAAACCCTATTTAGGTATAACAGCAACAAGTTCTACAATAATAATCATCCAAGTAAGGAAGACGACTTCACTGGATCTTGTTATTAAGGCAATTTGAGTAGCCTTAGGTTCTTTCTTTCTTCTTCAAAGAAATACAGTTTTGGTATGTTTTTATTTTTGTGTTTTATTTAATTTAGAATTTAATCTTAGACTTATGAATTTAGAATAAAAATATATTGTTGAATGAAAATTTGATGTTTTCTTTGCAAAGCTCAAAGTTAGAAAAATTAGATCTTCAGTTTAGAAATAGAAAGCTTCTCATTTTAAAAATGAAATGCGGCTATAGGTATGAAAAGTTCTTCCTATGGGCCCTAAAATATAAAGTATTAAACAAAAACGAATTTATGGTTTTCTTACAAAGTGACAAAAATATTACGGCAACTGGTTTTTTAATTCGATATTTTTAAGAGAAAAATTAAAGATATATGCGGTATACCAGTCTATAGAAGCAGCTTTAATAAATGAAACGTAGAAAAGATGGGCAGGGGAGAGAAAATCATAAGCTTTGGAACGTTATATGAAATTAAATGAAAATACGACTACCAAAAAATGAAAATAAGCAAGATCAGAAAACAAAATAAAACTACAAAGATTTTTTTGTTGTTTAAGTATGACGTCACTACAAAGGAGAGGGTTCTAGTGTGTGACAAGACCATGTAACAGTATAAAAATTCATGAAATTTGTGTGACGTAATTTATTTATGTATTCCACTATATATGCTTGTTATGAAATAATGAAGTGATGAATCCCCTTAAGAACTACACAACGCTATAAGTCGCGACTAACCGCTAGTGTTTATAATTCTTTTCATGTTAGGCTTTACCTTACATTGGGGTGTAGACGTTATATTTTTTTAGTTCTCTTTTTTTCAACTTTTTTTTGACGTTTTGATGTTTGACGAGAGTGATCTGTTATGTCAGTGCAATGTAAACCAAAACGCCGCACCGCACCGTGCCTTGATGCCATGTCATGATCCATGTAATGCGTAATGGTTAATGGGTCTAACACAGATATCGGGTGTCACACAAAATAGTTCCGACAGTCAAAATATCACGCTGACAGTATGAGCACACTAAACTGCGCCATCTGGCTCTGGGGGTGGTCACCACGAACGAACTACAACAAACGTGGGGAGTTGTATAAACAATATAAATATCTTGAAACACCCTGTTGTAATAAGATATATTAAGAGAGCTTCTTTGAGAATTTAGCTCATATCTTAAGAATATTCAGTTAAAATATTATTGCGTATTTCTGGTAGTACTCATAAGGCTTAATGGTATGCTCATTTCACTTTTAATTCCATCTGATCTTCATCCCAAGGCTCATTTTAAATTTAATAGATTGAGAAATACTACAACAACTCTAATGTGACGTAATAAGTTACATTCTTACCCTTGGAAAAGCAACCTTTTAGCACAAACAATAAAATAATGTTTCACTTTTAAAATTGTACCAAAAAGTACCTGTTAAATAATTATCACCTGCTAATTTGAAATTTCTCACCTGTTTTGTACCTAAATAAATAGTACAAGCAAAAAGCTGTTAGCTGAAGTTCACCTTTATGTGTTATCTTACTATTTACACCTATACCTTTGAAGAACTAAAATAATGGAATGAAGGGGAAGAGGGTAGGGGTAGGAGTCCATCAGACCCATTTCAACAAAATTGTATTCTTAAGTTATGTACTTCACATCACATCTAGGTGCTAATTATTATTAATAATAGGTTGAAAAAAAGTTAATATATTAAATAGTTTTATATTTTAGGGGTAATTTCAGAGATTCTTTTTTATTTTTTAAATTTAACTAAAAGGGTTAAAGTTATACAGCTGTTTAAGAAAAGGCTTAGAAGTTTAAAGGGGAAATATTTATTTTTAATTTATATAAGTTTGTTCCTCTGTTGAACGAATAGTCAAATTCTCAAGTTAAAAATTATATTCAGCTAACTCAATATTATTAAAAGCTGAAATATTGTTTGTCATTTTTTCTACGTTAACTAAGTGAAATTTTACATATAATTCATTATATGTAAATATAAACAAAATAGGACAAAATAATTTGTAAATTCCGCAATATTTTTATGTAAAATATAGTTTTGGTTTGGAAGTTTTCATTAATAATCATAAAATATTATTTCATGCCGCATAAGACAGAGCCTTCTTTAACAATTTGATGGCAGTAGATGATGATGCTCAAAAAAAGACGATGCTGTAATAAACGTACGAATTTGGAGAAAGACATCTTAGTAGTATTAAACTTATAAATAGATTTACCTACATGCAGTACATTGCAAAAACTCTAAAAATTGTGCACACCTACAAGGTGTTACGTTGTTTGTAAAATACATACATATATAGCTATATAATTTTTCAAAAGTAAAATTAATCTTGCAACAAAAAAACTAATGATAATGAACAATTTAAGAAACTGCACCTGATTAAATATAGTCTCGTTTTTAATTTTCTTCAATGGATTATTTACAAAATATGTATATCATACTTCGACACCATGCATTGTACAAATTCGCTATTAAAAGACATACTCTCAACTTCAACAGTTTCCGATGTTAAATATAACCCAGTAGTTGAATTTTGAAAAGTAATAGAAATAAATTTAACCTTATAACTTCACTGGCAAACTTTATAGATTTTTACGGTACCAATGTTTAGACGGACCACCCGCGTTTAAATATAAAAACGTTTAATTTTCACATTTTGCCTAAAACAAATATACAACACATTGTAAGATGAATTCCTCCTTGTTATGCATTCTATTTAGTGTTTGATTTACTCGTACCTCTCACCGACAAAACGTAAATGTGTGCAACGCACGGTGGAGTGAGGGAGGCATCATATTGGTACAGCACATCCTTTGTTGAGCGCTGTTTAAACAATTCGTCTCCAGATGTTAAAGCCGTGCAACAATAATTTACGTTTACCTCATATATCATGGCCTATTCGAGGTGCTGCTTATTTAAGAGTGGTCACACATTGTAGACACGATCGTCATCGAGCAGTGGTCTTAAGAGAAAATTGTTGGCGTTGTTTCTGTGCATATGGTGTTGTTCCTATTTTTCTACGTGAAAGACAAAATTGTCTTAGGACAGTCATGTTTTCAGTGAGGAAATGGAATCTACGGATTCCATTCTATTTAGTATAAAATTTGATACCTAGTGCAGTATGCCCATAGATACTATTGAACATCCATAATAATAAATGAAATAATTAGCAAATTTAAAAAATAATGAATACACAAAATATTAACCAACAATCAAATCCGGTAATAAATCAACTAGATTCTCAACAATTATTTAACATTGATAAATATAATTGAAAACAGCCAATTACCTTTTTTTTAAAATTACAATTATTAGTATAATTTACTCTTTTGTTGTGTAGTTAAAAAATACAATAGATATTATTGTTTACAAAACATCTTTTGTTTACAATTTAAAATTTGAAGAAAAGAAAACAAATAATTTTGTTGTACATCACTTCATTCAAATTCATTCAACGATTTTTTTAATGTATTTATTAAAAACAAAGTTATATGCAGTGCCGCATTTTACCGTTAAAGCAGGGCCCCAACATTAAATAGAAATTTTACTGATTACACACGCAAAAAAAAAGTAAAATTGAGACTAGAAAAAAGTGAATTTCATGTTCTATAACAATGAAATATATTGTTCTCTTTCTAGCATTATAAAAGGCAGGTCTATTCGCACTTACATATACGAACTGGAAAAGGAATCTTATAAAATGTCTTATAGCAAATATCTGAGAACTCATACATTATCCTTGATATTTATTTATAAAAAATGATAAAGGTTATAAATATGTCACATGTCATATTCTATAGGTCAAAATATTTAAGTATTCTAAACATTGGCATAATAACAATACTTGAGAAATTCTATTGTTATAATTGTAAATAAGGACCTTTTAGGACCCCCTGTAGTGTATTTAGCACACCCTGTATTGTAACCGATAGTTAATAGTTCGCTACTATATAAAACTAGAATTTTACATGTGATACTTAAATTAAAGGAGTGTTTACATTTTTCTTATTGCTGTAAAAGATCCAAAGGAATAAATATGAAGTATTATTTATAAACATAATAGGTTATACAGGGTGCAGTGGCCGAGAACAATTATTCTGATTATGTGCTCACCTAATCATAAAACTTATTTGGCAGCTACAATATGAGGCTACGACACTATAAACTCTTTGCATAGGAAATAGATCGACGTTAATTAAAATAATACATATTTTCGATCCGTTATTACAAATTTTGTTGTGCTTTACTCTAAGGCTAGCACATAGGAGTTAATTTTTCTCTTCTTCTTTTCAACGTTCAACTTACTATTTATTCTTAAACGACATTACAGTCTTCAGGCTAAAAGGTTTAAGAAATTCCTAATATTTTGTGACACTAAACAATTTTGATATTATTTGCGTACACCGCGCCAAATGCACTAACGGTAGACGTGTTTAATATGCTTATAACCATTAATTGATGTTGTCTTAATCTTTCCACGAATAGACAAGTTTCTCTATATGGTTGTGCATATACACTCATTATAATAATTAATGGTGTTCGCTCACTGAATACACAACTGTCTTAAAACAAATTAAGTTAAAACAAGTAATGTCATATAGGAATGATTAAAGAAAAAACCACTGTCTCACTAATTTTTTTATAAGGTATATAGAATCGAATAAGTTAAGATTGTATAGCAAACAGAGCAACGCTAGAAATGTTGTCTTCACACAGACGAGAAGTCAGACTGTATTACGTAAGTGTGTAACCACCTTAGAATTGAGTTTACCTGTGTAAGAATAGTTTTAAATTTAAGGTGTACGTAACTTTTAATAAAATTTAAAATAATCATTAAATCAACTGATTTATTATAGTTTAAAAATCATTCCAACAGGTAAACTGCCAGATGTAAACCATCCTTACTAAACGACGATTGTACAATTGAAATACGTAAGAAAAGATGTTACCTGCATTTTAATTCTATAGTGTATTTGACAAATATGAACTAGTAGGAGGCATAATGATGCAGTATTTTACTTTTATGTTCAAAACTGCATTTATGAATGAATTTAGAAGAAACGTCATTTCTTTGTGGATTACCAGAGAAAGAAATCATATACTACATATTGTACATTGCATTATTGATGGGAAAATAAATTATTTTTATTTATTATAAAAAACCTGACGCCTTTATATATTAGTGGTTCGAAATACCAGCTTAAGAATATAAAAGTATTGCGACTTTATTTTGCATTGATTCTATAATATGAGTATCTCAAGGTATACGAAGTGTGTCTATTTCTAAACGATTACGACCGACAACTGTGTTGCACGAACTCTTCTCTTTCGATTACCGCCACAACCGTGTATGTAGACATATGATCCTTTTTTTTTGTTTTGTTGGAAAAATGAGAAGTAGATTATTAGAGCCACAGTTTTGTCCAAAACTGGTACTGGAACTTATCTTTTATAAAAGGAAATATATATGGATATGTATGTTTATTATGTGTACGGAATTTTGAGTGGTTTAAGTGTCAAAAATCAATAAAAATATTTAAGAAATCGGTGATCCGACTACATAAAAAATTTAACAAATATGTTTGCGAAAGTGTTTCCGAAAATTCTCACAATCGAAGATGTTACTATAGTGAGTATAAGATCTCAGTGTTTGATCTTCCGCCTAATTCGCCTGACTTGGCACCATGTGACTTTTATCTACAGTCCAAAGTCAAAATCACAAACGTTTCTACATTTGCAATTATTTCTGTTCAATGCATCATCTTTTTTGCCATGTAGTAATTCCTGTTCTGCCATGAAACCACAAAAGATTTACAAATAAACCTCTGAATAATATAATACAATAATTTTGTTTGTGTCGGCCGAGTCGATGCGATTTACATAATACAATTCAACATTTTTTCTTAAATCCTTTGTTGTATTTAAATGAAGCATAATTTGCAACAACTTAACCATTCGTAATGCACACTTAAGTTTTATTTAAATCGTGTTTCGTTACGGGTGGAGACGGGGTGGAGACGGGGCGGAGGCGCTGGCGGTGGTGGAACGAAACGGAACTTCAGAATTTAAGAGGGTTTAAGATTACAACATTACAATAAAAGGACTTAAATACAAGACTCAAGTTATTGCACAAAAGTAAATTACCTCTTATGTCATGTCAATGTAAAAGGGTCCTGGTCTGGGTCTAGGTCCTTTTAGTCCTTTGGTTCTTGTTGTACCCGTTTCGTTTGTCCTTGCTAATTTTCTTGTCATACATTCCCAAGTTTAAGGACAACTCCAGGTGTTTACTAAATGTAACATAAAATTTTATCACATTTGTCGTTTGCTTATTTCACAATGTTACTTATTTGGCATTCGTGGTCACAGGTTGGTGAACTACAATAGGAATCCTCGTTATGGAAACTGAAGCTTTTCTGTTAATTCCATAAATGATTATTATATGGCAGAGTACTAAGTAACATGTTTTCTTTATGATTATTATGATTATTTTTCATTATGACAAAAAATGTAGATTGTCCTCCAAGTTCGTATGATTTAACACCCTTAATTTATTTTCATAGGTGGTATAAACATAACCAGCAGCTTCACCAGCCTTAACATATACATTTGAACATATTCAATCTTTTACAATAAATCATTTTAAATTGAATGTAGTATATATGTATATGTATAAATTTAAAATCTGAAACTTGGACTTTAATTACTGAAAAGAAGAAGAAGATAAAGCAGTAAGCTTTTCAGAAGGGATTTATAGAAATAATCCTATCAATTATAGATACCTGTTTACAAGAGTAGAAAATTGAAAGATATTCATATTATAGAAAGGCACTTTAAAGTTAAAGTTTAATTTATATATAAATTAAATTTAATCATATAATAGTATTATATTCATTTGATTTTATAATATGGATAGAAAAAGTAAAAGTTATGGAACTGATAAATCAAATAATTGCTTTTATATTTGAAGTATAGCTGCTTTTAGAAGTAGTTACTTTTTTTACTTTACGTTATGTTCACCAGTATTACATATTGAAATCATGATAGTACAATTGTTCTTTAATGTTGTATATTTCTCGGATAGCTTCATATATTTTGCAGCATATCATTAGTCTTTTTCATCAAAAACTTTTCCTAAGGTATCTGTCTCCAACTTCGAGTTGGTCCTAATTATAACTCGTTCTATTAAATAAAATTAAGTCAAAATATTTTTAATTTTTTAAATTAAAGGTATGTTAATTTATAAACTTTTTTCAAAACACATAAAAAACCAAATTATAAACGTTGTGAATTTGAAAACAAAATCACGTGCTTAGAATTTATAATTCTTTGAAATATAATTTTAATTTCTTAATTTATACCGTGTAAAAAATATTGAATAAATCATAAATGACTATCTCAGGTGTAGTTAAAGGTGCCTATTTATGCCTAGAGTTAAATGTACATAGATGTATGAATATCACTAACACATGCATAGTCAGTTCCGATTAACAATAGGCGTGCGCCGCGCCGCGCGTTCCTCTCCCTTCACCGAAAATCTAAAATCAACCCTGGTACATACAACTACCAAACATCGTATCACATCTTGAAACTGAAAACAAAGACAGAGATATACCACTTTGCATTAGTCAAACAAAGATAGAAAATATGTTCATGGAACGTTCACAGTATACATCTACGGAACCAAATAATTTCAAGGTTTCAAAACAGTATATGGTGTTCTATGACAGAGTTAACACTAGGTCGACGCTGGTTTTTCTGAAGGTTTAACGCGTCGTGACTGCGATGCAATTCAGTTGCGGCTAGGACGCCGTACTGATTAGACGTCGGGACGCTACAAATGTTTTAAATCAAGTATGGCACGTGTTGATTAAAATTTGTGAATTTTGACTTTTGAAAAAAAATTGTATTTTTAAGGACTGTAATTTAAGTAGTGTATGGACATGTCAAATTTTTGGATAATTTGAGGACACTTTTTTTTAAAAGGTAAACTTTTAAAGTGAAATTTTGGAATTATTTAGGTTGTAAAAAAAAATTATTTGACGTAACTAGTATGTAAATAACAGCTATTTAATTTCGGTAAAAAAATTCAAATTTTGCATAAGTATTATTAAAATTATATTCAGATATTGAAAATAATAATAATATTGAAGTTCAGTATGTTCTAAATTACTTCCCAATTTGAGATAAGATTTGAATCGTTCCAAAAAAACTTTTAGAGATGATGTCTTATTTATCACAGTGAATAATTGGGATATGACAAAACAGTTCTGAAAAATATAAAAACTAGGTGCCAGATGTAAATAAATAAAATAAGTGAAAGAAAAAATGGTTACAAAATTAAAACATTAAAAATCTTGCAGTGTATCGTACAAAGCTAATAAAATGATTGTGGAAATAATGTGCCATATGTAAGTTGTGAATGGACCAAATTTTGGAAGCTGAACACCAACGATAAAATTATCATGGAGAAATTTTTGAGCTTGTTGTGTTTAGTAGCAGCTGTTAATGGTGAGTGACAAAAGTTTTTTAATCATTTCAAAATGTTGCTCGACAAAATTTCGACATTGAAGATATTTTAATATTTTGAGATTTTTTCGGTGCTGTGAAATAAATTTGTTGTAATGTTTTGGTAAATAAGCTAACTATTAGATAGTTCTGTCAGTTTGAAACTTTTTCAACAATACAGATCCTTTAGTTTTTAATTATGATGACAGAAATTGAAATAAATAAAAATAATAAAGAAAAGAATAAAGAATAAAGAAAAATAATTTACTTTTGCATTCCATTTATTTAACATAGACTGTTAATATTTTTTCTTATGGCAGTAAACATAGTTTATTAACTCGGACTAAATACAATAGTTGCTGTAATTCAGCACTTAGATTTTCATGTTGTTATTTTTTAAGAGTGGCCGAGGAAGTTAAATTTGAGCAAATTTTCAAAAGTCTTTATTTTCTAAAATGTTTAACTTTTCTTTACACAAAACTATTAGCCGAACTTAAATAATATGCAAAACAAGTTCTATACTCTGGAGTGGGTATACTTAATGCAATTTAGAAAATATAGGCTTTTTTTAAATCGCCTGAAGTCTTAGTTATCTTGGGCAATCAATGAATCAAGACATTTTGATAAGTACATCTGCAGTTATATCAAGAAACAAGAACGTCGTAGGTATTTCGTTACCTATCTTTTTCTTGCGGGAAAAATTTGCAATTTTTCATTTTCAATAAATTTACAGTAGCCTTCTTTCAGAGTGAAGGTAAAGGCAAGTAATCTCGTGTAATATTTACTAATGTTTGATCAGATCAGGTGAAACCTGCAAGCACAGCAATCGCTATCTAGAAATAGGTTTTGTTTTAAAGCTTCCAATAGTTGGAGCTAAGGTAAATAGAAAAGTAATTTGAAGCTAAATAATCACAAATAACAAATATAAGTAAAATAATCATTAAATCTTTATATAAAAAATGTATGTAAAATAATAATTATTCCGCTGAATGATTTGAAATCAATATATTCATTTCTAAGTTATTTTTGAAAACTCTCAAGCTGCATTGTATCAAGCGCAAATTTTACATCGGGGCGACGTTTGCGAATTTTGTTTATGTGTGTAACACATTTGTAACAATGTTCTAAATAAAATAAGACGAATTTAATGCCTAACAACAATATTACGAAACAAATTCATTTTATTGTTAAATGTATCCACTGGAACACAATAAAAACATAATTTTAACAAACATCTGTTTATGAGATTGTATAAGATAAAATGCCAAATGTCTAGACTGATTATCAGGAATAGGACCACGAGAGCGATCTGATCTGCTGGTGACATGTACATATGACGTAACAAAGAAATAACACATTAACTACAACAAAAAAAGAATCACATAATTTGCGTGTGGTTACAATACTAATTTTAAATATCTGTTGTTATAACGACAATATAGTTAATACAATTTCTAGTTTCTCTTTGTAACGCTTCAAAGTTAATTACATTAAATAGGAATTATATTAAAATGAATGTTTTACATGGTGCTTGATGTTAGATAGTTGTGTTTACAGGTTTGTTTCTCGGACCTGCGCTATATTTTTTTATTTGGTTGTTATCAAGTTTATTTACTATACGTTTTTATAAACATACATATATTATACACTTAAACTGTATGATATTTTGCTAAATATATGCAGCCATCCTAGAAAACAAAATATTAATGATCATTTAGATCTATGTTGTAAATAACGTTGTAGAAATATAAAAAGTCAATCAAAATATAAAAAGAAATATAATATAAAAAGTCCAACATTCAACACTGTTATTATTCTATCATTATCTACTAATGAATTGGGTTATTATCGCGACGGGGCTATTGAGTTTGATTTATATGCGTTAAAGTCATGTTTAACGTTTTTTTATTCAATAATAATTAAGAGTGTTTTCTTAAAAAAAATATTAAATCCAACAAAACAAAATTGCTGGTATAAACTAATAACTTTTACTTGTAGTGTAATTATTTAGACATTTTTAATAATCAATTCGCTATGACATAGTGCTATTTGTTAATAATTCATTTGGTGTAAGCCACATAGAATACCACATTTAAATTTAAACATCAAAATAAACAATTTATATTTATTGTATTTCAAATGTCACAAAAGGTTAATAAGTTATCTGTTTTATTTATTTAGCTGATAAATAATTGGTGAATATCGAAATCAACATGTTCCGTGGTATATTTTAATGCATCTGCTTTTTAAACTGATTACTGAATTTGGTGGGCGTTAATAATTATGTTAAGTGGACGTTATAAAGTGTAGCTTATCAGTATCAACATACACCCATTAAAAAATGCTGTATGTGTAATCTTCCAAATTCTTTTTTAATATATAAATTATAATTATTAACTGCTCCAGACCAGAGTTATATTTTCTGGGTTTGTTTCTTACAAAGTTATATTAATTATTTTTTTTTTTATATATATATAGTTTCTCGGGCTTCTTAGGCACGTAGCCTTTTATAGCCCCTAATATTGTTCTGCTTCTTCTTATACATTATATCCAGACAACAAGAATGATCTATTCATGGCTACTGCAGTTATAAATTTCGGTTTCTCAATCAAAAAAGCGGTGTTAACAGGAAGCGTCTGCGAAGTCTGTAGCACCGCCCTTTGGAGTCCATTTCTTGCTATTGCTGTATTTTTACATTGCCACAGAATGTGGTCAGGGTCTGCCTCCTCTTCACCACATTCGCATAATTTATATTAATTATATATATATATATATACTTAATCATAAACTTATTGGGCATCACTGTATCTCACATATATGATGCCACAACACCATAAAAACTGCCATCGGTGATAGGATTCAGAATTGGAAATGGGCAGACGTTAAATAATTTAATTTAAAAAAATAAAAAAAATAAAAAATTCAGGAAAATAAATTTAAAGGAAATTCTTTATTTAAGGGATCATATTTTTATATATCTTTAATTTGGAAGTACTAGTCACTATACCAAAGCAGTGGCGAATCAAACTATTTCAAAAGCCAAGAAAGAAATACCTTTGTTTATACCTCTTCTGCTCAAAAAATATTTTATACATATTTAGTTATTATCTAGCCAACACTGTTGCAATATGAACCTATATTTGCTATAACAACATATTGAATACATTCAAAATCGATCTATTGTTATTTTTATTTATTATTTCTTTTATGCTGCTTAACAATATATAATATATATAATATAATATAATATAAAGATAATTTTTGTGATAATAATATTTAAATGACAATAAACACTTTATTTCTTCAATACACAATACATTTTACAGTCTTCTTTTGTTTTGTTGTTCATTTTTTATTGAGTGTTTTTAACATTTTTATGCAATATAACTAAAACCATTTGTACATATTTACAAAACATTAAATATATTATATGTAAATATTTAGAGTAACGTAGATTTTTGTTAGCTATATAGGTTATTAGTGTTATACAGTTTCCCCAATGTGAATGTTTATATTTTATGGTATATTGTTGTGTGGGAATTCCAAAAATACAGAAACCTGTTGTTGTAACTCGATATATTTGATGTGTGAACCACCACCAATCTGTATCTTTTGGTTCTGACAAGACGTATTATACCACAAGATATAGAATTAAAAAAAATACATTTTAATATATCAATTAAAAGTTTATTAATTTAATCTAATTTCTAGACATGCTCATAAACCATGATATTTCTAATTTCAGTTTAATATTTGCTTAAAACTTTTAAAATACTATCTAGAAATGTTACATACGGGATAAATAATCAATCCTTATATTAAAGTAAATGTACTAATGTGTGGTACATTACCTAACAAAAAGCACAATGCGTTAAACCAGCGGTTCTCAAAGTGTGGGGCGCGACCCCCAAGGGGGGCGCAATGAAGGCTCAGGGGAGGCCCAAAGCTGGATTGAAAAATTAATTAAATTTACTTACAAAATAATAAAGCAAACTTTTAATTTTTAAAATTACAACAAGTGTATAATTTTTAGTCAACGTCGTAAGAGTGCCGAACATTTTATTTTTTTTAGTTTATCAGAAAATACAGAAAAAGATGCAAACCTTCTACAATGGACTGAAAAGGTGAAAAGCTTTGTAATGAAGCTAAGTTTGTACGAGGGCGGTCTGAATAGTGACAATGTGGAGCTATTTCCTAATCTTAAAATTATGATTGAAGATATGGATCTCAAAACTATTCCAACAAATGCAAAGAAATGCTTTCTTAAACACTTAGAAATCCTTAAATCTCGTTTTAAAAAATATTTAAATGAAAACTTGGTTGGCATGGATTCAAAAACCGTTCAAACCATCAGTCGATGAGTGCTCCCTCAACATGAAGGAAAAAGAAAATCTCATTGACCTTCAAGGTGACACTGGGCTTGAAATGAAGTTTAAAGAATCTTCTCTCACATCATTCTGGATTGGTGTATAAAAGGAACATCCAATTTTGAGTGAAAGGGCATTGAAAATACTCACTCCTTCGCCACCACTTATTCTTGTGTAACTGGGTTTTCTGCTCTAGCTGCCATGAAGAGTAAATATCGCTCAAGACTGGATGTGACCAAGGAACTCAGAGTAGCGTTATCAGAACTGACACCGCGTTTCAAGAAACTATGCGCAGAAAAAAAAACAAGCACATCCTTCACACTGAAGCTCTTTTTATTATTATTGCTTTGAGTTACAAATAACAATTATGTACTAGAGTAGCTAAAATAATTAAATAAATTGTAATTCTTTGTATAGAATTTGTTGTTTGATTACGATTAAACCTATTAGAGTATGCATAGAATGTGCAAAACTTAACTAAATAAAAAGTGACTGTAAAATGTCAAATGTGACTCCCTTACATGCGCTTTAGCACGCTTACATGTAGGGGGGGGGGGCCCGGATTATGCAGGGGGGCTCGAAGTAAAAAGTTTGAGAACTGCTGCGTTAAACTAACGAATATCGTAACAATATTGAAACTTAGAACCAACTGATTAATAATCATCAATTCAGACACACATACTCACACATTTTAGTTATTTTAGTCTTTTGTGTATATATTTCTATTATTTATTAGTTAATTTTTATTGTATGTGTTTTATTTAAAGTTATGTACACATTTTTTTGTTACATTTTGAGATCAGGGCGATATCATATGTTGTACGCTTCTATATATGTAACAAATAATTTTATTTAAAGAGATAACAATGTAGAAAGAAGAAAATTATAGAAGTAATAAATTATTCCAGCGGTTCTTAATATTTAGGAATTATATCACTTTCTGAAAATTTAAATTATCTTAATAATTTAGAGTCACTTAGAAAATATGTTTTAATCGCTTGGACGGTATTGTAGCATCTATTATTACTTTGTTAAAAATAATTTCTTTTTAATTTATACAAACAAATATAATGCGGTCTAACGTTCCAGAATTGAGAAATTCATATCGATCATTTGCTTTAAAGTTTTAAACTGATTTACAAAGGTAATAGAATCTGTTAAATACAAAACATGGATATTACCCTACATTAATATAATATTTACTTAAACGAAACTTAATTACATTTAATTTAAAAAGATTGAAATAAAGATGCTTATTACCATTAATTATTAGATCAGAAGATTAGAAAATATTTTTTAAAAGTATTTTGCATTAAGATTTTTTTTTTCATATTATTTTAGTGTTTTTGTGAACATCTATCAATGAGTAAGCGAGAAACACTTATGTGCGTGTAGTATGACAACAAACGAGACAAATGTATAACTTTAATTCCGAGTTTCTACTAATTAAGTGATTAGAACGTCCATTTTTTAATTTTTAAAGATTTTAATATTTTAAATCATTAACATTTATTCCTAATCGGAACCCCAAATAATGTACTTTTTAAATGTCTCATTGCTCTATTATATCCTATATAATCACAAAACTATTGTCAATGGTTATCTACACGGTGGTTAAAACCGGACAGAAGAATTATGTGACTTACTAGTTCAATATTTCAATCGTATTGGAAAAGGCATAGATTCTACTGTAGCTATTTTTATTCTTTTGTTATGTTACGCAGTCGTTTAAATTGTCGTCTAATTTTAATCAAGTGTCATACATAAGAAAATCCATGTTTCGAGCAACGAACAAACATCTTATTTAAAAATAAGTGTATACGTCGTCAAAAGAAGCAAAGAATTTGTACTTGGAAATAAAAACAACATATCATAAATCGTTTCTTATTAAGTGAAAATTCAAAAGGAAAACAAGATAAATATGTTTATTTGACATCACGTGGACTAACTGTCTCGTTACTTAAATCATATAAATAAAAACATGTTTTTCTTCAACTGTATAAGAATGTAACCAATTTTCCACATCAATTTTCTCATAACTTATAAATATATATATACTTCCAACTCTATCTCTCTCATATTGTTATTGTAAACTAAAAAGAGATGGGTATAGTTTAAGAATATTTCTGATAAAAAAAGAGATAGAAAATACTTGTTTTCTATTATATAAAATGAATTGAATCTGTAGTGAAAATTGTACAAATCGACCGCAGATTTACAATAGACGTCTAATGAAGCGACTTAAATGGCCACAAATGGAAACCCAAACTTCACATGCGAATAGATAAAGCTAAAGAGTAAGGGAGACAGATAATGAATGGTAACTAGTAGTAGATAGCAGATAGTGAAAACTGTACTGAACTGAAATGGTGGTGTGGTAGCTTCAAATGTGGTTTTTAGCTGTTGGTAGCGTTTTGGTGTACTGGTTCTATACTAGTTATTTTCACTGATTATAGAATACGGGAAAATGCTGACTTGTACGGAAAATACGCATAAAAACAATTACTGTACAAACGGTTTTACTAAATTACTATAATTTCCTATTTCATTTATTCATCTCACGACTTTATTTATTAAGAGATGGCGCTAAATGTAATATCATCAGAAAAATTTGGATTGTTTTAATTAAATATAATTTTCTACACTATTGTTATCCAGGTGGGTTTAATTAAAATTACGACTGGAAACTATGTAGGTGTTTTAAAATAATTTTCTTTTCTAATAGTATATTAGTTTTTCTATTAGCTTCATATTAAATTTGTCATTCTATCCCTGTCCGACTAGTTCTTTCTATAAACATATTTTGCAATTTTTATAATGTCGTGACTTCGCATATGTTAGTTGCACCACTGTCTAAATATAATAATAAAGAAAAAGAACAAAAGAACCTAAAAGAATGTAGCTGTATTTTGGAATCAGAACCCGTAAGTACAGTAGCCTCGCGGCAATGGATTACGTTTTTGATCCTTGTTCTTTTTTACGTTTAGTAAATTTTTTGATATTTATTATTTTTAATTATTTTATTTAACGTTGGTTTGTTTATCTGCTTCCTATTCTTGGTGACCTACAATGTTGGCTGTCATGTACGAGTATGTGGGCTACACTACTTCCTAATAAATTTATAAATAGTTGAACGAAATAACCAGATGGCTACAAGAAAATATAGTGGCTGTCTGAAAGTCGAACACAAAGCCACAGAAATCTGACAGCATCACTGCTTTTTATGTTGTTCATTTTTATTTATTTATACTCTTACAGCATGTAAGTCATCATGACGATGTGGATTTTGAGCTGGTCATACTCGCTAAACACAGTTACTTATATGATATATAAGGTTTCAGTAATATAAAAAAGTTTACCTTTTACATAAAATTTTTTAGGTTAACATAATGTTAGATTACACAAAAAATCTTACAATAAACAAATTATCTTTCGACATAAACTGACATTAATGAAACTATTTATGCAAGAACATAACATTTATATATAGCAGTATTATCTAAATAATTAAATAATTCACTAATTAATTTTGAATCGCTTAGCAAAAATTTAGTATTAACAGGAAAAGTTTTAATCACATCTAATATCTCACTATTAAATTTCAATGTTAGTAGACTATAATTTATGCTATTTATAATAATTCAAATATAATATGTTCTAAAGTTCCTTCTTAACCACATTGGCATCTATCATCAGATTTAATATTAATTTTATACAGGTGAGCTGGAGTTTTACAATGATTACTTTTTATTCTGATTATAGTTGATATAATTTTGCTTTTATTCAATGAATTTATTAAATGTTCGGTAAATAATAAAACGTAACGTTAGATAATATATATTACGTTAAATAATACATAAAGTTTACGTTTCGTGTTTCGTAGTTACTTTGATGCCTGAAGAAGCCTGTGCTTCTTGCGCCTTGAAGAAATCCGCTACTGCGACTAACCCTTTTTCCGTATTTAAAGTAAATACAAAATATTAAATTTATATACAATGTGTAATTCCCTGTAAATATGTAAATATGATGGATTCAACGCGTTTCTGGATTCACTCACTCAGACTCACATGTGTACGTTTGCAAATGTAAATCTTTTTTGTATATATTTACCCAGGGTTTCAAATACACGTTTTAACAGTCGGATTGTTTCATGTGGTAATGTTACTGCTACCATCGCTTGCTAACTTCATTTGTTTTTTTTTTCTGGGAACTTCACACTCTGTTTCAGAGATGTTTCGGCATTTTTATTACACGCATTGTGATGTTTTAGAAATAAAAAAAAAACTTTTGCAGACTAGAAACAAGCCGGTTGGTTTTTTTGTTCCGTTCTGTGATTTTTGATGTTTTAATAACTTATAAAAAATGGTTTATGTATCAAAGTTTTTGTTGTCAGTTCTCAGGCCTGTTCTGTTGTTTACTTAGTATCTGATGCTTCTATTTCACGCATCGTTGATAATTGTGTTTTCCTTTCTGTGTTTAAGTTGCGTATTTTATATGCCATAATTTTATGTTGCTAATGTTTAAAAGTTTTAAAGAATAATTATTTTGTAGTACAACTTTCAAGCTTGCTGTAAGCTGATTCCAGGATTAATTTTCATAGAAATAAAGAAATTGTAACGGAATATGCAAGATTCAACTCGCTCAACTCTGTATTGAATGTAACTCAAGTATTACATTTCTAGCCGTGATGCAAAAGAATTATATCCTTTTAAATAGATATGTTACCTTCCATCAATCTATTAATAAGCAATCTATTTAATTCTTAAAAGGGTGTTCTTGAGATTCTATAATCCTTAACTGGGTCTTCTTAAAAAGATTTATGATTATCGTAATAAGGAAAAGGTAAACTTATTAAGATGAAAAAAGCTCATCAAGCTAGGTATATATTAGGTAAAATTGTTAACTTTTATATTAGAATTCTTCAGATTCAGATGGTAATAACTTGAAAAAACACAACGTTAAATGACGTAAAAATATTTTTTCGGATATTTCTAGCTAATTCTATTTAACAACATATAAGCAACTAATGGACAATGTTAATTCTATTTCGAGCTATAGAGCATTCAATTATAAAACAATTATTAAAAATATACACAGAAATAATTTTAGAATTTCCCTGAATTACCAGAAAAGTTTTAATTATAAAAACGCCGCAGTTAATAACCTTTAAATCCCACATCATCATATTTTTAAATAATAAAACACTAAAAAAAACCTTTTCTATCTCTGTGTAAATATAAAGCTTACATTCTACGTTAAATAAATAACATATATTATATATAAAATGCGTTAGTTTAGATTACCACGTGTTATAATTTAATATTCTTCGGTTAACACGTGCGAGTTGTCCCGTGCTTAATTTATTTAAGTTAAAATATTTATTTAACAAGACTTGTCGGAATTACAAGTGACGTTTTATCAGTAGAAGGGTGAAGCGGGTTCTGGGATGGATAAAACAAGGAGGTTTATATCGTTGTATGACAACAACAATTACTGAATGACTTTCTATGCCTTTTCTCCCCCTTTTCTGTTGTGTTGTATCAATCAATTTATAAAGTAATTCCTTTTTAGATTACTAATATTGATAATATAATTATAATGTATTACCTGCCCTATGTTCACCGGCCCTTTGTATAACCTGAGGTATATTGTGTTGTGCTACTACCCTTTATGACTATTTTCATTTTATATGATTGATGCATTTTATAGACCTGCATTACTTTGATGTATTATAGACAATAAAGTTTAGTTTGTAGTAACGGAACGGTAAAACTTTCAAAGCCATTAGGTAAATAAATTGTAGCCAGTTGGTGGTTAGAAATCACAGTTATGATTATCTTCTATTCCCTTATAGATTACATGAACTTTACGAGCACCTTTTTAAAGATAATTGGATTATTTACATTAACAGTAAAACGGTAATAGCGTCTTTTTTGAAGCTTTTAAACGCTTTTTCTAACACTTGGCTTTTTCAGAGTCGCTGTCCTCTCTAGCTCAAAATCTACTTTACCGATCCTTTTGAAATTTTGCACATTCTTTCTGTATATAAATGCTGAGGTAGCGCTGTCGAGTTTTTTCCTTTTTTTAATTTTAAAATAAAGTTTCTAATGTTTTACATGAAAAATCGATATTCGACTTCTAAGTGCTGTTAAAAATTGAAAAATCAATTAACTAAAAACACTGGACAGTATTACCTGCAGAAACTTATCAAATAATGAAATCATTTTGGTTTTTTGATATCAAGAAATCCAGTGATGAGTTATGAGGGACACCGCAATCACTCTTTTTCTTGTAACGTTTGCGGAGATTCGCTGGCAATGCCTCATTTATTAATATTTTTTTATGAAAATTTCATATTGTATTCTTTAAATGTTACTTTATCATGTAGTAATTATAGAAATAATTATATACTAACTGTGTCGTCAAAAAACATTATCGAAAATACGCTTTTTTTTATCGTTTTGAAATTAAAAGGAAGGGGCTTAATTTAAAAAAGAAATTTCAATGCATGCTCAAGTATTTATTAACTATTATTATATTATGACTTAATGTAGTATCTAAATTTTTGATTTTTAGCAAAATGGCTGCATAAGCTAAAGCCTAAATAAACATTAAAAAAACGATATTTGTTTAAATTGAAATTAAAATATGTATAACCAAATTTCGTCTTGTATGTATTTAATGTAATATGCATTTCAGTATATCGGGTAATATTGATATGCCGTAATTCACAAGACAAACTAAAATATGGTTATATTCCCAAGAAAGTTTCTATCGACTCCTGCTATTATATACCAAATGGTTTCTAGAAACGTGATCCTGCACATGCACAGGCTGCACCCAAGAAGAAATACGTCGACATTAATGCAGATTTAAAAGTCTCAAACTATCAAATAGGAATCAAGGTTGATTTACACAAGAAATATTTAGTGAAGTGACTTTTCTTTTTAAATTTATTACAAATTGACGCTTTGCTTTAAGTCTTATAGAAATGTAATAAATAAACAGAATAACTTTAAATGTAGTTTTCTAAAAGTTTTTTGACAAAAAAAAAAAATGCAAAAAAAGAAAAACGGAAAATGCATTAGAGATATGTCAAAACTATTTTTGACATTTTTATAGCGAATTTAAAATGCATTTTTTTAGTTGTTCTTGTTTTCATGAAAACTTATATTTTCCCAACAGCATCTGTTGGGAATTGTTTTTGAAATATGAAAAATATTTTCCATCTATTTTCACTTTTCATTTTATTATTTAAATAGTTCCGGTGTGCTTTTAAATAGGGGAATAAACAAGTTATGAAAGCAGGAGTAAAAAAAAATACTGTACGAAACTTGATTAATTATAAACGTTGTGCGCGTAGTGGGTGAGTGACTCGTACGAGTGTGAGTGAGAGAGTGAGAGTGTACGTATAATGACGATGCATTTTGTTCGGGTTTTGTTTATAAAATGAATTTTTATGTTTCAATCATTTATTATTGATCGTGTCGTAATTACCCGTTATAACGATTGGGAAAATGTGGAAAACGCGGATAACAACAGTGCTTAGATTAGAGTTAAAGACATGTAAACATAGAACATAATGGGATACTCATACGTAAAACTGTTTGTTATATTAGCATTTAATAATAGAACTGATACCGAACATTAGTTATATTATTTACCATTGAAACTACAATATCAAGAAATTTTATTTTTATTTTTTATAAAATTCAGCTACGTGTTGTTGTGACTCTGCCTGACATGAAATAAATGGGAAAGTAAATAAAAGAATCTTTCCACACACACTCAAACAGAGGCTATTGCCTGACCTACTTGCAGAGTTGCGTAACAGACGTTGTTACTTAATGTTCACTCATAGTGATACTGAAATGACAAATGTGAGTGTAAAACCGGCTCCAAACGTTGCGGTGAATGTTTGATTCGAATGTTTACCTCCAACGTGTGAGTCAAATATTGGAAAATTGGCATAACAAGTTTCCTGCTACACAGTGGAACAACAGTTTGATCCGAATGATATATTTATTTTATTAATTTGTTGATATTATTGACACTGACACTGTTTAACAAAAACTTTCAAGAATAAAATCTTCCATTGTTGAACGATTCGTGCAGCAGTGCATGACATGTGGATCAAGTATGTGGTGTATGTAGAAAAATCTCTTTTGACGCGGGTCAAAAATTCGACAACAGGCCGAACTTCTTCCCACGTGAACGTTCGACACTACGCGAGTCAAACGAACAAAATTCCGGTTAATATTTGAATGGCTTTCGTATGATTATGATTTATGATTTGCCATGTTTTGCGTTGACGACCTTATGAATAGTTTATTTTTTGCACATAAAACAATACTAATTACTAAAAATACATTCAACTTCAATCAGGAATATTGCATAAGAAATGGCTAAAGATCTCTTTCTATCATCATTACAACCCTTATTTATTTAAGAGGCGCCTAGAGTCTGCATAAGGGTGGGGGATGATACATGACGTAAATGACAAGAATACACAAGTTTGGTCATTTATATCAATTACGTTTTCGTTGGTACACTTGCTGATGTCTATTAGCATGCTACGAGGATATTAACATAGATATTAAAATTAGGTTGTCAAAACATTGCTTCGTTTATAGACATTTTTTCATACATGGAAGCCCAATCAGAGGTGGACAAACATATGTTACTAGGTGTTATACGAAACTTTTGGTTCAGATCATTGATTTCTTATAAAATATTTGTTTTTGTTTATTATTGACCTAATTAATATTTAAATCTATTGCAATTTTTTTCCATTATGAAACTTCCGTTCCATATGCTTCAGTCTACTGACTTTTTATGCATATTTATCCAGTGATGCCTCCGATAACAAATATTGAATAATCAAATTAATTCTAAATTTATTTTTCTAAAAACAACGTAATTTATTTTTAATTAGTACTATTTATAAATATATAGACATTTTATTTCCGAGTTCCTTTCTTGAGCACCTGCTGCCTCTTCACACATTCTTAGAACGGATGTTTGTTGCCTTACCACCCTTATGTTGATTTTTCACTTATAACTTCTTCTTTATATGTATTGTTCATTTTCTGAGGCTATTATTTCACACATCTTTTGTATTAAAATTTACACTTATAAAGGGTTTTATATGTATACGTTTTTAGAACTGACTGCATACGTCCATTGATGGCAAAGCGACACTTTTTAAATAATATATGCCATACGAAAACTCTACTGAACTTGCGGTAACGTAATTTTGGTCTGCAATGTAATTGTGTTCCGAAACCGGCCACGCACGGTCGTTCCATCTTGCCAAACTGAAAGACGTCACCCCTCTTTCTTAAGTAAATCTCTTCGAAATGGAAGCGAGTGACGCTTTGGAAAGATCGTGAGTGGCCAGTTTAAAACGAAAGGTAAAGAAATCCACTTATGTGAAGTTTCTATATTTTCTACTCATTTATTTAAACTTTTTTTAAATAGTGTTTAAACTATTTATAAATACAAAATGTATTTTATAATAATATGTTGATTTCAATAGAAATAAATTTAAGAAACTTATAGAAAAGAAAACCTTTGGTAGTATAGAATTAATGGGCACGTATATTAACAGCTAAATTCAAAACGTAAATTCGTGTATATTTGTTCCCAATTTTCCAATTCACAGTTAACTTCAAAAATCGTTTTCGAAAATCGAATTCATTCCTTTCCAGTTGATCGTGGTCTATATTTTCATCTCTGTACTTTAAATATTTGTACCAATATTCATTAGTTAATAATTTTCTTACGAGGTGAAATATTTTGCCATCTCTGTTACATCTACATACTAATAAAAGAATGACGACAAGAAAGAAGACAATACATTATTCAAAAACTCGACACAAGTAGGTATGTGTACAAAATAAAAAAATATGATAAAAAAAAAATCCTTGTCTGAGACGTCTCGTTGTATATATACTGTACATACGAAGCGAGTGTATCCTGAATCCTGGCGTAGACAGTCTAAAGAGTTTCTGCTGAAACTGAAAGGATACAGCATCCTTTTTATGTTTTTTTTCCTTGAAAACATATTAAAATAATAATGTTTATCTTATATTTATTATAAATAAGATTTTGTAAATATTTATATGTAGTAATATATCTTTCTTTAAGTCAACTATTGGGTATAAACAATTTCGTTGTACTTGTCTTAAAGTAACACTTGAATTCTTGTAGATAATAAGTAACTAGTGATACTTCGTTTGAGAGAAAACACTTAATCTCTAAGATAAGATTTTGAAATAAGTTTTACGTAGAAAATAAAATTTCTTCAAATTATGCGAGTAATGCTTGTTTCATACCAGAGAAACAGTTTTGTTGTCAAAAAAACAAAACAAAATCATGTATTGAATCACTAAACGTACTATACTGGTTTTGTGTGTCCCATAAAAATTATGATAAACAACAACTGACAAGCGCAAATGTTCGCAAAAAACAAAACTGAGTGTTCAAACCAAGCAGACTAAAAAACAACAGCGAACGTGTTTTTCCTTGATCTTACCGACTCTAGATGGGAATGTGTTTTGTTTACTAAAACAGCAACAAAAGACAAAAATGTTTTAAGAATTGTCTCTTTGGTGTTTTTGTTCGTGTTTTATTGAACAACAAACAAATGAACATCACACTAGTCCAAATCATGACGCATTACGTCAGAGAAAATCTGTATACATTTTTTTTTGAAAATCACCTTTTCATCATCATTTGCTTAAGACACCATCAACAGAGGAACAATTTTTTATAACTTTTTTTTATATATTCTAAGTAAAAAGAAACCAATAAAAAACTTTTGATAAAATAGTAAAACGCATTACGAATTTAAACCATTTCAAAGTTAAACAAATAACACTAAAAAATAAAGAATGAGACAGCAATATTTTCTATAGCAAGTGTCACACATGGCAGTGGGAGAGCCATTTGGTATAGGGTAGGGGTGGTAGATAGTATTGTCCCAGCAGCATTAATAAATACCGTAAAAAATCTATTGTACAAAATCAGAGTATATTTATTACATGAACAAATGTCAAATCCAGCTAATGGCAGTCAAAAATAAATGCACATATGTGATTAAAAAGAAAAGTTATTTTAAATGACTCGTATGCCCTGATCGACATGCAAATTATATCGATTTGTGTTTAATATGGTAATCAGAGTCGTGAGCCGTGAATGGTGGACCGTCGCGTCGGTTGTAGGTCGTCTGGTATCTGACCCAGTCAACGAGGAATTACTGTTACATAATCATTGCTTTAGCCGTGTAATGAAACGGATAAAGACAGAGCACACGCGATACGCCAAACATGTTTTCTGTTTGTTTGATTAACTTAAATAAATTATACAGTTCACATTAAAGGTTACCCCCATCTATGTGTGTTTTTCTGAACTGTTATCGAGGTATTATTAAAATTAAATTAGGAAAATGGAGTTGTTTTGATGTTTCTTATGCATTAAAGGTTATTTACTTAGATTTTTATTAAGGGGCGGCAACAAAACAGGTCCATAACTAGAATAAAGACATAGAATAATATAAGGCATCAAAAATTTGAACATATTAAGGTATTTAAGATGGGGCATTGCTCCTCTTACCCTATAGCTCTGATATAGTGTTGGATTTTGAACATATTTAGTACCGCTTAATCTGTTTAGGTTGAACCACTGCCTAATTTTTATTTAAATGCATGTTGCAATTGTTTCTGTTGGATTATTCCAGAATTGAATGCTTCTGCACTCAAAAAGATTTAATTTGGAGAATGGAGCCGTGAAATAAATATTTGAAAAAGATTTACTTATACTTTATAAAATGAAAGTAAATGAAAGACACACACACAAACACAGACCGAAACACAAAAGACGATCAACTGGAAATAAACAAATCAAATGAAATCAATTTTCGAAAACGCGCGCGACTATTTCTTATAGCATCGATACCTCAAAATGTAAAATACGTATTTTGAATGAACGTCATAGTGACCAAGAGTCTGTTATGTCTTCGTGTTCAATTCCCAGACCAGTAGTTTATTTTCTGATAGTACACATATAAGAATCGGAGGTCGTCACCGTTAAATAAATTAACAAATAAGTTTTTTTTGCTAATGTTATTCATACAATTTTTTAAGACAATAAAACAACAAATTATATGTAAAACATCATTACTTTTACAAAATAGCACACTGACTGTACTTTAAATATGATCCCCCCTTCATCCCTTAGCCATAAATTACCCCCAATACTTTAGCAACCCACCCTTTGCAACACACGTTCATAATTCATTTTTTTTCTAAAGTCACATGTTCACATGTGTATGTACGATATCTCACCCCGCGTTTTTAACTTGTGTTCACCCAGTAACAGTCTGGAAACACCCTGTAAATATAATATCTTTGTCGTGTGACACCAACCCTAATGATCACGGGTAGAGGGACTAGTAAGGTCAAAGATGAGATTATTTTCTTGTATTTATGTATTTATTATGTTTATTATTCAGATTACTTATGTTATAACTCATACCATTTATAAATCTTGATTTTCTTGAATTATTATTCTCAGCTGGTAAAAGTAAAGAGTAATGCAAAGAAAGTACAGTAGCGTCCCTTGAGGCGAGGATATTTTTTTCTTTATTCAAGCTTTGTAAGAATGCACCATATGTGGCACCTGGACTGGTTGTGAATATCCGTGCGCATGCAATTTATTTGTACATGTAAAAAATGTCGTATTTTCGAATCATTTTATTATTAATAATTTTTTTTCATTTTAGAAATATAAACTAAAAGCGCCAGACGCCTTAATCGTTGCTAAATCCGTGTCAGACCCTGTTTTAGTAGTTAAAAAATTATATTTTTAAATCATTTAATTATTGTTGAAATTTTAATATGATATAGTTAGGCTAGAAATAATTTTCTGCAATTATAATTTACCGCACTCTTCTATCTCCGAGATTGAAATCGGTCTGGCACCTATTTAGCAAGTGAATTCATATCTGGCAAAAAATTCCTGTTAAAACTAGTTCGCAGGTAAAGTATCAGTCAAATGTGTTTAAAAGAAGCAACAATTTTTTTTTTAGTAAATTTTAACTGTTACTTTTGAATAACCAGAGCCCACAGAACACTCCAAAATGCATAAACATGTCCAAAACTTACAATTTCTCATGAATTCCTCTCTCCACGCTCAATACGTTGACACACTAAAACCAAACTAAGACTCGGAACTAATTTCGCATGCAAAAGTAGTCCGTTCTGAATCCAGGTTATGTTTTTGTTATAAAATTGCTTTTTTGTTTTAAGCCCTAGAGTGCCTGTGCTTAAAACAGATCATTTCTGAACGATGCGCTGCTATGTTGTCATCTCCATCTCTATCTCTATGCCTGTCTTCCAGTTCCAAGCGCTGTTTTTCCTTCATTCCTCACGTTATGTTTCCTTTCATAAAGGACATTTTTGCCAACAATACTGTTTGCTCTATATGTATGATTATGATTTTTTTTTCATTTTCTGTTCATCTCGGCACATGTCGAGCCAATCCCCTAAGGGTAAATAAATCTCTGAGGGTCATAATAATTCTGTATGTCTGTTTTTCAGACTCTCTCTCTCTCTTTCTATATGTGTGTGTGTGTGTGGTTGACATCTCTGTGTCTCGTTAGAGTACTGCTCTACTTGTATATTTGTATGACTTCATAAGAATCACGCCAAATTTGTCTTTTCTTTGTATGAAAGGGATAAAGAGGGAAATACTGAATTGGACGAGTACATTTTTTTAATAATACATTTGATACTTAAAAAGAAATATTAATTAAAACTTTCATTTTAAATATTTTCTGAACTAAGATCCCATTAAACTCTTTAACGTAATATTTTTAACCTAACGGTACGCTTCATTATTTACCGAAGTATAACATAATTCTGTTACATTATCATTAAATAAATGCAAAAGTCTTGTGTGACTAACACAAAAATTATTCAACTTATAGTTAATTTTAATTTGTGATAAAAAGTTAATTTAGATAAGTTGTTAGAAAGTATCCGCTAGATACAGTTACGCATATGTAAGTTTTATTTAACATAAACAAATTTACCTTTAACTTATTTTTTTTAAACGTTATTTTAACGTACGATTACATAACATTAGATATGAAATAATGTTACCAATAAGTTAATAAATTAGTAAACGATTTTCAATGTCTTTTGCATTTTTTCTATTAAATTAATTTAAGTAACGTCGACCTGCTACATGATTTGAACACAAAATCAAATTAATTTTGATAACAACTAAACCCAAAAAATGTAGTTCAAGGTACGAATTCGATGACGCAGCAGTTTGACAACAAGGATAAATAATGCTCTTTGTCATTGTTGCGTCTTCTGCATCTTTACTAGTAAATGACCAGCCAGTAATTAAAATTAATTTTCATCAGTAAGCATAAGTGTGCATTGTTGTTTGTTCCCCAAAGCAAATAAATTTCACATATTAACAGATTATTACAAACGATTCAATTTTCGACCCGAAGCTAAATATTGATTCAAAATAAAATCAATACTTTATCAAACATGAGTAAATATTTAACTTTGTCACATTTGAACAATTTTTTAACCCACGGCAAACGTATTATATTAATCTAATGCAAATACAACTGTTATCCCAAAAATAACACGATCAAATCCCCAGATTATGCTCTATTTACACGAATTATATCAGCGGGAATATTGTACGGTACAGCACAGACTGTGTTCCCGAAAAAACCCTGATTCTATTGTGTGGGAAATTGAATCAATAATGAAAAAAAATCATATTTACACAATAGCATGGTTACATGTATGACTGACTATTACCGAGATTATTAAAAACCTGACATTTTTAGCGCTTGTCTTTGATATTTAAAACTTAATAGATAAATCATTGCAAAACACAAACAATGGATGTTAACTTACATTCATGTAATATTTTACTTAAGCAAAACGTAGTAATTTTTAATCTAAAAGAGTATTATTTTATTATAGTATAGCTAATCTAAATGCCTTTAATCCTTTTAATCTTGAATATATTTGATATAATATGCCAAATTAAATACATGTTTATTAGGGAGTCGAGATATGTTGTTTCTTAACTAACAGAATATTTTTGCACAAGTCCTGGAGAGCTTAACATATCTAAAACTCTTTAAATCTAAAATTAATTACCAATTTTTAATTATTGCAAATATTTTTTTTAACAATTGTATTTTATTGTAGTCATGCTATGTTCACCATTTCTATAGTTTCTCAAGTTCTTAGTAATGATGTCTCCCCTTAATTCATAAATACATCCAATATGCTTGCATTTCCACAAATGTAACTACTAAATGGTCCCAAGGGGTGCAGTGCTATTGATTTTTTTTTTACCAGCATGCCAATTTCATAATGTAGGTTAATGTCTTTTTGCTTTATGGTTTACGATCTGATTTTTAGGGTAGTTTCAACCCCATTCTCTATCTATTTTATTTACTAAATGTATCGTTTTATAAATAAAATAC
This sequence comes from Panorpa germanica, assembly GCA_963678705.1. Lineage (NCBI taxonomy): Eukaryota > Metazoa > Arthropoda > Insecta > Mecoptera > Panorpidae > Panorpa > Panorpa germanica. The sequence goes on along the minus strand of OY783206.1, from coordinate 4,863,836 downwards.
ATTATTTATATGTATTAGTGTATGACGTAAATACTGAAATAAAAATTTAGTTATTATGGTAATGTTTTTATAAAATGTATTTCTTAGAAAAAAATCTCCTTTTTTATGCAAATTTTATTTAATAAACTGATATTTTTATTAGCTGTCTCAATTACTGTCTAAAATAAATTATATCAGGCAATTTTTATGGAAATATCATTTTTTAGAGTCGTAAAATAAATTGATTTTTCTTTCGTGGAAGTTTTGCAATGTCTCTCTCATACAATCATATTGTTGTTTATATATTTTCTCTGTTTTCCAAGAAATAATTTTCATTATATAATAATAGTACGCAGTAGATTTACATTATAGAAAACACCATTTGCTAAATTACTTTTTTCGTTATTTACAAGAGAATATGAAAAAGTCAAATGTCATTTTGCGTTATGTGACAGTCACATGTCTCAGTTACATGTATTTATCGTTTAACGAATGCAGCAAAAGTTAATTGTTACATAAAAAATATTACCTAATGTACCACCACCAAAAGTGAATATGGAATTTCTTAACAATTTGAAATTTTCTTTAGATTGTGAAATTTAAATCCCAGTGGTCTTCGATCAATACACATTTTTCAGCTTATAAATTTGTATAAATAAAAAAATTGTACAATACCATGATAAAATAAATAAAAAATTAAAAATATAACACGATAAAATTTATAAGGAAGAATTTTTTGTACAATAGAACCTAGAAAAGAGCAACACTCTCTCTGAAAAGTAAGTATTGTAGGTGATAAACTGTTTGCAAAATCCTCAATTATAATTTATCTAGTATAATATATAGGTAGTTTATATAGGCAGTGCCGGCTAAACATTTTTTGCATGGGCGGTCATTGAAATTTTTGGCAGTCCGAAAAATATGGACATTTATAAAATTTAGCGCCCCTATAAAATGGTAATCATGCCTGTTATTTGTGTTAGCCCTACAATAAGTATATAATATATAGTTTTGCGTTGGTTTTTGTTTAATTCTATTTATTCTTATCTAAAAACAACCGGCTGATCTGTTAATGCCCCTTTATAACGTAATTTTCAAATAATAGTTATTTTGTAGTTATAGTAACAACAATTTATATATAAAAACTTCTCTATTATCGAAGTACAATACAATTTCCCACTATGAGCATCCATGAAATTCAGTTAAATTTAAACAAATCACGTAAATCATTCGAATCCTTACAAACAACGAATAATGAATGTACATCACATGTAATATGCGGCATTTCCCAGTTTATCAGTTGGCTTTTATCCTATGTTCGTTTCGTTATCCTTTATATTTTATCCTTGAAGCATCTATTTGAAGAACTTTACCTTTTGTTAATAACCTAAAGCTTACTTCAAACTATTATAATAGAAATATTAGCCAGGTTTACCAGTATATATTAAATTTGTGTATATGTGTTGAAATTGAGTGTGTGTGTGTATGTTTAATCCACACAAACAATCAATTAAACTTGACAATAATCTGTAGACGCTGGTAAACCCGTACTTATATAATAATATAGTATATAAACCTTAAGATCGTGGTACGCGTATTCATTTATATTATAGTATGTTCATTTATAGAAGAACCTTAAATTTTATTAATATATTCTCCTTGCTAACATATTTAGAATTGCAAATTTCTGCGCTTTTATGTGGAGAGAAACGAATATTGTTATAAAATGAACGTTGTGTATACTTAACAGAAGATTTATGTGTGAACTTAATATTATTATTGTATATATATTTTAAGTATTAATATATACAGTGGCGTACCAATTTTAACTAGTCATTATTGACTCCGAACATAAGTTTTGGAGGATTATTTGCAAGTGAATCCTGTGACGATTACCAAGTCCCTGTGCCACATCATCTTGCTTTATCTTAAAACACTATATCCTTTCTTATGTCCTATAAAATATGAATAATATCTAAACAGTTTTGTGGGGCCTTATATTTATCTAGTCTAGTTATTTATATTATTTTATCTAGCCATTATTTACTAAAACACAATTTTGAGGGGCCTATTTTCGAGCAAGAACCATGACTCCACCGCACGAATCTGAGCATGTAGTGTATTACATTTTCGAAATTTGATTGCAGCCTATATAAAACTACAGGTCCTTATGGAAAATTTTTCAAGAGAGCTAAAGAGTAAATTTGTATGAGCACCAATACTATAGTATATATCCCAAATGTATACTATATATGAACCTGTATTTTCGTAGCAGTTAATTAAAAGTTTAGTTATCTAATCATACAATTCAGTAGACTAACTATTCTAGATTACAAATAAAACTTAATAATCTAACCAAATAAATTTAATCGTTATTTCCAGACATGATCAATCTTAGTCTAACCCTCATAAACCTTGGTATTTCTAATTACGGTTTCATATTTGCTTAGATTTTTTAAAATACTACTTAGAAATTACCTATTAAATAAACCCTTAGACAGAAATAGATTTACAGAAGTTATGGTACAAAAAAGCTTAGATCATTAATTAATAACCATCGTTCCACATTCTCGCATATGTATGTGTTTGCGTATACACAAGTACATATACTTTTACATATACTTATACGTGATATCATTTCACAAATCCAACTTTCCCTTATGTTATTTGTTCTTACAGCATTTTTTAACATATGTACCATATTTATGTATATATTAGTAGGTATATATATTTTTTTTAATATTTCTACTCATGATCTAACATCATATAATATAAATTTTAATATATACCACCCGTAGCTTTCTGGAGCTTTCTGGAGCTTTCATTCTAGAGAATCTCGTAGAGACGTAGACGTAGTATCTCTATCGTAGGACGTAGATCTCTCGTTGCTTAGGCGGTTCTGAGGTCTCGCGCAGTTCGTAGCACTTCTGAAAGGCAGTCATAATGTTCTCGAAGGATAAAGTCGAATAATAAATGGTTTTAGTATGTCGTCTTATATCTCATATTATATTACATATATTTCATAACACAGGGTGTTCACTAATAATTTTTACTTTATTTTATTTCTTATTACAATATTTTAGTTTTGGTGAACAAATTATATTTGATCACTTTTATATTATATACCTATCTATCTATTTAACGCTTGCTTATGTATAAAAGATACATATGAGTATAAAATATGTATATAAAAATACTACTACTCAAAAATCTACAATAAAGATTCTGACACAAAACAACAATCATTTGCTCTTCTTAAAAACAAAATATCATATATAACAATTATCAGTTAAACAAAACAAGTACGAAAACCGACGTATTTACCGACAGCAACGCTCCCATAATTTAGGAACTAAAGAAGGCTTTTGGATATTATAGAAATACAATTAAATGTGATTAATTTTTGTTTAGAATTATTTTGTTGAAGTATAAAACAAAAGTAAATAAATTTAGTTTTGATTGTTGTTTTGAACAATAAGATAACTTCCTTTAATGTTTGATTTTTATTTTTTTATATTTATTTACTTATTTGCCTTGACTTTCTTTCGTCATAGCCACCATCAAACATTTTTTATACATCTTTTATAATTTATAATTCAATTTTACAAATTTCTAAATATTTCAATAATCCACTAATTAATTTTGAATCACTTAACAAAAATTTAGTATTAACAGGAAAAGTTTTAATCACATCTAATATATCACTATTCAATTTTGATCTTTATAAACTATAATTTATGCATTCAAATATAATATGATCCAAAGATAATGTTTGATTTATCTGCAGCGTTTTTATTGAAAAAGGTAATGTAGTAATTAAAAAATTAATTTTGCTGACTGAAATTTTTTTGTCTTACTCGAATATTTAAAAAAATATTTGTCTCAAAATATGTAATGTATAATTCATAAATGTAGGTAATAATAAACAAAATATTAGCGACATAATTTAGTTTTAAAACGTTCGTTTGTATTCACCCTTTGCTTCACCGTTCTGTTCAACCCTTATTGAAGTAGAGATTCTCTTTATTTAGGCACAGGGCACAGTTCATTCCTGCACACTGTATTCAAATACTTATTTCTGTTCTGTTGAAGGAATGAAGATTTAGATGGAGATGTCTTCTATTCAAAAGGTACTCTACAAAACTCTGTACAACGACTAAGAATAGGTACTGAGCACTGTTCATGAAAATGTAGAGTACGATGAAATTTTTGCTACTTCAATGTTGGCAGTACTGTAGCTTTTTAAAGATTATTTTTAAGTTATTTACTTCAAGTATTAAAAGTTGCCATTAATGGATAAAACAGCTGATTGTAGCTTTAAAAACTTCAACTTTTTTTAAGAAATATAATATTATGTACCTTGGTTCCTACAGCTTAATGTACCGTACACATACGTGCGACTTAAACATGCGATAATCAACATTTGCTGTAAGAAGTACAACACATCCACTATAGTGTGACATGCAACTTAATACGTCGACAGCTTTCATATTTCGAACAAATTCCTTCAACCTGTTTTAGAAAAAAAAATATTTACAAAAAAGATTACAAAAGAGAGTATACTGGAGACTGAGTAGGTACTCGACCCTTTTGTTTGAGATCACATCAAAAACCGTAATTTCTTTAGATGTTCCGCCTTAGCTTTGAAACATTTTTGTTTCATAAAAATACCACCTAGAATTTTTAAAAATAACTTAAGGTAGTTGGTCCGAGATAGTCATGCTCAAAAGTATAACTCAGCAACCTAAAATTATAATGTAGCTGAAACGTTAGTGTCAAATAGTCTCGTTAAAAACTTTTGTGAAAGTACAGTCTCACTGTTCTCACTACATGTAAATAGTATCTACACATACATACACGTATACACGTATATACATTCACGTATTCTCACTGTTCTCACTACATGTAAATAGTATCTACACGTATATTCACATACATACACGTATATACACGTATTTTCAATGTTTACAAAATTTTATTTCTGTAATGGCGTGGACAATAATTTCCATTTTTTTTTATGTGATTAATAACTACTGTTTCTATAATATATTAAATTTTTATTGAATTCCTTTGAATCGTTTTTATTTTATTCGATAAAAATAACATTGAAATTACTATTTCCCATAAGAGCCTGTGTTAAAATAACAAAACTTTAATATCGTTTTTCTCAATAATGGAGTGGTAAATTTTAATCGACCTGAAGTCAATATGTCTTATAATTAATTAAAGAGCAATTAAATGAAGTTTTATTAAAATCCTTTGAAAAGTCATTCCACGATACAACTACCTTAAGTAACTGTTAAAAGTATAACACATTTAGTACACTCATGTCTAAATAATGTCACCTTATCAATGAAAATATATAAATAATGGATGTCGCATGTTTATGTCACACCAGTCTGTACGAGGCATAACATCCGTGCGTAAAGAATATTACCTAATATACAACATTTTGTGACCTTATCATTAACATAATCAAAAAATCTCTTAACCGTTTTAAGGATTATAGAATCTTAAATTAAATGGTAATAAAATATCTTGATTTAGACCAGGGTACTATCACTTAGTGTAAAATTCATCACTGTCGCTTTAGGCGCACTCAGTCCGCCATTTTTGGAATAGTGAACTAAAATTTCTGTTGGTAGAATATCTGCTGATATTAAAAATGTAACAAATAGTATTGAAAAAGAAATAATAAACTCAAATGTATTTCTACCAACAGAAATTGTAAACGTAAAAAATATTATGTTTTAATATGTGGTATCACTGAACTGCACTGAACTTTAGCTCAGTGCACTCCCTTCACCCTTCATTCCCTTCAAATGTTGAGTCGCCGAGCATTTTAGTTCACTATTCCAAAAATGGCGGACTGAGGGCACCTAAAGCGACAGTGATGAATTTTACACTAAGTGATAGTACCCTGATTTAGACCCTCTTAGAAAAAGTATTAGTAGGTGTCACTTAAGTTAAATGTAGTATATTCTAAAAGTTGTTGAAATTTGAATCACAATAATAGATAAAAATAGTTTAAACGTTGTCTATTTCATCCTGTGCTGTCGGAAGGTCAACGCTTATAGCAAACGTAAACTTTTTAGTTTGCTTTTTAAACATCTTTTTTCTATTTCCTTAGCTTTTCTTCTTTGCTAAATCACCAACTGATTAGACATGTGTAAACAGACGTTTCTGATGTAAACAATAATACACAAAAGTTTCTTCTTCTTTTTTTTTTGCTTTAAATTACAACGCATTGTGAGTGGGGCGGCTTTCAAGAATCTACGAGTATTTCTCCGAACACATCTGTTTTTGAAAAGAGATTATTGCAGTTTTCGCACTTTCATATTCTCGCCCTCTCCCCCTCTTATACAGTTTAAGTAAACACTATTCATTTGATGCTTCTTCTTCTCTTTTTTTTCTTAGACTTACCACAAAAACATTTATCATCGAACTGTCAACTGCTGTCAAGTTTTCCTTTCATTTTTCTTATATATTTTCTTATATATATTTTTTATATAAATCCCTTTAATACGTACCTGTTATCAATCTATAATGTATTATGCGTGGGCGTGTTGAGAAATTAGATTATAGATTAGTAGGAACTGACACAAAGGATTTGTATTATAATACTTAAATGTATTAATATGTATCGATCTTGCAATTTTTTTTTTTTTATATTTATTTACTTATTTGCCTTGACTTTCTTTCGTCATAGCCACCATCAAACATTTTTTGTACATCTTTTATAATTTTTAATTCAATTTTATAAAATTTCTAAATATTTCAATAATTCAATAATTAATTTTAAATCACTTAACAAAAATTTAGTATTAACAGGAAAAGTTTTAATCACATCTAATATATCACTATTAAATTTTGATCTTTCTAAACTATAATTTATGCATTCAAATATAATATGATCCAAAGTTCCTTCTTCACCACATTGACATCTATCGTCAGATTTAATATTAATTTTGTACAGATGAGCTGGAGTTTTACAATGATTACTTTTGATTCTGATTATAGTTGATATAATTTTGCGGGTTGATATAATAATTTCGATCTTGCAATTATATTTCACGTGTTACTGTGATATTATTGGAATTGTGGGGGTCATTCAGGCACATCGCCAAATAGACGTAATAGTCAAGGAAATTTGGATAGTAACTCAGAATTAAGCCTTATTCCTACTCACTGTTTTGATATTTAATTTACTTTTTTATCTAATGTTGTAATCTAGATTTCAGGTTTTCAGAAAAGGCATTTCTAGTCACATTCGTGTTTTAATTTGAGTTTAGTTAATTTAGTTGGTGCGCATGCGTCTTTAGTAATATAAATTTTGACAGTTCGACAGTTAAAGGTGAAATAATTAAAATTGTTGTTTTTAATTACAATTAGTAATAGAAATTGTTTTTATTCCTTTATTTTTGACAAAATGACATTAAACTATTTTTAAATATAAATTCTACTGCATTTTGACAGATGATCATATTTTGGAGGTTATAATATAATATAGTTTTTCTTAATTTAATATTTTTAATTTAAAACAATGTAGAAGAAAACAAACTTAATAAATAAATTAATTTAAAAATGGTACTATGAATGACTACGCGTATTGACATATGCTAAACAATTTAAATTAAATACAAAATACAAAATTAAATTAAAACAGTGAGTGGGAATGATATATACTTAAGTACACAGCATAAAACAGTAAATGAGTGCTTTTTAATTGTTTTTAGCATGTACTAAACAGTGCTTATACTATAGCAGATTTTGCAAGAAATAGTACAGATGCTTACGAAGCACAAGGTAGTGAGTAGGTGAGCCAAATCTGGTGGATGATTTAGAAATTTTGCACGTGAAATAATTAGGCATTGCATTTCGTTGATCTCACTTCACTTGCATAAATGTGTCGTTTGCAAGATATATTGTAATTGTATTTAATGCTGTGTTTTTCCCGGATGGCTTTGCATCTTGTTAGTAGGTGTGTACTGTTATTTGGCATTTACTGTATTAAGGAGAAGGTTCTTCCTTCAGTAGATGTTGATGTGTTATCTTAATACATCCTATACTTAGCCGGATCAGTGCTTTCTCGAATATTCTGCCTTCACCTATAGAAAATAACTGTTTTTATGAAGTAATGTAACGGTGATTACTTGGAATGCTTGAAATGTATTAATAAAAATATTTTTAAACGTAATTCGTACATTTTTCAATATCACGATATCGCCCTTATAACACATTATCAAATGTCCTAAATATTTGAAATATCTGATGAATAATTTAGGATCGCACCCACTCTCTCACCCTTTGGGCAATTGGTGTATTCCAGAGTGTAAACTCATACTCTCATGCATTCAGTTTTCATTGGATTGAATTTAAAATAGTCGAAGTGTGAGGAGAAGGAGGGGGTGAGTTATTTGAAAACGGAACTAAGAATTTCACAGCATCCCTGGATGTGATTTATCAATTTACATTTATCTCCGGTCCCGCTGTGTTTATCTCGCGACACTAGAGACATCTACAGGGGGTTATTTTCATATAAATGTTATTTCCACCCCTTTTTTAATATATAAGGGATGAGGAAATTGACATACTATGATAAAAAAAAATATTGTTATCAATCGATTTTAATCGATTTTATGATTTAATTTTAGTAGGAAATGAATCGTTAATATTTAAATGATTGAAGCATGCGTTGCGTTACGTAATGTTGAGGGGTCAGGGTGGATTGAAGATGAGGGAGGGATGATTTAGCTGTAGCCTGTAGCTGGCAGCAGCGAAATGTCAATAGCAAGTCGACTTATTTAACGAGATCGACAGTTCTCTGTGTCAAGATGTATTGCTAACTTTTATATTTGTTTTTCTGATTACTTTTTATATATTTAGTACAAAAAGGATGTTTTAGCGCGAATTATATTTATTTTATGACTTAGTGTGAGAGATGTTTATCACATAACTTATTTGATTATCTTTCTTTGTTGTTTTGTGAGAGCGAGATTACAGCATATGTTGTATGGTACAGTGAAAGAGACAGATATAATCTTTATTGATATTTTTCGTTTAAAATTGAATGACAGTTACGTTGTTTGTTCAAAAAGTAATGGGAATTTGTCTCTTAAACAGGCCCGCACTAATTAGAGGGGTAGTTAAGGGGTTACATGGGTTTCGTCGGGTAAAAAAAGGCCTATTTTCAATATTTTTTTTTCTATGTAAAAAATTAATTATTTAATTCAAACTTTTTTCTGTCTTATAGATACATATTTAAAGAATAATTTCTGAAATTTTCAAAAAAAAAAAGTTAAAACTCTTCTATTGTGACGTCATTTCCGGTGACGCCTCGAAAAAAAGGTGCGTTGTCAGCATAACTCGTGACAGGATTATCTAAAATGAAAAAACAAAAAAAAGTGTTTTAGGTAAGACCATAAACTCGTGCTTGACGGAAGGAAAAAGAAAAAAAATAAAAATTGGAATTTTGGCAGACATTTTTACAAAAAAATGAAAATTTAGGTAAATTTGCTTGACATTTTGTTTTTTTTAAAATAGTTGCAATTGAAAAAAAAAAAAATCCTTCCGTCAAGCACGAGTAAATTGTATCTCAAACACCTGTGTAAAATTTCATCAAGATCGGTTGAGTAGTTTTCGAGAAAATTTGACAACCGACTTTGAAAACACGGTTCCCAGAAAAACGCGTTTAAACTTTTGAGTAACAATGAAACTGACTTGGAGCGCACACCTTCCAAAGGCTGTATCTCCGAAACTATTATTCGGATCGACTTGAAAATTTAGTATAATATTCTTGAGATATTGTAGAAATTAATAAGCCAAAAAAAAAAAAAAAAAAATTTTGAAGACACGAAACCCATGTAACCCCTTAAGGTCAAATTGATGAAAAAGAAGCATATTTTCGATAATGTTTTCTGACGACACAATTAATATATAATTATTTTTATAATTACTGCATGATAAGATGACACTTGAAGAATACTTTGAAAAAAATTTCATAAATAAATATCAATAAATGAGGCATTGACAGCGAATCTCCGCAGACGTCACAAAAAAAAGTAACATTGCGGTGCCACTCATAACTCATTACTGGATTTTCTGAAATCAAAAAACTAAAATGATTTCATTAGTTGATTAGTTTCTGCAGGTAAAGCTGTCGAGTTTTTATTTTTTTATTGCTTGTTCAATTTTTTACAGCACTTAAAAGTCAAAATACCGATTTTTCATGAAAAAAATCAGACACTTTGTTATTTTAAAATAAAAAAAATTCGACAGCTTTACCTCGGCATTTATGTAAAGAAAGAGTGTGTCCAGTAGATTTTGAACTAGAGAGGGCACCGACTCTGAAAAAGCTATGTGAGAGAAACCGCATTTAAAAGTTTCAAAGTAACACGAAAGCAGACCAGAGAGGTGAAGACTTAAATCTCTATATCTTGGACAGTTTTACTCCAATCGACTTCAAATTACTACACAATAAACTTAAAATGTTGTACAATAATAAAAATAAATTAAAAAAAAGTTGAAACCTTACTTAATTAATTAAACCTGATTAATGTAATAAAAACTGAGTTCACACAAATTTGTTGACACACAAATGTCCTTTATGAAAGGAAAAATAACGTGAGGAATGAAGGAAAAACAGCGCTTGGAACTGGAAGACAGGCATAGAGATGGAGATGGAGATGGAGATGACAACATAGCAGCGCATCGTTCAGAAATGATCTGTTTTAAGCACAGGCACTCTAGGGCTTAAAACAAAAAAGCAATTTTATAACAAAAACATAACCTGGATTCAGAACGGACTACTTTTGCATGCGAAATTAGTTCCGAGTCTTAGTTTGGTTTTAGTGTGTCAACGTATTGAGCGTGGAGAGAGGAATTCATGAGAAATTGTAAGTTTTGGACATGTTTATGCATTTTGGAGTGTTCTGTGGGCTCTGGTTATTCAAACACAGCAGTTAAAATTTACTAAAAAAAAATTTGTTGCTTCTTTTAAACACATTTGACTGATACTTTACCTGCGAACTAGTTTTAACAGGAAATTTTTGCCAGATATGAATTCAGTTGCTAAATAGGTGCCAGACCGATTTCAATATCGGAGATAGAAGAGTGCGGTAAATTATAATTGCAGAAAATTATTTCTAGCCTAACTATATCATATTAAAATTTCAATAATAATTAAATGATTTAAAAATATCATTTTTTAACTACTAAAACAGGGTCTGACACGGATTTAGCAACGATTAAGGCGTCTGGCGCTTTTAGTTTATATTTCTAAAAAGATATAGAAGACTATGAAAAAAAATTATCAATAATAAAATGATTTGAAAATACGACATTTTCACCTGTACAAATAAATTGCATTCAATAAAGGAAAGCAAGAGAAATTAATTTTTAAGAAGCGTGTCCACTGAAATACCATCGCCCAGAATTTTTATATCAAATATATAAATTGTAAATATGTAAACGTAAATCCCTTAAAACTGAAATGTGTTAAACATGCCATTTACTGAAGCTGAGTGTCCCACGAGCAGCACCAGTACCCGATAAATACTTTAAGTACAAGTACCTCCAGAATAACTACATGCCTCCCTCTTTTATCCCCATTCGCGTACTCATCTAGCTGCCTGCCATCTCGTAGTGACATTTTAAAATAATTATATCCATTAAGTTTAACCCATTAAACCTTTTAACTCAACTTTAGAGAGATTTTACTCTCACATTTAAGTTTATCTTCAATGTATACTTAGCTACTGCTAAACACTGTACTGTGCTGTACAAAAATCTAAATAATATTAAAATAATTGACATTTGCATTCATCGTGCAATAGTTTCTTAATTGACATTAAAGAAAATCAATTTTGAATTTAACATTTTAGTTTATTATTCTTATATTAAAACATACAAAGCTTAGGTTCGCCCTTCATTCTAATACATTATACAAAACGTAAACTCATGTATTATTTAACGTAATATTTTTTATCTAACGTTACGTTTTATTATTTACCGAAGTTTAACATAATTCTGCTACATAGTAATTAAATAAGTACAAAAGGCACTAAAAATATTTTATTAGTATATTGATTAAAAAACTTTTGTTATGTATTCTTACATTATATTAATCTAAAAGTTTTTATATAAACTTTTCTATGTTAAATAAACGTTACATATAAATACACATGATGTAACGAACATGTTACATATTTTAATATTTTATAAAATAAATGAAACATTAAACAGAACAGAAAACGCGTTAAATATTCGTAAAATTAGATTTTAATTCATTTAATTTTAATTAATATAATTAATAGAATTAGAAGTTTAAGTTTTAGCGCATTATGTTTACCATTAATATAATTTCATGCGGAAATTTTGACGCAAGAATATTAACTTTTAGGACTTTTATGTTAGACTTGAGGAATGGGGAGAGAGGGAGGGGGCGAGGTGTCATTATCTATTTATGTCATAAGAGATTTTACTCTTAATATTTCTAAGTATATTTCTACATTTCTCAACATATTAATTTTATGAATTATTTATGTTTTTTTATTTAGTTCTTTAACTATATAGTAAACTTTTTCTGGGCTTATTTTTAATGCATTTAATACTCGCATTGACCAGAACGCATAACTGTAAACTACACCGCTGACTGATAAATGTAAGATCCCGCAAAACACAAAACATTTATGTTACCTTACATTTATGTAATATTTTACAAGTAGGTAGGTTACAGGTAGGTTTATTTTTCAAAAAGTAATAAAACAGGGTACAAAACGTAGTATTTTAGTTACCATTGTTTATGCATAAAGTAGTTCTTGTTATGTTTTACAAACCTTAAATACATGTAACTGTAGTTTATTTTTATTTAAAGCTTAGCTTATATATTTAGTTAGATTTTAAGAAATGTGTTTTGCAATAAGACTGTCTTATGACATGCCCTTAATATTATTGATCTAGGTTTTCAGTTTTTTTAAACATAGATAGAAAATTATTCAAGATATATTTTTTTCTGTGTTCCATAGATTAAAAGCTCTATCTCTATTTTTTTTACAATTCAGAACTTCTTTTCTGTATGTTCACTATTTTTACCTTTACAAAAATGTCTCCAGTAACAAAATGCAACAAAGAGACAGTTTTGAATAGAAAGCATTGTTTGTGTATAGAAGAAGAAACATGCAAAAGCGTAGTTTAATTATAAAAAGAACTAGAACGAAGAAGGTACGAGTAAAGTAACCTTTGTACCTTAAGCTCAAGTAGCACGTAACAGAAGCATACGACATAACAAAAGCTGCATGTCTAGGATTACAACAACGGTCATTTTCTGAACTAATTAAAGATAATACAAATGAAACCAATAAGGTTAGAATTCAGGTTCGGTGCATACAGTACGAGTAAAGCAAAGACATGGCCAATTGAGTTCAGTGCTTTGTCTAACAAAGTGAGCGCAGGGATTTGAATTAATTTCATCGTGTTATGGGCGGGTCCTCATTTATTTATTTTCTCTATGTTGAATTTGATTCTAGATGTTTCTGTTCCGTATCTTTGCTGGTTCTGATGCTGGTACTAGTACTAGTCTTCTTGTATGATGTCCTGTGGTAGAGTTCACGGTGGGTTCCCCGCGGGGGATTTTGAGTTCAGTTTTATTATAGAGTACAGAGTACTTCAACATTTTAAATTAAAAAAAAAAAGTTTTTAAAATGAATTATTACTGCGATTATTTTTACTTTCATTTCTTTTTATTTTCGTACATTTTTTTTTAGCATAAATCGTTGCAAGTTTGAATACTTTGTCGTTTTATCATCAACTATGAATGGGTTCTACTAAATTCTAATTTGTTTCATCGTAAAATGCACAAAAAATCAGTGTTTCTCAACTTTAACTTCAGTTGTGCTACAACAGAAGTTTAACAGACTATTGAAAAGGCAGTTTTTAATGTCAGAATACGTAAAAGGAAATATGCATCTTATTTATCATACATAAAACGTTTGGTATGCATTCCCACTCACTGTTTTGATATTTAATTTACTCTTTTTATCTAATATTTTAATCTAGATTTCAGGTTTTCAAAATAGTCATTCCTAGTCACATTCGTGTTTTAATTTGAGTTTAGTTAAATTAGGGCATGCGTCTTTAGTAATATAAATTTTGACAGTTCGACAGTTGGACAAAATTGAAGGTGAAATAATTAAAATTGCTGTTTTTAATAACAATTAGTAAAAGAAATTGTTTTTATTTCTTTATTTTTGACAAACTGACATCAAACTTCTTTTAAATATAAATCCTACTGCATTTTGACAGATTGTCACATTTTGGAGGTTATAATATAATATAGTTTTTCTTAATTTGGACTTGGACTGGACTGGACTGGATCATTGGACTTTGTAAGATTTTAAAAAAATAAGAAAACTTAAAAAATAAATTAAATTAAAAATGGTACTGTGAATGGCTACGCGTATTGCCATATGCTAAATTGAATTAAATACAAAATACAAAATTAAATTTAAGTAGTAAGTGGGAATGATACTTTATAAAAGATTTTATACGTATTGTACATTTATTTACTGATAGCTAAACCTAGATGGATAGATTAATATCAAATGAATGAAAAACTAAATAAAATACACACACACTCAAATAAACACACACACAAACACACTTGTATTCGAATGCAACGCTGTGTTAACATTTCAAGACAATCGATGGATTTCTTTTCGAGTTTTACGAGCATAAACACACGCAGGCTGAATTTTTTTTATATAAAGGTATATAACAATAATATATTAATTATAAAACGTAACGTTAGAAAAAAGCCATGTTACATAAATATTAAACTTTAAAGAAATAAGCACGAGGACTAATAGTTGTCAACTCCGGTTTCCCATTACTTGCCCCTAAATTCAACTAGAGGTGTGGTACAAGGATCAAATTGATCAATAAATTTTGATTTCAATCTAGTTATATCTGACTAAGATCTCACAGTATACGAGTGGACCTATTTAGGTTATTCACTACCCAACCCACATATCAAACAACCCTGCTATAAAGTGTAGACTCACACCCTGATTACAGCGCTTAGATTTTATTAAAATGTGTGTAAAATATGTACTAAAACTAACATACAAATGAAGTCGTTACTAGATTGAAGTATCCAGATTTTTAATAGATCTACATCGATTCTTTGACATTTAATGCTGTTAAGATCGTTGTTGTTCCTAATCTGATATTGATCTAGACAACATTCTAGACAATATAAATTTGTTTTCGTTAATTTATTGATGATTCAAATACATAACATGTAATTTTATCTGATTGGGGTTTTATGAAAGATATAAAAACAGAGTTTATTTTCTTTTAAATGGGAGTTCGACAATGTTTTTACTGCATCATGTTTCCTTTTTCGTTTTAATTTTATGTTTGTCTGTAAAATCCACCCAATTTGTATTTAAAGCATTTTACAGTGAAATATGTAGAACGCGGTACGGTACATACGATGTTGATCTTGTAGGAGATTAAATGAGACAAATTTAATTTAGTTCGTTGCCCGGAAAGTACCATATGTGTTGTTGTGTACGATAAGAACTTTAATCAGCTGATACAGATATAATACAGCTTCCTTGATTTGTTTATAGATAGGTAATCAAAGAGATCAGATTTTCAATAGGTTAAATCATAGCATTTCTTTATAACTGTCTGTAATAATTGTCTATTAAGCATATTTTATGTTAATTTTTGAAATTGAATCTGCTTACAAATTATAACGCAAAAACTACGTTTATATAAATACGTGATCTTATTAAAAATGTTTACTAACTCATGCTAGAGGTACACTGGAGACTGGAGGCGTATTCAGTATGTATCATAAATAGTTAAAATTGTTAGCATCGTCTCTGTTTCTTAAACGTAATCAAATAGTGCTGTCTCCATATTTCTACGACAAAATCAAGTCTATATACAAAAACTAAGACGGGAAAGGGCGTACTTTGCCAACAATTGTTACGGGGATGCATTTCAATAAACGGTACGCAATATCGAAAAACAGTGCAGAATTAGAGGTGTGGAGGCCCCTAATTATTTTTCAAATAAAAGAAACAATTTTTTTCCGTCAAGTCTTCTAAAAATTTATTGGTTTTATCTCTATTGTGGGAGCTCCTTTCTTGTGGAGGTCCCAAGGCAGTAGCCCCGTCTGCTCTCCCTTAAATCTGGGCCTGCCGACAATAGAACACTTTAGATTCTAGTTTGCGCTGCATATTTTCTATAAGGTGGTCGCTTGTTTGTTCCATCTAATACTAATTAATGAGCACTCATTGCTAATTTGTTGAGTATTCTTAACTTCTAAGTTTCTTCAGTTCTTTAAGGGCATTTGCGTATATTTAACGTCCATTTAGTGGTGCGCCTTAGTACTCCACCAGCTATGGACGGATAATAGAACACTTGAAACTCCAGTTTCCTTTTCTTTACACGTTTTATCCAATAAATCCAATGCGTTTGACGCAAACAGAGCGGATCTGTGGACGCTTACCTTTAAATTACAGTACAAATCAACCTGAACGAATCACATAAACTAACGTTTGTCAGTTCCTAACACAATTCTAATTTAACTTACATATCTCCAACCCCATAATTTATCTTTTGACTCTCTCTCCTTCTCTTTATATTCGATATAGAAATACACTATTCGTGAATGATTTTATTGTTAGTGCTGTAAAAGGGAAGGGGATGAGGATGGTCGCATAAACTGTGAGTTTTGTTATCTCCAACAGACATCTGATTGAAAATTTGTTCGTTACAATAGAGGTATGGGCTAGGTAAAGTGTATCTCAGTCGAATTGAAACAGAACCCAGGAAACCGTGGCCATGAGGAAGATTACATGTTTGATTGACGCATTGAATGACTTTATTTTGCATCCAATGCTATTTTAATTGACAGTGATCACGAAATGGATTAAACAGTTGGGAAATATTGTGATCAGTTTGTTTTTTTTGCAGTTGTTGAATCATTTGAACTTTAACCTCTATATAATTATTTAGTTTTTATGTGATACAGTATAAAAATACATTATATTTTAATACGAGGGTAGTTACTCCAATTTACAGCAAACAAAAACATTGCAAAATATTTTTTTTTATTGCAATTAGTTATTGGTATATTTTACATAACTTAAAATTAAAAATGTAATCACTTGTTTTTAAAGTTTGCACTTAATTTTTCATATTTTCCAAACACACCAGAGTTTTCTTAAAAGATTATTTAATAAAGAAAAATCAAGATATGAGTAACTAAAGTAAAATATTTTTAATTTGTTTAAAATTCTTAGACGAAAAACTGAAGCGAGTAAAGTTTTATGATGTACGAAAAAATATATAGAAAATACAGAAACAGAGTCTGCTAAAAAAAAGAAATTAAAAATATTGATTATGAGAAGTTTTACTTTAACATAAATTAATATACAGTAATACAATACAATACAAAACGAAGAAAGAAAATACAGAAAATAAAACATTCAAACCACATTAAATTAATTAAAAAGTTTTTTTTTTTACGTTTCCTTGTTCTTTTCTAACTTTTTTTCATGTTGTAAATATTTCTGTTCTTAACTATTTTTATTATTTCAAATGTAATTTTAGGAAACACTTTCATAAACAACTTTTGGATAAAAAATAACAAAATACGTAATTTATTTAAAAAGAGACAAAACACAAAAATACGAAATGAGTTTTAGTTTATAGAATGTACTTTTAAATTATCTGTTATTAAGGAACATTTGATTCAAGTGTAACATGTATCTAATAACCTTTTTTAATATGTACTTTTGTTAACTAAACGAAAGTTAGACGTTCTGTTATATAATATTGTTTGGGATAAGTACAATAGTATTTGAAAAATGAACCGATTTGTCAAAATTCATTTTTATATCTATCTATCTATGATATCGTGAAATTTTGCCTGTGTAATACGCTATTGAATGCAAACATGTTTCAAAATTTTGAAATTCAAAATTTTTATAAAAGGGGCGCTAAGAAAATTAATGGACCCGGTAAGAAAGCTGAATTGTGTAATAATTGAATATCTTATTAAAGATTTTCTTCGTAAAAATTTAATTCGAAATTTTGTTTGGGGGCACGTGTGCGGTTTTTACCGAGGATAAAAATTGTGTTAGAAATTTTGTATATAGTTTAATTTTGCTGCTTAATTTACAAATCGAAAATAAATTCCAAATTTTGAAAAAAAGTTGGTCAATTAACGAATAAATTGAAAATATTCTATATTTTGTTAAAAAGAAATATTTTTTTAGTCAGTTTTTAAGAAAACTTTATTGTTATATGCAAAATTAATATAGAACAAAACAAGTTAAATGTTAATTCAAAATTGGAATTAAAATTTGAAATTCAATTCACTCAACATTAAATTGATTACATCTCCCTTGTACGAAGATACTTGTTGTCCTTGTTTGTAATAATTATAATTTATTGTTCTAATTACTAACTGTCACATTATCATTTGCCTCTTTACGGGTAACTGATACCCTTTCATCATATTGAGATTGTCATATTAATTAACAATTACTTAATTATATAATATCACTTAGATATGATCACAGAATTAGTTTACCATTCATTAGTAATTTAGTGTATTAAATACTTGAGCAGTAATTGTAACTTAACTTTGGTTTGGGTGACAACTGTACTGAGTACTGAAGAGGAAGGGCCTAGGAAGGTGTCTAGGGATGAGAAGGAAGGAGTGGGGTGAGAGGAAACGTCACAGGTTACCCTGTATCTCCATCCCCGATTTCGTAAATATCATTCAAATATATTTACTCGTAATTGACAGATACACGGAATATCACTTCACTTGGAATAAGTTTATGAATGAATAATTATTCAAATGTACAATTTAAAGTGGCACGGTACACTGCTTGTATTTAGAAATGAATTCAGGAGTTGTCTGTGTGTGTGTGTGTGTGGTGTAGTGGTCTTCTCTCCTCCACTTAGATTGAATTAAGTGTAATATTAAGTATAAGTTTATTATTAATTGTAACTTTTTGGTACAGTTATACTAAAAAATAATGAAAACAATTTAACAAAAAGCTAATTGACACTAGAATAATATACGAGAGATAATTGACACTGATTTGAAGTTGAGATGATAAATATGACAGTAAATGTAACTGAAGTTGAGTTGGCATGTTGACATTGGATTAAATTTAATCTAAAATTGTTCTACAATGTCCATAAATTTAAGAGAGAATGTAGATGTAGAAAGTACTTTGAAAATCAACATTCCCCTTATTAGCTTGTCACCCAGTAAACATTTTAGAGTCACTTTGACATCATATTGAAGATGCGTCATGATTTTTTTGTCATTAAAGAGTTCATTTATAGTTCAATTTCTCACATTTTTTCATATAAAATGTCTACTTTATCGGCTACAGATGACGGAACCACTCCACCTGTCGGAATACAAATGAAGATAAAGTTTATGCGAACTATAATTGAAGTGAAATAGTGATAGAAACGTCACTAAATAGGGCACTTCACCAAATTGTTTACTGGGCAGTTATTTGGAATTTGAATGGTGAAGTTCGCCATAGATACTTTCAAGAAGCTTGTAAAAAGTCTGTTTTTGTGGGGGAGGGTTTTTAAATTGTTTATTTGAAATAAATAAACTGTCGGAGATATAGAGTTTTAAGTCTTCACCTCTATGGTTTGGTTTCGTGTTACTTTGAAACTTTTAAATGCGGTTTCTCGCGCATAGATTTTTCAGAGTCGTTGCTCTCTCTAGCTCAAAATCTACTGGACCGATTCTTTTGAAATTTTGCACACATTTTCTTTACATAAATGCCGAGGTAACTCTCTCGAGTTTTCTTTAAATTTTATATAATTTTAAGGTATTTTAGAATAACAAAGTTTCTGATTTTTTCCATGAAAAATCGGTATTTTGACTTTTAAGTGCTGCAAAAAAATTGAAAACTGAATAAAAAAGAAAAATGGAACAGCGTTACCTGCAGAAACTTATTAACTAATGAAATCATTTTAGTTTTTCAATTTCGGAAAATCCAGTAATGAGTTATGAGTGGCACCGCAATGTTACTTTTTTTTGTAACGTTTGCGGAGATTCGCTGTCAATGCCTCATTTTTTGACATTTATTTATGAAAATTTTACAAAGTAGTCTTCAAATGTCATTTTATCATGTAGTAATTATAGAAATAATGAAATATTAACTGTGTCGTCAAAAAACATTAGCAAAAATATGCTTCTTTTTTATCGTTTTTACCTTAAGACAACATTTTTATTGTTGATTGTTTTTTGGATTTTCTAGGCAAATAGGCTGTTTTCACTCCCAATAATGTTCTTCTTCTTTTTAAACTTTACATCCCGATTGAAAGAACGATCTGGGTATGGCCGCCACGTGCTGATTCCCAGATCGTTTATCGTTGTCTATCTTTGTCTAATATGTTTCATATCGTGTTTTCTTTCTCTCTCTAACGACAAATTGTCTTACAATATCTCAAGCTAATTAAAGTGTTACATTACGTTACATTTTCCATCTATGTCTTAATTTAATAATTAGTTTTTGTGGCGAATATTATTGAAATTTCCAAGCTTACTTATTAAAGCGTAGTTATATTCAGTTAATTATTGCATTTGCAATTGCAACATAATGGTAAAATCATTCACGTCATTAGCACTGCACATTTCCTGGTCTCATTATGAATAATAATGGGGTATCAATCATCAACTATTGGAAACCGGCATCAGTTTCATCATCAGCAGCAGCACCTGCTCCCCTGGTGGCCGACTGACGAACTGATGAACCGACGGACCGATGGACTGAGTGACCCTGAGTTATGCAGCACGGTACGGTGTTGTTAGTGCTCCGCAAATCAATCAGAACAACACTTCCCCTACACCACCCCATCCCACAGTGGAGTACAACCCTTTACAGATGCACAACAGAACGGAGTTCTACCTTTGATGTTCCCGCGTACTTTAATCTTGTAATTGCAAAACGCATGCATGTATTTATATTTGTCATTTCATTGATTTTACACTGCTATACTTGACGTGTGTTAAATATGTACATGAGTAATGCACAACTTCAAAAATAATTAGAGTTATATTCATTATAGCACCCAGATACTACGCTCACTGTGATTTTTACTGTGTAATGTTCACAGTACAGATGAATTTCGAGGGTATTGTACCGTATATAGTTGACAAAATTCTCACAGCATTCCGACTCAATTGAAAATGACATTCCAAGTTCCGGATTTTGGGTTTCGGGTGTCATCTACCTTCGAATACCTTAATTAGACTGTGGTCCATCTGATATGTACAAAATGTATAAATATTTCATCTGAATCCTGTAAAATAACAAAATAATATTCGAGCTTTCACATCTCTTTGAGGGAGGTTTTCATTTCGGAACAAAGTGGTTAATTCCATGGTTTGAGTAAGGGTTTGTTTTGACATAAACGGGCTTCTGTACACGTTTTGGTCATTGGGGTTGGTATCAATTAATTTAATAACGGAAATAACTACAGAAATATATGTATATCTCACACATACAAAGAGATATAGAAGGAGAGAGAAAGAGATATCGAGATTCAAATAAAGCAGAGATATGCATGTTAATTAATGAAAAGATTTTATGATATGAATTCCAAATGTACTAGTAGTATTGCCATCGTCGACCACGACCAGAGAAAATGGTGTACGTGGACACGGACGGAACGTAGACCTCGATGGAGGCTACAACGGGATGTGGAGGTATCCCATATTATATTTGGAATTTGTGTCTATATAATTTTGTATAGATGTAGGTATGTTCATAGCTTTACAGGGTGATTCTGAATTATTACTAATGATAATTTATTATTAAGGCATCGTAGTAGTTAGTAAAACTGAATCACTGACTTTAAAATTCTTCGCTGGAAATAAAATGTTGAAATCAAAAAGTAAATGCTTGATAAATATCCGTTGTTCTGTAGATGTTTTATGATACACACCTACCAGCAGCATCACCGCATTGTTAAGCGAGAGTGCAAGCGCAAAGCTAAATAAATGAAATAAACAATAGAATATTTCATGACACCCATTTACTTCTGGCCTATTTGCTATTCAATATTGCAAGGGAACATAAAATCAATGAAATATTAATAGCAGGTTTTTATGCAAATGAGACCCTTTTTTATTTGAGTATTTTTTTTTGTTATATTTTTTTCAATTTGCATTAAAATATGAAATTACATTTATATTTATTTTGTTTTCATTTCATTCATTTTTACATTACGCTCTAATTTATTCATAAAAACTAATTAGTACTGTGGTATATGAATACTTCAACGGCACATTTATATTGTTTTAGTTATATGTTGTATTTATTGCTAAATGTTGTGTCTTCGGGTTTGATACCCGGACTAGTGTTTGATCCATAGAAATTTTAATAAATATATTTCTTATTATATGACCGTATAGAATGTTACGGGCTTGTTTTTATGGCTTTACCTAAATGGAAAGCACTTTATTTCCAATTAAAACTAATAACGAAATTCTATACATTCCATAATTTACATATAATTTAAACCATTATCAAAATAGCTTCATTATAACTTAGAAGCAAACTCTCGTTTTTAATAATTAACAAAATTATATAAAATCATTTAATTACATAAGATTTTGCTTAACTACTTAAGTACAACATAAGATGAGAGTTTAAAGTTTGTATAAACTTTCATATAAATTGTTTCCATTTAACAATTCAACTTTGAAATGTCCATGCAAGCTGTCATTTCAAAGCTTTACTTAAACTTACTACAGTTAAATATCATTTCAAAATCATCACACGTCCAGTGGCGTCACTCTGCGAGTGATAGAGACACTAACCAACACACCCACAGGAGAAGTAGCGGAACACTAGCGACGCCATTGCATATGTCCACTGTTAATTTCTATTCATTTAATATTAATTTATGCAGCCGTTACAAGTTAAACGTTTAAGTTATCCGCCTAACATTGTGTGATTAATTATGGCAATGAAACAGAATGAGAGATAATTAATGTAGTCATTAATACCATATAAATTAATTACGGAAGGAAGATGGTTGATGGTTGATGGTTCTATAAAGCACGTCATATTTATTTTAATTAGTACAACAACTGTTCATTGTTAAATTTGAATCAATTAAGTGAGGTGTGTTTTAATGTTATGACATCATTTGAAATCAGCGCTGAAAAGAATTTTATAAATTTTATGAAACTGAAGTTTCGTACTTAATTAAAAAAAGCTATAACACTGTAGGCTATTTCTGAGAATGGTAATATTTCTTACTAAGTGTTATAACATAATATTTTTTAGTTTTACAACACTAACTACAATTTTCTTGTACAGAAAGTTTAACTTTACATACGTTCATAGAGTCGCTGAGAATTTTAATTCATAGAGGACCCAGTGGTATAGCTAAAAGCGGATTTTGAAATGTATTTGATTGCCTAATATTTTAGTTCATAGAAGATAGAGGATCTGGAGAGGTCGCTAAAAGCAGTTTCTTCGTGTGTAGTAATTTTATTCTAAGAGAGAGGCTAAACTAAGCGACAACAACATCAAAGAAACAGTAGTCGATATTCTAATGTGGCGCACGTATTGTGAAACAATAATACACATATATAGATATACATCCCAGGTAAAAAATTGTCTTGTAGTGCAGGTTTGAAACTTGAAAGTAGCGTTATTTATGCTTGGTGTACAAGGCTTGGTATACAAGCTAACTGCTAGGTTGCTACTATAATATTATACAACACAACTCTAAATGAATAATTAAGCATTAAAATTACCTGAGATATAGCTCATAGATTGCTGATCAAACTGAATATGAGGTACTGTTACACTCAGAGTAGTATTAAAATCATTAGCAATTGTAAAATTCCGTATACAGTGTACTGTAGACCAATGCCCTTTGAAGGAGACGCTGTCAGAATTGTAAATATTCCCTTACTTGGATGTCAATCTCGTACCGTCGCGTCGTTTGTTGTAGCACATCAAACATCGATATTTAATTAAATATCGTAAACCAATACGCTTAAGTGAGCTTTGAATATGAACAAATATTGACAACTGTGCAGCATAACTTAAGTACATATATAAAAACTCCACAAGTAGTTCCTGGTTCCACTAGGTGGATATATGCGAGTAATTGTAGTTCTGTGGATCGATCAGTCCAGGAGTTGAATCCTTGCATCGAGAACTGAGAAGCTCAGCAAATGCTGTTTACCTCATCGTCAGTCGGTGCTCTTTAGTGCTCCATGCCGCGCTCCATCAGTTGGATCCACTTGACTCATTGAAGTGTTGGGGTTTGTCCGAATTGACCAACTCCTAACTCCATAACGTGGTTGCTGGCTTGGTTGCTTCAATCGTTTGCTTCTGCAGAAAGTACAGTGTTGGACAACCTTCATTCTAAAGGGATGCAACTCATCCACAATAATTCTGCAATAGAAATAAAATATCATGCGATCTCAGCCAGGTTTAGCTGTCATGATTACAATATTTTAGTTGTCATTTTATAGTTTATAAAATTAATAAATCAAACTTTTATATATGAATTTTGTGAATTACCATAATCAATTATCAATAATGGATGATGAGGAAGATCAGCTATTATCCCTGTCTGCAATCCCTGACGTATCTACTGTTCGTCTACTTAAAGATACTCCCAAGGTAATAAACTGGACAGCTCAAGGACTTGCATTTAGAATTGGTTAGATCGGTCGGGTGGTCAGTCCAGTACACTACGGTTGAGGAAAGGGGGCAGGGACGGTGGTTCAGTACTTTGGTGGTTACTTGGTTTATCCTATTCCTTGAGTGTTTGCTTTGGATAGCCAATGTCAATATTTGTTATCGGTTTTATTGGTTAATTTTGAGGGAAAGTAATTATTTTGTTTGTACATCCTAAGGCATTGTATTGTTTTAGGTGGGCTTTGTTGTACAAACTAATGATTTCTTAACAATTTAGTTTGTTGGCCATGTTTACCTTTTTTTTTGTTAAAATATACAAGTCTAGTCAATTTTCTACAGGAATAGTAACAACGAGGCCATCAGTTAAGGTTGCTTAAACGCAATTGTGTTCCTCTGTTCCATAAATTCGTATTTAAGGCACTTCTATAGAATTTACATATATAAACTTTAAATAATGCACGCTGTATTAGTGTTGCTATCAATTCGAAAGGCATGAATATTCATTATCCCAAACACAGAACAGAACCACTGGAATGCATAGAGTACGGTATATGGATACAATATCATGTCTACATAGGTCTTAGGTGCATGTACGTTGAACATGGTACATATGTACAAGTATCAAAGTTAAAACAATGTCTTCGTGTAATGTTAACCGCTAAGTTGTAAGTAACCAGACGCGTGCGATATGCATCAGGAATTCTAGTTGGTTCACGAAATGTTGAATGGTGCAGGAATTATCAGGTAGGACCTGGAAAACCGAAAGGGAGATCCAGTATTAGACAAAAGTCTTGTGGAAAACGTGAAGACGATGAATTTTTTGTACAGACATCTCTTTTCTTTGCTGATTTAAGTGATTTCATCTGTTAGGTCATATTCGCCGATCATTGTCCTTTTATAACTTGTTGTTAAGGTGTTTCTTAATCTGCCCAGAAATCCGGGTAATGTCCTATGAAGTTCTCTTTGTTTGATTAAAATAGGAACCTAAAGGAGACTTAAAACTTTATCAACTATCACCTGGTAAATATAATATTTGGATCTAGTATAACTCAATTTTTTTACCGTCTAAACACAAAACCTGAAAGAGTCTTATTTTGTAGCAATCTTTAAAAATAACTTTATATGACTACATAACGTTTTGCCAAAGTTTGGCAATAGGGGTCTAACCTAATATTAGATTTCCAAATAGAAAAACAAGACCAAAAAAATAAAATAATCCAAAAAAAGTGTGATGTCACAACAAAGGGAGTGGAGGGTTTAAGAGTGTGTGACAATGTCTAACGGAAGGTTAAAAAAAAAGTGAATTAAAAAGTATGAGAAATGTATAACATAATATATGGATTACCGCTTATTAAGATTTCATAATCTATACTAACGGCGTTTGAAGAAATTTATTAGTGTGTAAGAACGTAAAATTGTTTCTAAACTTCAGTAAAATAGATCACAAAACGCTCTATATTAGTTAAAATAGTTTCAGTAATAGCCCAGTAAACAATTTGGTGAAGTGTCCTATTTTGTGACGTTTCTATCACTATTGCACTTCAATTATAGTTCGCATCAACTTTGTCTTCATTTGTATTCCGACAGGTGGAATGGTTTCGCCATTTGTAGCCGATAAAATAGACATTTCATATGACCGACTTTCAGAAACTGAACTGTAAATGAACTCTTTCATGACAAAAAAATTATACGCATCTTGAATATGATGTCAGAGTTACTCGAGAATGTATACTGGGGTATCACCTGATAAATATAATATTTGAAACTAGTACAATGAAATATTTTACCGGCTAAACACAAAATCTAAAAGAATCTCATTTTATAGCATTTTAATTCTTAAAAATACCTTTCTATAACTAAATAATATTTAGCCAAAGTTTTACAATGGTGGTCTAATCTAATATTACAATTCCAGATAAAAAAAACATAACCAAAAAAATTCATAGGTCTTAAGGAAATTTTATGATAATACTGTAAAAGAGTCAATTTCTTTTTAAACATCAGTAAAGTAGATCACAAAACGCTGTATACTACTTAAAATAGTTTCAGTTAAAGGTCACATATACTGTGTTAGCTAAGCCTTAATAAACTTACCTAATATACTGTATTTAGCGGCCTCTTTTACAAATTGTCATACAGTTTCTTTTTCTATATTAAAAATGCCCCTAAAGGACCTAATTCTCGCAACTAGAACATTATGTTTTCTATCAAAAATGTACTAATAATATATATTGTGAATTTGACATTACGATCTATGTTAGTTTCACTATACAAGAACGTGTATTTAATTTAGCGAGTTAGAACTTTGCAAACCATTATATACGAGTCTAGTATGCATTGTACACCTTAGATTTTAATGATATCTCTTTAGGAAACGTTGTTTCATCTGATATTAGAGTAAATTGTGAATTAGACTTTACAGTTATTTAGTAGGTTTATTTCATGAGTTAGGTGGGTCACGTGGTATTTGTTTGCGTGCGCACGAACCTTCGCAAGAATTATGATAATTGTATTTAAGAGAAAAATACGAGTATATGTGAAAATCATGAATATTATTTACATAGGTTTTGTAAATCATCTTTTTTATGTAATTTATCAGTCAGAGGTTTGTTTATAAATCGAAAAACAGAAGAATACCCAGAAATTGTGAAATTATAAATTGTGTAATTACAATTAAGGGGTCTACAAAACCAACATGGATTTCGATGAAGTTATAATGCGTTATATATAAATAAAAATATAATAATAATGTTTGCTGCAAAAATGTTAGGTCACCAATTCATTCAAATTTTATTACACAGATAAAAAATAAATGGTATTCATTTTTTAAAATAAAAAAAAATACATTTCAATTACCTTTATCACCATTTTCGCCGCAGAATAAATTTTCGATATTTCCAATGATAATAAATTCGAGCATAGCAGCTAGCAGTCAGTGGCCAGTAACCAGTGGCTAGCTCCCAGCAGGAATGGTCGTGTGGTCATTTTATTAAGCTAGAAGGCTAGAAGGCTAGGAGGCAGGCACCCATATAGACTAACATTTACATTTTTGCTTTGCTGTTGACATGAATACTTTTCGTATTTTTACTCGTATGGTAATACGATGAGGTTGTGACCTGCATAATACTACTATGAATGTCCGAGTGGGCTATTCCTCCCATTACTGCCCTTCTCTACACCCCTTGACCCCCTGGCCATGATTCTACATTACTAGATCCATGTATTTCTAGTTTTCTCGCAATCTACAATATTCAGCGAATCCGGAAAAGACCAAAGAGGATTGCAAATGTAGTATAGTGGTGTCAAATCGTAAAATTCAAATTTTAGTCATTTAATTTTATATCATTTACATCAAGGACCAGTTCTGACAAGTACTAACCTGCGTTATTTTTTATTTTGATTGTTGTATCTTAATTTGTGTGCATCCCTCTTGTTTTTAAGAGACTATAAGTATTTTACTATATTACCAAAATAAGAAAGCGTTAAAAAAATTACTATTTTAATTTGAAATATATGTATTATGAACACCACTAATTAAGTGAAATATAAATCGTAATACGATATATTCTACCTGTCCACAATTTTGTTAATCCTGAAGAAGGATTCATTATTTTCTCCAACACAAAATTTTCTTTTATATTCTTTTTTCATTAAAACATATAAATATTCTAACACAGTTTAAATAATACCACTTCAACGGCTGTTGAGAGCATATATGCTTCAGAAAAAGTCTGCTGTTTCGTTACTGTAAAAATTAATTAAATTGATTTCATCATACACACCGCCAACATTATTGAAGGTCGTAGGTGATATGACTCGTTTAGCAGTTTGGTCAAGATGGCCTGCTATTCCCGGAATATCTGGAATACCTTCTGTCCACCCGGTGCTGGTTCGAGTGTTTTAGTAGATATGCTGTTGTATTGGTCGCCAAAATAAGAGGAGCGCCAAAGTGAAAATCGGGACTATTCTAAAGTAAAAGAGTTATAAAGTTTCAAAGTGATACAAAAAACTACAAATATAAAAAAAAAATATCATAATAATGTGGCTTAATTAACTAAAAACTGATTGTGCATTGTGCAGATTTCCATCTTAATTTCAGCTCATATGTAGCTGAAATCAGCTATAATGTATGTAGCAGCTGTAACTGCATATCAGAAGAAAATTTACAGGTTTAACAAATTTCAGACAGATTATTTAAAAATCTACCCACAATACAAATGTAAAATTTTATAATATACCGTTAAGGAAATCTTTATACCTCTTTATGAAATGGAGGCATTATAATGATGCAACCTTTGAATCTAATAATTAATTTAATGATAATAATCAAACAGTGAACAGTACGTGAGCTACAGAATACCAATTCTCGTAAAACACAAAAAACTATGCTTTCGTACGCTTTGTTAGTATTGTGCAAATAGTAAAAACCGTCACACAGTGGACTCAGCTTTATTTAATTAAATATAAATCCCTACCCTCCTCCTCCTTGTATCAAAACCCTGTCCCCATACCCTCACCCAACTACTACACACAAAGCTATAGTTGATTTACCTTTACCTCCCCCTCATCCTAGGAGTCCTGTTGCAAGGATTCGTCCGGTTGTCTCCAGCAGTTCCTGTTTATTTAAACCAGACTCCTGTTTTAGGGATATTTGTCCTTTTCTCACTAGCCACTATTACCCACCTAGATTTTAACATAAACATTGTTTTGTTCATGGCTTTTGTTTTTGTTTAACGAATTGTGGTTATTACTTAGTAACGTTTGTTTTAAATATAGTCGAAGGGAATAATACATAAATTCTAGATTAAATAATTTGATTGTAAAGTTCACGAATGGGGTGTAAATAATGGGATAGGTAGAATGGAATCCTTAAGAAATTCACACTCGATTGATTTGAAATTTATGACAAAAACGTTAGTACTTCGCACTAGATTTACATTTGAATTTACTGCAAAGTTTCGTCCCCGTTTTTGCGAAGGTGTATTATTCGATATTACAATTATATTTCACTGACTTCTAAATTAAACAGGGGTCATCCATATTTCCCTTATGAAAAGTGTCAGGATGAAAACAAAAACCAATTTTTTAACCATGCCCAAATAGATTGATTAACGTATTGATTTGAAACGTCAAATTGTAATGAATGAAGTATGAAATAGTGGAACATGATTAAATGTTTAATTTATTAGCGCCATCTCTATGTGAAACGCAGAACCTTTCAAAGAACCTTGATATAACACTACAAAACGAACTCTATATGTACCTTTTGATATTCATAAACCTATATAATACTGTATATGACCATTTTAATTAATTAAAAACTGCAGTAGCATAATACTCCTATCTCACCACGTTTAATATTATATTCTATTTCCGGAGCAGACAATGTATTTTTAGTTGGACTGAAAGTTATGATACTTTCTTTTTGTTACAAATTAAATATTTACATTATATTATGCATTTCAACCAGTGAACTCGAAACTGGCATAATGTCAAGTGTTAAGTGAACTCAGAAGCTACTCTATTTTCAATATTTTAAAAGGTAAAACGTGTACCTTGTTGTCCACCACACGTCACGTGATGTCATCCCTTAATCACACAGACAACCCCTTCAGAGTTTGAGGGTACGGGAGGATTAAGTTTAGAAGTGAAATGTACATGAAGTTATAGAAATATATATATATATATATATATATATATATATATATATATATATATATATATATATATATAAATATATAAATATATATACTTGCGCTGATTTAGTAGTTCGAGTTTTATTTAAGAAGCGATCGATCCTTTTCATCATCGGGAATTTAACCAGGGCATACTTCAAATAATTGAGAATTTTTTTGCAATACGCCTTCACGTTTAGTCAATCCGCAGGTCCAGCTTACAACTGAATCAAGGAGGCAAGGGCTCTAATTACCTTTACATTACTTCGTAAATTTGTGTAATATAAGTGATGACAAACCCTGTAGTTCATAGCGTTAATTCACCACTACTAATTGCATCTGGATCAACGCTTCAACGCTTACTCTCATTACAAAGTAGACTAGCGAACAAAACTCAATAATTTTTCCATAACAGTGTTAAACGAAGCAATTTCCCAAACAAAACGTGTTAATAGAAATAAATAGATTTTTAATGGATTCTTGTCGACCTCTATGTTGCTGTTAAGCGTCCATATTGGATTTTAAACTGGATTGTTACTGTTTTAGGTACTATGATAAAGTTAAATAGAATAGGGTTGAACATGATAGCTCAACCCCTTGTAATTAAGGGCACATTTTAAGGTAATTATACTACGCGTTACATACGATATTCTCTAACAGGTTTTATAATTTCATTTCATGCAAGTTTATATTATGTTATAACTTTATTATTCTTCTTTTTTTTAATTGTGTGACTTGTATGGAAACGTTAGTTGTTTTAGATCGTATAGGACACTTATTATTAGATAATGTCTTCTAAAATTGAAGGCAAGAATAATGAATTATTATTCTAAGTACTTAAAAAGTAATTCGCAATGACTTATTTCATTTGGAAATTCCAGTAGTCAGAAGTGGGATTTTAGTTTTACTCAACTAATAGTGAAATAATAATATCCTAGGTACACGGATGTTTTTTACCAGTTTGTAGTACAGAAAAGAACAAGCAGAGTATAACGAAATAAAGTGTTTTCTTATCTCATTCATTTCACGAAATTTTGAGACAAATATATTGAAACAGTTTTATGAGATATTTACAGTAAGATATTAATCGCGTTATAGAAGACTCTAGAAATAACTTCAAATATATTAATTCATTTAGGCACTGTATAAGGAAGAATTCTACAATTCAAGAATATTCTATGGTAGCAAAAACTGCATCTTTCATTATAAATTACTTTCATAAGTTCAAGACTTAGACTAATCTAGAAACATTAAAGCTAACCTCTCGAAGCCATCTTTGATGAACTCCTTTATAGCTTTAATTACCTCCTGCAGGCTCATTTCCATATCAATGTAATAAAACTAACTTTAATAGTAGAAATCAACATTTAACAAAAACAGAAAATTTCTCGAACTTCGTAAAGTTTCCATTTATAAAATTCTTAAACTTTTTTGTTCTATTATTTTAAATAAATGACCTGTGTGTAATTTAACTGCTGGAACTTAAACACTATTTTCAATTTGAAATAGCCAATTCGATGTAGTAGCACTAACTGCAATGAAAGAACATTACGTTAGCCAACGCAGCGTAACGGTCTGAATTAAATTATACTGCTCTCGGTTGGTAGCTTTTCACAGTTTTCCTTGTGTACGAAACTCGTCTCGCGTTCGCAATGCAGCCAACTTCACGAGGTTAACGAGATTTTCTGTGTAAAAACTTATATTGTGCGATAATGAACGCTTTATTAAAATAAATGATGCATTTATAATGTCAAAGTGTTTAATATTTTTAATTAACAGGTTATTAAACCTTATAAAATGGTATAACTTGTTGGAAACTGCATTATATTATTGCATTTACGTTTCATAAGTCTTTGTGTGGTAATACCCTTGCACATTTATTAAAGTGCAGACGTTTCTTAATTTAATGAACATCGCTGCAACATTTTAAAGAAGTATTTACTTCACAATAAATTAATTTACATTACGTATTGTACTTGCAAGATCGTCTTAAACATTTACTCGTCCAATTCTTTCTGCTAACCTCGTTCCCTACTTCTTTCCTTTCTTTTCCTGTAACCTTCTGTATTCTATAGTATTTCCATTGCATCAAACTGCGCCTCTTTACCTGTTTTTCGCATTCCTATTCCATTTTTCTCTTTTTTATTTCTTTTATTTCTTTTGTCTTTCATCCTCTGATTCATCATCGTCTTCATCTGCTTCCTCTTCCTCCTCATCATCTAGATCTTCTTTATCTTCCTTCTCATTTTCTACATTTTCCTTATTTTTTGTCTTTTCGATATTCTCTTTCCCTACTTCTTTTCCATTTTCCATCATTGTCTTCATCTGCTTCCTCTTCCTCCTCATGATCTAGATCTTCTTCATTTACTACGTTTTCTCATTTTCATTCATCATCTTCTTCTTTTTCATCAGCCTTTCTTTTCATGATTGTTTTAGCCTAAACTGTTAGAGAATATGACAATGTAAGATTAAATATTGTTAGGTTTTGTTTAAGTAAAGTATTACATCTTTTGTATTTAGCGGCCACTAATCAATCTAATTTCTAATAATTATTAATTATACATCCTAAATTCCCCCACATTTTTAATAATAATAATACAGTTTAAGATAATTACCAAAAGCTTAAATAATTAAATGTAAAAGAAAATCATCTCTTGTCTTAGCTTTCATAGATACTTTTAAACTATAATAAGCTAATTTCATTTCGCTTGCCTTGATCTGATTGTCGGTGATTACAACACAAACAAAATTTGTAGATTCCCGAAACTGAGACCCGAAAAAGAAAAACTGTAAAAGCATCTTGGTTAGTAGATTCTTCTAAGCATTACTGGCAAATTGACTGATTGAATGTATGACATGTATATTAGTAACAAAACGCTGGACAAGTCACATAACATAGTTAAACAAACAAGATTTGATAAATAATATAAATGATTATTTATTTCTTTGCTACTTAGACAAGCACTGCTTTCCTTGCGCCTGGTGTTTATGTACATACTCGGGTATACTTCAACGTCTATGTGGGCGTCACTGCAATAAGTCATAGTGAGTTATGTGTGTCAATAAGGATCTCGTTGAAGCAACACGTCAGCGGGATTATCGAGGATCACATTGTTTACTGTTTACCCTTTCTACACATTAACCTCCTACTCCTCCCCCTACCCATTGTACCTTAAAGCATAGATTACGTATGATTAGTAGTACGGTACACTCTCCCCACCACTTATTATGTATTATCAGTTATCACATTCCCAATTCCGTCCGTATTGTGTTCTCGTGTTCAGGTTTTGTGATATGCTGGAGCTGGAGCTGGAGCTGGACCAAGCATCCGTTTAGATAAATAGATTTATTAGCTACTGTTTGAAATGTATGAGAGTTATGCTGTAAATGGATTACATGTTATAGTATTGTCAACATGAATTAATTGAATTCCGTGTAATTCTTACTATACTCGTAGTTCTAATAAAAATACCCTGAGTTGACCACAGGAACTAGATTTTAATTAGAAAATTGGTGATCGCATTACATCATTCCTATAGGACAAAATTTAAGTCGATTTCTATGATTTTCTTGCAATTAATAAAATTTCTTTATAGTTTATTCAAACCGTTTAATATCTTCTGATCCTTGTCCTTTTTGTAACTTATTGATAAAGAAGTTCACCATTCTCGAAGTCTCATATAGATTGTAGTGTTAGAAATATAGGTCCGGGATTTGAAACCGAAAGCATAAGGGCCTATAAATAACGTTTCAATGTTAACCTTTGTATATTTGTGATTTGAAATGTGAATCCTTATAAAAATAAAAACAAAACTGTTACTGCTATTGCTTCGTTCCTCCTGCTAATCTCCCTCATGTTTCTATTTTGCCATTCTTTCTCCTTCCTCGTTCCTTTTCTCTATCTTCGCCATTCACCTCTTCCCTTCACTGCCTCTCTTTAATAACTGCCCAATATTCTTCTTACATTAAAACTTAATGTGCTCCAATGTTTCTATCTCCGTTCCGCACACCCTAGACATCCTTTCCTTGTTATTTGTCCAGTATCTGTTTCCTTTCTCCTCGTTTCCCAATCTAAATCTGGAAAACCTTCTCATGTTTTTTGTGTCTTTTTCTCTTAAGTATTCAGGTATCTCTCTCTCCCAAATCCTTTTATGTCTTGTGTGGTAATTGCTCTTCTACATTTTTTCTATTCTTTCCTGTAGTCCATATTAGTTATCCATTAGTGCAAATTTTTCTAAGATGTCTGATTAATTATTATCGAAATTTACTAAAAAGGAAGAAATATAAATATATACCTTTTCTTTATTCAAAATGCCTATAATTTTGAATGCACACAATAAAATAGTTTATCGTATACAATGAAATTCGGAAATTATAGAGCTGGCTCCAAAATCGAAATAGAAACAAATGCAAAGTTCTAGCGCCAATGGTTTTGGTTTGTGTATTTTCAATTTATCATATCATTAATTTTTAAAAAGTAGCAATTAATCCAGTATTAACATATTTTTATTCTAAACATGTTTATTCCTTTATAAACTGAACACTATCTTAATGTAAATTACTTTTGACACGTTGTCTTCATTTTGACACAATATAAACAGTACTACAACAAGTTTTTAATTACTATTTTAATTGGTTCGTTCTTGTTCATCAATCTACCCCTCTTCTCGCCTTATTACGTCTCCATCTTCACCCTTCCCTTTTCCAATATGGTTTATTGCACCTACGATACTTGTATAAACAACTAAAGTGGTGAAACCGTTCATTAACAACCTGACATAAATAGCTTACGGCACACCCTATATTTGTGACGTATTTGATATATTATGAATAGTAGTGTAACGTCTGTCTATTTGTGATTTGGATGCGAAGTTAATATTAGATATCCATTAGCGGTAATTTATCTATGATATCTATTCAATTGTTATCAGTATTAAACCGCACTAGTTGTTCAGTTTCTGTTGATAATAGAGCTATGCTTGATTAGGTTTCACTATTACATATTAGTTACATTTACAATATTATGAAAATCACATTAGGCTCGGAGCAATTTCTGTTCTGCGTACAACAATTAAATAACTTGAAATGGATATTGGAAATAAACACCCCTGGTCCACGTGGATTACGTGGAGATCAGGTAGTATTAAACTGGAAGTCATCCTAAAACGTATGCTACACTCTAGCGCTAATATGATAGTCGAAAAGAGTCCTTAAAACACTATTTTTCTTAATAAAAATAACATTTATTAAATTCATTTGTAGTTAAAAATGGTTTAACGGCGTGTAGATAACAAATATTAAAATTAATTGAAACTGGTAAGTTTCATAAAATGTAAATGTGTTTGCCCGACTGTATGATGGCAAAGCTGATAATTTGTGGAAGTCTAATCTCTGAAGCTATCGTGTCTATTGGAAGGCTAGACTGTGAAAGCGATCGTCCGTATTGAAAGGAATCGTATCGATGTTTGCAACCTGACAATCGGCGATGAAACATTTCACTTTCGAATCTAAAACAAACCGAAGTTGCACGTGAGTCATAGAATGATATAAAATACTGATAATAATACCAGTAAAATAAACAAAAATATTATAAATTATAACAAAACTAGGAATCATACCTAATCAATATAAAATAAAAATATAAAGAAAGTGGCATAATCCTGCTAAAAGATTTATGGCAGATTTTTTTTAAAGCGGAAAAATATTATTTTTAAATTTTTCGGTTTCGTTTCTCTTTATACAATATAGCGCTCGTTCGGGAATCGAACAAATACTTTAATGCAGTTCATTTTCTTTTGTTAGTACTACTACTGACGCCATAAAATCTATAGTCTTATAAATAACATATACAGCGAATATTTCTGGTTTAAATCGAAATTATAAAAGTGACCAATTCCGTTTCCATTAACCTAGTATCATTTATCAGTGGTGAGTGTGAATAATAGCCACCACAGCGCCACCATCGCATCGCTCTATACAGAAGCTACTGTACATTCTACATCACACCAATGCTATGCCAATGCCATCTATATCCAATTGTTTAAATTGAGGCTCAGCTTATATTACATGTACGAACACATAGCAATGGAAACCTAGTCTAGTACATAACTGATAGGAATGATAGATCTGTTGGACGATACTGCAATTATCATCATTATTCCATCAAATTTTGGGAAGCTGGACCCCATGGACCAATGTGGACGCTGTAAATCATCGATGTGGTTTATTGTTGGATGTATTTATGAAAACTGTGGCTGTTATTTTTAAATATTAATAATGAAATTGAAATTGATACAAATAGAAATATAATTTTATCGTAATAAAAAGAGATGAGGATAAAAAAGAAGCATTCGATTCTACAGTGGGAGAATGATAAGTAATTTTTTCATGTTTGGAAACAGGAGAAGTTATTAAATGTAATGAATACGTCGGATGGAACGCACATGCTTTAACAAGGCTAATTTCTTGTTTAATGTTCTTCCTGTATCAATATTCCCATGTATATAAATATTATGTAAATTTGTTACAGATTTATAGTATTGAGTATACACTTTACCTAGAATCCATTTCATTTAGTATAAACTTCTCTACCCTCTAAATGATTACCTTCGCGTAAAATCTCAGATTTCGTTCTGGCTAATCTATATCGAAGTACTCAAAGAAAACTTTACCCAGAATTCCGTGAAAAATATAAGTAACTTATTTGCTGCTTAAATATTACTACAAGAATCTATGAAATTTTTGATCTAACTTATAAAATGTCAAAATAAAGATTTGTAAAAATTTTTAGCTTATTATGTTTTTTCATACTTAATATTTAGGTTAAACTTCGAGATTTGATTCACACATTATTATCAATTTTTTTATTATTAATTATTATAATAATTTAACGTAATAAAGACCTAGTTCGTCTCTGTATTTATTTATCGTAGATATATTCCATAAAATATTTTATTATTTACAGAATAAAAACAAAGTTTTATTTTTAGCAAAAGTACATTACAGATTACTAGAAAAACGTCTTAAATATATTAAAAATGTATACAGAAAAACCAAACCCAATGCAACCCTCTATCAAATGTGTTTTGACGTGTGAAACAAATCAACACATTTCTAAAATACTCGCTGTATTTTTCTCACTGTATTTCCTTTCCTTTTTCTTTTTTACTTTTACTTATGCGTTCTAGCGTTCATGTTATGTCGCCAATATAAATACGAAAGAGCGAAAGAGTAAAATGTTAGACAGAGAACGCTATATATCTTATGCCTTACATGGTGGTCACAAAGTCTGTATCACGTACTGGGCGCTATGCATTGTTACTAGTACTACAATAGCTACCGGTTGTTGGACATTAAATTTAATTACCATATATGTAGTTATTTATTTTGAATATTTAATATTGATTTCTATAATTAAGTAATTAGTATTTGATTGTTATCTTTGAATAGTTTTATTAATTTCTTGTTGTTTTGTTTCAGGTAAGACAACAGTTCACTTCCTCTGAGGCTTCATTCAAGTCACGTATGATAAGTATTTTTATTTACTATTTGTAAGCAATCACTTCATCCGAGATTTTTAATTGAATTTTTTAATCTTATTAAAGTGTGTCGACTGAGATTATTTACTTACATAGTAATATGCGGAGGCGTTAATTCATTTTCTTATAGTTTTTTGGCATTAGAATCTGATAATCTAATGTACTAAGGTCACTAAAGAAATTTGGTAAAAAATAATCATTTTAAAATTTTATTGATTTTTTTATGGATAGAAATATTGAAAATTATACCTGGACTTGACAAATGTTTAAGAAGTGTCACTTGCAGTAACATTAATAGCAAACAATTTTAAAATTATAATTATTTTTTCGTAATTATTGAATAGTATAATCTATTTGTTTAATTTATTTAACGCCGGCTTAATTCTGATGCTTCAGTCTCATCACCGACGCTCTACCGACTATGTTGCAGATGTGGCAGTTTTTTGTAGTGTGGGTGTCTCATATATGTGAATTACACCCCCTCCTAATGCGTTTATGATTCCGTATGCACATAATCAATTTAACTTAATAACGATCAAACCTAGAAAATATAACGCTGGTCCGAAGATCAAGCCCGAAGATATAGCAACGAGCGTTCAACATTATTTATGATGTTATACTTTCGGGTTGAATGAAAACTGATTTTTATCCAGCAAATACTGGTCGAAGTATAATATTTGCAAAAAAAAAACAATTTTTAACATTCATGAAATAGTTAAAAGGTAAGAAAGTAAGTCGAATAAGAAATAACTCTAATATCAAGTTAAATCTTAAAACTGGTTATTGGTCTATATCACTATTATTTTTTATCTTTGTAAAAATAAAAATATTCATTATGCTCATCCACTACTCACAAGCCAGTAGTTCAGTGACACAAAATTTACTCAATATCATGAGGTTGATAGCGTATAAATTCTAATATTAAAAAATAAATTCTGATCTCCTATTATTCTAACAACAATAATATAATGCAATTAGGAAATTACACAGCAAAATTTACGAATTTCAAGGCCACTAAGTGAACTAAAATTCTTGCAAAAATCCATTTAATGTATCAATTCACTAATAACAAATTCTATCCATTGAATATCCTCGGATGTGCCAGTATTATCGCCATGAGAGTTATTTTTTGTATTCCTTTCTTTCTATACGCGTTGTTTGTTGTTCCTGCTTCCGGTGATGGTGAGTTTCAAACAATGCCGTTCACTCATCGTCAATAGGTGATAATGGATCAATAGGAGTTACGTAGCAATGCTATTCTTCCATTCTTTGATTTATTAACTCCTTCCTTTTACCGCCTAGCTTGGCCATCCGTTTATTGTTTGTGTCAGCTTGTGAACATATTTTAATTAAATATTATTTACACGAAGAAATTAAATTCTTATTGTTTGATATTCAGTTAATAATGTATAACTGGAGAGGTAGAAGTGGTGTTGACTCTTTTATTATCCTGTAGCGGGATTCCCTAACTTTATTGACAACAATCGTGGCAGAATATTACATGTCGTTTTAGTCGGGCCAGGACCTCATGCATGGTTCATGTTCTGATCAGGATTTATTTAAATAAAACGCAGTGGACAGTATTTGGAGAAACCTTATCAGGTCCTTGTCGGGTCCTTGATTGATCTGAGTCAGACAAACCTTATAGGGTTCTGGTAGAGCAAATCTTATTGATTTAACTGTAATTTTCTTACAATAATTTATCGTCGTAATCAATATAGCTTTGATAACAACCTAACCCAACCTGCACTATAATTTATGTGTTTGCTTGTTGTAAAAATATAGATATACGTTCATTACCATACGCGACAATATAATACAGCTCACTGTTAAATATAAGTACAACATTTACTGATATCTTGCAAAATATATGCAGCGATCTGAGTAAACCCACAACATCAAACGACTATTTCAAAATGTCTCGCCGAATATGAACGCCGAAAGTTATTAAAATCACCGAGAAACTAGAGAAAATGTTATAAAAAGCTACTAATCAAGGCAAGTGTGAAAAGCTCATAATCCATGTATAAAGAATTCCATTTAATTAAAGCTTAGTATGAAGATGTGACACTAAAGTAAGGGTCTTGCACCCCAAGTGTCCTATTAAAACCCTCATAATTTTAAAAATTAAACTAGAAGTCACCTAATCAATTTTTATGAACTTTTATGATGAAGGGCTGTAGCGTCAGTAGGGACTTTAACTTTGTGATAACTTATCTCCCATATACTACATTTTTTTAGTTAATAATGTAATGTAAGCTTACATAACAAAAGTTATCTTTTGACATAAACATTGGCAACATTATAATATTGTTACGTATTAAATTAATATATTAGTAAAAGATTTTTTAATATCTTTGCATTTATTTAATTAGAATTTTATTGTTTTAGAATTATATTAAACTTCGGTAAATAATAAAACATAATGTTAGGTTAAGAGTGATGTTTTTGATATTAATGTTAGTTTTTTAATTATTCTTGTAAATAGCATCTTTTCGGCAGTTCTATTTGCTCTTAATCTTAACTTTAATAACCGTGTAATATCTGTTGGATAGTTTAAGTTTATAGCAACTTTGGGTGCACTATTTTAAAGTGGTTAACTAATAAAATATTGTCATCGTTGTACACTGCAGTTGCTTTCCAAGTTGTTGCACCACCCAGCATCCCTCCTAGTTTACCCAGCAGCCGCATTAAGATCATAAAGTATTTGTTGCACGTATACCGCCCTTAGTTATTATGTACCTGATTTATAACGTACTTGTATGTAGTACACATAACGAGTATAAATTGATATAATAAGTATATAAATTGAGTATATAAATTTTAAAATTATATCTTGAATGTTATTTCTTATTTTATAAAACTGTAAAAACGTATCTGGTTGCAATTTATATGACAATTTGAAATATGATAATCCGGCAGTGAATAGAGCTAGCTGCTGGATAAACTGGGACATCTGATATATTTATTAGCGGTGTAGTAGGATGTTACCCCATCGAAGATCAACCTCATTCTATATTATTGATAGTAGAAAATAAATGATTAATGTCAGGTAGAATCTTGGAATTAGCTTGTACTAAGCTAAAAACACCGTTACAGTTTCCTATCTGAGAGATAAAAAGTGAACCTTGCACCTAGCTTAAAACAACTAGCCAGATGTACTAACTATCAAGTTTGTAACTTCATTGTAAGGCAATTTTCTACCCGATAATTAAAGCTTTTTGTTTCTCTGTAGAAAATTGTCTTGTAGTTAAAAGTTCACACTACCTAGTTTGCTATAAGCTAATTCCAAGGTTCATTTTCTATCTGGGCAATTGTAGAAACGTCCTTTCTATTGGGTAACAATTGGAGTTTTTGGAATCCTCCAGACACCCTGCGTCTGCGTCTGGACTCACGTGATCCGCTGTGAATCCCACCCACGTCTATTTTAAATGCATTTACTGAATACAATGTTCAGAGATTTCATTTCATTTTATTGTTTATCATGTTCGTATATTGTACTCGTATATTTCGATTGAAATATGTATTATTTTTTTGTTATATTTCTGTTTTGAATTCATTATAGATTTTATCAATGTAAAATATTTGGTACATTTAACTGGGTGTCTGTTATATACATGTATATATTGTACATCGATCTGTCTAGATATTATTTAAATTTGAACGAGATACCTAAAACAATGTGGATTCACCTACAAGGCAAACACGGCTTGGGTATTTTAGATAACGGGAAATATTATAGGAGCAATGCATTTTCTATTGTTAATTCAATTTTTTAAATGAAGGAAGAGTTTATGTAATTTATCACAGGTTTCCAGTGTAAAATTTTATGTAGCTCCCCATTTGACATCATCTGCGGGCACCCATACCCAGGTAGGAAATTTCTCTTACCGTACAAGTTTCAAATTTTGTAATTTTCTACAAGCTACTTTCAAGGTTCCTATTCTTTCTATTAATATAGAAAATTGTACAATCTCAAACTTGCTAGCTTGTTACAAATTAATTTTAAGACTTATTTTCTCTCTGGGCATTTACATTACTATACGGAGACATTTGAGAGATGATCAATTCATTACTTTCATTTATGCCGGTAACAAAATCATGTTTTGTTTTATTTTAAAACAGTTCTGCTTTTCGAAAACAGACTCTTCACACTGAATAGACTGTTTTTGTTTTTAATGTTTTTCTGTATGTCCCATAAAAATTATAAACATGATAAACAACAACTGACAAGCGCAAATGTTCACAAAAAGCAAAACTGCGTGTTCAAACCAAGCAGACTAAAAAACAACAACAAACGTGTTTTCCTTTAATCTTACCGACTCCATATGGGAATGTGTTTTGTTTACTAAAACAGTTTTTAAAGACAAAAATGTTTTAAGAACTGTCTCTTTGGTGTAAACATTGGTGTTTTTGTTCAGAAAAACAAGTTTTTACTGAGAATATCTTACTTAACTTTACACGCCAGCAGTTAGATCTGGATACAATTGTTGTTAAGTATAAAATATTTTTTCATTTTTTACAACAACACGTTATTTTAAATCGCGCAACTCTGTTTATATCTCAATGTCTGAATAATCTCAGCTACCGATCAATTTATATTTAAACTACAAAAGTACATTTTACATTTGATGGTCCCAAATATCATTCAGCAGGTCCCTTTAACCAGGTACAAATACAAGTGTTCTTTGTAACAATAAGATGATGCCCTTAACACAGATTCAACAATTTATTTGCTGTAATGTTTTTGTTTTGAAGTTTACGACAACATTCTAGCTACATTCGTACACGTTTCGTCCGCTCGTTGATTTTACATGAACATTGTGTAATAACAGATAAACCAGTATCACAGTTATAGCTTGTCTCAGGAAAAGTGATATTATATAGGTTCTCTTAACATCAGCTGTCTTCCAACAAATAGTATCATTTTACATCAGAAGAAAATGCAATATTTTCGTAAAAAGATAGAGGCTTGTAATAGATTACTATATCTTCCAAATATCACCGCAATGACTGTTGTAAGATGCACGCAACTCTTGCTGAAAGATAGGATACATCATAGACTAATACGAGGCGTGTTTTTTAAGTAAGTACCGTTTTGGAATTAAAAAAAGACGTGCAAAGATATCGCAATAATTTTATTTTTACATGAAAGCCTGTACCTTAATCTACTTTTATACAGCCATTACAGTCTGATTCTTCATTGTATACGTTGTTTACTGAGTGTTTAAGATGCCTCCGACAATCGTGAGTCCCGCCGCTTGTGAAGTACGGGCTGTTATACGATTTCTTAGTGCTAAAGACGTAAAACCGATCGATATTCATCGTGAGATCTGTGAAGTTTACGGACAAAACATTATGAGTGATGGAATGGTAAGGAAATGGGTGAGAGCATTTAAAGATGGCCGCACAAATGTGCATGATGAAAAAAGTCAAAACAGTTGTGATACAGTGGTTAACAAGTCAGGCGGCAGAATTTTATGAGGAGGGTATTCAAAAACTGGTGCCACGTTATGACAAGTGCCTCAATATTCACGGAAATTATGTAGAAAAGTAGATTAAGGTACAGGCTTTCATGTAAAAATAAAATTATTGCGATATCTTTGCACGTCTTTTTTTAATTCCAAAACGGTACTTACTTAAAAAACACGCCTCGTATAAAACCATAGTAATACTTTTTGTAAATCTTTTCTTTATTATACGTTTACCCAATGCACTGGTTTAATGTAGTTCCGTTGTTTTTCATTCTGATCCTTCGGTATTTGTTTACGAAACGAAAAGAAATTTACAGAAATTCTTGAAAGGTAAATATTACAATTATCTGTTTGATGTTTACCACAAATTAGGTTAGGATTCGTTGATTCGTTTAATATTATTTTAAATGGCTTCCTAAGACCGTAGTAATTCGTTTTTCACCATAGAATTTGATCTGAGACCTAGGTTACCATAATTACTTATTCTACGGTAATAATTACAATGAAAACAAATCGTATTGTAAAAATCCGATGTACTAATTAGACTTCTAATTAGATATCTCTTTTATTTTCTGCAAAATTTCGTCACATCGTTCATTACGAATAGCCAAACGTCGAAGATTTTAATGTAAAAATATTTTTTAAAATCAAATACATACGAGAAACTCTTATGACACAAACTATGTCCTATCATTTCAACTGTATCAACTGAATCCTGGATCTGGAAACATAGAAGTAAAGCTACTAAAGCGAGACATCTCCTCGATGTTCCTTGACGATATCCTTGTCGCACTACGCTCGTCGCCGTCTATTTTTACGATATCATTTCCTTTAAATGCTACACTAGATTTTACGTCGCAATCTTCAGTTTTATAACCAGGTCTCTGTTAATCACAATTTGGAGTGTCGTAATGCAGTAGAACAGCAACCCCTTTACCTTACCCCTTCTCCCATATTCTTTATATTAACCCTTCTATATTTAATGATGAAAATGTTTGAATTCCTTGAATTTGTGGAGAATGTTTCTTCAGAGAGAATTTATTTAAGAATTTTAAATAAATTATGGATATCTGTTAATTTTAAGTGAAAAATTATATTAGCATTTTATGTTTATACAGGTAACTTTACAGTTTTCTATGAAAAATTTATTAAATTTAATTTATTTAGTTTTGTTAAACTTATTTTTAAGAGACAGTAATAATAGGTAAAATACCTTTC
The DNA here is from genome assembly GCA_963678705.1 of Panorpa germanica. NCBI lineage: Eukaryota > Metazoa > Arthropoda > Insecta > Mecoptera > Panorpidae > Panorpa > Panorpa germanica. Next base: position 4,819,218 of record OY783206.1, on the reverse strand, counting down.
ATACACAAAAGTAAAAACTAAATTAATAAATAAAAAGAATTAGTAAATGACAGTGTATTTTGTAGTGGTTCTATAAAGTTGTTTTGTGCATTGAATAAATTATTTTAGTTGGTCTAATTTATTCATAATTGAATAATAAAACGAAATCTTTTAAATTTTAATTTAATAAACGTATAGAACTGTATTTTTGATCTGTGTAAAATTGATAATAAGGCAATTCAAGAGGATAAAACCACTTCTGTATTTTTCTGTATTATTTTTAGTTCTGTTTTGTATAATATAAGAATATGTGACAGCTGTCTCCTTGACTCTTGAATTAATCATTTCACTTTATCCTTCTACGACGCTTCTACGATGCTTCTACAACAAAGTATTTCTTGCATAACAATGAAGTTTGAAAGTAACTTTTTTTTAGTGACATAAAAACAAATCTACAGCATTTAATTTTGAAAGATGCCGTTTATGACTATTTGTAGAGAGAGAGAGAGAATGAAGACATTCTCCTTCTCTCTTTAACGTAGAGTAACATATTCATCTATAAAATAATGTTTGTGAAATTTACACTGGATAGAACAACATTTACGATTTTATAAAAAATATCTATTAGAATAGAATTAAATTAAACGCTCTCCGCGATTCCATTTAGCATTCCTATTTCGTATCAACCCTTAACTTTATATTTCTCCCCTTATCTTGTCTTATAAACATATCATAAACACAAATACTACGATGAGCTTGAAAATGAATTAACTTCATGATAATCTTAATAAAAGCTCTATCTACCGTTAAAAGCTCTAATGAAAAGGGTAGTTTTTCTGATTACGCAAAAATATTATTATTACAGAGATTTGTACAATAGATTAACACTTGAATACCTTTGTACAAATAATTATACAGTGCAGTGTACAGTACAACTCTATATCAGCTTTTATTATAATTAAAAGCAGAGCTTTATTAAAGCTTTCGATTATTTTGAAAGTAATATTATGCTGCATACGTAAATAATAGAAATAGTTAATATAGAAATGTCCTTCTTTTCCTACAATGCATATTTTAAATTAATTAATTATATTTTCAAAATTAAAATACGAGTTGGTATTAACAAATATTGTCTTCTGCATATACATATATGACTGAACATTCGTCTATGCTTTTAGAATTTACTGCTAAAATTCTATCTCGAGGAGGAGGAACTCCACTGTGTTTTTTTACACTGTCAGTTCTGCACTGTACGATGTTTTACACCAGTTTGTTCGACAATGAATAAAAGACAAAAAATGCAAAATATATTTACAGCATCTACAGAACTCATCATCAGAAGTAGCTCGAAAATTTATGAAATAAATACAGATATTTTAAATTAGATTCTCTGAAGCATTATATCAACAAAATACAGTTAATAGTATTATGTGTGTTGCATTAATACTAATTTGTTTATCATTATACGTATATCTTGAATTTTTAATGTAATAAAACAGATTTTCTTTTTTTTTTTTTTTTTTGCAAAAGGGCGTGCCTGAAAAATGAACATTCATTAATATTTTCTCAGCAGTAATGGAGGTAAGGTTATTTTCTTAAAATCCGTTTTAAATAGACTTTTTATTCATTAGCAATGAATAAAATTCTTCATTAATTATTAAAAGGAAGCAACACAACCTTTTTATATTAATATTTAAAAAAGCAGGTGAGCTTATCCAAAATAATTTCGTTTCATTTGCATTCTATTACAATATTTTAGAAAAATAAAAATAATAAATATTTTTCATACTAATAAAAAAATTAAAATTCTTTTCATCTTTTAAATTATAAAATTAATCATACCGTTCATTTTGAAAGTTGTTTTTATAATACCTACCCTTATACTCGTACCAGGGGGGTAGGGGTGTAATACGTTAGGGGTGGTAATATGAAATTCTCAGCATATGTTCTTAATAGCTGGTATAAGCTTCGCTGGATACGGGGTTTTAGCTGGAGAACATTATTCAAGCTAAAGTAAGATTTATCAAGTTGAACATGTGCGCGAACTCAAGGTAATGAATGGGACTTCTACCAGAGAATGTGTACAAAAAATACTCGTGGGCTTTAGGGAAGGGAAGGAGAAGGGATAATTAATTTAATACCTAATTGATTAGAACTTAATTAGGTTCCTCTTAAGGAAATGAAGACTTTTGTTTTGAACTGGTTTGTGCGGTATAAATCATGCTAAAGATAATTATGCTTTTCATCAAATTTTCTTGATAGCAATTCATTTATTCTTACAAATATTAAAGTGATGACGTGTATACAAGGTGTCCAATGGAAAATTTTAAATTGGCATTGAAAATAATTTAGCTTTTTTAATTTAATGTAATAAAAAAATATAACTCGGGTCAGATGATCGAACCCGAAGACACAGCAGTCTAACGTCAAGCATCAATACTCTTATCCACTGTGAGGCCTATGCTTTATTTAAGGTAGACAACATCACATGATTTTATGTCATACTGTACCAGCATCATCCAGTCTACAGATTATCATACATTAATAATTATACAGAAAAATGAATATCCTTAAAGTAGGATATTACCGTAATTTAATATGGCTTAATATAATTACAAAATGTCGGTCTGATATATTTGGAGCCATTGTGTGAGAATTATTTAGTTCCATACTAAACCGCTATCCCATTGGTTCGCTGATGTACTAGCATACAGCATAAATGCTTTTTAGGACTATTCAAGCTTCATTTAAAGTCCGCAGCATTTGAATATCACATGGAATAGTGGGGAGGAGGCGCGGGGCAATACGGGGATCGGTGGTACGAGTTACAACTGAGGGACATTTAGTTATATGTTTTGCATTATATACGACTACATAATATGCAATGTGTAGTACGGTTTCATTTAATCAAATATTCTATATGAAAGGATTTTCGTTTCATTTGAGTTTGTTGTATTAGCCGAAGGTATGATGATAAGTCTCGGTACCATTCAATAGCTTAACTAGTTAATTATACGCAAGTAATACTTTATCTAATTAATCAAAAAATATTTATATTGATTTATTTCCTGATAAAAGATGATTAGATAAGAATTGGCTCTGTATGTTCTACGTCTTTGTCTTCGGTTATTTTAAATGTATTTTATTGTATTTCATGTTTTATCATCATTACGAATGATGCTATCCTTCTCTATCAAGTTTAGGTTTATCAGTCGCCCCGTTGTGAGAGAGAGCTAGCTCCATGCTCATTGTGATATTTTACCTAAGTAAAATCAAGTAATATTTAAAATAAAAATATCTTAAGCCTCATTCCCACTCGCTGTTTTGATATTTAATTTACTGTTGTTATCTAATATTTTAATCTATATTTCAGGTTTTTAGAATAGGCATTCCTAGTCATATTCGTGTTTTAATTTGAGTTTAGTTAATTTAGTTGGTGCAGTTCGACATTTGGACAAAATTGAAGGTAAAATAATTCAAATTTCTGTTTTTAATAACAATTAGTAATAGAAATTGTTTTTATTTCTTTATTTTTACAAACTGGCATTAAACTTCTTTTAAATATAAATTCTACTGCATTTTGACAGATTGTCACATTTTGGAGGTTATAAAATAATATAGTTTTTCTTAATTTAAAATTTTTAATTCAAAACATTGCACCTAAAAAAACTAAGAAAACTTAAAAAATAAATTAAATTTAAAATGGTGCTGTGAATGACTGCGCGTATTGCCATATGCTAAACAATTTAAATTAAATACAAAATTAAATTAAAGCAGTGAGTGAAAATGGTACTTCTTAGAAAGGTATTTCTTAAGATTTTATAATCCATAAAAAGGTACTGCTTCTACGCAGTAAAATACATAATTGAACATTGTATATTACGTAAAATCGTGTACGCAACAGGTAATTTTTGTTATATTAAATAAACTCTAAACCTGTATAATTAAAGAAATCAAATAAATCTATGTTTAGCGAGCATTATTAATTAAAATTGAAAAGCATTTTTTTGGATTTTGAAAATAATTGTCAAAACCAGTTTTCTATTTCTACCCATTTGATTATTCAACTGTGGTTGTCTTTCCATAATTTATGATCATCCGCCCAGCAGTCTACTAAATCCCTATTTAGCCACAAAGCCCTGAAATAAACATTTCATTTGTTTGATAAACTGTATCAGCGATATGTAGGTAATATTACAAATTCCAGATCACCGTCATGTGAATTTATTTATGCATAACCAACTGATGGAACTCCGAGAGAAGAATATATGAATTAATACTAATGAAATATATCACACAAAAACCACAATAAATGGTAGTGGTGGAGTGGGGAATGGGGTGGAAGGGGAGGTGGTACTGGATAAATATAACTCAATATACGGCGAACGAGTTAATTAAATTTCGAATAAAACATAACCAAATGCCAAAGTAAAACCAACGAGTTTCAAACTGAACAGAGATGAGGTATTTGAGAATTGAAATTCTCTTCTATTTGGGAAATGTTATTTTAAAATAATGAATTATAGGGTATTTCAAAATATACATGACGTGAAATCACCAGAAGTGTGTTTTTAAATATAAGAAAATCTAAGTTTTATGCAATTTATTAATTCTTTTTAACCATTAAATTATCAACGCATTCTGAGAAATATTTTTTCATATATAATTTCTCGGACTTCCTAGGCACGTAGCCTTTTATCGCCCCTAATATTGTTCTGCTTCTTCTTATACTTTATATCCCGACAACAAGAATGATTCTGAGAAGTTACAGCAAAATATGGATGTGTCCTTCTCATAAGATAAAGGGCTGATCTATTAATTAATAAACGGCATAATTCTCAGCAAGATTCTAGCATCTACTTCTTTACAATGTATGATTTAGTTTACTATTCTATAGCTATAAATACTGTATCATATATACTGGTATAAACGGATTATTTATAGAATTATAAGCTTTGATGATGTCAAATGATCGCAAAGTACCGTACAAATTCAAGAAGGCAAAAGTTCACAGAGAAACCGGAACGATAAAGTATGAAATAAATCAAACAGAGAACAGATGTAAAGAAAATTATATACTTTCTGTACGGCTGTTGCTTAAAGGGTGTACGAGTATAATGTATATGGGATACTGATGTTATTTATAAAGGAAAAAGTTTTTACGTTTTTCAGGGAAATGTGATAACATCTAAAGGATCCGTATATTAATGTTAATTATAAAATTATTTGACTAATTAATTAATAAATTGAAATTGAAATGTATAATCTACTTTGTTGGTTCGCAATAAAAATAAAAATACTAAGTTCAATTCTTGCCGATTTAAAACGAGCAGATTAGTGACGGGCGCAATAGTTTTGTATAAATAATTAAATTAATATAAAGTTTTAATTATATTATTGTACAACATATTAAGTTTATTGTGTAAAAATTTGAAATCGATTAGAGTAAAACTGTCGGAGATGTAGAGTTTTAAGTCTTCGCCTCTCTGGTCTGGTTTCGTGTTACTTTGAAACTTTTAAATGCGGTTTCTCACACATAGCTTTTTCAGAGTCAGTGCCATCTCTAGCTCAAAATCTACTGGACCAATTCTTTTGAAATTTTGCACACTCTTTCTTTACATAAATGCCGAGGTAACGCTGTCGAGATTTTCTTATTTTTTTATTTTAGCGTATTTTAAAATAACAAAGTTTTTGATTTATTTCTTGAAAAATCGGTATTTTGACTTTTAAGTGCTGTAAAAAATTAAAAAATCAATAAAAAAAGAAAAACTCGACACCGTTACCTGCAGAAACTTATCAACTATTGAAATCATTTTGGTATTTTGATTTTAGAAAATCCAGTGATGAGTTATGAGTGGCACCACAATGTTACTTTTTTTGTGACTTCTGTGGAGATTCGCTGTCAATGGCTTATTTCTTGATATTTATTTATGAAAATTTGACATGGTATTCTTCAAATGTCATTTTATCATGTAGTAATTATAGAAATAATTATATAATAACTGTGTCATCAAAAAACATTATCGAAAATATGCCCTTAAAGCGTGATAACATAAAATGGACATTTTTTCTAAAGTATATAAAAGTGAACTAAATTTTTTTAATTTGATTTATATTAACATGTTATAATTCTATTTAATTTTCGCTTTAAAAGTCACACATAAATATCACTCTAGACTAATTTTAGCATTACCTATATGTGTATATATATATATATATATACATAACGTAACTTAATAATATAATCTTCTTACGAAATGTAATAATATTTCACAAAATGGGCGCTTAGTATGACTTTGAACAGACTTTGGTATATATCCTTCCGATTTTATGATTCCAGCAAAGTCCTTATGTGCTTAGATATATGGTATGTATATAATATTAAACACGACCAGTCTCTGTGTTATACTCCTAGTGTACCAGTACCAGTGCCAGTACTGATGGAGTTATACAACTGTCATCTCTGTGTATGACCACGATGGGTTCATATATGTACCAGAACAACCATAAAGAGGTTTATCACTTCTCTATTGCGAGTGATATGTCCCATTCAATGTACCATATGTACAGTATGGCTGCCATGTCTTATAAACTTCTGTGAAAATAGTTATCTTTTATATTTTGTTAAAAAAGTAATTGTATATTGTGAAATTATATGGATTATAATTCTACAATAACTAATACTTTAATTTTTTTAGCCTTGACAAACTCTTCTGTCTTCGAACTGACCTTGTTCGTCTCTCTCTTCATCACCTTCACCTTCTCTATTCTTTAATTGTACTTTCGTAATTCATTGCGTTCTTTACCTGTCTCTTGTCAACATTTTCTCTATCTTTCTCTGCTGTCTACCTTCCACTCACATTCTCTTTTAAGTTTTTTAGGGTTTAATAAAATGAAAAACAAAATTTAACCCAGTTGAAATAAACATTTCAATTAGATATTTCGCATAGAGTTGAAAGTTCGTATAGATCTTGGTTACACTATTACAAATAAAATACTAAAAGTCCTCACCGATCGCATATCTGCAAAGAAACACAAAGGTCAACAATAATGGTTTTTCCAATTTTTACGGTAAACGGTAAATTTTATCATAAAAATAGATCAGACAAAGTTGTAGATCATAAAAATATCTACAATAAATGTTCTTATACTTTTTTTCTAAGATTCACCATTCCTGAGATATTGCGATTGTAAAAGTTGAAGAAGTCGTATTCTACATAATATGCGTACATTTCCGCACCACTTGTGAGGTAGTGTTGCGTTTGTTTTTGAATCTAATTTGTGGTAATGTCAATAGTATGCGATAAGAATTGACAATTACTGAATCAAGTTAACACTATTGTGGTGTTATCCTAGAGATCCTTGAACAAATGAAAGTAAAATGATCTTATAATTCTTGTATTATGTGAATATCTTAACATCTATTAAGTTTATTGGTGCTTTACATAAAATATTTTAACTTGCATTTTGAACAGTCGATTCAAATCACATTGCATAGCTGTGTAACTTTGGAACACTTTGAAATGAAATAGAAAAATATGCGACAACATTTCTTTAAAATAATTTTGTCCAAAAATTTATTCTATTTAGCGTAGTTTTCATTATCACCACCCTGTATACATATCCACACAAAACATATACGTACTGAAGCACTGACTCTACAAGCTGATTGTTGAACATACGGGTAGGATTCAGAATTCAGTGCAGCTTCAGTCTCTTTATTGACCACATCTCATGTCACAAACCACAGCAGTCTCACAGAGGGGGCCACCACCAGGAGCCGAGCACGAGGACGTTATATTGTTATCATTGCTTTTATCTGCTGTCATGAGAAAATGGTGGCACTAACAATTAGAGAAATTGTTGAAGAAAGTGGAACTTTTATATTTGATAAAGTAGTATACTATCTTATGGACTTTGAAACTTTCGAGGAGTTACGCGATAAGATGGTGTTATAAATTTATCAGGTGATACGTAGCCACGTGAATAACATTTGATTTGATGGATTGAATTATATCTCTCCAAAAGCTGATCTTACCAGCTTACAAGTCTTCCTTATTTTTATGTATAGCTTCGAATCTTTTAACTCTCTAAGTACAAAACGTAACCTCATGTTTTGTTTAATATCTTATTTTTTACTTACGTTACGTTTTATTACTTACCGAAGTTTACCAAATTCTGTTACATTCTTATTAAATAAATGCAAAAGACATTAAGAATATTCTAGTAATCTTGCTTATATAATTTTATATAAAAAGCTAATTAACGTCAGAAAATGTAAATTAAAGTTGAAAGATTACTTTTGCTATGTAATATTACATTAAATTAATCTAAAATATAATATGTAGTAGGTATACTTTTTTATGCAAAATGAACTTTCATAATAAATGTGATACGAATATAGATCAAATCGAATGGGCAAAGCAAGAGTGGTCTTAATTATTTTTTATTCTTATTACATTGGCAATAATATAAAATATCTCTAAAAAAAATTAAACTGCTTTATTGTGATTACTAATAAACTTTTGTCTCAACATTACCATCCTATAAAAATAATATTTTTGAAGGATTTACTTTTTTTGTTTAGCTTTTTCTTTTCAAATATTGTTCTAAAGCTAACTAACTCGGATATATTCGTTTATATTCGGTTTTTGTTTTATAATATACGTTACCGGTTTATATTTATGTACTACTATGCAATTTTCAATTAGACTTAGTAAACAGAAACGACAAACCTAGCGAAATACAAATAACAACGATGCTTCTGAAGTATCTTTGACTAGTGATGGAAATACTAAAATATTAAGTTCTACTTTTCGAATGTCTTACGTTGTAATTTCGAATAACATTTCCAGAGTCACATTAAGTCTTGATAAGCCTTGATAGAAATTGTATTTAATACCAATTTAGTTAAAAATATTACTGTTTTTTGGAATTCTGTTCAACTTCTTTTTCGAATGACCCTTTCTACACAAAGCTTTTGGACTTTTGCGTGGTTTTTAATCCATGATAATGCATTTCTAATCGTGTAATTTTTATAGATTTCAATTTATGTTTATTAAAACAAAGTTGTATAAAATATATCTGTATTAAAGTTAGTAAGAGATTGGCCAGACCCGCAAAATATTGATCCAAGTTTATTCGTTCTCAGAAACAAGATTTCAATCTCTTAGTAATTTTCATACCTGTCACGATACTTCATGCCGGCAGTTTACTCTCGGCGAGTAATTTGTCAAAACATTTATCGATGTGCCGAGAATGAACATGGCTATTGGTCTCACCTCTTGTGTCAAGTGACCGTTCATCAACCGAGGCAAGTAAACGCGAGGCGAACACATCGCTCCCTGCGAGCCGAGACGAGAGCTACTCTATACACTCGATCTCAACCGTTTCGGCGAGAGTGAACTGCCTGCATTATATATCGTTTATTTTAATTATAAATTATTGTTGACATCACTACGAGTCATTTTGTGACCAAACGAGACGAGTGCTGTGTAAACATTGGGCAATCTCTGAAAGTACTACGTTGCGACAGCAATAACGTATCCAAATGCACTGCTACGTTACGTTACGGACGTGACTACTGCTACGTCTCTGGCTACGTTGGTTCGTGTGCATTACAGATGTACTTTGGTTATCCACAGTTTAATAAACCTCGTGTTTACCATTTTATAATATGTGCTCTAATGCAGAATTGCAAAAAATTACTGTTACTCTATTTTCATGTTTTTTGGTTTTTTATAAATAAAACATAAACGTAGCATATACGTAGCAAATACTTTTAGAGGTAATAACATATGTAATGTTACATTTCACTGTTTAGCTGATTGCCTGGTACATTAAATAACCCGCTAAACACAATTCATGACTGTTACCTTACATTCACGTAATATTTTACTTAAGTTCAAAAAGTTCTTTAAGATTTACATTTATTTCTTTTACATTAACATTTTTATAATACATAATCTATTTCATTTCACTGTTCTATTTCAAATTGTTTTCCGTCCGTTGCTTCTCTAGTAACTTCCTATTCCATCTGATACATCGCCTCTACTATGATGTCACTCATTGCATTACCTTTCCTGATTCTTTTTCTTCTATTCTATTAACACTTTTCTTCATTACTGTGTATCACTTTTCCACATGTCTGCCAATGGTATACTGCTAATGAAGTCCTGCTGTTTTTTTAGTTTTTATTCCTCTATTTATTTTCTTTATCGAATTTTCTTTTTTGTGATCAAGTTTTCTTTTTCATATTCATGATTATGCTTGCACATAATCAATTAAATCTGATTATAACCAAACCAAAACAAAAAAATTAATCACAAAACATTTTGTATTAGGTAAAATCGTTTACATAATAGATAACTTTAATTATTTTAGATAACGTTAAATTACATAAATTACTCAGGAAAAATTTAACCTTTAAATTAGCTTATAGCAAGCTTAAAACTGCACTGTAAGATAATTTTCTACCTGTATATATTATAGTTTACATACGTTTTTACGTTTAAGATATATCTACGTTTTGTATAGAAGAACATACTCTTAAAACTCCATTTTATTAATAGCGGTATTAGTTTTTTACGCAACGACCATCATAAAACAAAGCTCGTCCAATAGGGGTGTAAAATACCCCATTAATATACACACATATATCGTCATAAGGGTTAGTGTGGTTACCTATTTCTTTTAATCTACAATTTTACTTCCAACTAATAAATGTTCGTGTAATTTCGTCAAGTCATTAAGGAATCGCCAGATATATGTTACCTAAGATTTAATCCCACGACGATCCCTTAATCAGCATCGTCTTAAGATATATAGATAAACCCAGCGACTATAACACCCTCTCGTTTTCGTTATAATTAACTACCCCTAAAAGGGAATGAAGACGACCATTTACCACTATTTCACCTACCCTTATACTATAGAGACGAGGTAGAGTATCACCTATACAGTTAACGATCTTTAAGGGTGTTTTTACAACCCCCAAACGACTAGGCTCTATTGAACAAACGTTATACGAGTAGCCAATCAACTTCCGTAATTACGGAACAGAGAAAAATCTAATTATATCGTTAAGCTATTTTAATTATCTAATGGTTTAAAAAACTTTGTAATGTAATCATTTAATTGACTTATACTTTGTTTCATATTTTGTTTAGTGTTTTACGGACTAAGCCGGATATACACAAGGATTAGCATACACGAAAATCTTAATGATTATTTATATATGTATGAGGTGTGCTCTAAAAGTAACGGGAATTTGTAAAGAGTTAAAGTTTTCACGCTAATTTATTTATATTTTTTTTCCGTCAGTGGGTAACATTGTACTCAATTAGTATACAGTCCACTTCAATAGTGTATGACGATTTGAGCTTTATGACTTTAATCGAGTCAAAACAGGTATTTTGAAGCAAAAAATTTAGTTCCGTGAAAATAAATAAGTAACTCAGGGCTAGATTTAGTGAATAAGGTGGTTGATCCATGATTTTTATTGTGCTTTTGACCTTGTATTCATTGTGTCAACTTTACATATCATTGTGTAAAATTAACGAATTGTTCTTCCTCAAATCTGAATCTGAAATCTTTTATGGATTTAATTTCGTAAACACTTTATGATGGTTATGTAAACAGAGTAATCGATACGCAATGTTATGAATTGGATTATTGAAACATTGAAAACAAATTAGTTTTGAATTTTAAATAAACAATTATGTGTTGTTTACTGAAACAACCTATTTAGGGCATGAATCCGTCCTTGTGTTATTAATTATGTGTATAACTTACTCTATATTAATTATTTTAATATAACCGTAATTTTAAAATATAATAAAATGTTTAAATTATTTGTTTCAGGTAAGTGCGCCATCAAGTACTTTCTTTCCACGACATAGATTTAAGATAAGTATAAAAAAATTCATACATCAGAATATAAAAAAAAAATTTGTTAATCAAAAAATTCTATTTATTCATTTTTTTATATATTTTAATAAAACAAAATCATGTGACTGACGTCCTGGCTTTACGAGCAGCTCCAGATTAAAATATTCAAAGTCTAAAGGAAAAAATCCTTGTGTTAGCAGAATTAAAGGCGTCGCAGTAAAACGTACAGGAGGAAAGTGTTAAGCGTCATAGAATATTTAAGCTGATAGATGTGAATGAGCTGTTCTTTATTAAATATATAGTGGTTCAGTGGCTGATTGCTGAGTTTTCGGGTTCGAACCCTTTACCAGCGCAAAATTATCTGAGTTGCAGGGTAATTAGAAAAACTGTTGACATCGTAGGAGGTCCTTACTGCTGGGATTCAGTGTCAGAAATCGGTCGCCGTTAATTAATATAAATTAAAAATTCATTTCAAAATGTTGAGCATTAAAGAGATTACTTTTTGGGTTCTATTTTTGAACTAGCGGTATACTATACTCTTTTAATATAGCAGAAAGCCGCTAGCAATAGGTGGTGAAACCTAAAAAAATTTAAGAAATTAAAATAAATACAGTTACGTATATTTAAAATTAATCTAACATAATAAAAGTTTCCTATTAAGTAAAAAAATATAACGTTTTTTGAATTATTTTATTGTTATTACAATCGTAAAACAACCTTTTTCGGATTTAGAGATTCGTAGAACTTTTAAGAACACATTTTCAAGGATTTAAGGCTTATAAAATTATAAAACAATATCTTTTTTGGATTAAATATTAATATAAGTCGCTTAAGTTATATATAATATGTATATAAGTAGAATCAATGATTTGTTTTTAACGGGATATGAATTTGTGCAGAAAATGTTACACGACTATCCAGTCCTATCCAGTTGAAATTTACCAGAGGTATCGTTCTATTTATTGTAACTTAGATTAAGGAATAAATTCGTTGTTTTCTTCCCTCTCTCTACGCGTTCTGAAAGCCCGCATTTTCTATAATATATTTCTTTTATTTTAAATAGTCTACGGTAGGCAAAAAAATCATGATCACGTAAAAGCGCTAAAAAATAAAGATGACAAGACAGTAAGGGTTGGTGGGGGGTTTGAACTAAGGTACCTCGCATTATAACATCTTTGAGGAATAAGGGAGAATCATAAGGGTTGAAATTTTTACCCCTGTGTTTTACGCTTGCTATATGTTGTACGTTGTGTGCGCTAGTACGATGACAGGATTGTAAAAACGAACAGTTCGTCCAAAACGTGATGGTAGGCTCATAAAAACACAGATGTTAAAAAAATGGAAAGTTCGCTGGATTTTATACGAGTACACATTCGTCCTAGTTATAAATGAACGATTTGGTTCGGATTGGTTTCTTCGTTGTAGGCAGAAGAAGGTAGTAGTATTTCGCTGGGTTTTAAATTATTAATGGCGCAGACACACTTACACGTAAATAAAATGTAACAGCTAATGTTCATTTTTTATTTATAGATGCAGATCTCTTTATAGATGGCGACAGATTTGTGTAAATTAGCTTAGGTTTAGTAAAAACATATTTGAAACTTTTAATTTCTAGAAAGCAAGGGTTTATAATGCAGGGATTGTGTGGAAATCTTTATGGCGTACCTTTTTAGATGTGCGCTCTAAAAAATGATATGACACGTAATATTTATAGAGTTGCTAATGAGCTGAGAAGTTTTTAATTATAAACATAAAGTTTCCTAATATAAAAATATTTTAATAATTTTTAAAATCCTAAATTCACTTTGATTTAAATTTAATTGTCATCATCATTAATTATAATTCGCTAAACACAAATCGTAAACTCTTTGGTAAATTTTTACTCAATATTACATTTTATTATTTACCAAAGTTTAACATAATTCTGTTGCATTGAAATTAAATATAGTTCAAATTACGAGAGTTCGGTGGCGACTCATACTTAAAACAAGTTGTGGGGTGTAAACTGTCGATATAACTAAAAAGCACTGACACACTTATTTTTCTATGTATATAGAAACGAATAAGATAAAATTCATTGTCGTATTATAGATTTATACCGCTCTTATAACCTCTTTTAAGTATAAGTCGCCGCTGAACTATCGTGATTTGGACTATACTTTTTGCTTTATTTAATTTATTTAATGTCGATCTATTTCCGATGCTAAGTTTTATCACCGATGAACTCCTATTATGTGGATTATATTCACATATATTTGGGTTTTACTATTCCCTAATAAGTTTATGATTTATACACGTGTACAATAAATTTAACTTGATAACAACCAAACCCAGAAAATAGCACTTCTGGGATCTAGCATCAATGCTCTCGCGCACTGTGTCGTAAATGATTTTACGAATATTATGCTTTTAAAAAGCTTTACTTATAACAAGAAGCCAGAAAACAGAGTTATGCCGAATGGCAACATTGGTTATGTAATCTTAAATTAAATAACCTAAAAAAACCGTTTTTATGTTAAACAACCATTTCTGAAAACAATACAAGATAATTTTTTGAACGTTAAAATTTATGATAGATACACAGTACTTATTTAGTAGGACTATATTTTTTTGTTTAAATATATTTTAATTAATTTGAATGCCTTGCAAGAAGTGATGAATGTTTTAAAAATGAACGCTTTATCCGGTTTAGAGTTGGAAAGGGTTTTCAACATTGTGTCTCACTCTCCCGAAACATCAAACGGTGATGATATATTGTGCAAGATATTATAAAATATAAAGTTTAAAAAGTTATTTTATTTTACGTCTTCATTTCTCTATTTTTTGACAAATTCTAATATCACTGGCATCAATGAGTAATGCGACGGGCGCTCTAACACCACTAGAACTGACTGTCATCCCTCTAGCGGAAAAAATATAAAATATATTGAAGGATTATTAAATCTTTTACACCCTAAAATATTATTATTAAAAAAATGAAATGATTAACGACTTCATTTTATGTTTTTTTTATTTATTATTTCTAATTTACGTTGGCATTTTTGTTTCCTTAAATTAAATATTCATAGATTTATACTTTCTAAGATGAATTTCACCTTCGTCTTCACCTGTTTAAAGAAAATTACATTGTTTTAACGAGAAATTATAATAAATGTTTTAGAATTTTAAAGTAATGCTTTGTTTTAATTAAATACATTTATTTTGTGATGGAATATTTTGAACGAACTCTGTGGGTTTGGAGTGGGGGAGGGGAGTGTTAGGTCAGCCCACAAATAAGACAGGTGATGAGTCTTGTGGTCGTATTTTTTCGTGATTTTATTATTTACGGTGTTTTCGTAATTTCTTATTGGTTTATTACGACAGTATCTTTTTAAAACCATATTGTAACTATATTCAATATTCAATAGCTATATTTATAAACATATTATTTAAATCAATCTTCTGTTGATAGAGCTAAAGGCTGTGAAATTTTATAAGAAATCTTTTTTATTTTTTTAACATTCGTTTTATTTGAGCATCAACTTTTAAAAGTGATTAGCACTTAAAAAGCATATATTTATATACATTTGCAATACATCATTCGTTATAAGGAATCTTGTATCTCTACAGGCACGGATTAACCAATAGCCAAGTAAGATAAAGGGCTTGACACACCGGGCAATTGTGAGTGTATTAATTCTGGCTAGTTAGATATAATTTAGTTTTTGCGGTTTACGACAGACCAGTGCAGTAGAGCTATTAGAAACCCACCCTCATCGTAGGGCTTCGTCAGATGTTAATCGTTAGAAATCTGTGCCTATATTTATCATATCGGCAATCACTTCTCGCCTGGGACGAGGTTTCCTTGAATGTAGACTATTCCAAATTAGGTGCAGCCCCAAAAATTTGCTCTATGCTGTTCCAGTGTGTTAAAAAACGAAAAAGCATATTGTTTTACTGCACTTTTATATATCTATCTATTTCTCATATAAAATTGAATTCTATTTTTGAAAAAACATAAGAAAACTTGTACAACACAGCGAATACATACTTTATAAAACACAAAAATAGTCTTCTCAACAGAATACCAACAACCTATCTCCACTATTAATAAACAATATTACAAAAAGTTTCTTAACATCAGGCAATACTATATTCTTGTAATGACACCGTCTCACATCTCACGTGGCGTCTTCACATTCTTAATTCCATGAAATCACACCTTCACATCTCCACTCGGATTCGAGTTTTCTTCTTTTTTGGTCGTTTCAATGTTTCGTTGTCTCGACATCCGCTAGTCGCTGTTACTCGTTCGCTATTCACTACGACTTGTAAGGTAATTCATGACTGGCACCAAATTAAACTTTTACCCTTACTATAGAAACCCCTATCACCGACTATGTACCCCACTTCCCTTATACCAATCTCCTGCTTTATATTACCACCCCCTCCACTTACAGTTACATTTCTAGAATTGCTGTAAATGTCGAAATAGAAATATCGAATCGGAATTTCGTAGGACGTTGATTTTGACTTTGATGGATTGTTTTTACAAATTTACTGTGGCTTTGGCAATAGTAAATGTTTAAATATATTTAAGTTAAGTATTAGATTCAAAATAGTTTAAGTGACAACAATGTATAAGGTTCTCTGATCAGTACCCAGGCTCCCCAACTTTACTGATAACTAAATTATTAATATCGGTGCAGCTGTACAAATAAGTGTTGTAACACACATTGTAGAATTTAAGACATAGTTCACAACGCAATTGTCTATTAAATGCAACATCATAGTATGTGTGTCTTCTTAGTTGAGAAGAGTATTTTGATTTATTTCTTAGTTTTATTGTCTATCCAAAAGACTTTGACTTGTATAATAATTTAATTGTAATAGTTTAACTCTTAGCTGACAAAGTTGCACTTACGAGTGCATTTGCACTTGTGTTAGTTCTCATGCAATCCAAAACATATTTAATGGTATTGAAAACTTCATACAACTATTCATGTAATTCAATTTCATTTAGCATACTTTTAAAAATAATTAAATTTGAAATAAAAAGTACATCTTTAATACATTTAAACTAGTTATAAAAACGAAGCTTTTGAAATAAAACTTAAAAAGTTTTTTTATAGTTGAGCTTGTAAAAAAATGTTGTAAAACTACTACATTTGAAGTTTTAAGCAGAATATATGTATATGTATACACAATACATGCAAAAGAAATGATTTATTTAAATATTATCCTTCTGAGAGGAAAGAATTATCGTTAATGTACACTTGATAGCTTTTATTGTCTTGACAGTATAAATGTTACAATAGAAAGTTTTTTGTAAGTTCATTTAAAGAAACATGCACAAGAAGAAGATGGTGAAAAATTTATAAGTTTTAATATTTTTGTACATTTAAAGAAAACAGTTTTGTATTTGTATTAATAATTAACAGACTTTTTCAAGAGAATTAAGAAAAACTTTTAGAGAGTAAACATTTTTTTTGTAAAAATATGAATTAATGATAATAACAAAATACTTATACTCACATATATTTAAGATTTATTTAACATAACAAACTTTACCTAGCTATATGTACTTATTTATGTATTTATAGATTAAAACACGTAAAGTATAACAAAAGTTATCTTTTGACATACATTTACATTTTCTGACGTTAAAACTTTTATGCAAAAATTTACAATGTTCGATAATAAATTTATATAATAATAAACGGTAATAATAGTTACACTTATTAAAGTAAATACTGAAAATTAAGCTGTATAAATCTACGATACATTATAAAGAAATTAGTGAAACAGTGCTTTTTTATTGTATCCTCGATTTATGCGGCGCAACTTGTTCGAAGACAGTTACAGTTTGGTAAATAATAAAACGTAACATTACGTAAAAAATGTTATATTAAATAATAGTAAAAGTAAAACTCGATAACCAGGATGGAGGGTGAATGCTCTGTTCCACTATTATTACATTCGGATGACCATGTTCATATATAATAATAACCTTTGTGTTTTTTTTCTGTTATAAATTTTCTACGCAATGCATCATGGGGCAGGTACAAAGTTCCTATTATTTTTTATGTTTCTTTTAATTGCTGATAATCTTCTATAATATAATAACTAATTAAAATTAATTGGACTGCTAAGATTCTGATAGAAAATTTATCAATATACTATACTATTTTGTAGAAAGTAATATAACAGTAAAAACTCAATTATGTTCAAAACGAAATAGATTAATTTTTGGAAAACTTTGAAAGGTATTATATGATGTTGTACTTTTCTCAGATGGCTTGATATATAAAAGTAAACTAAACCAAATTTTGATTAAAATCATTTAGGCGTTAAAGTCAGACTTCTGAATTTAGATGTTTTATCGGTAGTGGTCTAATGTCGTCGGGATAGTTTGGAAAATATGTATATCGACATAGTAATGAACATTAAGGACCACAGCCACACAGTAAATTACACTAACAATAAAAATAAACGTTCACGCAAGTTTTCCGTTTTCCACAACATTACCTAAACGTATATTTTTTGTTTTTGAAAATAAACACAACACACGGGTAACATAAAACTTGTATTGTTTTGTTACTAAATTTAAATACACTAGAGAACGAGCACACAACTCCAGCTCCAGCTCCAGTAGAAGCATCAACACCAACACCAGGAGGATCTACTCTTCATAAAGTTTGCTTAAGTACTGTTGTTTAGCATTTTATTATCTTTAATAGATGCACATATAAATTGCATACTAGATTTTCCAACTTATATTATTCTAAAAGTAAATACGAGTGAAGAGCTTGTTGCATAACCAATGAGGCTCCTAACAAAATACAAACTATCAATTTATGACCGTACCATCACACCGCCATAAACTACTGAAAATTTAATTTAATTTATATTAAAGTTACTATCATAATTATTTATGTGTTATATGTATATATATGTTGTACTTTTATACCTCTCATAAATATCAGAGTCGTTTGAAAAGTTCACATAAATATTTGTTTTTAATTTTTTTTTTTAATAATACTTCACGGGCTTCCTAGGACCATAGTACTTTTTTCGCCCTTCTTAACCCATTTTATTATTATTTTACATATTTACATTTCATTTATTATTACTACTAAACTTTTAAACCCGCTATATACCATATCCTGTCTATCACTAAGCACACTGACCACCTCGGATATCTTAGTAGTTCCTGCATACTCGTTGGCAACACCACTCCATTTTTTACCAAAACTCTGTACAAATTATTTTTACAGGCCTCCGTTTCTGTACATTGGAAGATCAAATATTCTGGATCTGCTACCCCTTCTCCACAATTGCAAATATCTTCTTGTACAAAGTGGTTTCTTT